>OY740769.1:82131445-83331445 GCA_963513935.1 Aphrophora alni
TGTATATGAACAAGGAAAAAACCCCAAACCACAAAATAACACAACTACATAAAACTGTATAATGCGTTTATATTACCTTATGTACATTTTGATAGCTCTGTTATTTTGTGGTTTGGGGTTTTTTTTCCCTTGTTCATATTCAAAAAAGTCTCTTTTCTTTTACCTGATGCTGTCACCATATGAACTCTGATAAATAAGATTCCAAATGATGTCTCGCTGTCCCTCTATGTCTCTTGTTCCTCCATTTAGTCCTGCCCCATATTCTCTCAACTGTTTGTGTATGAACTCCTGTATCAGGATCAATAAAATTGTATTTATGATTGACTTTAGCATGTAGGAATCCTTCTATTTCTATTCTATTTGTTTGGTAACCTTTCCAACTGTCAGAATAAATTGTGCTACCATCTGCAATGTTTTTAATAATTTTATCAAGAATGGTAGAGCCAATTGTATTAGGAACAGTGACAACAAACGAATCTTTTGTTTCTCTACATATACCACCAAACACCCACTGTTCGGTTAATACTCGACCACAATTATTTAAAAAACTTTCATCAATTTCCACAATTCAATCTGGTCCACCTACCTTCTTGTTTGGTTTATTTTCCATATCCAAGACACATAATTCACGCATGTAATTGTTCCAATCTATAACAGTTTTATCCGATAAATCAAGTTGCTTTTCACAAAATTTAATCAACATCAACTCCTCGCACCAGCAGTATATGAATCTCAAAACTGAACAAAATGGAATTCTGCTTCCCTCAAACCAGTTGTCTTCTTTTCTAAGTCCCACTTGCTGATCACACTGTCTTAAATTACAATTCTAAAACTTATGTTTACCAAAATAAAGTTTCATGTCATGGGAATTTGTACATTTCTGTTTTTTACAAATACGCATTTTCGTAACACTAAAAAATGGCGTCAAAAATCAGCAAACAACAAGGCAACAAGGAATCCAAAAGATAACTGTGTGCGCATGCGAACAACTACGCATTTTTGTAGCACTAAAAAATGGCGTCAATTTGCTCTTTATTGGTGCATGCGCATTAGCGCAACTTCTGCTGCGGTGGCGTTAATACGTAAGTACCAATTTTTCTATGGATGGATTTATTGGGTTAATAATGGGTTTATTTTCTATATCATTGAGGAAAATCTCAGCCATTATACAAGATAAGGGAAATTCCATGGCCAGTCCTTCTTTCTGTAAGTAGATTTTGTTATCAAAGGTGAAATAATTTTCGGTAAGACATGTTGACAACAGATAGATTTTTTCTATTTTTAGTGTGCTATGATTTTTTAAATTTTCCTCGAGGATTTCTATTGTTTGTTTAATTGGGACATTAGTGTAAAAGTTGGATATGTCAAATGAAAGTAGCATTTGACCAGTTAGGATGGGTGAATGGTTAATTTTCTTTATTAAATCTAAGCTATTTTTGAAATTATTGCTCTTTGTGAATTTTATTTCTTTTTTTTATCATATGTTCCAAAAGTTTTGCTAATTTGTATAAAGGTGCATTTGTGAAATTCATTATTGGTCTTATCGGGTGGTCTGTTTTATGTAGTTTTATCAAGGCTTGCAAATTTGGAGCAATGGGTTTAATCCCAAATCATTAAAAAAAAATCTCTTTTGTTTGTCATCTATGAGATTCTCTTGCAACTATTGATTTTTTGTTTGATAGTGTAATTAAAATCTTTAGTTGGGTCTATTGGTATTTGGGAAATATTATTTTTGTTAGAGAAATCTTCGGATTTGGTTATGGAATCAGATTCATTGATAATGACCACTGCAAACTTTATCTGCTTTAGTTATGATATCTTTGTTGACAACAAGCTTGTTTTTAATGTTTTTAGCAATGGATAGTTCTTGTATAGTAACATTACTAGAGTTTACTAATGGTTAATTGATGTAAGCTAAAACTTTATCTCTAGGCAGTTTTTGGATTGCTTCTTCAGCATTAATAAGTGCAGAGCGAAGGTCATCTCGTTTATTAAGTTGTGTTTTAGTCCTTTATCTAATAAATTTAATTCTGGTTTGTCAAATTTAATGTGCATAAGATTGTACATTTGAGGAAAGAAACTATGACTGGAATATATTTTTATTATGTCTTGTTTTTGTTTATGTTTTTTAGATTCAAATAGAGCAGAAATCTTTTTATCTACATAGGTTTTTTTTACAGTAATTTTTGACTGGACAAGTCTGTTAATCTCTTGTTAATATTCACAATTAAGCCTAATATATAATACTTCTTATATAAAATTAAAAAATAATGTATTTGCTCAATTGTAGGTATTTACAGGAGAGGCTAGAACAAATACAGGCTGAAAAGGAGTTAGCGCATCAGGCTCTTTCTAAGTATAAGGTATTTATCAATTCTTTTATATAGGTAGTTGGTATATAAAATTGGTGTAACATTGTAGAGATTATTATGAATTTATTTCCAAAGTTATGTTGTCAAAGCATATTTGTTGGTGCGTTATGTAAGTAACAATGTTAATATAGTCTCAATGTGAGGGGAGAGAATTTTTACAAATTAAGTTTTAAAACCTTTTAGATTTTTCTGACGTAAATTGTGGTTATTAAATTCATGTACTTTACACATAAAACAAAAACATTTTATTTGTAGTTTAAACTAATTTTGGATTGTTATATAGGTATTTATATTGAGCATTTGAAACGTTTTACTACATACAGTAGCCTTGACCAATATGCGAGCATGTGACATTATGAGCCGACAACATTGTACTACATCAGTGACCATATGTTTGCACATGTAGCTTCACACTAATATCAATGTCATGAGCTATAATATTTATACTTGTATACAATGATAATTCTTAACCCAATGACTAATGAGTTTATTTATTGATTGTACAATAGAAGCCGCTTATTATAATCACAATGTTTGAAATCATATTTTAGAAGCATGATGCACCAACATGTTGCAAAATCAGTTTGGGTGAAAGTTTTATTATACAATACAATGTTTTGTATAGTGGTACAGTATGAATTTAAGGAAAGGAAATGTGTTAACTATATAAAAATATTGAAATGTCAATCAGATATAGAAGATAGTGAACTTGCTTAAGAATTGGATTTACATTGCTATTCAAGTACTGTTTTTGTTCATTAGTATTTTACAAAATAAAAAAAACCCATTATTGTAAACATGTAGAACTAGGAAGAATTTCTTTAATTTATACTTTTCGTGATGCCACAAGCTTGTGTAATGGTCCGGGCTACTGTACATTGGTGACTAAAGAGTTTCAGATTGGTTAAATAAATTTTAAACTAAAACTGACAAAGATAGAATATTAAGATGGCGTGAATGTTATCTGATGTAAAACAAGTAACCAGAGGTGTAGGATAAATTCACCTCTTGCCCAAGATGGGTTTTTGAGAGAGTAATATGTCATATATATAGATTGGTTAGATTTTGTATGGACAGGAGACAGACTTACCTTGGAAAATGGTCCTTGGTATTACCTAATAGTACATAAGTAAGAAAACACACACAAAAAACACTAAAGTTTTGAAATATTTTGTAAACACTGTTCACTTTCTCAATCAGTAGAGTTAAGAAGAAGACTGAAGACCGAGTGTTGAACCACAGTTTTTTTTTTGTTTTTTTTTGTAAAGCCTGTTGGGAAAGGGAAAAGGATAAAGGATGATTCATCTAAGGTTAAGATTAGGGGGTTCTCTTGATTTTGTGACCCATTGATGAGACAGTTCCCATCTTCTTAGTTCTGAGGAGTTACATTCTGAAGGGAGTGATTTTATGATTTTTGTTGTGAAGCATTCATCAAAAGTGACAATGTTGTGGATTGCTGCATGTTGTGCAGTTGGTTTCTCCATATCCATGATTTTCACATCATGTCTGTGGCCATTCATCCTGGTGCTTAAGTAGTCTGTGGTTAGGCCTATATATATGGAGGGGGCTCTTTTATTTAATGTTAAACCATCATAAACCCTATTGGTTGACACAGGTATTATTTAGTAAAGGAGAGCTGAAAACTAGAGATTGCTATTATCCTAGTGTCCAAAAAGTCCAATGTCCTTCAGGAGCAAAATAATTAAGAAGGAAAAAATCATACTGTAATTTTTCATTTTGCTGAAATTTAGTCAAGTTAATTATTATTTTACAATTCTTTGCTAAAATTGCAAAATATAGAGTGTGATGAAATTGTATAAAAAGAATTACTCTCCTCTAAAAGGCTCTATTTAAAAAATGAACAACCACAAGGTTTACCAAGATCGATTTGCTGACAACAAAAATGAATGGAGCAATAAAGATTTAGGTACACTCTAAGAGGAGAATTAAGAGTGTTTAGTTCTACCAAGTATTAAATTTTTTTAATTTATTTCTGTGTATATGAGATATGTCCGGAAAGTATACAGCCATGTAATATTAACAAAAATATACTATGTCTAGGACATTGGTGCTTTTGACTTCTTAAGACATCACTCAGTTATCCCAATGTTTTTTCCACTATTCAAAACCACCTGCCAAATAGTCTTGGAATTGGCCTCACCTGCACACTATATTCTTCTCAATTATGTTGATGATCTGAAATTTCTTCCCTTTCAAAGGTGATCTTAGTTTTGCGAGAAATTCAGGCTCCTGGGTAATTCCGTGTTTTGTTGCAAAACCCTGCATGATATGGGAAGAATGGTCAGGTACAGTATTGTGATGAAGCTGCCAGTAACTACTTGCCCACAGCCGGCCATTTCATTCTTACTGCAACTCTCACCTGAAAGAATATTGATTATTAATTGTTTGCCCTGACTGGAGAGGACAGAAGAGAGTGGAGGGGAATAGTGGAGGAAGTCAAAGGCCACAACAGCTTGTAGAGCTTCAGAAGTAAAAAAGTTGTTGTTTGATCTGAAAGAGTACGCTAATGATGAAAACACTTTTACAATAAAAAACTATCATCAACAGGCTTTGATTTTGCTATTTTCTTTACATATGGAGAACCAGATCATTTCCAATGTGTGATGGAGTTTTGTTTCAATCATAGCCATTGGACCCACAATACACCTCCGGTTAGCCCTCAGTGGCTCACATATAGTGAGTACAGTCATGGTAATACCAAGAGATTTTAACTAGGTCTATATCTTTTGACATGTAGTTTGACATTAAGTCTCTCTTGACCAACTCTTGTTACTTTCTGACCCTAATGGCTAGTCGAGGGTTAGGGGTATTTATTTTATTATATTTTCTTCCTATTTTTTTTATAAAGCAATGTGATTGAGAGTTTTTTGCCTTAAAAAACAAATCATTTCTAATTATAACTTTTTATGGAGAAATATGGGTCATTGTTAGTTGTTTGTTGAAACAAGAAATTCCTTCAACTTTTGTGATAGAAGCCATGGTACAATTTTTTTCTAGATCCCGAGATTCTGCCTAAAAATCTCTGAAAGCATTTGATTTTGGAATCCTCAGATTATCTTATAATTCTTATTGTCATTGCCGATTTTCATAAATTATGGTTTCCATCACACATCTCATCTTTGGTGTTGTGAATGTTGACAGCTTTCCAGAATTTGGATCAGTTTTGTCAGATTATTGGCTATCTTTAAAGTGTTAGTACCACAAGGGTATTATTTTAACTATCCTTAAAGCCTATAAACAATATGAATAGTTTCTGCAGAAAGGCTTCAAGTTATAAGGAAAATTGATAAAGGTTTGTTGATTTACTTGCTCTGCCATTAAGAATGTGACGTCATACAGTACAGATGCTTACTGACTGTTTTATGCATCCTCTTTGCCACATTACATTGAGGTTACACAAACTGTTCTCACACTATTCAAAATGTTTGGATATTTTCCAGATAAACCTTGTATGTAAAATTGAGAAAGTTTTTGCAATTATTTATTAAGAAGGGAAATAATGTACTTAAAAATAATATATTTTTTAGGCAATGGTAAAAGATAATTTGTTCTTGGAAATGAATGTACATCTTTGCTTATGTTTTGTGTTGCTTTATAGTTAGTATACTAACATTTGTAAATTGCTTACATTAATACTGCTAACTGTTAGAGCATGCTGGACAAAAAACGGAGCAAAGGAAATGTCAAGCTTGGGAACAGTGCTGTGGGTATGGTTGTCTCGCATAAACAAGGTAAAATGTTCCACTTCATTATGTACAATGTATTTATATATGTTACACAAGTCTTATCTATCAGAAAACAAAATTTTAATTTTAAAATATAATCATTTTATAAATGGGAGTGTGCATACAGTTGTTACCAGGGGACTTAAATTTAATAAAGGCGGAACCAAAATGGTAACAATGTTTAGAAATGAAAAATAAAAAAAGACAAAGACAAGTTTAATAATTAACAAGGCTCAAGTTTATTGAAAACAGAAAAGAGATTTCGACGGTTCAGACTTTGTCATTTACAACAAAAAACATCCTGACACAAATCATCAGTAAAAAAAAAACTTATGATTAACAAGATCATAAATTATAAAAGTTATAAGCCCTTAATTGTAACATATAATAATTTAGATAAAAAAAAAATTAATCAACAGATTCTAAAAATTTATCCCCCCCCTTTTAGTTTATATATATATATATTTATAGTTACAAAAATTTAACAATAAAAAAAAAGACAATGAGCACAGCTTAATAATTCACAGAATTATAATTAATCAAAAAAAAAATTATACGCCCTTAAAGTAAAAGTATAATAATTAAAAAAAATTAATCAAGATTTTCAAAAAAAAAACTTATCCCCCCTTTTTAGTTTAGTTTATAAGATGATAGTTTCCTTTTAAACAGTAACAGAATTTAACAAAATATAAAAGAGCTTGATATTTTAAGTTCAAGAAAGATCATATCTATAGTTAACATGTTTATCACTAAACTAAAGTAACATAATATAATTGGTTTGAAAATTTCTTAAAAAAAAAACTGTATTGGCCAATAAATTTATATTTAAAAAAAAAAGGAAAATAATTTAGAATTTTGAAATTTTGTTAATTGACGTCAATTATTTTAATTTAGAAACTAACCTCTTGGAGGTTGTTAGGACCGAAAATTGCATGCAGGCTCCACCCAATAAATTGTTATATAATTTATAAATAATTACAAAAATCTACATCTAGAAAATAGTTTGAAGGAACACATATTTGCCGAAGTAAATTTAGGCACATAAATCATATGAGTTAGTTAAAGTTCAGTAAAGTCAGCTGTAAAAAAAAGGACATCACTTTTATGCACTTGAAAAATCTGAAGTTATGTGATTCAAAAACGTGTTTTGCCAACAGGACGAAACTTGCTAGGATGATTCGCTGGTTTGCGCAATATGAGACAAGAATTTCTCTATTTCTCCTACCAGCATATTGGCTGTGGCAAACAAAAAACACGTTTCTTTTAGCGTCTGTGCAAGATCAGACATGTTGTAGCATTAATGTTCTTTATGGAAGAAAATATCTGGTTATTTGTCAAAATTAAAGTAAATTAATTGCATCACAGAAATTCGTTAAGATTGTAATTAAAAGCTTCTTAGATGATTATAAATTTATTTATATATATAGTTTTGTTTTAAAAGAAAGCTTGTATAAGACTTGTAAGATTCTTCAAAAGTCTATAAAACGAAATTTTCTGATTTAGAAGAAATTTCTCTAATTGTTTTATATTTGACATGTTCAATAGGATATTCTGATCATTTAATGTTCAACATTAGTCTGCACTTATTTCACAAAATTGTTCAAAACTTAAAATGTGCCTTTACAAGGTTTTGTAAATGATGTTTTAAGAAAAGAAAATTTTTATAATCATTCAGTTTCAAAAGAAAATTGAATATTAAATAAAACATGAAATACATATTTTAAAGAATACATGATAATTAACAAATTATTTTAAAAATTAACAAAATATATAATATGACAAAATCTGTAAGGTTGAAGTACCTGGTTAATCCTGTCGCAGTTCGCGTGAGCTTGTACCGAGAAAAATGATGGTTAATTTAACATTTTTGAACTAGGTTATTTAAACTAAAACGCACAAACTGTAAATTAACATGATGTTGTATGAGACTTGTAAGGTTAGAGAGAAAAAAAACTTTTGTTAAATGAGTGATGCAGAATGTAGACCATGTTGTTATCACATCTAGACTGTGGACCGGGTATTAGAGAAGCTAGCTTGACCGGCGAATGGACTTTGTGTTCAGGTATCAGGCGATGCTTGGTTTTGGAGCGGGCCGCCAGGTGCCAGCATCTGTCAAGGGACGGAATTTGGATGTGGAAGAGAGTTAATGAAGTTATATTGCGGAAGTGTTTTTTGAATTTAAATGCTACAGCTCTCCCCCCCCGAAAGACGGAGTTAGTGTAGAAAAGAAAGGGGGCCAGAAGGGCCTCCCACAAAATTTAGAAAAGGAGAGAGAGAGTGTGCTTGAAGGGGTAAAAAAAAATTTCCTCTCAGACAGGTGTTTTAGACCTCGAGATAAACAAAAGACAAACTAAGACTAACATGCATAGCGAGTGCCACATTAACTATATGTAGTTCGACAGAACCGGTCAGTATACCTTCACCAAGATAAACAACAAAGAACAAATGCACCAAACTTAACTATTAAGAAGATGGACTCACTATGTCCTCGTCCGAAGACGTTATGGTGACGAAGAAATAGAAGAGTTCATGACGCTCTCTATATTCCCGTCGCATCGATTACACCCGCGAAGTGCTCGATGTTAAGATATGTCTAGATAGGGTAACATGTCAGGTACATGTAGCGGCCATTGCCGTAAAGTGGAACCTCATAGTTGATCAGACTATGGGTTGAAAAGCGTCAAGTCCGGGGAACAGTGAGATATATCACTGGACAAGGAAAAATCAATATCTCTTCGCCTGCAACCATCTATACTGATTACGGCACGGAGGGGCTCTAGGAGAGCTCAGCCCACCGATGCCCAAACATACAGATGTGCATTTGGCTTAGAGGAAATACGGCTTGGTTCCGTATTTTATTATGTTCTGCAGTGCACAGAAAGAAGACTACCAGATGACAATTTGTGCGGGCCAAGAAAGATCAGATAGAAAATTAAATCGTAAAGGAGAAGGTTCTAGGAATTTGTTAATATTTAATTTATATGATGAGGTTTGAGTTGCTCGACGTGTGCTTTTTTAATAAAACGAGGTGAATTGGCGAAAGAAAGCGCAACGGTAACTGGAGTAAGAAAATCGATGATCCGGAAGGGACCTGACCATCGAGGCATCAATTTAGCAGCTCGCTTGTCTATGGCAGAGCTAAGAGGGTGTGTTTTACACCAGACAAGATCGTTGATTTTATACAGATGAGGCTTCCTGAATTTGTTATAGGTCTTTTCGGCCTTTTGGTGCGCTTTCATTATATTGTCTTTGGCCTGGCGCCAAACTTGTGATGGATTAGTATTAGGTTTTGGAAGGAGATCGTGTATGTTCCAGCTGAGACTCAGTGGTGTATTGGGGAGAAAATTAAAAAGAATGCTAAAAGGTGTTGCTTTAAGAGTCTCATGATGTGCGAAATTGAAAGCCAGCTGAAGCCAGCAAAGGGAGTCGTCCCAAGAGGATTGATTTTTGGAGTGAAAGGCGATAAGGGCTGCCTTAAGGTTTCTGTTAAGTCTTTCCGCATTATTAGGTTGGGGGTGATAAGGGGATAAAGTTGCATGCTTAATACCGCGAGAAAAACAAAAGTTGCGGAAGACATGTGATACAAAACATTGTGCATTGTCAGAGATTATTATCTTTGGAAAACCAAAATTTTGAAAAATGTTTTGGCTTAAGGCCTTAATTGTACTGTGGGAAGTTGCATCTCTGACAGGCATGAGCCAGGTGAATTTTGAGAACTGGTCAACTGCGACCAGTATCATGTTGTAGCCCTGTTTTGTCCTAGGAAGCTGTCCGACGTAGTCGATATGTAATTTTTCCATGGGACGATTGGGAACCGTTGAGGCAAGGTATCCTAATTTGGAGTTGTGAGCGGGTTTGCTTACAGCGCACACCGAACAAGCTCGCACTTTAGACGTGACATCCTGTTTTAAAGTTGGCCAATAAAAATTCTCCTTTACCTTAAACAAAGTTTTAAGTATTCCAAGATGACCACCCACAACGGAGTCGTGATGATAATTAATCACCAGGTCGACTAAGGACTGAGGTAAATAAATTCTGGTGGGCTTTTCCAGATGATTTTTCAGGCAAAGAACACCTTTACTTAAACAGTACTTCTCCGAAGAGATGTTCTGTTCGAGGTCGGCAATGATATTTTTCAAAATAGGGTCGGCCTTTTGATGAGTCTGGATGTCATGAAAAGCTAGAGGAAAATTTGTGAGGAGACTGGTACACGAAAAGGTGACATTTTCTTCGTTGAAATTTTCCGGTTCAAACATGCGCGAGAGGGAGTCTGCTATGATGTTCTGAGTTCCTCTTATGTGCGCTACCTTAAATTTCAATGAAGTCAACTTGGCAATCCATCGGCCTAATTTACCAAGTTGACGAGGACGTGCTAAAAGCCAAGAAAGGGCTTGGTTGTCGGTTTCTAACAGGAATTCCCGATGTTCTAGATATTGCCTAAATTTTTCTACTCCAAAAACTACTGCTAGACATTCGGCTTCATATGCAGATGAGGCTTTTCTTTCTGCAGGTGTTAAAGTACGTGAAGCGTACGCTATGGGCTGTCGTGAGCCGTCAATTTCTTGGAGTAAAACTGCTCCAAGGGCCACCGAGCTCGCATCCGTTTGCAGGATGAATGGTTTGGCGAAATCGGCCATCCGGAGAACCGGAGGCTGTGTTATTGCCTCCCGAAGATGTTTAAAAGCTTTCTCTTGTTCAGCTTGCCAAGAGAATTTTTGGCCCTTCCTCCGAAGCAGATTTAGAGGCGCAGCGTGCTCCGCGAAATTTGGAATGAATTTAGCAAAGAAGTTGACCATTCCAATAAATCTGGAAACGGCCTTAGGGTTCTTGGGTTGCGGAAAATTTCTAATTGCTTTTGTTCTAGATGGGTCGATTTGCACGCCACGAGAAGAAACTAGGTGTCCTAAAAAGCTTATCTCATTCACAGCGAAACGGACCTTATCTGGGTTAACAGTCAAGCCAGCCCGCCGCAAACGAGAAAGGACTTCGCGAAGATGTTTTTGATGCTCTTCCCAAGTTTTGGAGTAGATGACTAGGTCATCCAGATAATTAAAAATGAATTTAAATTTGATGTCATGGAAGACCTGATCCAAAAGTCTGGTAAGCACTTGGGCACCAGTACAGAGTCCAAAAGGGACTCGAGTAAACTGATAAAGCATCCAAGGAGTACAAAAGCTGGTAATTTGTTTGGACTTTTGAGACAAAGGGATTTGATGATAAGCTGAATTAAGATCGAAAACTGTGAAATATTTGGCACCGACAAACCAGTTAAAACTTTGATGTAAGTTAGGTAGCGGCACCGCTTCGACGACGATGTTTTGATTGAGCCTCCGATAATCAATCACCATCCTTGTTTTCTTTTCGGGGTGTTGAACCAGAAAAACAGGAGATGCATATGCCGACCGGCTGGGTTCTACTACTCCTGAATCTAACAATTCGTTGATGTGTTCGCGGAGGTATTCCATTTTGGGAGGTGCCAATTGGTATGGAGAACACTTGACCGGAGTGTTGTCCTTCAGTTGAATATCGTATTCAACTAGATGTGTTAGACCTAACCTTTTTGTGAGTACCTGAGGAAAATCATTAATTATTTTTTGAATGGTGTTTTTATCGTTCTTTTGAAGATGACCTAAAGGATCAGGAGCAGTAGATTCAGATGTTGTGGACACTATAGGTTTATACGCAGAATTACTGAAATTACATAGAGGAAAAACAATAGACCTTGAAAATTTAAAATAGAAGTTTTTTGCTGAAAGATCAAGTACCAGTCCCGTTTTAGATATGAAATCTGACCCGAGGATCAGAGGACACGACAACTTATGCGCCACCAGAAAATCCACATTCCAACTACAATGTTCCATTTTAAGATGAAGACGACAAGAGTAGGAAATGGGCAACCTTTTTCCAGAAGCCGTGACACAATCAGCCTTCACCCTGGTTATGGATTTAAAAGCTTTGGTGTTCTTCAATTTTTTAAAAAGGGCTTTAGAAATGACGCATCTTACTGAACCGGAGTCCAGCAGAGCCTTAACTTTAATTTGCCCAAAAGCTACTTCCACCAAAGGCAAAAACTGATCGTTCAGACCCCTAGATTTAAGAGAAATGTTATTTTTTTTTTGAAGTTTGTAGTTGGAAAGCTTAGAGCTGGAATAGGTTTGCCTAGACCTATTCCGTAGAGAGAAGAATTTACAACCCCAGATATAGTGACCGGGTATGCCACAATGATAACAGATGGGAGTAACGTAATTTTGAATTTTATTGCCGAAATTGTTTGTTCTTAAATAGGACATTGAGTTTAAATTTTGAAAAGATGGTTTATTAAAGAAATGTGGTTTCAGGTTATGTTTAAATCCGAAGTGGTTGGTTTTTGAACGGGAGGCTGGCCTGGAGCTACCAACTAGACTCCAAACCTGCCTCCGTTTTTTTGGAGGATATTGCCTTGTTGGAGGCCGGTTCCGACATTCCGGGCTTCTATGTCCCGGCTGTCCGCAACTGTAACAGACCACGGGTCTCGTAGGTCTAAACTCAGGACTTGTAACTTCGGGTCTCTTTAATGGAGCCCTTTGCCTGTCAGTATACATTACATTGTTGACATGTGCGCAGAGTCTATCTAAGTCTGCAAAGTTTTTAGGTTTGGCAACAAAAACTAAGCAGTTGCGGACTTCCGGAGACAGTCCCTCCAGAATGACGTCCGTGACCTCCAATTCGGACTTATCTAAATTTAAAGTTTCTGCAGCCTCTTTAATTTGATTAACAAAAATGTGCACCGCCTCGTTAGTCTTCTGGGGCCTATAAAATAACTCCTGCACTAGAGAAGCCAACCTTTTCGAAGGTATGAAGAGACTTAAGGCCTCTTTGTGAAAAGTCTTAAATGTCTGATGTCTAATCAGACATGAATTTAAAGGGCCCTGAGCATAGGGCATCAGAACATTATTAATGTTTAAAGCTACGTCCGGGTAAGTTTTGACTATTTTTAAAGAAATTTTAAAAAAATTCAATAATTTGTCAAGGTCGAACCCATCTGTCTGAGGAATTGTCTTAATTATTTGTTCGGCAGGATGACTTAATTTTCCGTATAAGGAAATGTATTGACAGCCTTTCGAACTGCTAGGTGTGGTTTGCTGAGCCTCAGCCTGCGGCGTGTCCGCAAGGAGATTTGGCCCATTAGACCGAGATGGCTCTGCAGAGCTGGCTTTAGTGGTTCCCCCAGAGGGCGTTAGCGGGATGCTTACGTTTAGTTTTAGAGGAGCAACGGTTTGCTCAAAGGCTTTAAATTTTTCTTTGAGCGTAGCGAAATTGTTATGTAGCTCGGCCAGATCCCGTGGCACATTGTTGTCTGCTACTTTTAGTTGTTCAGTATGCACCCGATTTAGGAACTCTAGCCGTCTTCCGAAAACGTTTATGCGCGCACGAACACGAATCATTTTGATTCCTCTTTCGGAATCGAGGTTCTCCAGGTCGTCTTGCAAGACAAACAAGGAGTTCCGGGCTAACGCTATCTGTTGCAAGAGGATGTCTTCGGTGAAGTTTCCCATTTCGGGCTCGACGCTGTTCTGCAGAAGGGACCTAAGAGAGGTTCGCATTTTAGCTACAATGTCTTTTTCACCACCTCTAGCTACTACCTCAAAAGCAAGCTCGGTATTCTTTAACGAGTCCACTAATCGCAGCAAATCCACTGCCATCTTAACTGTTGCTGATAATTATTAAAAAAAATAAACCAAGTAATTTAAAAAAAATTTCTTTTAAGATGATGCAAAAAAAAGAAAGAGCCAGAGAAAGACTCAAGAATTATATGTAGTGTAGTTGTTGTGTATATATGTGTGTGTGTAAGTATGAATTGATACAGACAAGCGAAAGAAAACTCGAGAAAATTTTGAAGGAAATTTTTGAATTTTTTTTTGTTTTTTTTTTGTTTTTAACTATTTTTGGATTTTATTATTTATTTAAATTTTTTTTGGATTCCCGAATGAGCCCGCTGTCTGAATCAAATTCAGTGAATGACTAGTGTGCAGTGTATGTAAATATATATATATAAAAAAAAAATATTTAAGCAGACAAAATAATAATAAAAAAAAATTTTATCGAAATTGGTTTAGAAGTTTTTGTGTAAGTGATTATAAAATAAATAAATAATAAAAAAGAGACTATAGATTTATAGAGATTTAAATATTTAAACTAAATAAAAAAAAATTTCATCAGCAACAGTTGTGCAGTATTTGAAAAGCTGCAAAACATAAAAATGAGCCTTGTTTAACAAAATAATTTTGAATTTAAATTTAGATAGTTCCAATGCGAAATTTTGAAAATTAACTACGGTTCCAGAATTTAAAATTAACCACTCTATAATTTAATTTAACCACACTAGAATCTAGAATCAACCACGCTCTGCTACCAGAAACATGTTACCAGGGGACTTAAATTTAATAAAGGCGGAACCAAAATGGTAACAATGTTTAGAAATGAAAAATAAAAAAAGACAAAGACAAGTTTAATAATTAACAAGGCTCAAGTTTATTGAAAACAGAAAAGAGATTTCGACGGTTCAGACTTTGTCATTTACAACAAAAAACATCCTGACACAAATCATCAGTAAAAAAAAAACTTATGATTAACAAGATCATAAATTATAAAAGTTATAAGCCCTTAATTGTAACATATAATAATTTAGATAAAAAAAAAATTAATCAACAGATTCTAAAAATTTATCCCCCCCCTTTTAGTTTATATATATATATATTTATAGTTACAAAAATTTAACAATAAAAAAAAAGACAATGAGCACAGCTTAATAATTCACAGAATTATAATTAATCAAAAAAAAAATTATACGCCCTTAAAGTAAAAGTATAATAATTAAAAAAAATTAATCAAGATTTTCAAAAAAAAAACTTATCCCCCCTTTTTAGTTTAGTTTATAAGATGATAGTTTCCTTTTAAACAGTAACAGAATTTAACAAAATATAAAAGAGCTTGATATTTTAAGTTCAAGAAAGATCATATCTATAGTTAACATGTTTATCACTAAACTAAAGTAACATAATATAATTGGTTTGAAAATTTCTTAAAAAAAAAACTGTATTGGCCAATAAATTTATATTTAAAAAAAAAAGGAAAATAATTTAGAATTTTGAAATTTTGTTAATTGACGTCAATTATTTTAATTTAGAAACTAACCTCTTGGAGGTTGTTAGGACCGAAAATTGCATGCAGGCTCCACCCAATAAATTGTTATATAATTTATAAATAATTACAAAAATCTACATCTAGAAAATAGTTTGAAGGAACACATATTTGCCGAAGTAAATTTAGGCACATAAATCATATGAGTTAGTTAAAGTTCAGTAAAGTCAGCTGTAAAAAAAAGGACATCACTTTTATGCACTTGAAAAATCTGAAGTTATGTGATTCAAAAACGTGTTTTGCCAACAGGACGAAACTTGCTAGGATGATTCGCTGGTTTGCGCAATATGAGACAAGAATTTCTCTATTTCTCCTACCAGCATATTGGCTGTGGCAAACAAAAAACACGTTTCTTTTAGCGTCTGTGCAAGATCAGACATGTTGTAGCATTAATGTTCTTTATGGAAGAAAATATCTGGTTATTTGTCAAAATTAAAGTAAATTAATTGCATCACAGAAATTCGTTAAGATTGTAATTAAAAGCTTCTTAGATGATTATAAATTTATTTATATATATAGTTTTGTTTTAAAAGAAAGCTTGTATAAGACTTGTAAGATTCTTCAAAAGTCTATAAAACGAAATTTTCTGATTTAGAAGAAATTTCTCTAATTGTTTTATATTTGACATGTTCAATAGGATATTCTGATCATTTAATGTTCAACATTAGTCTGCACTTATTTCACAAAATTGTTCAAAACTTAAAATGTGCCTTTACAAGGTTTTGTAAATGATGTTTTAAGAAAAGAAAATTTTTATAATCATTCAGTTTCAAAAGAAAATTGAATATTAAATAAAACATGAAATACATATTTTAAAGAATACATGATAATTAACAAATTATTTTAAAAATTAACAAAATATATAATATGACAAAATCTGTAAGGTTGAAGTACCTGGTTAATCCTGTCGCAGTTCGCGTGAGCTTGTACCGAGAAAAATGATGGTTAATTTAACATTTTTGAACTAGGTTATTTAAACTAAAACGCACAAACTGTAAATTAACATGATGTTGTATGAGACTTGTAAGGTTAGAGAGAAAAAAAACTTTTGTTAAATGAGTGATGCAGAATGTAGACCATGTTGTTATCACATCTAGACTGTGGACCGGGTATTAGAGAAGCTAGCTTGACCGGCGAATGGACTTTGTGTTCAGGTATCAGGCGATGCTTGGTTTTGGAGCGGGCCGCCAGGTGCCAGCATCTGTCAAGGGACGGAATTTGGATGTGGAAGAGAGTTAATGAAGTTATATTGCGGAAGTGTTTTTTGAATTTAAATGCTACACAGTTGCGGCATGACAAACTTCTAACATCATTCAGAGTGATCAAAATGTCTGATTTAGAAAACACCTGATGTGTGTTACAGTACATAAAACACAAAAATAGTTTAAATCATTTACTATGATCACATATTTTCAAGTAATGTTGAAATTTTTCTGCCAGCCTCAGACTTTTCTTGACACGCCAAAGTGTGTTTTTTTTATTTATTATTTTTTTTATAGTACAGTTTACATTTTGAATATATTTTGTAATGGCCATCTTCAAATTATTAATTATGTGGAGATTTAATACAGTGAGGTTTTCATTGCACCTCAGAGAAAAAAAAATAAATGAAGGAAGATTCTCATGTCTAGACTAATTAGTTATCAAAATTCTGTCTAGAAACACATTGTCCAAGAGTGCCAAGATACTGTGAGTTAAAATGAAAGGTTGACAAATTCATCTTTTGTCAGTTGCACAAAGAAAGAATGCAGAATATCGTCACAGTTTCATTGAGAGTTCTCAATCTCTAAGACATGAGTTTTAACTATTGATAAATTTTAACAGTGTCCCTCATCTGTGAAGAATGTGAAAGTTAAAATACTTTACTTTCACAATGAAGAAAGGCTAAGCTTCAATTCCTGTTCGGCTTTAATTTTGTATGGGTGTAGTTTCGATTTTTTAAAAAGTCGTATGGGCCATACCATATGGACACACTATTTTTCAGGATAATTTCCTGATGGACTTTCTCCTCTGTCAGTATTAATAGCTTTCCAGATTAGGTAGCTTCACAGATGGAACCATTTTCCTGGAATTTTTTAATTAACTAGCGCATTGCATAACTATGCAGCACCTTAGTCTTTGGAAACAGTTTGGAATCATTTTCTAACATCTTGTGCGTATTATCCACTACATCAAAATACATGTTCCACTAGGAACGTAGGCTCCTCAACAGATAACTTTATTTATTACAACACACATCTTTCTACTTGGCTCAATATGACTCCTTGGTAGCTGACTGTAAGGGGCTGGAGGGTAATAAGTCCCATTTGTTATAACTAATTCTAATTATAAATAGACATGTAACTACTAGTAGGGAGTATTACCTAAAACCAGTATTTAAATATTTTTGCATGTTTTTGGCTCTTAACCCTACAGCCGGCAATGTTAATTTTCTTCACAATTCTTCGTTTGTTTAAAAATTAATAAAATATATTATTTTTACACAAAACCTAACTTATAAGATATCATTTATCTCAGAAAGATGCATAGAATTCATCTATGTAATAAATTTTTTTTTTTTTTGAAACGGTTTTGGAGTAAGTATGTTACATGTCAAAAACGAAGTTACCATTTTTCAGGAAAAACCTGTATAATCCAAAATCAATAGCTTACTACCTATTTCTAAGATATACACAATTTTTGTGTATTATTTATGAATATATTTAGGGGGGGAAAAAATTTGTTACATTTTCAAAATGTTAAAAATTATTTTATGAATTTAGGGACATTGGTCATTTTATTTTCAACAATTTACCAAACATAGTAATATATATTTTATACAAAAGTTCTATATCTCATTATGTTCAGAAAGGTGCATAGAATGTAGGTGTGTAGTGAAAAAAAATGTTAGATTTATCACATTTGGAGTTTTTTGGTCAAATACCAAAAAATCGAAGAGTAAAGGAGCAGAAATTTCACAGAAATGGTAATGAATAACATACTAATAGATTTTTTGGATTTTTTTCAAACATTACTTGAGATTTGTAATATATTTGTGAATATATTTAGGGGAAAAAAATAATAATTTGTTACATTTTCAATATAAAAATGACAATTTTCCAAAAATTGATATTCTGACGCTTGAGGTTAGGTTTGAACTCTTGACATTTAGGCGTAATTAGTAACTTTCTAAAGCTAGGCCTAAGACAAAATCATTAGATTTTACTAAGACAATATACTTTTCAAAGAATAACACACATATTCACTTGTATAATCATATAAAACACTAAATATAAGAAAATATGCATATAGGCTACACTTACAACTTGCCTTTTAGGTTATCCATATATAAACGGTACATTCACTCAAACATAAACTTTAGAAATAAAAACACATATATTGTAACTTGTATACACAATTTATATACAATTTGTATACACAAACCTTCAAAATAAAAGAAATAATAAAAATATTACACAAATGCCACGCCCTTTTGCGTCTAATTTATTTCACTGCATCGCGAAGTATTGCCTATGTTTGGTCTTGGAAAGAAGAATCTGAAAATAACTGTAGAGAATGTCAAGTAGTACCAACTTGTAGAATGAAATTTCCCCTACAACATACTGTAAAATAAAATATGTTTTTAAAACATAGTAAAATGCACCGAATGCCAATTGAATTTCGTGCCGTCAAGTTTGTTCTATGGTCAAATAGATATATCTCTGGATCTGTTAGACGCAGAAAAATTTGTAATCTACGGTTAGAAAGAGAAACATGTGATCTATAGAACAGTGTTTTAGTTGACTTAAATGACAGATAAATAGAGTTGTAATCGTATCGGGGAAAATGGAGCCGCGTTTTACGAAAAGGCGCAGAGTTGAAATTTACGATTTTACGCAACAAAAATATGCGCACTTCACCAATTTTTGGAATATTGTTTATAACGTTTTGTGGTATTTTTTTTGCATGATTATGCATCTACGGAACATTACTTTTCCAACGGTATTTTATTTATTGTGATAGGACAATTCTAAGTGGGCGTAATGGTGAATTGCAAAATACGTGTTTTAGAGTTGGTGAAATCACTTAGGAGCACGTGAGCGACCTACTTGTAGGTCGCGTGCCGTTTTAAGGGTTAAAGTAGAAGTGCGGCCTCATATCTTACGTTTCAGCAGACTCCACTTAAATTTAGCTATGGCCTTGGTGCAATATTTATTAAAAGACAAACTTACTTTACTGGTTTCCAGATTTTTTACTTAATTTGAAAATTTTAGGATCAAGTACTTAACAAGTGATGACAAATTCAAGGTTTAAATTTCATGAAATTCAATCTATAAAATAAATATTTTCTGAATATATAGGTTATGTTGAAAATTTGGAGACTTGGTAATCTAATCAACTATAAGAGAAAACAATAACAAATTATTAGATTATCATTAATGGAGGGTGGGGATCAATTAAAATTATTTCACAGTGTTTTCCTCCTCAGTTGATTTTTAAAATGTTTTATCTCTATCTGTGTGTACGAAAATATTTCCATCTGCTCCACTCGTCGTCCATATTTCCACCTTGTTGTTTAAAAGTGAAAAATTACATCATCACTTTATAAAAAAAAAGAAGAAAAGGGGATAAAATAAAGACCTCTAGTCCTTTAATACTGTAATAGCGTCAGGGTTAGAAAAGAATAAGATTTGGTAAAGAGGGACTTGATAGGAAAGATGAAAGAGAGGGATCTAACCCAAGACTACATGGAAAAAGGTGTAGATATAATTAAGGGTCTTGGGATTGCCACATCCATACTCACTATAGTGAGCCCTTGGTGAGGGGGAGACGTAGATAATACTTCATCATTTTTCAGTATTGCTCCTCATCATAAATGTTGATTATGCAAACAGTACTTTGAAATATATATTAGGAAACAATTAACAATGTGATTCTATTATTTAATTCTTTCGTTATACTATTTTTAATATTAATTTATTGATTTTAATGCTTATACTTTTTACAAAGCTATTATTACGTAAAGCCAATGGTACTGGGTTCAATTCCCAGTCTAGGTTGTATATTTTGCTCCTACCGTGAATATTTTTGTTCAACATACTGCATTTTGTTTAAATTAATATCTCCGAATTTATTAATCTACAGCATAAATATATGTATCCACATCAGACAAGGATTTTAACTGTCCTCTTAGAACAACCATGACACCACATTATAGTGGTATTAAATTGTACAATAAACCACCAGAGGTTATCAAGACATTACATTGTTACAAAAAATCAGAAAAGATCTTCTTTCTTATCTTTGTCATATTACTTCTGTTTATTATAGAAATACATTCAGTAAACCTATTGACTCTAAAATGTTAGATTTTTGTTAAGGTTAATTGATATTGTATTAAGTAGTTTAACTGGTGTGGTTTTTGTATTGTATATTATGATGTCTTGTATTCCTTATTCTTTAATCTGTATTCCTAATGACTATTGCTATTATAATGTTTTAATTATTTTAGGTTTAAGAATTTTGACTCGGCAATTGGCATAAGAATTTTTTCCAGTACATTGCTGTATTGTGGCTGAAAAAATAAATATCACTGATCCTTTATCCAAATGAAATCACTGAGAATAATGTTGGTTTGTTCTGTTAGTATAAAAAAAAATAATAATAATTTTCACTTATTTCAAAATAGTGGTCATTCATAAATAGAGGTTATTTTTAAATACACTCATAATATTATACTATTCAAAACTAAAATATAACTGCCAATGAAATGAATATACCTGATGCCTCACAATGTTAATGAAGTATTCATGCCAAATTTGAATGAAAATGAATTACAGTTATAGCCACTAAAAAGTTTGCTACATAGTTTGTTCTAATTTGTAGTTTATAAGGTTAAAATTTTGTTTATTAGAAATAACTTTCATATGTATTGTTGTAATATTGAAGTGAGGTCAGAGCAAAATCAAACCCTGATGGTTAATTCCTTGTTATTAATATTGATGAGGATTCCCTGCAAAAATTGAAGGCATCAAATATGCTTCCATTCATGTATGCTCAGGGGAACTCTAATGATTTTGTCATAACAATCAGAGGCAAACCCCTGGGTATCTGCTTGGTTGTTATAAAGACAGCACTAACCCTTGTAAAAGGTTGGTGTAAGAAGGAAGGACTTTAAGTCAATCCTCTATAAACTGTCATTTACCAAATATAGGACTGTGGAGTTTACTGAAAGACCAGTCCTCTTTGGCGGGCAGATCCATGTGGCCAGAGAATTCATGTACCTAGGAATAAAGTTGGATGTTAGGTTGACCTGGAGTAATCATATGACAACTATTATTAATTGCTCACAAATTTCAATGATGATGATAAGGCGAGCTTTAAGGATCATTTGGGGATTAATCTCTTAGATGGTGAACTGGATGTACACTAGCTTTATTAGACTAATGCTGATGTATGGTGGCCAAAATTGCAACCAAGTATTGCTGCTAAAAACCTGTCTTAAACGCAATGTGCTGCATACCTGCGTACTTTGGGTACTATGAAAGGAACTAGATTACTAACATGGGGATGTTGTTAATTCTGCCTCAACTAGATATTGTTAACTTGGGGGAGACTAGAATGGTGAATGGAGTGTGCGGGTATATGGCGCTGTCATCAATTCAGGAAACATACCAGGATTGGTAACATTTTGCGAATAAATATTCTTGAAATGGTGTCAGACCGGATGAAAAGAATTATTGACTGTGAGTCCACCATATTGTGTTAGCTGTGTGGACAAAAAGGAATGGTTTCAAAGTGAACCTATATAATGAGGAATGTACTGACTTGGTACACAGACAGGTGCCAAAACCTCCAAAGGTACTGGGTCATGTGTTTATGGATGACCCTGAGAGAGAGCTTCAGCCTAAACCTGGGAATACTGACAACTGTTTTTCAAGTGGAGGTGATTGCTCTTACAGAATGTGTGAGAAGAAAATTAATATAGATAGAGGCTACAATGATAAGACCATTTATATAAACTCAGACAGTAAATGATCACTTTTAACTTTGGAAAAACACAACTAAATGTCTAGGATAGTGTGGGACTGTCATCTGACTGTGAAAACTTTGGCAAAAACTGACAAAGTAAATGGGTTTTGAAGGAACACTAAAATATTTGAGAGAGAACGAAGGGTAATGTACAGTCTAAGTGGATACTCTTAGATCAGTTAAGTTCCATACAGAGCCCCTTAGCCTGAACAGGACTGATCAGTGGAGAGTACCTGGATTCCTGATGGGTCACTGAATTTTTCATAGCCATCTACACAAAATGGGGTTACACATACTAGACCTTTTTAGGTTATGTGCTGCTTTTGTGGAAATGGTTCAACACATAATTTTTGAGAGCCCAGTTATGGACATGGAAATTATTCAAATCCAACCCACTCTATGGAGTGAGGGACAGGTAGGTAAACAGTACAGTATCCGAAACATTTCATAATTTTCCTAAAACCCAGTGAAACTGACCACTCACTGAGACTAGACTGATAAGATAGATTCTATGAATGAGTGTGAACAATAAGCTATATAGCTGAGAGGCACATCCAGGACAGTGAATCCTGTCCCTCCTACCAATAAAAAAAAATCATATTAAATTTGTTTTGGAGATGGGATATATATTAGTTTATTAAATAAATATAGCTAAAGTATTTTTTGAAAGAAAATTAATTGTTTGTTTAGTACAAGAACTACTGGAGAAAGGTACATCCTCTCACATGCCTAACACAGAAGCAACACTAGCTGATTTGAAGAGCCTTTGTCTTGCTCTCTTAGAAGCTTTGCAGGACAAATCTCTTGCTCTTTCTCACCAAAAGAAAGCAAACAAGTGAGTTTAGTTTATTATCTAATTTTTGTAACATAAATTTTACTGTAATTTGTCATGATACATGGTGGCTGAAAAGAAAGTACCACCCCCTCCTTTTTAAATTTTAGAAATATTCAAATTCTGTTTGTGGCAATCTCTTTAAGTGAGATTTGAGTTTTTGCAACTTAAAAAAAAATTAAAGTTTTAGGTTTTTTTTAATGCAGAGGGGGGTGGCAAAAAATTTTAAATGTCACATATAGGTTTGTGATATATCATTTTAAACGTCTTTGTGAAACAAGAAAAATGATGTACAGAAAATTAAATTCTGATCACCCGTAATGAAATGGCCAAGAGTTATTTTATTTAGGAAGGTAGATTGTGTACAGAACAATCGACTCAGAAGGCAATATAATCGATTTTTTTTTATTGTTGGTTCACTCTTTCATATGCAAGATCTGCTTGTTTTATGGGGATCTCTTAATACACCATTTGCGAGAACAGATAGTAAATGAATGCAGTTAGGTGGAAAAACTAAACTTTTGAAAACATATTAAACATGTTTCAACAAATACTGTACTATTACAGGATGAACAATTTGAACATTTAATATGAGATAAGAACATACTAATGCCATACAAGTGAATGTACTATTCCAATCTTTATAAATAAAATAACTTTTTTGTTTTGGGTGGTCAGAATTTAATTTTCTTTATGTAATTTTTCTCATCTCACGGAGACGTTTAAAATGGGTATCACAAGCCTATATGGGCTATTTGAAATTTTTAAGCAACCCCACAATTAAAAACCTAAACATTAGTGTTTTTTTTTTTTTAGATTGCCCCTCTCATCTGAAAAAAATTGCTGCTAACAGAATTTATTTATTTTAAATATTTACAAAAATAAAGGAGGGAGAATTAAGGTGCATTGTCCCTGGAGCGACTCTTGCGATAGTAGCTGAGCGACGGTAGCTCATCACTGGTAAGCGTTGTTTCAAATGGGACCATTGTCCTTGACGCGACAGCGACTAGCAGCTGTAGTTGGCGACAGTAGCGAGTCTGGTCTGAGGGCAGGCGCAGTCGCGGAGCGATTGCTGTCGAGTGTCCACGTGTTTCAGTTGTGTTTCAAGTGTTTATAAGTTTCTCGCAATGTCTTCAAAGAGTACGAAACTGCTGTTTAAACCAGAAGAACATGAAAAGCTGCTAGAAGCGATAGCACCTCATCCTGCCATTTACGACTTGAAGAACAGTCTGTATAAAGATCAGCGTGCTAAAGATAATATATGGTTAGGGATAGCATCAGAAGTGGGAAGACCAGGTATGTACAAATTATTTTATTTCACACTGCTGTATACAGTATAGGTAATAATAAGACCTAAGTAAAAATCTCTTAGTTAATGTAGCTTATTTCATGTAGGTCCTACTCATAACAAAGGTGTACAGTATTGTCCAATATACTAGTCTGTTTTGTTGACACTTGCGTCTTGCCAACTGACTTTCCCCTCCTCCATGAAGTATGAAGCAAATGTGTTCCTCACTGTCAGTCCTTCAACGTTAGTGAAGCCACCAGTACCTGTCAATGGAATAAGGTTTTGTGACGGTGGGTCCACTGTCGGGTCGAGCTCGTAGTTCGAACGTCCTGTCTTTGAAAGGTAACCTTCTCTCATCATGTTGTGCAAACAACAACTAACAGTAATAATATCATCAACCGTTTCTGGAAGTACGCCTTTCGGAGTATAAAATACTCGGAAAACTTGGCTAAGAATACCAAAGGCGTTTTCAGATGTTCTTCGAGTTTCTGTTCGTAGACGGTTTCATAAGATCCTGCTGTATTAAACTTTCCACAAACTGAAACTGGTCTTTTGAAAGTCTGAAAAACTCTGAGAACAGTGTTTCGTCACTTTTCAAATGGTTAGCTATTGGTATCCTAAAGTAGCCTT
This sequence comes from Aphrophora alni, assembly GCA_963513935.1. Taxonomy (NCBI): domain Eukaryota; kingdom Metazoa; phylum Arthropoda; class Insecta; order Hemiptera; family Aphrophoridae; genus Aphrophora; species Aphrophora alni. Next base: position 82,156,505 of record OY740769.1, read on the forward strand.
CTTCTTGTATTGTTGCAAATATGTCATGTGTACCAACTCGTGGTGCAAATAACATTTCTATCACTTCTTCGTCGTCAACTTCCTCAAGCAAGAGGTATTTCAAAAACAACTTCTGTCTCGAACTGATGGTACCACTTCACTCCCAAGTCAGCAAACAAATGAACCACAATCGCTCTGGGACAATCGCTTCAGCGGCAATGACGTGGTTAGCTACGATCGCTGAGCTACTGTCGCTCAGCTACTATCACAAGAGTCGCTCCAGGGACAATGCACCTTTAATTTCTTTTTCTCTCCTGTCTCTTGTCAGTTTATAACTCAAGAATTGCCAATCTGATTTTCATGTGTTTTTTTCTATGTATCAGGTGTTAGTACTTATTTGTTTCAAATTGATCTAGTAGTTCTCAAGTTCTAACAATTTGTTGTTACGGGTCATAAGGAAAGCAGAATTTTCAACATATTTTTACCATTTAAAAGAAATTTTCAACGACAACCTGTATTTTGTCAGTGACAGAGTTGATATATGATTTGAACGTTAATTTATGTTTAAATCGCGCAATGGTTTTAGAGTTATAAACATTTTTTGTTGGTGAAAAATAGTAAATCCAGATTTTTCCTAATATTTTTCGCATTTATTAAAATTGTCAGCACAATCCTAACCTGCTAAGATTAAAGAAATCTATATAAGACTATAAAGTAATGAATCATTAAATGCCTTTTAGTTAAATATTACTTTTCTTGCCTTAGCACTGGCAAATTCCTTTATTAATTCACTATAATCCAATGATTCAGCAATTTGGTGTTCAATGAAAATAGTTATGAGACCACTCAGTTCTAATTTGGGGTAAGTACCGTTTTTATCAGCTTTGAGTTTTGAAAAACTTCTTTCTGCGCTGGCCACTGTCACAGGTAAGTGTTAGCAATATTCTTTCAGCGGACAATAGAGTGGCGAGTGGGCCGGAATCAGATGGGGTGGCAACGGATGGCTTGGCATTTGCAGCATCCTCATCACTTGAGTTAGTTGAAGCTTGTTTTTCACAATCCAAAGGTTGTAAAAATTTGTGTAAAGAAAATTGCACCTTTTTCATTAGAATTTCTTTTTTGGCCTATTTTCTGATATTGACTACCAGAGAGGCATTTTGTACCATCCATGATTTTCTTATAAAAAGGCCTAAGCAATTAATAAACACAACACAAATAATCTCAAGGTCGACCATGAACATTAAGCCATATGTCATCACACACATAGGGATTTCACGTATTCACGCACTGCACACTTGATCACGACTACGATCAGTGAATACAAAGATGAAAAGAATGATAAGATTATAAACATGACCATGACACGGACACTATACAAAAAAAAAAAATTTAGGTTAATGAGAGGAAACCGGTGATTCTTGATGCAGGAAACACAATCTTCCTGCTACAGATAACACAATAGGTCTATTATAGACCAAAATATAATGTTTCACAGTTTGCTATTGGAGATGAAAAGTAAGCCTGTCACAGACTTATTTTGTATCTGTGATAGAACGGTATATTAACAGACTATATGTACTGTGCATACCAGCTCGATATGTTTCACACGTAAATAAAACATTTTTCAGAAATGTGTAATAATATACAAATAAAAAAATGTTTTATTCGTTCTATCGGTAATAAAACCTAACCGAATCATCCTCAAAATAATAAAATAATATAAAACTATTTATTCATTCGACTAGCTCAGCACTTTTCCTTAAAATATCTAAATAACTAAAGATATATGAATTGCTTCCCTGGATAGTTTAGTATAAATTAGTATAACACGAACTTGCATTGTATACTGTCAGGTGTGTGTATTATAATAAATATAATGTGTATTTCGGTTTATAATAATTTTAATGTGCACGACATGAATGAAAATATATTAAAAATATTGTAATGAAAAAATTGCATAATAGCGAAATATAATTATTTGTAACAACTAATGTGCCTTGATTATTTTGTTTTAGTTGTGTCAAACATGCTTCAATTAGTTATGTGCACTAAATCGGTATAGTGTAAGTGCATGATATTTATTGTTTCACTGTTTTAACATCTTTTTTGTAAGTTAGGTTTTTTGTAGTTAATTTTTCAGGTTTTTCTGTTTTTGGTCTAAGTAAAATATTGTATTTATAATTTATTAAATTACTCACCGTCCAGTAGTTTTTTGCGTTTTTTCTCAACGACGGCGTACTCAAAAACCAGTTACAATTGGTAATCCCAATTAGGTCAAGGATCACCTGGTTTGTGCATGACCTGTATACATTAGTAAGTGTCTGTAAAGTAATAATATATTGTATAGAAGAAAATTAATTCTAAACCCTATTATCAAGTTTATTTTGTGTGTTGTAGGATACTTGCTAGCCGAATTAGTGAACTAGAACAGAGACTCGAGTCAACTGAAGGTGTTTGTGTTCCTGCTTTCCCTTCACAATTGTTGCTCCAAGGATACTCCAGTGCCCATGTTGATAAAGATTTAGAAAGGATACTCATAGAAGATAGAGGTTTGTTTATATATAATTTAGCTCTACAAACTATTGAACTAAATATAATTTCATCACACAGCTACTTAATTTAGTAAATTTCCTTATTTAAAAAAAGTGTAGGCTAAGCTCTAGGGCATTACCCCAATCTTTTGGCTTTGCCATAGAACGGCTCAGGTCCTTTATTTTTGCTGTGAACACTTTGTGAGCCAGTAGGTCTACACATTCATCCCCGCTAATCTCAGCATGTTCAAGAACTAGTAAAGCATAACATTATGTAGCCACTTTGTGAAGATTTGGTTCTGAAACAATCTTAACTTATTAAACTTAACTTCTTAGAATCCAGAGCTTTCAAAGCCACTTGACTCTACTAATATCCAAATCTCAACTTTTTGGGCAGATTCCATTAAGGTTATAATTTCTGAGTGAAATACCATTGAGTGGATTCTCATTAGCAGGTCACCTTCTGTTTAAGTCTGCATCCCGGATTGCAGTCTTTGTTCCATCCTGTAGGTTTTACTAACAAGTATTTGTTTCACAAGTTATATATTTTTACTATTAAAGTTTAAAATATAAGAGTTGAAAATCTCAAATTTTAATTTTGTTATGACCTAAAAAGTTGGGGTTGATATCAATAGGTGCATGATTTTTATATTTTGACATGTTTTAAATTATTTTTACTCGTATTATTGGAAAATGTTTGGGTAAACAAATTAAATAGTTCCAATATTAAAACTATTTTGGATTAATTGGAACTAACAAAACTGTTCTGTATGTTCTTGTTTGGTCTGAATTGGGACATTGTTATAATATAAGCTGATAGATCATACTTAAATACACTTTGTATAGTTTTGTGAAGCATTCGTCTTCAGCTATCAAAATTAAAATACACAATTGAATATGATTTATTGTGAAAATAATAATGCGATTTTGTTATCGTGCTTCTAGTGCTCATTTAAATGATCTCAAACTGTACGTTTGTAAAATAGTTTTCAATTATTTTCCATCTATTTTTTAGACTATGATTATTTTTTTTGCAAGATTGTTAGCTTTACATTTGTTTCCCAAGAATTAGCCATGATTCAACATTCTATTGACAGGTGTTGTTCTTTCTGAATAAATAACTGGTATTGATTAAATATTTCCTCAATTTTTTGTTTTAGGTTTTAAAAATTGTTTGTAACAATGTTTTTGAAGTGAAAACTTCTATTGGCGCGTTGGGTACTTTTTGGGATGGACTTTTTCAATAGAAATCGCGTCACGCACACTACCGTAATGCAACTTTTGGGATGGACTTTTTCAATAGAAATCGCGTCACGCACAGTAGCGTAAGGCAACCTTAATATATAGACAACGGATAGGCGCGCCCCATACGTATTAAAACTAAAAATCTACGAAAAATATTGCACTAACTTTCTCAAACTCATATACATAGTAAAACTAAAATCAATGCAAAAATGTTGCACAAACTTTCTCACATACCCATATATATTAAAACAAAAATCCACGAAAAATATTGCACTAACTTTCTCACATACCCATACATATTAAAACTAAAAATCTAATATTGCACTAACTTTCTCAAACTCATATACATAGTCAAACTAAAATCAATGAAAAAATATAGCACAAACTTTCTCACATACCCATACATATTAAAACTCAAAATCTACAAAAAATATAGCGCTAACTTTCTCAAACTCATATACATAGTCAAACTAAAATCAATGCAAAAATGTTGCACAAACTTTCTCACATACCCATATATATTAAAACAAAAATCTACGAAAAATATTGCACTAACTTTCTCAAACTCATATACATAATCAAACTAAAATCAATGCAAAAATGTTGCACAAACTTTCTCACATACCATATATATTAAAACAAAAATCCACGAAAAATATTGCACAAACTTTCTCACATACCCATACGTATTAAAACTAAAAATCTAATATTGCACTAACTTTCTCAAACTCATATACATACTCAAACTAAAATCAATGCAAAAATATTGTATAAACTTTCTCACATACCCATATATATTAAAACAAAAATCTACGAAAAATATTGCACTAACTTTCTCAAAATTCACATACATAGTTAAACTAAAATCAATGCAAAAATGTTGCACAAACTTTCTCACATACCCATATATATTAAAACAAAAATCTACGAAAAATATTGCACTAACTTTCTCACATACCCATACGTATTAAAACTAAAAATCTAATATTGCACTAACTTTCTCAAACTCATATACATAATCAAACTAAAATCAATGCAAAAATGTTGCACAAACTTTCTCACATACCATATATATTAAAACAAAAATCCACGAAAAATATTGCACAAATTTTCTCACATACCCATACGTATTAAAACTAAAAATCTAATATTGCACTAACTTTCTCAAACTCATATACATACTCAAACTAAAATCAATGCAAAAATATTGTACAAACTTTCTCACATACCCATATATATTAAAACAAAAATCTACGAAAAATATTGCACTAACTTTCTCAAAATTCACATACATAGTTAAACTAAAATCAATGCAAAAATATCGCACAAACTTTCTCACATACCCATATATATTAAAACTAAAATCTAATATTGCACTAACATTCTCAAACTCATATACATAGTCAAACTAAAATCAATGCAAAAATGTTGCACAAACTTTCTCACATACCCATATATAGTAAAACAAAAATCTACGAAAAATATTGCTCTAACTTTCTCACATACCCATACGTATTAAAACTAAAAATCTAATATTGCACTAACTTTCTCAAACTCATATACATAGTCAAACTAAAATCAATGCAAAAATATTGCACAAACTTTCTCACATACCCATATATATTAAAACAAAAATCTACGAAAAATATTGCACTAACTTTCTCAAAATTCGCATACATAGTTAAACTAGTATAAATGAAAAAATATAGCACAAACTTTCTCACATACCCATACATATTAAAACTCAAAATCTACGAAAAATATTGCACTAACTTTCTCAAACTCATATACATATACATAGTCAAACTAAAATCGATGCAAAAATGTTGCACAAACTTTCTCACATACCCATATGTTTTAAAACTAAAAATCTACGAAAAATATTGCATTAACTTTCTCAAAATTCACATACATAGTTAAACTAAAATCAATGCAAAAATATCGCACATACTTTCTCACATACCCATATATATTAAAACTAAAAATCTAATATTGCACTAACTTTCTCAAACTCATATACATAGGCAAACTAAAATCAATGCAATAAAATATTGCACAAACTTTCTCACATACCCATATATATTAAAACAAAAATCATAAGTATATAATCGTTACATACTTACTGTTCAAACAAGTTTTCACTTCTAACGTGTGGTCTTAAGCACACCCAAATATATATATATATATATATTTTTAATATTGAACATGATTTTACAAACTGAAAAAAATTAATCATAATTATAACAAAAAATTTGGAATTTTTCAAATCTTTATTTTGATTTTACAGAGTTATTAATTTTTTTTCTGATATTCAACTCATTTTACTTGTAATAATATTAATTAAATGGTATTTACATGCACATAATCACCATAACATCACTAATATAAATATTTCGCAAAAGAAAATGGTGGATAATTATTTGCATTTTTATTATTGTGACACCGTACAACAGACGAGACACCACTCCGCTATGAATGTACAGTCGGCCCCAGCAGCATTGGGTACACAGCACATCCTGGACTTGCAAAATGATTCCTGGTTAGACTTGTGCAGTTTGTGTAGAGTGCACCTTTTAAACTGAATTTGGCATTAACCCTAGATCTGGCAAAAAGCTCACAGGATTTCTTATATTTCATGGAAATGTATTTTGTAATTGAATTAGGCTATTATATTAGATAAATGGACCACAATATCTGATAGAATTTCCACAATACGCACATGACTTTTGTGAGTTTTTATTTGTAAACTATATGTAATTAATCCATCTCATCTTCACTATCAATCATGTCATCACTCTCACTTTGATCACTTAAGTTCAACTCACTGATATTAATAACTATGGATTCAGCAGTAATGTCGACTGCATGTCCAGTTTGCCAATATTTTTCTTCAATTTTTATAACGTGTTCGACACATTTTTGAACAAATTATACTAAACATATCCACATTAAACATTGGTCGTTTTAACACAATGTATTTAAAAAATGATTCAGTGGGCATTTGGAATGGTAAAAAAAAAGAGTTTTATTCATGTATGCAACAATAATGTTTAAAATAGGCGAAGTCAGACTATTCAAATGTTTAAAATGTCTATACATTGTTATTGTGAAAACTTATAATTAGTTTGAATTTTAATATGGGAGTGAAACATTTATTGGCCAGTTGACTGTATACTTTGTCTGGCGTGATGAGCGGCCACAATATCTCCAGTAGGATCCAGACTGTAACTTCGCCACTTAGCACGACTCAGAGCTCCACTTTTAACTTTTTGATTATAATTCACAATACCGCTTTTTGAAATAACTTATTATTACCACATACAGACTAATAAAATTATAACGATTATTTTTGTGCCAAAAACTAATCAAGGCGATTAAATAATAACGTTATAAATATTGCACACGCAAAATAATAACTGTAATAAATATACATACAGATTCGAATGTGTAGTATACTGTTCACAACAGTACTGTGATCAATCTCACAGTACAACAGTACTACAAAAGAAAATGTTTTATCTCCAATACTCTTGAGCTGGTAAAATCTTAGTTCAACAACATCAAAAAGATTCAGAAAAATTGTGGGTCATATTATTATTCTAACATATTATTACTGTAAAAAAAATTGTATATAATTTTTTTAACAAAATTGAGTATGTGTAATTGTACAGAGAAACGAACTAATGTAACAATATAACTACATTTATTACATTACTTTTTGTTCAATTGTAAAAATTATCAAAGTCTATAATTAAAAATCCAATAGTATACAAGATTTTTTTAAAAAAACCATATGCATTCTAGGAATTAAGATCTGCATCTTACTATAAGTGGTACGACAATATCTCTTTTTTCTTATGGAAAATCGCTAATAACAAGTATATTGAATGGATCCTAGTACCAGTTGATTAAACATTTACTGTGCAAATATATCAATTAATTTCATACACGAATACAAACATGTTAAATGTAAATTAATAGTATAGGTTTGGTATTATGGTAAACAAATGGTTAATTTAAGAACAGCTATATTGCAAATCTTGAATAATTTATTGGATAGATTAATTTGCTTTCTTCTATACCTGAAGAATATAAGCAGTTTTATGATTTTTTTTTGTAAATTCTTGGTATATGTCTGACTTTTGATTCATGAATGAGTTTTAAGATACTTTTATATAATTTGGTTTGTGATGTACTTTATCCAATATTTAAAAATTGACAAAATGGAATAATTAATAAGAGGTAGTAAACCTGAAACATTTAAAAAAGAAAGTTTTTATTGAATGGGCACATTTGTCACAAAATTTGTAATTACAGAAAAGTTTCCTCTAAAAACAGTACTGATAATTAATTAGTTTATTATTTTAATGATAGTTAATTGTGAACTCTAATATAGAAGTAAAGATGAAATATGTTAACACAATAACAAAAAATTACTATAACCTAATAAGTTTATCAAATTTATTATTCAAGGCAATAGATAAACTTTAAAAAGAACCTCATTTTGTCCATTTCTAAAACTTAGCCTTTAACTTTATCTTTCAGCTACAAGGCCATTTTTCTCTTGCCTATGGCGTTGGTTATATATTATTTTGGAGTAAATATGTTCTGCTTGTTTACAGAACTCTGTCTTTGTTATGTTTTATTTAAAAAAATTTTTTTTGAGGGTACGCGAGGCAATAAGTAGCCTCTCTCAATTATGACCCCAAATTGGGTCTATTGGAAAAGAATCTATAAAAATATTTTGGCATCCATGAGAATTGAACCTAGCTTCTCTTAGTTACCAAACAAGAATGGTGAACTGGTGGCCTTTGGCATTATTTTATTCCAAGAAACATAAATTCTTTCTATAAATTAATAAACAATTTAATTGTTTTACGATAAAGAAAGTTAAAACTGGTGTCTAATTAGAATGCAGCTATCAAAATCAACATGTAAAACATTAGCAAAAGAAAATAAGGATAATAATGATAAATTTTGTTTATACCAAACTTATACTTTTCTTTAAAATGTATTATTTTTTAGAAATTACTGATCTGAATATTGAAAGAGAAACATCTCCAAACATCCGACCCGATCAAGAGTATAATGACTGCAATGGATATGGTATGTTGATACTTTATTTATAAACTTGTTTAAACAAAAATCTTGTTCTACTTTTATCTAAATTTATAAATTGTTGTAACTTATTATGTTTTAATAAACTTGTTTAAATTAATAAATTTTCAATTACAATATAGAAGCAACAAAATTATGTGAACTAGTAGTCTAGTGAATCATCATAATACTTACCCACCCCGATCTTAAAACACATCCTCTCAAAGGGTCTTACCCCCTAGGGTAAGTTTATAATTAAAACAGTTGTTACACAGGGTTTTTGAATCTTATAATTGTGTATATCATGAACTTTCTTGAAGTTGGTTAAGCTTTTGCACGCTTCGTAGGAGTGTATATATTAAAAAGTTTCCACTCGCTTCGCTCGTGTCAGTGACAGGGCCTTGTCGGATCTCGTAACTATACAAATATCACATTATTTTGAAGGCCGGGGTTTGAAATTACATTTTTGACAATAACTTCATTATTTTTCATCATAAATAGGTGGGGATTAAAATCTAGGAAATTTTTATCTAATTTAGTGTTATAAGATTAATATCACAAGAGGTATGGACAGAAAATTGTTTCAAGGTTACCATTTTAACAATTTCAAGTTGATTTTTCTAAATTTCAATAGGGTTTATATGAGTCCACTATAGTCCCCAATAAATTTTATATTCCTATCTTACTTTTGGTCACTATAGTGCTTAAGTACAGATATCAGTGAAAAATGACAACAATGGATGAACGACATGCCCAAAATAACTTTTTCAGTTTCCTGACGCCATAAAAAGTGAAGATGGTCAAAATTTTTGATGATTACCTAACTTGCCCTATACTTTGTATACTGAGTAAGTAAAACTAACCTAAAACAATTCACTAACTCAAGTCTTATTTGTACTTACTTAACAAAGAATCCATAAATACATTGAAAATAATGACACTTAACAGTAATGATGTATACAGTATACAGTATGATGTTTATAGTATACAGTAGACTCGTGATAATCAGACAGGTATGGAACCGAGAGAAAGGATTACCAAAAGTGTCTGGATTAACAAAAGTGATTTTTAAATGTTCAATATTAACAGTAAGTTACAGGAATTACAGTAATTTTCGTTTGTAAAATCATTTAGGTATACAGTTATGTACATGTATACAAAACATAAATTATGTATTATAAAAATTTTAAACGAAAGACATATACCCTATAGCAGTAGTCACCAAATGGCGGACCGCGGTCCGGATCCGGACCGTCGGCTAGTTTTGTGCGGACCGCGATGACATACCGATCAACGAAAAAATAAAATAAATCCTAAAACAAAAAACCCATAAGAAACCCTCTAAACTATAATGAAATCAAATTATTAAACAACCGAAACAATAAATAAATACCAGCAGTATAACCAAATTAGATATGAAAAAAAGTGATATCGGTAACCACAGACGGCGCAGCAGCAATGATAGGATGCAGAAAAGGCTTAGTTCAGTGACCCTAAATGCAATGTAAATTTAATTTCATGCCATTGCATCATTCACCAAAGTGTCTTATGTTTCACTCTGAATCCAAATCTGCAGAGTATAATGCAAGCTGTTATCAAAATAATCAACTTTTTACGTGCGAAATCATCTCTCAAACATCGCCAGTTCAAATCATTTCTTGAAGAAACCAATGCTCAGTTTGACGATTTGCTTCTCCACAACAACGTCAGATGGCTAAGCAAAGGCATGGTGTTAGAACGATTTTTTGCTTTATTGGAGGACATTAAAGAATTTCTTTCAAGTAGTGATCAAGAAGTAGCAAAGGAGCATTTAGGCTTCCTCGACACTAAAGAAAACGCGGCTTCCATAGCTTTTTTAACAGACATATTTCGGCATATGAATTTCTTAAATCTCAAGCTGCAAGGGAAAGGGAAACTTGTGTGTGAACTTTTCTCTGAAATAAGAGGTTTTTCTAAAAAGATCGACCTTTCACTGAAGATATCAGTGGAGCACTGCTGCACTTTCCACTCCTTAAATCTGTTTGTGAGAGCAATGAGGACATTGACATCACCGAGTTCACTGATTTCATGAATAAACCTAAATTATAATTTCAAAAAAGATTTACAGATTTCAACAAAATTTTCCACTGATTTTTTAACTTTTTAAACTAGTTTGATTTTTTATTACAGTTACTTATATGTACCTTATTTCTTATTATACAACTCTCAATAAAAAGTAGGCTATTGATTTAATATTGTTGCATTATTTTACCGGTTACCCAATTATTTTATGCCTAGTAAAACGTTTAATTTAATTTATCTTGGTATTTCAATAGCAAAAGAGATATAGTCAGGACCAAATTCGAGAATAGGTTTTGACAATTTTATAAGTAAACATACTTAATAAAGTAATTTTTATTGCCAAATCCGATTTAAATAATGGCCTTTATTTTAATCGATCAATGGCATAATATCAAACTTCAATATATTTGAAGAACATTATATCGAAATAGATACAGAGTAATAACTATCCCAAATATTTGAATAATGATTAAAATTAATGTAGTTAAACATTTAATTTTTCAAAAAAATTTCGGGTGGTTTCCCCTAAATGGACCGTGGAAGCTCGGCAAGACTTTGAAACGGACCTTCATGAAACTTAATTGGTGACCACTGCCCTATAGTATTTACATATTAAAGAAATCTGCGATAGTCTTCTTATATAATCTGTCAGTCAATGTCGTTTAACATCAATATTTGCTTGTAGTCAGATCCTCTCTCCTCACATCATTGTAACAAAGTGTTTGCAGCTGATACACCTTCATCACAGTTCACTGTGAATCTTACTACTAAGGCCTCCTGGATCGTGTTGTCAACAGGTTCTGTGATTTCAGTAATAATTTCATTGTCTGAGAGATCAGTGGTGAGGTTATCATCTAAAACCTATGTTTTAAAGATTCTCGTGAAATTTCAATCAAACTCATTATAACAGGCAAATAGTATTAACAAAATACTCAAATTACCTCGAGGTTGTTACCATAGCACGGTGAATCAAATGAAAGGCACAACAAACTACCGAGCATGTTGGACTATCGTGCGAATATGTTGTACTATATTTTAATATGAAAGTGATATCAAAGGCAGTGTTGTTCTTTAGATAACAACTAAAGAAGGTCATTAAGATTAGTATGCATTGTCTAGCTCATATAAGTGGACTCTTCAGTAATTTAACCTTTAGCACTACATGGTAACAATATAAAATTGTTATAATGAGCGGAAACTGCCAAGCGATGATATATCGCTGCTTGAATATAACATGAAAAATGCCATTGAATTTCTCAGTTTAATCACATTATATACCTTCAATTATATCTATGTTAATGCATATTAGATTGGTTAGATTTTGTATGGACAGGAGACAGGCTTACCTTGGAAAGTGGTCCTTGGTATTACCTAATAGTACACAAGTAAGAAAACACACAAAAAAACACTGAAGTTTTGAAATATTTCGTAAACACTGTTCAATTTCTCAATCAGTAGAGTTAAGAAGAAGACTAAACCTTACTGCATACTACATAATATATACAATGAGTCTAGTATAACAGAAGTCGGGTATTTAGATATTGTGATATATGTTATGACATTTAATTGAGAATTTGTAGACTACATAAAACCACAGAATCAGGTGGCCTATGTACATGGATCCCAGTGATTTCTGACTTTTCCTGTAGTTTTCAGGGGTAGGAAGAACATCAGGGTCGGAAGAAAACAAAATTTGAGCAAGAGAGACCTGATAGGAGAGATATGAAAAAAAGGTCCAGCTAGATTCCTTGGTATTGCCGAGCCTGTACTCACTATAGTGAACCTCTGAGGGGTGTAAATCAACAGCTGCAGAACTGATATACTCTATAAGTAATTTGAAGGGCTAATAATGATTATTAGAGTCTAACAGAAACCTGATAGGAAACATAAAAGAGAGGAATCTAACCTAAGACTACATGAAGCAAGTTGATGGTACTTTCTCAACCCCATCATACAATGTAATTACAAACAGATCTTCTAAGTGTAATGCCCAAAAGTTGATTTCTTGGGCCTTGTAGGAAATGTTAAATTGTATTAGTAGACAAGGGGTCTTCTTATACAGTCAAATTAAGTTTGTTTTAAACAGTTGTTACACATTTTTTCTGAACTTCATAATTTGGAACTATGCGAATATTAGATTTTCTTGGTAGGTCAGTTTTTTGAAATTACATCTGTAAATTTAGATCTAATTTAGTGTGTTACAAGTTTAAACACCGGAGATATGAACAAAACTGTTTAAAGAGGCCTTCTTGATGTGTATTGATGAAATTTGATCCATCCAATGATTATAAACTACCACTAGTACCCTGTAATAATTCAAAATTATCATAATTATTCAAATAAAACAAAAAATGCAAGAAAACGATCGCTCCCGACATCTATTGGCGAGAATACGAAGCTCAAACGTAGATGACGTCACTCGGCCTACGAACGACTGAATAAAACAATTTTTACAGACAACTGAGACAAGTAAAAAAATATCCTACATCCACCAAATCTAGGCCAAACTAAAATTATTCACAACTTAACAGGCAATGCTATATTAAAAAAACTCAAATTATAATACGACTGTAAACCAAAGACTGTTTACAAAGAAACCTTGACATAGCTTCGGCTTATCGGAAATTACAAATCAACGATACCACTAGGCGAAATTTGAGAAGTATCGTCAGATTCCCAACTAAATTTCCTAGAGAAATTCTCACCTTGAATATCCTAGAAAATTCGGCAACAATTTGTTTTGATCGTTTGAAAGTGGGCAATGACGACTATAATTACAATATAATCCATTATCAGACGTGACGTCACTCCAGAAACCACGCCCGCCCGCTGGCTCATCACTGATTGGTTAGTGATCAAAATATCGTAAAGGCTAGTTCAAATACTTATATCTCACTGACCAACATATAAATGCAATTTAAATAAATATTTTAAATAAAAAAATATAAAAGAAGTTTAAAACTGATAGGAATTAAAGTATTCAAAAATTATCATTAGACAGAAATAACGTTTAAATCCAAATTCACCATTTTCATTTATCATTATAAACATCACCTTTCATGAACTAAATCAGTGAAAGTGCAGTGAGAAGTGAAATCGTCAAGGCAGTGTCGTCCGGATCCTAACCCAAGAGCATTTTGGTTTTTTAAGATAGCCATTGTTAGAAGAAGTGTGGAAGCATCCAGACGTATAAATAATCCGAAAATATTCAGCAGGAAGGTGAGTTATTTTGGAACCAGATGAAATGAATCTATAAATAAGCAAAACTGATCTATTACAAGGGAAGATTGAAGATCTCCAACCAACTTACCTGAAACCTAATTCAATAATCTTACCAATTGGTGAGACCAATCCAATACTATATTTTACCATAACTCTAGCTTAAGCAATTTAACCAGTTCCTACTATGAACTTGAACTATAAATATATATACACAGATATAATCTTGTTGACAAATAAACTAAATAAGACATAGTGCAAAGATTAAATATAAAATTAGTAATCAATAAGACAATATTTAGTGAATCATAACGTCCATCCAAATGATGAACTTCACATGTCCTCATTCCATTTTCACCATTTAAATAACCTAAGACATTTAGTTGAATTTCTCCATCAACAAATTGATTTTTAAATATTTATAAACTGTGAACATTATAATTAAGGATCATATGATATGATTATTTTAGTGACCTTGGAAAGTGCCGGCACGCTTAATCCCCTCCCCGAGATAAGACCATAAATTTAACCTATGTATGTACAATCAAAGACTAATATCTCATCATATTATGTTATCTATTGTATTCATATTATACTTAGTAAATAAAATAAAAATCCTGTTATTTGATTTCACAATGATTAAAAGTATTTAATTCAATATTTCTGATAAAATATAATATTAATATAATTTCAGCTTGTTTACGAGTAGAGCTTTAAAAAATAAAATAAATAATTGTAATTTTCGATACCTTATAGATTTGTGAGAGTGTAACCCTTACACATCTATACTTATTAAACAAGGAAGTAGTTATGTACATAATAATTATAAGATTCAGAAAACCTGTTGCTATAGATACACATGACTTCCGTTAATAAAAACTAAATTAAAAATCAGTGATAAAATTTTTCTATTTTAAACAAGGCTAAAATTTTGCCGCTTATACCACAAATGGAAATCATGATGTGATTGAGGACTAAATTCTTGAAAGAAGGGGCAAAAGGTTGTTAATCCTGATCTTGGCTCCATCCATCCTTTGTGTAATGAGGGCCTGTGTGTTGTGGTTTTATCTGATCACGGGTTGAATTTAGTCTTAGCTTTGACTGCTCAGGCCTAGTCTTAGGCTTGAGTTCTTTTCTTAGATATTAGATTTATTTTCCAACATGGGCCTAGACTACTTTGGTGTTTTTATCTTTTTTGTTCTAGTTTTACACTTGATAATGGAAGTTGATTAGTAATCTCAAAATGTCTTGTATTAGTTTTCATATTCGTAAATGACAGCAAATGTCCGATTAAACCATATTAGTACTGGTATAGCTGTAGGTGTTAGTATGATTTAAACACCTACGTTAGAGTCATTGTCTCGGCCCGTCATATTTGACAGAGCCTCCAGTCACTAAACTCTTGTCGTGACTCAGCCCACATTTTAAGAGGTCAGTTTTTTAATATACAGATTACTTACTTCATATACTGGGTAAATAATAAGACATAAAACACTTTTAGATGGATGTGCAATTTTTCTGCTTAAATATGTTCTTAGGGACATTAAAAAAAAAAAAAAATTAAATTACTGCAACTAAAATAACAAAAAATTATTTTGCAACATTTAGCAGGTTTCCTTAAGCATCAATGAAGTGTACTTCACATTATTGTTATGATTGCATGAAATACTAAAATTTCAAAATATCCCAATAAATTAGGGATTTAAAATATATGGTTTTATAGAAAATTTCATTTTGAATAAACTATTATTTAGCAATAAAATAAATAAAGCTAATTCTAAATCTAGACAATGCTATTTTCCCCCACATTTTGATAATATTTTGAAGCGATTAACATAACTTTTCATTGTTATCGACTATTTTCAATTTTGAGAATTTGGGTGCAGGACTAAATGCACTCATTCAGAGTTAAGTGCTATAATCTCCATTTATATTAATCCCCTCCATATCTCTTGAGTCATGTAAGTACTAAATTGATGTTCTTTCTTTCTTTAAAGCTATTAATGAATTAAACATGTCTTTATATTAAAACTGTTTCAGCCGATGACAGTTCAGATAGAGATCTTCCTACAGATCTCAGAGAACTTGTGCACCAAGCATTACTAGATATTAAAGAAGAAGCTCTCAAAAGCAAGTGATTTCAAAATCAATTTGTCCAACTTCCAATTGCTGTGATCTCTTGTCATTTTATACAAATAAATTGTTTTGTTATAAATTATTACTTTTATTATTATAAAATATATAAAAATTACTTTTATGAGCACAATAATAAATACTAGTCTTTTTGAACTTTAGTTTTTTCTTCAACCAAACCTTCCTAAACTTGACTAATATATAAGAGGAAAAAGATTCTGTTTGTGAAACTTTCATTCTGGTTCACTTAAGATGTAACAAATTTCTAGGTTATCGTAAGTTCCCTCAAGAAAATGCTAGTATCCAAGGCTATAAAATATTCACCAATCCTACCGTAAAGATTAATCTGACTTTAATTTTGGGTCAGTGTAATAAGTTTTATAAACACTCTTAAGTTTAAAACAAATTTTAAGTTTTATATATACACTTAGTTTTAAGAGTCATTAAACCAATTATTTACTCAGAAATTCAGTTAAACAACTTTAAAATGGCATACATTATGTTATCTGGGATCTGTTGTAAACCCAATGTCCTGCAGCCCAAACGCAGGATTTCAATCAAATTTGATATTTTGGCCATATCTCAGGAGTTTTTTCTTTCTTTCATATATTTTTTAAATGGCTCATTATGTAGTATGAGAATCAAAACAACTAAAAATCTGCTGTAAAAAATTTTGATCAAATTTGTCGGCTCCATTAATTTCAAATTAAATTTAGTGATATGTGAAGATTAATAACCCAAATCTGTGCGCAAAATCACAATTTAAAAAATGTTGAGGTTGAAGCAATAATAATAATAATAGGCAAAAAGATGAACCTTGACCCCCATCAGTAAAATATTGATTTTAATCATATATGAGGATATATGTATGGTACAAGTGAAGCGAGTTTAGGTCATTATTGGAATATATAAACATATTTTTCAAAGATTGCATCCATGGTTTATTTTCACATTTGACAACTACTACTCTGACATTTTTGGCGATGATTTATTTTTTAATTGATTTTGGGATGGGCGAGTTACAAACTCTAGTTACCTACACATTTATGTTAATGAGGAATTCAATAAAATGAACCACATTTCCGTAGTTCTATACATTTTTGATACAACTTATTTTAATATTCAATGAGATGAAATAAATACAAATATATTAAAATAAAGTTATGGTTTTTAAGAAATACAGAAATTCTAGTTAATTCAATCTTCTTCATGGAAAAGCTAACACTCTAGACTATAAAATGTTCATCAATTCTTCTCACAAGTAATTTGGAATCATTATTTGCTCAATGTATATAAGAATAAATATATCCTCTAATTTGGGCAAAAAACAAGAAGAAATCTTTCACAGAAAAATAAGGAAAACAATGCAGGATAAAGGTAATAAGATCTTATAGGGCAAATAACAGAACCCAAGAATTATTTTGACAAAGTATCTATAAAAATTAACAATATACTGTTTCATATTTATAAGTGTAAATACAGTATAACAAAATACAAACAAACATGTAAAACGTATGTAGGTATAATACAATAAAGTAACTCTATAATAAATTTGCATATTAATAATATCTTACAAAAATTATATATTTATTTATTAAATACAATAATTTATTTTAATGTTCCATCTTTTTAAAATTAATATTTAAAAGACTAGCAAAAATTAAAAAATATTTATAACCTCTCAATATTTCAAGATTTAGTATTTTGAATTTAGGCTAGGTCTCTGCCCAAGCTGAATTTTGAACTAACTTATATCAAGCACATGGTTGATTGGTATACAATTGGTATACAAAAATAAAATAAAAACCAGTTCTGAGTTGTATAGTTGTCATTAAATTTATCCATACTAATTAACAAGTTCTATATAAACATTAAAAACAAAATTGTATCTGTTAAATTAAAAGATATAGCCAACAGTGGAAACATGTTGAGAAACTGATTTCCCAATGTAATAAAAGGAAGTCTAGAATGTGCATGCCGGTAAAACTCAAAAACGAATCTCGGTACAATCAAAGGGGGTATATGGTGTGATAGTCCTCTATTGCCCATCTGTGAAGAAGGTTTCCGTTTTGTCTCTAAGGGCATACATTGGAAGATAAAAGGTCCGAACTTATGACCGAAAAATATTACAGCATTTATCCCCAGAATACCACTGATATCGACTGAGTTACCATTCAAATTGAAGAGACTGCAATTTCCAATCAAACTAGTCCATAGTTTTTACTATTAACAAATCGCAGTGACAAACTTTAAAGTATTGCATTATTTAACTTAAAGTATTGTATTAAAGTATCAAAGATTCCTGCTTTTCTTATATTCAATTATACATAGCTTGCTCTCGAGTAGGAAATCCAAAAAAATTGTATATATATATACCCTAGATAACAAAATGAAAAATGTTGTTTATAAACAAGTATTATAAATAGTTAGAATGTTTTCAATAAAAAGCTTTTACTTCTTATATTTTGAGGTTTATCTCCTTATATTCCAACTACCACACAATCCTATAGCCCCGGATCATCTTGAAAAAAGGTACAGTTAACTGAGTAAATTTCTACTTTGTAAAAATACTTTATTTAACTCATTACTATCAATTTTAGAGTCTTGCACATGATTCTTCATTAGGTGCGAGCAGACGGGTTTGCGAATATTTTGAAATCAAGATCATATTCAACATTTATTAGTGAATAAAATATGTTAGAAGTCCCGGGCGAATCTTGACTTCTGTATAAAATAAAAAAATAACATTCTTTAAAAAACCTTTTGTTCTTAAGACACAGAAAATATAACTATTTGTACAATTTGTAAAACAAAACACAGTTACAGTGTACTTCATGTTGACTCAGAAAAATATAACATTTACTCTCAAAAAATTCAATTAATATTTTATTAAGAAAAGTGCTGAATTTGTCAATTTTAATAGGGTCATTAAAGGCAAGTCACCTGCTCCAATTTTATGTTACCATTGAGTTAAATGAGTTTTAGTTTAATGTAAAAAATTAGGTCAACACATCCCTAAAAATTAACAATAGAATTGATAGCTACCGTTAATAAATAAATGGTAAACACAATGCACTAATTTTCTCAAATGCCATTATACAACCCATAACTAAAAGAACCATTTTCATTTTGGATTTTTCCACTTTATTTACTAACCCTACTTTTCTTTTACCTGAAGCTTGGCAAATTCATTTCAGTCCTAAACCTTCAGATTTCCCCAAATTTAATTTAAATCACTTAGGTTGATTTTGAGATTTTGACCTTCTATGATCCTTTATCATATTTTGACAGCTAACTCTGGAGCTGGCCATTTTGGGGGATAATGATCACAACAATTTTTAAAAAGGGTTAAAATATGATTTTGGGTGATTCTTATATACCAACATATATTCAACACACAAATTCAAAATATCACATTTTGTAAATATGTTTTTATCTATAATTGTATATTAAAACACTTAATTAGGTAAAAATTTGAACATTTTAACCCTGCAAGTAATGGCATCAACCCTAACTCCCTATAATGAAAAAAAACTAAGGTATGCCAATATTATTTCCAACCCTGACATCCAAGAAAATTTTATATTCACAAGATTAGAAGGCTCCCCAATGAGTAAAAGCCTTTTCTGTCATTTTAAAGAACCTCACAGTTATCATCCCCTTAAAAAAAAGAAGAAAAGAACATAAATAGAGATCCCTACCTCAAGAATACTCTTAACAGCTTCAGGGTCGGGAGAGAACAACAGTTAGTTAAAAAGAGACCTAATAGATAGGAGAAAAATCTAGTTTAACCAAGGCTATTTGAAGAAAGGTGTAGATCCAGGTAGGATATCTTGGGATTACCACACCTATATTTAAAACCAAGATACTAACACAAATAAAGCAATTCAAGGTCGTTGAACTTCAACACAGCTACGAGACCCAACATGACCGCGTTCTTACTAGAGTAGCAATAAGAAATACATTCTGTTTAAGGGTTGGGTATGTAAGATGAGATGACAACTATAAACTATAGTATATAGTGTAAAATATCACAAGGAAAAGTTTTAAATCAAGATGAAAGTGAACGAAGAAATTATAAATTTTATGTTTGCAGATTCTTATAGTTTATATTCTTCTACAATATTAGGCCAAACCTACTTATTGTAATCAGCATTATAATATATAATTATATTAGAATGTATATTAACTAGAATAATTTATATAAATATGAATACACTAAACCTGTAGTTTGTAAATCTTCCAGTTGAAGTTGTGTAGAATGTTTGGTGGGTTTCATTTGAACTGTTTGGAATTTTTTCAGTTCACTTGTGTTAAGTAAACCTAGAAAAAAACAAAGACATATTCTTAAAATATTCAATTGTATGAGGGTCATCTAGTAAGTAAAGAATGTTTCGATAAACAAAATTAAAATAAGTTAATTGAGAAAAAAAAAAAAATTATTTGTTACAGAACACTATAGGCTATTTATCTACATAGTCTCCATATTAATTTAAATACTTGTAATAGATTGGTTCATTTTTTCTATGCCTTCACTATACCAGATCATTCATCGTACACACACATCCTTCGTCAAAGATAAAGCACCATTTCCTAACAGAAGCTTCATTAATCATATTTTATCATCATAGACAAAGTCTACTTCCTTTGTCTGTAAATTTCAATAGGCTGAACCTTGTTTGTATTCAAAAACCAAACAACACTGTGTACTTCACAATTGGCGGGATTTTCTATTCTGTCACACATTTCAAAGAGGTGTGAAAAAAAATGTAACTTTTGCCCAGCATGGTAGTTTGGCACAGCCTTAACAGTTACTCAGCTTGTAGTTGTCAGGGAGTGTTCATTGTTATGGCAATAATCGGTGCGGCCAAAGATACCTGACAATGTCAAATGTTCTTTACTTTCAGGATTATTCATGTTTATATTGTACACATATTTACGACTATTTTAGAAGCTTATTATTTGAATGAATTGACTAAAACATTTAACTTTACATCTCTTAACTTGGATAGTGATTAGAAGTCGTAACAAATTAATTAATTATTATATATAAATAAATAGTGTTTAGCTGCCTTCTTGACATTTTATTAAGTTTTCCCATGACTATATGTTTTGTTATCATTAACAGCAATCATCAAGGCTTCAAGATATGTTAAAAACACATATACGGATATAAACACACATTTCAAGCTTAATGTTTGACATATGTTCTCCCAGAAACAACCTAGATACTGAGAGTTCCTAGTGCCATGAACAGTGCTACTGTCTTCACAATCACCAACGTCAAATGTTATACCGGGTGTTTCAAAATTAATAGCGGGGTTTTAACGCCTTATAATTTTTATTACACTACAATTATAGCTATAAATGATACATCAAATGAAACAGCAACTCAAACAGTTTTGTTTGTTGGCATCAGTGCGCATGTGCACACAATGTTTTCGCCGCTATCCGTTAGAAAGTGCTAGTGGCAACTGTAACTGGTACTTCTTATCTTGATACTCTACAGTTATGGCTCTTCCCTCAGTTGAAAGATGATGAGCAAGAGAACTTCATTTTCCAGCAAGATGGTGCGGCCGCCTCACTGGCACAACGAAGTACGCAATTGGTTGAACGTTACTGTACCCGACCACTGGATTGGCCGCATTGTGATTTCTACCTTTGGGGGTTCATAAAGGATCGTGTGTGTGTGCCTCGACTACCAACTGACCTTCCCAAATTAATAAACAGGATTGAAGCAGCTGTTACAACAATTACTCAAGAAACACTAATCAAAGTTTGGGAAGAACTCGTATATCGTCTTAACGTGTGCCGTGTGACGAATGGTGCTCACATTGAACACTTGTAGGCTTTTCTGTAAAACTGTTTGAGTTGCTTTTTCATTTAATGTGTCATTTATAGCGGTAAGTTTAATGTAATAAAAGTTATAAAGCGTTAAAACCCCGTTATTCATTTTGAAACACCCGGTATTTGGAATTTGTGTCTTTATCTGTGTATGTGTAATATGTATTTTTAACATTTGTTGAAGACCTAATAATGCTGTCAATGACAGCGAAACGTATGAACTCAAGTACTAATAAAATTACAAAGAAACATAACTTAAAACAGTACAAAACACTGCAAAAACTTTCTTACTCATACATCCTTAAAACCAATTCAAAATTATTCATCACCAAAAATTAAAATTCAGTTCTTGTCAGTCAAAAAATGAAAATGAACCATGGGCACAGGGTTAGAAAAAATTTTAATAGGGTCAACTTGCTTCACTTATTCTATAAAGCAATATCATGTGTCCTCAGTATAAATCATATCTGATTAAAATATAGCTTATAATGATGGAAGTCATGGTTCATTTTTGTTTTTTTGCCAATTATTCCTCAACTGTAATATTTATTTACTTGAGATAATTGCATACAGTTTGAAATTTTATTGTTCACATTCCACTAAAGTTTGAACGAAATCGGTAAAGCTAATTTTGAGAAATAATGTCTTTTATACCAAAATCATGGCTAAGTGTTCGGGTTTTATTTATATATCACGAACCAAACTTGAATAAAGCCATTGTATGTTTAACCGCCATCAACTTGTTTTTAAACTTTACTTTAAACGTTGTCTACTAATTTTGAAATATGGGCACATTTAATACTAGGTACATACCACATTTAAAAATAGGTCATTTTTTGTCTAATTTCTTAAACAAAATTCAATTACAGCTAAACATGGCCTATTGTAATAAACATGTAAACTGGATAAAATACAATATAAATACCTGTGGTTTGGTTAAACACATTAGTTACTTGGTTTACCATTGTTCTTGTGGATCTGGACTCAAATTTTCCATTAACGATTTGATAAATGAGTTTCCATTAATTAATTTTGTTGTAGCCACCACAAATTCTACATTTGCTGAAAAACAAAACAACAATAAAATATGTTAATATTGTAATATTAGGAGGGCTCATATTAGTATCAGGTTTTAAATGCAATTTACAAATTAGCTCTACAGAATGTTAGTTTTATCAGATGCTATAAATATTACTAAAAACAAAAAGAAATTCAAAATTGAAGCTTTTGAAACGTTGACATAATGAAGCATAATTAATTTTATCCCCTTGTATTGTAAAAGCAAAAAACTTCTTGGTGATCATCGCCTTCTAAAATATATATATATATATAATAAAGACCCCTAGCTCTCAAATACTCTAATAGCATTGAGACACATTCCGAGAAACAGTCACTCCGACTAATCGAGGTTGGAATTCTGGTTGTGTACAGATGAATCTTTGGTTGTGCTTTAAGTTGCCAATGCAACCATAGTTGCACAGCTAACCGCTATCACCTATCAGATTACCAAAGCCATACAGAGCGCCTATGATGTGTGAAGAGTTAGAGTGGAGTGGGAGTGTCAGACAGCTTGACACAACTGAAATGAAGTGCTCCCAATTTATTTAGTTACATATTTCAGAGTGACGTTTTCTAAATTAACATGTCTGGTTAAGATTTAGGTGACCTATTAATATGTCAGACCACAGAGTTATATTTTTATTTCGAGAGGTGTGTCATAATAGGTTATCAACCTTAGTTAGACCAGCCTTACTTCATTTGGCATTGTGTATAGATAATGTATAATTAAACATAAGTTCTCCAAATTAGTTTATTATATTTAATACATTAAGAGGTGGTTACCTAGAGTGCTGTTTGGTCTGACAGGGATAAGGGAATTAAGACCACCATTGGATATGGGGTAATCACATTTCCTTTAGTCAACCCTAACTTAATCCCGGTATTAAATTAATTGTTTTGACGCTGAGCAACCCTAACGTATTGCAGTGTCAGGATCGGAAAAGTTAGTCAAGAGATATTCGATAGGAACAATAAATGAAAGAGATCTAACCCAAGAGTACATGAAAAAGTATGTAGATCCAACTCTTGGGGGTTGCCAGGGCCCATACTCACTATAGTGAGCCCCAGAGAGGGAACCATGCTTAAAATAGCTTGGACAAAGAAAGGAAGAAATAAAGAAATTTCAGGAAGAATGCAAAAATATTTGGAAATTATTAACCTTTTGAGTTCTACCCTTCCGAAGTCCGAGCATGGAAGCTTAAAAGTCTGTCTCATGGCTCATAATCACATAATCACATATATGTGAGTGCTAGTGCATGTTTGATTTTGGCTGCAATATTAAGATATATAACCATCATACTATGATTAATTCGGTAATATTTAGGAATCTTCATAAATGTTTTTAGCTTTATTCTATATGTATGGTATTCTATGGTACATTGCAGGATTATTAATTTATAATCATTCTCATCTCCTTGTTGTGTATTTACCAGCTGTTATTTGTAAACATGAAATAGGATCGAAATGGCAAATTTGTATTGAAGAAATAGGAGAATATATTACTAAAGATGATTTTAATGATTTGTGTGATAATATCATTGCGAAAAGTGTAGATGTACAGCAATGAGAAACAGATAAAAGAAAATTTAATTTTCCAATAAAAAGACTAACTTTTTTTACTCAAACTCTTTTCTCATCCACAATATTATAGCAAATAAATACGATTTTTTTTTTTAACCCAATCCATATATTAAAAAAAAAAAACAGGATTCAAATGGTTAATATTGTAAAAAAGAAAACACTTGGATATTTGCGGCACAATTTGAAGGATGAAAAATACAATTGATAATACAGGGGAAACTACAGTAAATGTTAGAGATAGGAGAAGAATATCATTGTGCAAGAATTTGAGAGAATGGTTCTATTCTACAACACTACAGTAATTTTACAGCTGCAACTAAAAAATCATAATGATAGGTGACCATTGAATGGAAGACAAAAACTTTTGTATACTGACGGAATCTAAAGTAGCCCTATAAGAATTTGAACAGGATCAGTGAAATGATTATTCATAAAGGACAGACAAGTAGATGTCTCATTGGTCATGGCTGAAGAAACAACACTAACATATAGCTATTTAATGGATCAGTCAATTGCAGGATAAAAAGTAATAACACTGCAGAGATGATTGCTAAGGCTTCCGACCTCGAACCCGAGTACCCTTTAAGTTAGTTAGTTATAAAGAGGTCCGAGGCTACTCAGCCTCCTGTCACTGCGACCCACTCTTTGAGTCTGGTTAAAAGTTAAAATCTGCAACCACACACATGTTAGGAATTAGGATAGTTTTAGTTAGAAGATAGATAAATAGAAATAATATTAAAGTCAGAATGGAGACCAACAGTTGCAAAAGACAAAAGTGTAACAACAATTATTATGATGAAATGCTTACCTTTCGAAAGCAATCAAGGCTACAAACAAGATGGAGCAATATAAGCTCTTGGATAAAAGGAGATAGGGTCTTTGGATCACAGGAGGAATCGCTGCTTGAGTGGTGTTCGAAAGATAGCCATACTTGGTGAGTAAGAGTCGAGAGACCCTATAGTTCATGAGAGCAACATTGGAAGAGCTTTCCGAGAAAAGTGAGAAAATCATTGTGTATTGGAAAACTTGTAATTGTTTAATACTAAAAGTAAACAGTAGAGTCATAAAGGTTGGAACTATTCTGGGTTTATATTTCATATTGTAGTTGATTGGATACAATTTTAAGATTAAGAGAGATACGATAAAAATTATGACAATATGAATATAAATGTGTTTATTGTGATTATTTGAATAATTAAAATCAAAGAGAATCTTGTAAAATTGAACCAATGATTTTTCAGCATAAAGAACCCGGGGCTAATAAAAGTAACTTCCTAACACACCATTATGAATTTTTTTTTTTTTAATGCCAGCAAATCGTGCATGTACTGAGCAATCTCTCACCCCAAAGTTACGGTCATTGCAAGAACAAAAAGAGGGCATAGTAACTTGGGAGTACTTATTCCAGTTCAATCTATGTGACACATCCTCCTGCTTAGCATATGATCAAAATGGAGTCACTAGAGTACAACCTTCTATATTGCACTGCACCAAATAATGGAGGGGACATTTTTAAAAGAGAGATGTTGTGAAGAATATAACAGATTTTGACAACTAAAATCCTGTGAGCAATTGCGGCGGAGGCTAAAACAGCATAGAGATCAGGCCATCAGGATCACCTGATGACGGAAAGCTGAAAGAAGCAAGGCAACCTCTAATGGAAGATGGCAACACTAAGCCTTGTAGCCCCCTGCCCACTTTCGTAAAATATTGAATGGGTGCCATATAATAGTTTGATTATGAATAAAATAAAAACTGGAACCCAGCATCTGAAGAATTTATTATAGTAGTTCACCTGTAATGATGATACAATGACTGAAACTGTTTATTCAATAACCTTAGGAAACAAGTTATTCCAGCTGATATGGAAAATTGAAATGTTCATACATATTCTACCATCTGAAACACTCTGACATAGGTTTTACAAATTGTATACATAGATATAAACATGTGTGTGTCATATATATATATATAGTCAACTCATGATTATCAGCAATAAATGAGTGAGGAATTGCTAATAAGCCAAAAATCTCCCAAGACAAAACATTATAGGTTGAAAATAATTATGACGTAGTAATGTTAAGTATAGCAAATATTATTATGATAATCAATTTTTCTGCTACGATAATGTACAAAGTTGAACTCCATTTTCAAAAGCTATTTATGTACTACCTTATCTCGAGTTATCTTATATAACTAAACCAAATAACCAAATCACAGATAAATATAAAGCCTACTGGTAGAAAAGAGAGGAGGTGGTGTCACAGTTTCCTTAATTATGTTCCCTTCTTCCTTTTTTCAAGGCGATGATGACCGCGAGTTTTTCGCGTTTAAACCTCAATACAAAAATCATTGTCTAATTTGTCATATGACTTGGTTTGTCAAAATATTCAGATTTGCCACCGCGAAACTTATATCTGAACTCTCATTACCACTCAAATCAATATAGTTTTCTGACAATTCATAGTTTAACTTCACTCAAACTTAACGATTGACTCTATTATAATAAACTAACGAAAAAAATCCAGATTTTATGCGTAGTGAAATAATAAAACCAAAAAACGTAATTGAGAAATTAAACTGTTAAATTTTGCCAGATATAAGCAACCAATCACAACACAATGTTGAATCCGTACAAATAAAGTATGCACTATAAGTTAACCTGAAAATAATTTAAAACAACTGTTATAAATTTTCAAACAAAATAAAATGTATTTGAAAATATATAACAGCTGTTTAAAATTATTTTTATTGTGAAACATGTTATTTCCCCATTACGGGCATGTTATTTGAATGATAAATTTATTATAAAATAAGTGTTTCCAAGGAAAATGAATAATTTTTGGCAAATCTGCAAGTAACATTGTTTAATTTGACACTTCAATCATTAAAATTGGTCTTATAATAAAGAAATATGCTACTGGCAACAAAATTCCTTAGCAAATTAAATATAAGATAGTAAAATTTTACACACTGGCAATACAGATAAAAGTGTATTTAAAGGAAAGAAGTTTATTCATTCAGTTCGCATAAAGATATTGTTGTTTTTATATTGTCTGATCATGTTGTTAATCAACAAAAAGCTTTATAATTTTTGTTTAATTTATTAAAAAATTATTATTTTTGTCTATTTTGTATCACAAAATTAGTGAAAACGGTATTGTTGTATAAAAATAATGGAATCTATAGTCTGTAGTACGTTATGGCCTACAATTAATTATTGCACTTACAGTCTTGTTGTTGAGAAAGAAAACGAAGTGCAGATACTTCCGCAAAGGTGCAACCACCCAGAAAGAACACCAACACTACTTTGGAATTGTCACTCACTGATGATTGACTGCTTATAGATCCTCCTGCAATCAAAAATACAATTCCAAATGAAATGGACATAATGTTTCCTCATGTTATTGCCATATTGTAAAGTCTACTTGCTAAAATGTGAATAAAATCACACTATAACTGTGATTACATATTTTTTAATGCTTTTCTTCAACTTGCTACCGTTCAACCGGTGGGTGGACCGGTGCACTGTCGCCTCGGCTTTTTCCGGATCGCCTCGGGCTGCTCTGTAGCACATCGCGTTATACGTTCTCGTATACGTATATAGGCATAGGTGAATGTTTTGTTTTGGTCTTTCTAACCTCTATATTCTATACATCGGCACGCGCCTATACCCTTATCACTGATATAGGTATTGCTTACATATTGTACATATACAAGGACAAGTGATATTGTTATAACTGGACCTGCATCAACGTGCTATGGTGTTTATAAGTGGATAATATATAGTAATATAATATAATATAAAGTTAAAGAATTGAAACATTTTCGTCCGAAAATTTTCGAAAAAATACGATTTATGAAAAAGTATACTGATAACCACCGATTTCACTCAACAACCCTATGACTAAAAAGTAAAATATAAAATAAATGAAAAAAAAATTTTAACATGCTTTTCTACCTTTGAATAAACTTGAACTAAAAAATAAAAAATAATTCTCAGATACAATTAATTCTGTCTTAGTGAATCTGATATAGGAATGACACACCTATAAAGCATGGGGCGTACTCTTGCGAAGCTCATAAAACATGGTGTGTCATTCCTATATCAGATTCACTATGAAAGAATTAATTGTATCTGAGAATTATTTTTTATTTTTTAGTTCAAGTTTATTCATTTTATTCAAAGGTAGAAAAGCATGTTAAATTTTTTTTTTTTTTTTCATTTATTTTATTTTATTGTCTAGGTTGTTGTTGCCATAGAATATTAAATAGACTGGGACCATAATAAGTTAAGCAGCAATATTCGGGTTTTATCAGAGTAAATACACAATATGATATTGAGTAAAGTGCCTAAGTCTACACACTAAACACAATTTTGGTATGTGGGCATATTTTGAGAGTAGCTGTCACAAGTAGAAGACAAATAATTACAATTTTCTTAAGATGAGGTATAATGATTGCAAAATCACAAGTAAACAAAATTAAAGTTTAGAATACTGTAATTGACAAAAAACTAAAATAAACCTCAACCTCCGTAATTAAAAACTTATTTTAATCAAATACGATTTGCACTGAGGATATATTTATGGCACAAACAAATCAAGTTCAGGCTTTTATTTAAATATATAAATATAATGATAGCGTCCAAGGTTCATTTTCATTTTTTAATCGACAGCTACCATTCTAATATTTTTATTAGTGATTAATTTTGGTTCATTTTTATTTTGTTTTGTGAATCAATGAGGGGAAAAATTTGTGCAATATTTTAGCACCATTTATTTTTCCAGACCAAAATAAGTACAGCTGAAAAATAATTTAATTTCGTATTTTCATCTTATGGCAACTCCCTCAAAATTATTAGTTATGAAAAAAAAAAGTTAATTTTGGCTTTAGGAGTAAATTGAACACTGACAATACATTATTAAATTTTATGACTTAAGTATATTATGGTATAAATGACGGTTTGTTTTGCGCCAGTATTTTTGTTGATATTATGACAGCTTTAGATACTATGGATCATGACATACAATTGACCAGGACGTATGATGGAGGTGTAAGAAGTGTTGCTTATAGCTGGTTCCATTCTTATATTTTAGATAGAGTTCAACAAACTAGAATGAATAATAAAACCATTGACCAGGGCAAAATAAAGTACAGTATCCCTCAGGGTTCCATACTTTCTGGTCCTCTTTTCTTAATATATATTAATAATTTATGTGACGGTTGTTTTACGGGTCATCTCGTCACGTTTGCAGACAATATCGCTTTATTCTACAAAGACTACACTACAAAGCAAATGAAATTTAACACGCAGAGTGAGTTATATGCATTGCGTTGGTGGTTTAACAAGAATTACATGGTTGTAAGTCCAAAGACCAAGTATATAATTTTTAACATATCACACAAACAAGCCTTTGGAAATGATTTAAAATATCATGAAGTAACATGCATGGTAGTGGAAAATTGTAAATGTCCAATAATTTGAACAAGTGAACTATATTAAATATTTAGGGTTATTCTTTGATTCTGGGCTAACTTTGAAAAAACATTGATTATCTAAAAAATAAATTTATAACGTATATTAGGGTGTTTTATATGCTAAAATATGTATGTAATTTAGAAGTTTAAAAAAAGATTTATTATGCAATCATCCATCCAAAATTAGAATATAGGATAGCAAACTGGGGAGAAAACCACACTAATTTAAGACCAGTTATTATAATACAAAATCATCTTATAATAATTATGTTGAATAAATCAAAAATAATACACTCACACCTTTGTTTAAAATTCTAAATATTCTACCACTTAGAAGTTTATATATTTTTAAAGTATTAAGAACATTTTTTGAGAGGAGCGGAGAGAGTAAACACAATTTACGATCAATGAGAAATAATTTAAATGTGAATGTTCCTAAACCAAAGGTACCTTCTTTAAAAAAAAAAATTATCCTTTGCTTACTCCAAAATTGTTTAACCTAATGGCAGATTATGTCAAGTGTTGTTCAACAAAAAGAAAGTTTTGTAGGTTAGTAAAAAAATTATTAAATGATCAAAAAGATGTTGAATTTTATTTTAATACAATACAATAATAGAAAATTGATTGTTCTATATTTTGTATTTTATTGGAGCCTTTTTTTGTAAGTAGTTTGACCTAGTATACTATGCAGTATAAGTGGATACTTGGTCGGTTGCTGGTGTTGTTTTTTTGAGATACTAGAGTTGTTATATTTTATACATATACATTTTTTTCCCTCATCCCAAACAGGTTTTAACCTCAGGATATTGTTTCTATGTTAGGTAGCATACTAAGTCATATAAGTTAAGGTTTAAGTTTAACAATGTACATATACATAACTTATCATGTATTCTTCTATTTTGTAATAATATGAAATAATAAATATCAATATCAGTAACATCTGTGGATGTGTCAAAATATAACCATATACAAATTTTAATCTGAATTTACCCATTTGAACTATAGTAAATTACGTGGATGATGGACAGACAACGTTTTACATTCACCTTTTTTGGACTCAAGAGACATCTAAAACATTTTCGCGTGAAAATTGAGCATTAATTTCTTTGACTGATTGCAAATCTTTTTTATAGAACATAAATTTGAGATATTAAACATTCAATATTACAAATAAATATTACAAACAACAAAACATACTTCTTTGAGTTTGTCCTGGAGGCAAAGGCTGCACTTCATCCAGAGTAGGTCCAGGCAATGATTGAAGGACATCTGCAAGGTTCCGCCAAGCACCAGGACGTATCAAATTTTGTGCTAAACGTACACTTAAAGGTGCATATACACTATG
Organism: Aphrophora alni; assembly: GCA_963513935.1. Taxonomy (NCBI): domain Eukaryota; kingdom Metazoa; phylum Arthropoda; class Insecta; order Hemiptera; family Aphrophoridae; genus Aphrophora; species Aphrophora alni. Next base: position 82,188,080 of record OY740769.1, read on the forward strand.
AACATAGCTAATATCTGTGGGTGCAACCTCACTTCCATCTTCTATAGTTAGCCTCAAGAACTTACGGAGCACTGGATATGTTCGTAACCTTTCCTAACAGATATAAACAGTGATTATACATATCATCTAAAATAATAAACATTATAAAAGCAACTTATGAAGTGCCAAATAATATATGAGAGCAATATGATTAACCTTTTGAAGATTAAGACACGGTTACTTATTATTACTCATAATATTTCTTATGGTGTTGGAGAAATATTATGGTTTGGAGATTACTTCTTTCATAAAATTTTAACAGGGTAAAAAAAATGATAAAACTGAAAATAAAGCCAAAAATATAGAACTTAGTCTGAAATCTCATTAACTTCATGTACTTTTATTTTTGCTCATTTCTGGTTTATTCATTTTGGAAATTTTAGCCACCTGAACTTAGTTTTCAATGATTATTAGGTTATGTATCTTTACAGTCTTTTTTCAAAAACAAAACAAAAAACAAAGGAACTGAAAAAAGACTGTAAAGGTATGGTACTCAATACCTGCAGCTGGACAAGTAAGACCTTATAATGTGGCCACAAACAATTTTATTATTTATGTGTTGTGTTGTGTTGCGTGTTTATGTATTAGTGCGGGCCTGACGAAGCCGACAGTGTTCGGCGAAACAGCACTGTAGCCATAACTATAATACGGACTGAGGACAACCTCTAAGGTAATTAACTATATTTAATTATTTATTCTTATGTCCAAGGTCTTCCAATGAAGAAATAATTAATTAATTAATATCTATTATAGTATATTATTTATAATGTTTTATTAGCCTACAAAAAATTAAATAAACTGAAAAGAACAGTAAAAAGAGGAGAATACGTATAGCATAATACCTCACTAAAATCATTTACTTGTATTTTATTTTTATTAATTTTGTTAGTTTTGGTTCTTTTATATTGCATATTGTAAACCATTAATATAGATATATTGTTCTAACTATTTGTACTTATGTTTGGATTGTTCTTCCAATCAAAAAAGAAGAAATTAATATGTATTATATATTTTATTAATATTGTTTTAACAGGATACAAAAAATAAGATATAACTGAAAACAAATGGAGAATTAAGTTTAAAATAAATTAAAAAGAATGTTAAAATTTGTATTACCTATCATACCTGTTTAAATGTATCAGTTAATAAAGTATTACTTTAACAAACCTGTGCTAACTAGGAAACTAGGAACCAAAATTATTTTCGTATGACCTTAGTATCTGTTTAAGAGTATCATTTTAGGAAAGCAAAGGTAGTTCCTGGTCAACCTATAGTGTGGAATTATGTACATGTGTTGTGACCTTCATTCAAACTAAATGTGAATTCTCGTGTTTGGTAGTTAGAGTGATATCCAATGTAATGTACCTTATACTTTAGCTATGTATTTAGAGTATCAAACACAGACACATGATGCTCACAACATTTTTGTTCCTAGATTCGTACACCAGTACTCTATAGGTTTTATTTTATCCATCCTATTTTTGTTATTTAACACAAAACATTCATAATAACATAACAAACAATGGTCAATGTAAAAACAGTGGCAAAGATTATTTCACAAGTAGGTATGTATATTAGTAATGATAATTATTATTGAGCTTTAAAATTGAAAAAAGAAGTTGAATTTTAGTATTTCATAGTATTTAAAAACACTTTCTTTTACCAAATAAGCTTAATAATTGGATACCAAAAATAAATATTTGGTTTACTTTTATCTACAAAATGAAAATATATAATAATATGGACAAAATCCCATTATTTCAGATTCTTCCCAAAGTTAAAAAAAATATATACTAATGTTCTACTCTATTAAAGTTAGTCTTAATTTGTACTAAGACCAGTATAGTGTTTCCTATTTACCATAGCAATATTTTAAGTTGTTTAAGCAAGCGTGAGTTGTAGAGTGTTAAATCCTAAGATCTGTAGTGATGTATCTGTAGAATCTTTTTGTTATTGGGGATGGCGAGAAATTAAGATCAAATCTGATCAATATTCACACTTCTAACCACATAGGCTATGTATAATATCGAAAACTGATAGATATAAATTTAACTGAAGTGTTTTTATAAATATGCAGGGTTTATTTGCGAATCCAAAACATTAAATATAAATTTTTGAGACACAAATTAAATAAATAGTGCTTACATTCGTACATAAATACAATATTTGTTTGACTACAAAAATATACTATATAGGTGGTTTTCTATCCACATGATATTAGAAGTATTATTTAATTGTATCAGGTACTGACCAGTATCATTATCACATACAGAAAAATCTTGTGACAACCCCCAATGAAGCTGTTTTAGAAGGCCTTATTTTTTAAAATTAGTTCCACTGTTTACGGTAACAACATTTTGGTAAAATAAGAAGATTAATAATAAAAACCAGTGAAAATTACAGTAATTAAAAAATGCATTCTTACTTGTATTTTAATAAGTCCAACCTTCTCCAGATTAGTAAGAGTAAGAATATGTTGAAATCCGTACACTTGTATGATTTCACGCTTGTAATACTCAAGCACTTTAGGTTTTAGTCCACTATTGGTAAATGACTGCATACATATCAGCCTCAGAACCTGGAATATTAATAGAATAATTTCACAATAGAAAATGATAATTTTGTGATTGTATACTATCTACAAGGTCAAACTTCCACCCTAATTTGATTTCCGCTTGCAATTAACTTTTTATGTGAACTTACATACTTTATCACTTTACCTTTTTTATTGGAATGGTTGATCCAGCACCTGATTATCTTGCTCTTTCCACCACTTGGCTCATTCATACACTTGGTATCAGCATATCTGGATATTGAAACTTGTTTTATTGTTGTTTAATCTTTTTTGACCAAAGATCTAATTAATACCAAAGATTTAGGTCTGATCAATGATTAATTACAGTAGATAACAGACCTAGTTCACCAAACTATTAAATTATTTGCCTTTTAAACACTAACATAGATTTTGTATAGATAGAAGATAGGCTTACTTTGGAAAGTGGTCCTTGGTATTACCTGGTAGTACACAAACAGAAAAACACAATAAAACACTAAAGTTCTGACATATTTCCTAAACACTGTTCAATCACTCTATCAGTAGAGAATAAAAAAGAAGACTAAATTTTTGAATAAAAAGAAAACTAAAAAAAAAAAGGAAAAAAGAGTATACAGGAAATTGTAGTAGTTTGGTTGCAGAGGATAGATCTGTGTGTCACCTTCTTCATAATTTCCTCCTAATTAGTATGATACTTGAATGAAAGTTCTGTGATGGCTAGTTGTAGAGTTATGACGATTTATTCCCTTGTACCATTAAATTTAATTAATTACCTTAATTAATCCAATTACTCTTAATATATTTCTTTAACCTGGTATTACTTAAAGTTGCTAAGACATCTTTCACAAATTACTCCTTTTTCTGAATTTTATTTTTAAGAACTTTTTTCAATCATTAAACTATCACATATCTCATCATATATTATACTTATTAAAGATAATTACATTACACTATTCTCATTAGTAACTATTTATAATAGTTTTCCCTTTATTTAACTATTTACACATTGTTTCATAAAATACAGAGTTGATTTTAATGAAACTATTCTGGTAAAACCCAATTTTCTCTCCTTTTTACCCCCCCCCCCATGCATATATATCTTCTTAACCCCACTAACACAATTTTATTAATTTTTAAGTTATTATTTTCTCATTAAATTTGTTATTTATTTAATTCCTTAAAAATAATACATAATTTATTACATTATTATTAGTATTAGTACTAATACATTTATTTAATTTTTACTCGTAAACTGAATTTTTTCTCAACTTTGACCCTTATAACTTTTAAACTATTGATTTTACAAAAAATGTTATTCTTTACATTTCTATTTTATAAATTTTTTTCTATAAGAATTCAAGTTTAAAATCACTTTTTAATTATTAAATTTTTTTTACATTGGTTAGATTGAATGAATAATATGTGTTGTATAAATTGTATTCTTTCATGAGTTTGGTTGAGGCCTACTCACAGTTGTAATACATACAATTTTGAATTAGAACCAAGAAAATACATAATAATAAAAGCTTGCATATGATTGGTTGAGTCGTTATAATACAAGGAATGCGATTGGTTTTAAAATACCGGAAAAATAACACGCAAGTCAAAATAAAGTCTAGAGAAATTAATAAACTTAAAAATAAAATAACTGTCAAAAGTATCCAGAAAATAATGTTTGAATATAAATATGTTTAGAATTAATTTAGAGTTCATAATTAAGTAGAATTTCATGTATATATGTGTGAAATATCGGTTACAATGTGAAAGACAGGAAGACGATGCAAACTAGCATGTTTTCAAGGAAGCATGCCCCGAGGCAAAATTAGTTCAACGTCTGAACGGTGTAGACGTGTGACGTTCTGTGCGAGAATTTTTGTATAACAATGGATTTTGTGAAAAAATGTCTTCTAACTTAATGTTAAAAGACATGTATTATAGACTAAAGGTGTATAAACAGTAATTTTAAAGGTGACAGTCTTTGAGCAATGTCTGAACAGAAAAAACGTGTTGTGCTGTTGTGTAATTTGAATGAGAACAATGAAATGCCGGTAAGCAAATGAATTATGTGCTTTTAACCGAACAATTATTTCTGATCAGTAATGAACTGTTTCAATGTGTTTTGTGTACTAAAGATCAGTTAAAATAAACTTAAACTAAACTTTTATGTATGATCTAAAAATTTGTGCACGCGTTCTTTACAATAATGCTGAGTTGGCATTATTGTATAATCGAGTAAAGCTTTGTAAAAAATATCGAACCGTTTAAAGTAATAAAAAGACTTATTTAAAGAATGGGCTGTTAGCAACTCGATGGCAGAAATTAAGAGGAAAGAGTGAAACTTCTTTTGATGTCTAGACCAGGAAGGAACATCTCCATGAGGCAGATTTGGTGGATTTTGGACAATGGAATCGCAAGTCATCAATCCAAAGTGTGAACAGTGACTTTATGGCATGATTGGTATCCATGTACAAAAAACCTTTTATTTTAGTATTCATATATGTATTTGATATAAATTTTTAGTTTATTAAATATTAGCTGTAAGATTGCGTTCTTTTGAAGTTTTATAAATAAATCAAAATTGAATTTTCAATTTATAAACAATCTCTCCAAGAAGGCATAATATGACTAGATAAAGCAATGTAAATTATTTAAAGCAAAAGAAATTAACTTGCACTTTTTTGTTAACTTCATTGTTTGTGAGTTGCAACTAATAAAGTAATTATTATAAATTAAATTTTTCATCCTTTTGAATAATTAATAACAAGTAAACGTAAAATAAATGAAAATGAACTAATATAAGGTATTTAACATCATTCTGTAAGTGTATGTATAACCTAAATGTTTATTAATAAAACATGGACAATTTCAGCATAAAAAGAACTTCTATTTTCTTGAGATAACCACTGAAATACCCTTTTAAAAGAGTTCACGACCCTAAAAGATTTCTAAAATAAAAATAAATTTAAAGTCATTTAATAATTTGGTAATTATAGTATTGCCATGGCGCCAACATTTATAACACTTAGCTTCTTTCTTTTTAAAATAATTAAATTCAAACCGACATTTTTCATTTTATTTCATTTGTCGCACAACTTTGGGGCAATTTGTTAGTAAAGTAGCTTCTTTCCTTCAAATTCATTTTATTACACAGTATTTGACCTTTGATCATGGTCTTTCACTAAGAATCAGTTTATGGCTCAAATGATTAACTGACTTTCATAAATTATTTAATTTTCATTGAAACTGCAACACTAATTTTTACACTGAAAAATTAACAAAATTTAATGTTATTTTGCCCGTTGTAAAACACATTTTTTTTTTTTTTTTTTTAATAAACATTTTGACAATTTAACCCTCCAACTGTTAAAGACCCCAAACCGTACCCATTCTCCTGGACAAGTTGGCTATAAAACACATATTTTGCAATTCAACATTTCGCCCACTTAGAATCGTCCTATTGCAATAAAAAAAATAGTGTTGGAAAGCTAATGTTCCGTAGATGCATATCATGCAAAAAAAAATACCACAAGACGTTATAAATAATATTCCAAAAATTGGCGAAGTTCTCATATTTTTGATGCGAAACGTCCAAGTTTTACGTTAACAAGTTTTAAACAAAACATTCGTCTCGTTTGACAATTATTCCTATTTCGAAATTTCAATCTGTCACATCTGACATAACACTGCTTGATAGATCGCGTCTTTCTCTTCAAAACGGTGTTTTTCAAATGTTTCCAACTAGTATAGTTTTTATTATATAAAAGTTAAACCAAATCAAGAATTTTAACGCTATTTTACACGCTAAAAATTACATTTTTTGCAATTCAACTTTTATCCTAGTAGATATTATATTATCGAAATGTATTCTATACCATTGAAAATGTAATTTTTTAATCTTTCATAACCAAGTTTAGAAAATTTTATATAGCGTGTAGTAGAGAAATAAGACTAGACTGAAGTTTACCTTGTTAGCGCTAGATTGCGACAGTTTCTCGCGGCGAGTTTTATATAGAAAATATCACTTGTCCAAATGTTACAAGTTGACAATATTATATAGTATTTTTCTTCCTCTTTCGAACTATGAAGACGAAATCATCCTAATTTATATAGTTTACGAGTTATATCCATTCTAGGAAATGATCCTCTGAACTTTCAGACCGGTTTGCGATATTCAGTGTCTAGACAGTCTTGAAGAATCCGATCTTTATTTTTATACAATGTTGTCGTTTTTGATATAACTGTAAAGAGGAGGTTTCAATGTTTAACCTTGTATTTGAAACACATCTGTACAAGGAAAAATACAAAGGCTGTAGTACTTTATAAAACGTAGAATAACCTCAAATTTGTTACTTCGATCTCGCAAGATTTTTGCCGATGTGGAAATTTCAATGTGCAATAGCTTTGTGTTTTTATAGTGAATATAAGTTTCATTAAGTGATTTTTTTATTATAATTTGTTTATACAACTTAAAATAAATGTGTCAATGTTTGTAGAGTGTAGTTATGAGTGATAATTCATATTTTCGGCCTAGTCTAGCCAAATCTAGTACTAGTCAGACCTAGTTCTAGATTTGCTATTGGAACTTTTAGTTTCAAGAAACCATTTATTTATTATAATATGTATATACATAATATATAAATGTATATACAACTTATAATAAATGTGTCAATGTTTGTAGAGTGTATTAATATTGTCACTAAATTTTATTAGTGATATTTCATATTTTTGGTTTTTTTTTCACAGCCCTAACCTGAACGTCTAGGCTATTGTGAAGGTAGATTTTTATCATAAATGACCCATGTCTAATGAAAATTTTCAAAATAGATTTTTCTTTTTAGCAACTTTTATCCACAAATATATTACAAATATGTAGTAACTGTTGAAAATATTAAAAAAAAAATTTGTAGGATTTACATTACCATTTCTGTGAAATTCTTGCCTGCGCTACTCTCGGATTTTTTGGTATTTCACATATAAACTCCAAATGTTTTACATCTAACTTTTTTTCCACTAGACAGCTAAATTATATGCACCTTTCTAAATATAATAATATATAGAATTTGTGTTTTCCATACATATTACTATTTTTGGTAAATTTTTGAAAAAAAAAGAATAAAGTTACCTTTTTTTAAAAAATGGTAATTTCTTTTTGAAAATGTAACAATTGTTATTTTTTTCTCTTCTAAATATATTCACAAATATATTACAAACCTGTTTTAATAATTGAAAAAATTCCAAAATTTTTTTATTATGGTGTACATTACCATTTCTGTGAAATTCTTGCCTACGCCACTTTCCGATTTTTGGCCATTTTACATAAAAACTACAAATGTTTTACATCTAACTTTTTTTTTCACTACATACCTAAATATGCACCTTTCTGAATATAATGACTTATAGAAGTTCTGTATAAAATATATTTTACTATTTTTAATGTTTTTTTGAAAAAATAAAGTGAAAATTCAGTTTTTACGTAAAATATTTTTTTTAATTTTAAAAATATAACATTTTTTTTTTTTTTTTTTCCTAAATATATTCACAAATAGTACACAAAACTTTTGTATATCTTAGAAAAAGGTGGTAAGCTTTTGATTTTGGATGAATCAGCTTTTTCTTGAAAAATGATAACGTCGTTTTTGACATGTAACATACTTACTCCAAAACCGTTACAAAAATTTTTTTTTTTTTTACATAGATGAATTCTATGCATCTTTCTGAGAAAAATGATGTCTTATAAGTTAGGTTTTGTGTAAAATTAATATTTTTTATTAATTTTTCAAGAAAATAAAACCTTTAACATTGAACAGTTGGAGGGTTAAGGAATGATAATTTAAGAACAAACAAAAATAGTATAATTCAAGAATTAGACTAGATTGTATTTGGGGTGAGTCTCCTCAGGTGGGAGTCTCTTGGATGTCAACCACATTTTCATTGTGCCCTGATTGGTCAAAATCGCTCACCTCATATGAGGCTAGGATTCAAAGATTACTAATGTGGCTAAATTTTTCAACAGAAATAAAAAACAAAAGAAGAAGAAGAACGTTAGTACATAATTATTCAGGGCCCCAATATTAAGGTTTATCAAAATATATATTTTTTAAATTTTTTTATTTCAGAGTTTTTCCATATATTTCTTATGAGAAAAGTAAGTATAAAAGGATACCAAATTTTTTGGATGAGTTTACAAATAAAAAATATTAAATCAGGAACATACAGAAAAGATTAGTAAAAACAGGATGAAAGTCAATCCAGCCATTTGAGCCGTGGGATTTCCTCTAATTTTTGTATAAATTTGGTCTTGGATATCTGAAACAAATAGCTGTTTATTTTAAATGTCTATAAACTATGAAAACCGGGAATAAAATGTGCTAGCATTTTGCTATGCAAATGTTACATCTTAAAAATTTCTTTTTTCCCCCCTACGTGTGTTGTCTTGGGGCCTTCCAGCCATACGACTTCCGGCACCTAAATGAAGTGTTCTGAGGTATATTTCCTAATTATCCAACTTATTACAAAACTGTTAAATGCCACCAATTCATCTATGGATCATTAAACAAATCTATGGTCCATTACCAGAGTCTTAAAACATACTGGAGAATCTGTCATTCCAAATCCTATACAAATGACCTGAGAGGTAATCATGTCCTATAACAGCCCTGAAACATACCACTGACATTGGCCGATTCATACTATGTGGAATTTGAGATATATTACGATTCCCAACATCTAAAAATATACAATTTCTGTTTACAACAAAGAATACAATATACAATGAGGAGTTTTCTTTTTAGGAATAACTTTGCTAAGTATGAAACTTGGCTTACCTTGACCAAAGGTTCTTTATGAGCAATACAATCTTCAATAAAAGGTTGAACTTTATCAGTGTCTACACATAACATCAATTCTTGCTGAAGCTGTAACGTGTCTAGGAAACTGTTTGAATCTGTGACTTCTTTAATCAGTTCTGCAATAGTAGTATCTGTGGCAAATAGAAAAACTAACATATTTATTTTAAACAAATTCGGAAAGCTAATTAAACAAAGGGAAAACATGCTAATGGAGGCAATGTGTTTTACTTAATCCAGAATCATTCTGAATTACCCAAAAAATATTGTAGCTATATATAGTGTTTAGATTTTGTATGGATAGGAGAGACAAGGCTTATTTTGGAAAGTGGTCCTTGTACCTAGTAGAACACAAATAGAAAAACACAATAAAACACTAATCTTCTGAAATATTTCGTAAACACTGTTCACTTTCTCATACAGTAGAGAGAATAAAAGGAATAAATTGTTGTAGTCTGGTGCAGAGAATGGATCTGTGTTTTATTATTATTTTTGTTATTATTTCATTTTTCAAAATTATATTAAATTTAAGTAAGCCTGTTACGAAAGGAAAAAGGATGATTTATCTAGAGCGTTTACTAACATATAATAAATCATTTTATTCACAATATATAAATACAATCCAACACCTTACAAAACAACTATATGTTGTATTTAACAAACATAATTAAATGTTAGCTTAATATAATTTTTAATTTTTTTTCATATTTATTTAATAAATAATATTGAACATGGATATACTACAACTAGAATTCAAATTAAAGAAACTAACAAATTTCAATATTTCCATTACAAAATCATGTAATAAACCTTGTGTAAACCTTCAAAATTTAAAAAAGTTATCCGATAAATAACAAAATAGCACATCAATTGAAAAATATAATTTATCAATGTTTATGTCAAAATTTTCCTAAGACTATATTGGCCTAATATAAAATTAGTTAAAACATGCATGACTAGACATTGTTTTGATATTGTTTATAAAATTTTTAAAATGAACCATTTCAGCACATCCTCTAGAACATCAACTAAGTTTTGAACACTGCTATAATTAAGGCCGTAAAAAAATTAATATATATATATATATATATATAGATTTTTTATGGACAGGAGAAAGGCTTACCTTGGAAAATGGTCCTTGGTTTACCTAATAGTACATATGTGCCCTATTAAATTCCAACCTAATATATCGATATTCCCAACAGGCTTTACAAAAAAAAAAAATTAAAAAATCTGGTTCAACACTCAGTCTTCAGTCTTCTTCTTAACTCTACTGATTGAGAAAGTTAACAGTGTTTACGAAATATTTCAAAACTTTAGTGTTTTTTGTGTGTGTTTTCTTACTTATGTACTATTAGGTAATACCAAAAACCATTTTCCAAGATAAGCCTGTCTCCTGTCCATACAAAATCTAACCAATCTATATATATTTTCGGCGGCGTAAAAACATCGCGGCATTGGCACCCGTCGGTATAGCAGACATACATCGACAAAAACGTTTGATGGGCCGCTTTTTTTCCACGAATTAATTTAGTATACATTATGGAAAATATAACATTTCGTTTCAGTTTTCTTCTTGTCTTTGATTGGTTATGATCTATGTACAGTATATACAGTAAATAAAAATGAGCAAGTTATGAAAACGGAAGCGTGTGTTGGTTTCGTTTGAGACACGGTTAAATGTGTTAAAAGACTTGACAGAGGGGAATCTGTAAAAAAGCTTTGTAGTGTTTAATTTTTTCATGTTTGATGTATAATATACATAACATAATATATACGAAACATTTATGTACAATAAAATGCGTTGCAATAACATCTTAATTGCATAATTCTTAGCGCTACCTGATTAAATAAGCTTTCTTTGAACGAAAAACATTTTTTCACGGGAACCTCGGATTAACCGGCCAAACGGGCAACCAACCAGCCAGGGTGTCAGTTCCGACTAGACCGGTTAAGAGGGGTTCTACTGTAATCATAATGAAAAATGCATATAACAGCTAGTTAGATATACTACTTGACTAAATTTTAAAATCATTTTTTACATAAACTGTCTGTTTTCTGTGTCTATTTCTATAATTTTTTATATGAATAAGTTAAATACAGAAACTTTTTGGTATTTATACATCATTTCTTTGCATTTTTTAATGTATACAGAATCAAAATACCTAACAATTATTTTTTTATATCTACATGTAGGGAAACTAGTACAATGTTTATTTCAGTTACTAGTACAATGTTTATTTCAGTTATGTTTTCATTGAATGTAATAATTAGGAATATAATTAGTCCATTATTTAATTTGTAGCCATATCCGATTGCTATTGTATAATAATATATCTTATTTATACTTGCCTTATAGTAAGAGTGTGAGATTTAATAGAATTGATGACAGTCACAACTGTGACTCGAAAAAACTTAACAAGTGATTCAAATGGTTGACCAAGTGTCGTAATGTGTTTTTATTATAGTTTTATTTTGTTTGTGCATTAAATGTGATATTAATATGTTAATAAGTGTAAATACGAGAAAAGTGTTTTTGCAATATTAGTTCTGATGATGCCTGAAATGAATAGGAGAAACAGCTGTAAACAGAGAAAACGTCTAAAAATGAATTGCTAAGGCAAGTATAAATAAGATATATTATATAATTAGTACTTACGTGTAGCAAGAGACTTTTTAGTAGCCAGCATGTGTGGTAACCTTGCTACAAACTGTTTCATTTCCTGCATTGTTTTTTCTCCATGCCTCTCCTCAAATTGAGAAGATATCAACCTAGCTTTCTTACTTAGAGCTGGACCTACAGCATTAAAGTTCTTGTCCCTAAAAAACATTAAAATATTCAGATAAGCAACTAAACTAAACATTGTAATACATATAAATATAAAAACTATAAAAGTCTTCAGAAGAAACCAACTCTGTTTTATATTTAGAAAAATATAATTTCATAACTTATTAATTAAGGACATGTTAGTGTCTTTATTTTACATATTGTAAAACAATTTAATGTTTAGTTCAAATAATCAAAGCAGATAGTTTATTTAATTTGTGTCAATACCAAAGAAAAGAGACTGTGACCTTAATGTCACTTCATTGTGTCCCTATACTTATATGATTTCTATTTTATTTTTCTTCTTCATTCATATTTTACAAAAAAGAAGAAACTTTAACATGTACAGGTTAAACTACAATATATATCTATATTTATTTTTAATTAATTTGATTATGCGTTTTACTCTCAATGAACACACACATGGGTTTACAAAGTAAACAATCCAATTAAATTTTATTAAATAAAAAAAAATACAAACAAACGATCAAGAACTAGAAACAAAATATAAGTTAAATATTAATCGAAAGAGAATTGTCTGATAAAAGCACGAGTGAAAATTATATTGTCCTTTTTTACAATCTCAGGGTAGGTTAGCGTGCCAACCTTATTCAGTCTCCTGATCGTATTTATTTAAATTCTCAACCAATATTAGATTAAATTTTGATTATGAGAAAAAAATAATTTTGATTTGGAATTTAGGAAGTTCGAAATATTTTGGGTAGATCTCACCAATTTGTTGAATTATAGTCCTGGTATTCTTATCACTTATATATTCTCTCGTCAAGCACAAACACAAAAAAAAAAACTATACTTTTTTTCACTTTTCACAATTAAAAAATTCAAATTTTGTAGTCCGTCGCTGTACGCGTCTATCATCTTTCGATGTTCAAACTGGACTGTTCAAAGAACGCTTTCTTCTTGCTTAGCTTCTGTTCCAAAATTTTATAAGATGGCGTATGGGGGTTCACTTATCTTGATACACGGTATGAAATGAATTCGTTGTCATAATTTTATAGGTTTTTTATTTAATCCGAAAGATATGTAAAGATTTTTATATTACAATAATTTTTATTTTTATTTTGTACGATCTCGTAATATAATTATTTCACTATATTCCTTATAACTAAAATTTTATTTCTAAAATCTTTACATTAAATACTTTAAAATATGTTTTGAAAAATCGACATCTTTTGCCTAGCCAATGAGATCGCGTTATCTTCCGTGACGTCATTCGCTCCGCCTCAGTTGTCTGACGTATGGTAGGCGTGCCTTCCGTCTTCCCGGTCTGTTATCTCCGCGATATTACATCTCGTTATGTTTGTAAATATTATTTGATTTTTGTAATTTTGTAAAATTATGGAATGTTGCAAAATCTGTACCAACAGGTTAACTTACGAATCAAAATTTTTGGAGAGATGACAACCAATACATTTTGTTTGAATCCTTAGAGGTCCTTGTTTGGTCATTATCATCTTATAAAAAATGGAAGAAAATAACATAAAATTAGGACTCCTAGCCTGTGAATACTCAATATCTTACAGAACTTAGTAAAATTAGTTTTTAGAAATTATTCACTTTTATGATTATAAAAAATTCACTGTCTGTAATTAACGAGAGAACAAGTATTTTGTATTTCTTGTTTGTATATGTTCATATCATTTTAACTGAATGAATAAATTGTTTGATCACACTTTACAAAAATGTTTAATAAAATCATACCTTATTTCTGCAAACAATTCATCACCAGAATTAAGAATAACTTTCTGTTCATGTGTGACAATTTCTTGAGCTTCATCGTCTGAGCGGGAGAACTTCTCTGGAGGCAGGCTAACAGTTGCTATAGCAAAAATTATTGTTTTAAGAAATCATACCAAGCATGAGAAATTGTAATTGATTAATGTAACGAAATTGTTTTAATTAATATTATAAGAATAGTGTTCAAGGTTAGAAAAATTATGTTACAAATAAATTTTAAACATATAATTCTAAATTAATTTTTTACTATAAAACAAAAGAATTTGGAGCTCCATAATTCTTTGTTTTATCATTGTGGTTGATGATCATTAAATTAATCTGTTGATTTTCTAACACACACACACACACACACGTTGAGACGGTTTTATTTAATGACCGCTCAAATAATAAAAATGTTTTTAATTTTTTATAAAATGAAAACTGTATATAGTCATAATTCAGAGTAAGTCAAAGGGATGAGTCATCCACATAAGCAAGCTTTAAAGTTCATTTCTGTTAGGGTCAGCCAAGGTTGAGCGCAGTAAAGTTTCAATTGACAAAGCATCGTAGGGCACGATAAAGCTAATGTCAGTAATTTTTAATTTAATAAAAATAAAAAGTTCCCCAAAGTACATGGTAACATTTCAACACATCTGCACACACGGACATATCTGCATACACACACACACACACAAACACGTAAATACAAACATACACATATTAATTAATACATAAAATTATATATTCAATCACTCATACTTAAATAAACATATCATATGTACTATCCTTACATCTAATTACTAAAACATTAAATACAATTCTTTTACAGTAATCTCTGCAACTCTATAAGACCATACCAAACAAACTTTCAAAATTATCAATGTTCAAAAATAAGTTTCTTAACCAATTTAAATAATTGTTTATTTTTACACAGTTTTAAATAATTTTAAGTAATTGGTTATAAAATTTTTAATATATAGTTAATTTAGATAAGGTTGTATATCCTTTGTTCCTATGTCTAAACAATACTCAGTTTCGTTCTGCAGATCTGAAAAACGTCCACTCCTAATATTATAATATTTTGATAACTTTAAATATCTAAGAGGAAATACAGATAACTATCAGAATAATGGTAAAGACGAAGCTCTCTCCTTTTTATTATATATATATATATATATATATATATATATATATATGTATAAACTTTTTGTGACATAATAAAAGAATTAAGGTTTGTAATATATGTACCTCCTCAAGAACAAATTCCAATGTATTTTTCCATGATCCATAGTAAATTAGAGTATGAAATTCGTTCTTCGGTATGTACATATATTACATATTTTTTAACTTAGCACTATTCCTAACTTTCACATTTTATTTGAATCTAGTTTAATAATGATAATTGAATGATAATCAAGTAATACAATAAAGAATTAAACAGTGAAAGTTATGTTCAATTTATATATCTAGGCCTGTTTTAGGCCTAGAAAATAAACTAGGCAAATTAAAATATAATTTACGCTATGTTTAGGATTGTAACTCATATAATTAAGTTCTATATCTGTGATGACTGGTAAAAATATGTCCTTCATCTATGAGACTACGAGCTACCAGTGACTTGAAAATAAGCATCCATTATTTTTAAGACAGTTGTTTATGTTTTCAGAAAGCATTGTATCATCTTGTATTTTTATTTATTAGTGAATTATGTAGTGATTGGCAACAACACTCTATATTGTGTGACCTTTTAAGGTGATTTTTCTACACTGACAATGTCAGGAAAATAATTTAAGTTTATTAATTTTAAATGATTTTTTTTTTTTTTTACAAAATGGATCACATGAATAAAATTGAACTTACTTCACTTTTTTGGAGTAAATTATTCAGGTGACACAAACAAAATAAGTAGAGCTTATGCTTATACTCATCCAAAATGAAATTACGATCATCTGTTTTAAATCTGGAAAATATGTTACAAAATGTGGAATCTGGCCAATGGCAAACACAGTTTGAAGATGTCACTAGTAATAATACATTTATGTTAAAGAAAGAAGTATGAACTCTAAATATCTCCAGAAATAAAGGAAGTTTTATTTCTGTCTATTTTCTGTTTTAACCACATTCATATTCGTTGTCTTCAATTTGAAAGGTTTAAAAAAAAATTTTTAACAGATTTTCTATAAGTCAATCAGGATCTTAAATATTAAATCTTTGTTCCTTTATAATGGATAATACTTGTGATTTTTGTAATAGCTCAGGATAACTTCTAAAACTTGTTGTAAGTGGTTAAGCAGTGAAAAACTTTCAGAGATGTTTTAAGATGCCTTAAAAATGAAATAAAAGAGCATAAAATAAAAACCACTAGCCCTCAAATACACAAACAGCATCAAAGATAATAAGATAAAAGAGAATAATTATTAGAGTTGGTGGGATAAAAAAACTGATAGAAAAGATGAAAATTAGGTGTTTAACCTAAGATAAGATGGAAAAAAGATGTAGAACCAATTAGGATACTTCACAACTGCCACACCTGTCCTCGTCATTATAGATGAGCCCCTAAGGAGATATATTTTTTTTAATTTGTAATAAAGAAATCCATGGTGTTTTCCACTTGAACAGAACTTTCACAATCTGATTCTTTATGGTGTCACTTGATTATTATTAAATGATCATAATTAAACTAGATTCAAATAAAATGTGTGAGTTAGGAAAAACGCTAAGTCTAAAAATATGTAAAAAGTATCTCCAAATTAATTTGAAAAATGGATGCTTAAATGAAAAAATACAACTGTAACAACATACTGAAAACATATTAACTTCAAATTTAGCTTTCACAATTTGCAATCATGACAACTGCAATCATTCAGTATTGTTTTTAAAAAAAATATGGGTGAACTGGATTCAGAAGAAGGTCAAAATGTCCAGTTCAATTCATACAGCCAAGTGAGGAAAGTAAAGTTTACTATAACTAAAAAATAATGTTTTAATTTTTTAACTCACTGCTATTAATTTCAAAGATTTCATCAATCAATCCTTCATACGTAAGCTGTGTTGCTAGAGGTGATAATAGATCAACAGCTCGGTCGATCAAGAAGAGATGATTTATTTGAGACATTATGGGCAAAGGATGTTGATTCGTTCGTGGCTCCAAAGACAAACGTCCCATCAAATCCCAGACATGTTTAGCTGCTTGACCTTTACCACTCACTCGGGGTATAATTCCGTAGAGATCTTGTAATGTCATTATAGCCTGAGCAGCTTGGTATAAGCAGGTAGGGTCATTCTCCAGATAATATTCCTGTACCATCATTATAATTTTAAATATCCCAACAGATATAAAGTAAACAAAAATTACAATAAATGACAAATAAATCAAATTGGTAGAATTTTCACTTTAGCGTTATACAGGTCTGGTAGAATGAACTCTTAAATTTAAAATTAACACAGTTCAAGATAAGAAGGCATCTTTTTAACAAATTCAAATAACATAGATAGATTAAATAGGTGCTAACACTTAATTTATTGCTAAAAGTTCATATTTTTCAAATTAAAGAGGTTTTCTCAAAGGAATGAAAAAAACATTTGAGTTATAAAGGTTTTAGAGTTGTATAATAGAATTCGTTTAAATACTGGAATTATTTAATTTTAACCGCAAAAATATATTTTATACTCTTGATCACATTTATGGCACTTAATTATTTGTCAATTCATAATTAATTGCAAGGTCTTTGTATATGTTTAATATGTATACTTCAAGAAAATTTGCTAAAAAATCATTACAGGTGATTTTACTACAATTTTGTGTTTGGTTTTATTAAAAGTGTATTTGAGTTATCAACAGAATTTTTTTTTCCGGAGATACAGTAACAAATTTGATCAAAATCAGTATACCAGTTTTGACTGTAGTTCTTACTTCTTAATAGAGGCACTCAGCATGAAGTAACACGGACAGCTATTGTCTATTGTCCATAGCAGCTTGTTTGTGAGAATAGTTCTAATAGTTCCTTTATTCATTATCAGCTCCTTCAATGAGTCTCTCGTTGGGTTTAGAGCAGTGCATTCCAAAAATATGTGCTTCAATGACTCTACATATGCTTGATTGTAGGTATGACAATATGCTCCAGCTAGAAAAGCTGTAGTACAATAAGAGTTATCCTGATGAGAGGATAGGATGGTTCTGCTTGTATTTGAAATCATTGTCTAACCTTTTCGGTAGCCAGCCACCGCTCTGTCCATCCTTTGAATATCACAAGAGTTGTCAAACTCGTACACTTTGACAAGGAATATTGAGGTGCCCATACTGGAAACATTCTCAATGTTGTCTTTGCCAAATCATCCGGCATCTCATTTCCCGGTGCTCATAGAATCCACTGGAACACGATATTTTTGCCCTACTTATTTTTTTAGGTGGATTAACAGCTGGAATATTTCAGATTTGTGAAATGAATAGTGGTTAGGATGAAACAAAGTCAATCCCTGTAAGGCAGCTTATGAGTCACTAAGGATCCATATCTCTCCTTCACTCAAGGTTAATTGCTGGAAGCTCATGCGGTTGTAGTTCACCGCAAGGATTCCAGCTCCTCATTCTAGAATGTTCTTCATTGGAATCAATAAATATAAACATGAATAGTTCCATGAAAAACTCTAAAAACTCTATGTACCCCATATTATATGAGAAAATATAAAAATAACATCATAAACTACTTCTTCTTATACAGAAATATAGGATTACCTTGAAAGCATGGTCCAACTCCATTGAAACCAGATCACTGTCAAAAGGGAAAAGATCACATGACAACTCTTCAAACATAGATAGGCTACCAAACACTCCAATATTCTGCAATAGAAACTAACTTAATTAGGAATTAAAATATAGTAAAACCTTTACTATCCATCAATGATCAGGACCAAGACTATATATATAGTTTAAATTTTGTATGGATAGGAGACACAGGCTTACCTTGAAAAGTGGTCCTTGGTATTACCTAATAGTACACAAATAAGAAAACATACAAAAAAAAACACTAAAGTTCTGAAATATTTCGTAAACACTGTTCACTTACTAAATCAGTAAAGTTATAAAAAGAAGACTGAATTGTTCTAATCTAGGATGGATCTGTGTTGAGTGTTGAACCACAGACGAATTATTTTATTTTAAGCCCGTTGGGAGAAGATAAAGGATGAGCTATCCTTTTAAATTTTGTGACCCATTGATGAGAGAGTTCTCATCTTCTTAGTTCTGAGAGGTTACATTAGTTCTGGAATGATTTTATATTTTTTGTATATACAGAGTGTTTAAAAAGGGACTTTACAACTTTGAAAATTCATATAAATTTAATGAAACAAGGTACAGAGCTGGTTTTGGTGTTGTTTTAAAGGAAAACACTTCAAGTTTTTTACCTTAAACTAAAGATGTTCTATGTGGCTTCCGTTGGTTATCCTGCAGACATCCCATCGGTAGTTGATTTCTTCCCAGACTCGCACCAGCATTTCAGGTGTGACTTGCTCAGCGGCAGTGTAAATTCTTGATCTAAGTTCAGGTAGAGTGGCCGGCAAAGAAGGTACGTACACCATACCTTTTATAAAACCCCAGAAGAAAAAGTCTAGCGGTGTCAGGTCTGGGGAAAGGGGGGGCCTTGCAATTGGCGCAGCACGGCCAATCCATTGACCTGGAAAGCGGTCGTTGAGAAAATCCCGGGCGTCAGTCAGATAGTGTGGTGGTGCGCCATCTTTCATGAAGTAAACATTTTGTTCTCGGTCATCCTCATCGATCTGTGGTATCAAAAATTGTTGCAACATATCAAGGTACACTATCCCGTTGATGGTTCTTTCTTGGAAAAAAAAGGGGCCGTAAATTTTCCTCTTGCTCAACGAACAAAAAACGTTCACTTTAAGGCTATCACAAACATGTTGCAATGTTTCGTGGATTTTCACTGCCCCAAATCCTACAGTTATGTGTGTTAACCTTGCCACTTAAGTGAAAAGTTGACTTGTCAGAAAACATTATGTTGTCCGAGAAATGTTCCTCATCATCCACTCGATTTAACATATCCACACAGAATTTCTTACGGGCAATCTTAACAGTGTCTTTAATTGCTTGTAAAAGCAAATATCGGTACAGTTTCAAATGCAAACTTTTCTCAACACACGCCAAACCGTCGTATGTGGGACTTGCAACTCACGAGATGCACGCAGGGGTCGATTTCGTAGGGCTGTTGACAAAACTTTGTCTCACTTGCTCAACGACTTCGTCAGATGTGCTTGGATGACCTGAGAATTTCTTATGCTTCATTGAGCACCCTGTTTCTACAAATCATCTGCCACTCATAAATTGTAGGCCTAATAGGAGGATCTTTAGCGTACTTGGTACGAAAATTGACTGAACTGTTGTCGCCGACTTCGATTCATCAAACCAAAACACACAGCTAGCACGCTCAGGTCCAGTGAAGGCCGCCATCTTTAACATAACTGCCGCTAACGCTTGTGCGGCGCGATTAGGCACTAGCGGACTACGAGAGTCAAAACTTGATGTGTTTCCCTTTAAAACAACACTAAAACGAGCTCTGTACCTTTTTGGAATAATTTTATATGAATACATAAATAGGAAAACACACAAACAAACATTAAAGTTCTGAAATAATTCATAAACAATATTCACTTTCGCAATCAGTAGAGTGTTTCTCAATTAGAGTCTTCTTTTTATACTCTCTATTGATTGAGAAAGTGAACAGTTGTTTATTAAATATTTCAGAACTTGAGTGTGTTATTGTGTTTTTCTATTTGTGTTCTACTACGTACAAGGACCACTTTCCAAAGTAACCGTGTATCTTCTATCCATACCCAATCTATTTATATAAATGAAATAAAATATAACCAGCTAGTGCCACTGCCAGAAGCATATTTCATCTGTTAGAACAATCTTATATTTTATGCAGCTTTTTTCTGTTGAAATAAGAACACCATAATAAAATTATTTGCGGCATACACAATAATAAACTATAAAGATAAATTGAATAAACATTGAAATTCTGTCATGAATTTGAGAATTATACTGTACATGAACAGTTAATTTTATTTTAAATATTAAAATTTATTGTATAGTATTTAACTCTTTGAACATTATGCTAAAATTGGTAACACAGCAGAGATCTTTCTCTCGATACAATTTTCAGCTTCACTCTCACTTATGTTACACAAAATAATGCCCTCCCTCACTACTTCAAGTAAAAATTCATCAAAGTACGGATTATCAGTTTTAGTCATAATTAGTTAGTAATAGATACAAAACAAAAGTCTAAATCACTGAACAGATTGTTAAAAATCGAATAAGAGATTTTAAAAAGCGATTTAGTAATTAATTATGCATGTCTACTATAAACAACTTCTTAGTCGACAAGCTCCCAGTGTTTTTTTAAATGACTTAACAGTAATGGAAGGCCTACTTACCTGAAGTCTTTTCTCACACAGCAAACTTCTCCTAGGAACAAATATAAGATGGAACTTGATTTGACTTCCACTTCTTTTTTCCCTAAAAAAATTGTTTGAAAATAGATATTACTGTACTAACACATATCAACCCTGTCAGAGATATATTCAAAAATAAATATCTATTATATTAAAAGAAATAAAATTAACATTCATACAAACTAAGTTCTAGCAATGCAGAACAGTTTCAAATTACAATAAGCACATGTGCAAGGCACTACAGTTATTCAACTTGAAGTTCCCAAGGATATTACCAAAGTATACAGAAAACTATGAGAACTGGCTTCTGTGAACTCACAGAATTTCTAAGCTAAAATACACAATTGTAAAAGAGGAACGTCCAATCAGAAAAAAGCCTGTGAATATCAACCTACGAATTACAAAGGAAATCCAAAGCTTATTTGAAATGATTAACCGGGTAACAATAAAGTGGAGAGGACGCTTGAAGACTCATTCCCAGTCTTTCGACAATAATCAAACCGACCAGGCGTAATAACACGACTATATCAAAATAAAATGTGTTAAGATTAAAAATTGAAACAAGTTCATAAATCAAAGTAAAAAATGTATTTCAAAGCCAGATAAGCAATAAAAAGCAAATGTGTTAAGTGAAAGTTCAGAAATTAAATCAATAATAATTACCGATAAATATAGGTGAAAGGTGTGTGTCAAGTGAAACTTAAAAGTTCTATGAACGGAAACACATCTAATTATGTGTGTGAATAGTCAGTAATTTAAAACATTAATGTAAGGGAGATCTCGTAACTAAAATCACCTAATTAATACTAAAACTAAAATTAAGTGTCAAGTGGACTGTATAGAAAACATGGCACACTTCTTTCTAATGCAAATCTGAATATTTTTTAATATAAACAATTCAGTAAATTCTAGTAATTTAGATAAGTATTGATGTTCAAGGTTAATAAAATTTAGCAATAAGTCTTGAAATATTTGAAAATTAAAACAAAATTATTGTTTTTCCAAACAAATTAATAATAATAATAACAAAGAAGTTAATCTCGTCTCTGCACTTATTTAAAACACTGAATCAGATAAATCCTATTACAGCCAAGCTGTAGTGATTCAAATCTGGTAGACCCCCCCCCCCATATCCATAACTCTTACAAGGTAAAAGTCTTACAAACCTTTTATATTACTTCCAGTATTATTAACAGCAGAATAGTGAGGGGAAATAAAGAAATAGACAAAAATGTAAGTTCCTGCTTTTCCCATAACGTTTCGCTTATCAAAATTATAGTTATTATTACTGATTTAAAACTATTTTTGAGGTTAGTTAAAAATTATCCTTTTTAATGATATACCTATTTTTATTACTTCTGGACATTAAAACAACATAATAAAGCTTATATTTATTGTATATATTAAAGCAGCATGCAATGAAATTGGATGTTATGTCAAGAGACAGGTGACAATTTTTTTTTTAAATCAGCTGCTACTTTGAATTTTACATTTGATTAAAATTTAATTTGTCTAATAACTCTTAACCCTTAAGTACTCGCGCTGGGTGCTCACAAACCCCCAGGTAGAGAAAATTTGTGCTGCTGGCCGGAGTAGGTTGGTAATACTGATGCGCTGATTGGTACCTTACAGTCAAATGACTGTATGAGACAACTGTCAACCAGTTTTCGTCAGTATCTGCAGTTTCTGTGTCTGACGAGGTTGAGACAAAGTGGACTGGGGTGACGATAGACCCCGCGCGAGTACTAACGTAATTTGTTTTTACAGTTTTTAACACGTAGTTTAATTAACATTGGAATGTAAAGTAGTGTTTTTTTTATTGTATAATATAGTTTTTTTTGTGTATTTATGTTGTAATATATAATGGAACCAGAAGAGCAAAATGCGGAGCAAAAAGAGGAGAATGTAACCATAGTATCATACGCCCCCAAAGAAAGCAGGAGTGTTGTACTCATTTCAAGTATGCACCATGTCGATACTATTGACCCTGACTCTAGAGACCAACTAAAACCGGAAATTGTTACATATTACAACTCTACAAAATCTGGAGTAGATGTCACAGACGAGAAGTGCGGCACATACTAGACATTCCGAAGGTGTAGAAGATGGCCATTGGTGTTATTTTACAGAATTTTGGACATAGCTGGAATAAACTCACAAGTTATATTCATGTTCAACAATGTAGATAATCAGCCAAGAAGATTATTTTTGAAGTAAGTTGGATTGGCACTTGTAAAACCGCAAGCGTTGAAACGATCTACCTCTGAATGTATTCGAAAACCACTCAGATTGTCTGCAAAGAAGATTGCACAAGTACCGGCGGATGAACAAATGAGCAATGTAGCAAACGTGGGAAGAAAGAAGACTAGATGTATGGTCTGCCCAAAGAACAAGGATATAAAAACTAGTTCTTCCTGTGTACAATGTAAGAAAGTTATGTGTCTTAAGCACATGGAAAATGTGTGTAAAGAATGCTTTAATCCTAATGAGCAGGCTGAATCTGACTAAACTCGGATTGTCCATCAATTTACTATTTTTTGTATTGCTGAAAACATGTGATATATTCTGTTAATTCCTATAATTTTGGTCTGATCACTCTATTATTTCAGTATTGTATTATTATTAAAATGTATATTCAATAAAAAGTTTGTTTGTGACTAATTTTGTGAGTGGCGTATTGTATACCTGAAAAAGAAAGGATTTTGCTTCCACGAATCTATGGTAAGTTCCAGTGAGAATAATAAGATATGTACTGTACAAAACTATAAGGAGTTTAGTTTTTTCTATAGTTTCATTATTACCTTAAAAGATTATAACAGAAACAACCAATAATAATATTAATTTAAAATATATTTTTTACAAAATAAAAATAATAAAAAATTTCCTGAAAAAATGCAGTTCTTATATGTTTGGTTGTCTATAATTTGTATAAAATATTTGGGGGTCCGGTGGACCCCCGCGCAAGTACTACCGTTATAAAAATGGGCGCGAGTACTTAAGGGTTAAAGCTAATCTACTTACCAAAGTTTAATTATTAATTCTATATAAATATATGCATTTTTTCCCAAAAATCTATTTTTATATACTTGAAGCATTGATAAATAATTTTATATAGTAGTATAGGAGTATAAATATTAAAATGTATATAAATTTTGATTCAAACATTATCTTCAGTCGTAAAGCATTAAAAGGTAAAATGTTGTAGGTTATATACAATTTTATAAAGTATAATGTGTTGCATTGTACCATACCTGCAGCTGGACAAGTAAGACCTTATAATGTGGCCACAAACAATTTTATTATTTATGTACGACGAGTCATACTCTGATTTTATGTGTTAGTATTGTGTTGTGTTACATGTTTGTGTTTGTGTTAGTGCGGGCCTGACGAAGCCGACAATGTTCGGCAAAACAGCGCTGTAGCCATAACTATAATACGGGCTGAGGACAACCTCTAAGGTAAAAACTATGTTAGGGGCCTATATACAAGTTTATAGTTATAACTAAAAACAAAATTATACATTACCCACGAATATTTTCAGCTATCATATCCATGAGGTTAAGAAGTGGTCTTGTAATAAAAATAAAATTCATCACATTGCTCATATTAACCATTAGTCGCCCAGGCTTAAGTGGAATAGTCTTAATTACATCATGTTTCTGAAGTATATTTTTTGTAGCAACTGAACCAATCGGTCCAGCCAGAGAGCTATCGCAAACAATAACCTTAAACAAAACATTAAATTTTATTTTAACTATATGCTGTTTAAGAATAAATAAAAACACAATAACAAATATTTTTAAGAAGTTAATTAAATATAAACATTGACAATAATTTACTCAGTTTTCCGTTATCTTGAAAATCTATTACCCAAACTTTTATGATGTTCAAAAGGGATGAAAAATAATGTTGAGAAAACGGCACTGATAAATACTACAGTCAATAAACAATGGCCCACATAACACACACATATGTAAACTATTCCATTGTTGTCAATGTTTTTCACAACTAAAATTTTTGAACATTCTGTCAAAATACTCTTTTTGCTTCAGAATCCTCCCCTTCTCCAGAGTCCAAAAAAAAGATAACTTAAAATTTGGGGTAGCTGCCATAGGAAGAAAACACAAAATTATAATTTTCTGAAAATCATCTCTAACGTTCCAATGTACCTTCTATGTACTCAACAAAACGTCCCTCAGGGGGACACTTCCTATATATGGGCTTGGCAATCCTAAAGGACCATAGTTGGATCTTCATATAGTCTTGTGCTAGATCTCTCTCTTTCACCTTTCCTAACCAGTCTATCTTGTCTTGACTAACTCTTGTCCTTTCCTAACCTTTGTGTTAAGTCTTTATTTTCTGTTCTTATCTTCATTTTTTAATAAAACGATGATAATCGTGAGATTTTTGCCTTTAAACAACAAGGAAAAACCCCAACAAAAAATATAATTTTTTCTATCCAAAAATGTCAATTTGTGAGTTATCAGTAGAAACAAAAAAATCTCCTATGAAGTTATTATAAAATTTACAATTTCTCAAAATCGGCTCTACCAATTTCGTTCCAATTTTAGTGAAATGTAATTAATGTAATGTAATTAATGACCCAAACCCATGAGTAAAAAACACAAATAAAAAAAATATTACAACTCTGGAACAATAATTGGCAAAAAAAAATAAAGAAAAATCTTGACCACTGTCATTAAAAGCTCAATTTTAATCCTATACAATTTATGCTGAGAATGTCTTTATGACCCTGAGTGAAGCAAGTTTAGGCCCTTACTTAAATATAAAAATTATTTTTCAAAAATGCCTTCTATGGTTTGTTTTCATTTTTTGAATGACAACTACCAAAATGACATTTTTGGTAACAATTAGTTTTGGATCCTTTATATTTGGTTTTAGGAATTGGGTCATGAGAAAGTTAGAGTAATGTTTTTGTTTATTATATTTTAAGTTTATTATAAAATATATAATATTATATATTATTAATAAGTTTATTATATTATCTTTGTTAATTCACAAAAATTCAATGTAATGTTAATGTTCTTCAATGTAATCCATTTTGTTGTCTTTCTTGTCTTCAAAAGTAAGAGCTAAGATACAGTATGAAAATAAATATATCAACATAAAAAAGGGCTACCATCTATTTAATTTGGCAGTCAGTAGCAGCAAAAATCGACACTCACTGTTCACGTGGTACAGAAGTCCTATGGCTAATGTACAGGCATGGCTTCTGAATCTATTCTTCAGGATCAGCTCGTTAAACAAGTAAGAGTAGTAAGAGTTATCTTATATTTCCTTTCTAGTGTTTTCTCTCTCTCTCTCTCTTCCTCTCCCTCTCCCTCTCCCTCTGTGTGTGTATGTGTGTGTAATTTGTGTTTGTGTTAAATTTTAGTTACTCGAATTTAAGGATTTTTTAATGTAATTTTAACTATTATATTAGAATAAATATAATGTCATCTACAGACTCTGCTACAGAAGCTACTGAATTAATTATCCCTCAAAGCAGAGACTAAATTAAGCGGAAATGTTTAATAACAGTACCTGAGAAGTAGTAAAAAAACTGCTTACACAACTGGGACAAGCGATAGATTTATATACAGTGACATTTCCCTTAACGGACACTTCTTAATAAAGGGACTACAGGCCTTTGTAGTGTTTCTAAATAACAGCCTTTCCTAAAAATGAACACGGATATGAAATTGATTGCCAATGGGTCAGTTAAAACAGAATAACGGACAGCGGAGTATAAAATATCACCCTTTACTAGGAAACTGCAGATATCTCGAAAACACACATTCCAATGTCTGTTCAGTAATGACCTGATGACTTTCTGGAAACTAGGTTTACTTTCTATGTGTCTTTTATACAGCAGTCATCAGTGTCCTTTAAAAATTTAGTTTGAATAAAGTTGTTGTGAGAATAGTGTATAGTATAGTAGTGTATTGTGATGTCTGTCAAACGAAAACATATAACTTTAATCGAAAAAGTTGAGGTTATACGGTACATACATATGAAAAAGAAAAACTGAGTGTGTATGATTTAGCTGCAAGATTTCAAGTTGGAAAGACTCAAATCAGATATTTTTAAAAAATAAAGAAAAAATTCTTAAATTGTGGTCGGAAAACAAATATTTATTAAGTAAATAAGCGTTTACAAAAACAGAAGGCATTTTGATAGACAATTTAACATATGAGTGGTTTTGTAGAATGTAGCTCACTATCTTATAACAGTCTCATCTCTGGCCCATTAATTCAGGTAAAGGTTTTAGAGATAGCTCAGGAAAGTAATAAAGTAATGTTCTTTATTATACAATAGGTTAACTGCTAATTTTGATTTCTCAGTGACAAAGAGTGACAACATAATTACAGTACATGTACTGTAATATATACATAAAATACTGTAATATGAAATTTTGTTAATGAACATACGATTTAGGTTCACATTAAAATTTCTGAACGTGTTCAATATCGTTACAAGACGTTATGCTTGTGGATTACCATGCGCTATCAGCCAGCCTATATAACAGCATCTCTCTTGGTAGCGATGGACACTTCTCAATAGAGGGCTTTTATGTAGCCCGAACAGTAGAGCATTATTTGGGAGTTTCACTTTATATAGAATTGTATGAGAATGTAAAACTCTTCGATCACAAAAAATCAGAAAATACATAAAAGTGTCTTAGTCAAAATTGACAAATTTGACAGAAATGTTATAAGGAGAATGTATACTAGTTCTACTTTCGAAATGAACTTCCAAAAATTCACAATATTTTGAAAGGAGTGAATGATATTAAAAACATTCCAAATTTCAGTCGAAGCATATTTTATAACCTTCTTCAGACAAATGAATTTTAGATATGTAAAACATGGTCAGGGCAGTACATTAACTGAAAGAAATTATACAACATTATGGAGAAGAAAGTATTACAAAAAGATTAAAAGCCATGTGTGAAAAAAACAAAACAATAAAAAGTTCAATAGAACTATTTCTCGCTGGTCTGTCGACTGGAAATAAAGCACAGACAGGTAAAAGGGGTAGACTCATATAGGTGTAGTGACAGTGGATTTGTTGAAAGTGAACACCGATAGTTCCAATCTAAAAAAACAGGTGATTATCATACAAAAACTGATGGAGATTACTTTGAGGACTGGTTCTCTAAGAGCCTTCCATTACTCTAATTAACAGCATAATAATGTTGGGGAATGCAGTATACCGTTCTCAGAAAGAGAAGAAAGTTCCGAATTCTTCATAGTCGAAAGAAAAAACAAAAACATGGCTTAATTCGAGAGATATTTGGTTTGATAATAAAATGGTTAAAACTAAGTTACTAGAAATTTGGTTCTCTAAGTTACCATAAAACAGTTGCCATTTTTCCCATCTAAAAGTTATGCATCAGTAAATGTGACTATGCAAAGTGCTGTTCTTGCATGGTCACTATGGTCGATCAAATTTTCCTATAGCCTACCTTCATTTATCAGATATAAAACCCATCTTTTTTTTTTTTTTAATATGAGTAATCCTTCATTTGGTATTTTAATAACATCTATAACTAGGCTTTTTTAGGCCTTGAACCAAAACAATCTATAGTGCTTATACCATCACCAGCACATAAAAGTGAACAAAACTTATTCAAATTAACTGTCATAATGGACCTATTTAGGATTTTAAAACGGTAATACTCAACTGAAATATCAATTTCAAAAATTAAAAAACGTTACGACAAAAAGGGTTCTTTAATTTAGCTTATAACAACTGATTGTTTCAGCAGGAAATTACCTTTGTACCATCACATTTATCTATTAATTTCAAAAGTTCACTTCTAACATGTTCTTGCAGTTGAGCTATGTTAACTTTCCTTCCTGCTAAATGGTTTGTCATTTTTATGTACTAACCAATAGCTTTCGTAATTACACTTATTTATTTCTGAAAGTTCAATATATTCAATTTGAGGTTAACATAATATCACTAATATCAGTGAAATGAAAACAAAGTGGGCGTTCAGTGTTCACCAGAGTTACTGGTGTCAGCTGTCAGGTGTCTTGACACTTGACTGTCGTCGTAGTATGTTGTCTCTGGATACCGTATTATGTTCTGACCAAGTAATTTATTGAACAATACCTACCGTAATATACTAATATAAAGATGAATGAGAGGGATCTAACTCAAGACTACATGAAAAAAATGTATGACCGGATAACTACTCCTGTACACTTTATTTGCTAATCTAAATCTACAGCCACTAAGGGATTTATTGCTGGCTGTAATATATATTCTACATGAAGTAACTTGCGTTCTGAAATCTGATTAAAATATACTTATGGTTTTGACCTTGGTTAAGTTAATATGCTAATTCTGGTTTTGATATTCAGATAGATTCATGCACAAAAGTAATCATCAATTCATCATTAGTAGGCTAATTTTGATTATGGCTTCTCAGGTTTTAAAATTTTTACTTTTGATTATTCAAAAATGAATAAATAATAAAAAATGAGTTTGGTTGAGAAATTGGGTAAAGTTAGTTTTAATGTAAAGGTTGAGGCGCTTGAAGAAGTATACTGTATCTATGGTCACAGTATATTTGCCAAATTATACTATACTGTCATTTATTTTGTACTTTGTACTTTTGTAGTTTGTAGTTTGTACAGCTGAGCTGACTGCTTTGCCTAAATTTCTTATAGAAGCACTTAATTATTAGTGTGTATGTACTTACTAGTATAGGTTAAACATTTTAGTTTTACCATTTGATTTATATTTGTAAATAGTTTAAAATGAGAGTAACTTCTTCATTATTGAAAAGAATTGGAGGCAACCTATTTAGAGGGTAAGACATAAAAATGATTTTTTTTGCAAACCCTATGGGTGCATAGTCTAGGATTTTCGGTAAATAGGCTATTCATTATATATTATTATCGGATTTTGTTATTAAAAATTATGAAATCGTTAACGGTAAATGTTTACATAAAGGTAACTTCTAATTTCGGATTTTTTTTTTATCCTCTACTAGGGCTTACATACCTCACTTCTTGAATAAATAATGTTTTCATTGCTGAGGTCACTTTTTTAGGTAATTGTTTACAAAGAAAGTTACTGATTTTTTTTTAACATGTTTAGGCCTACATACCTTATTTCTTAATAATAAAATAAGTTTTCAACGCTGAGTTAACTTTTTCATGAACAAATTTCAAAATAACTTTCTAGGTGCTCTATTGAGTGAATTACGCTTTAAAATAGGTATGTACTCGAATTTTTACCTTACAAGGTTAAGTAAGGTGGCTCAAAAAAAGCAGTAACTTTCTTTCTAAACAATTACCCTTTTTTCACTGAAAAATTACAATTTACAAACTAGCAAATCAATGGGTTTATAGGTTAGAAATAATGGCTAATGTTCATATTCACATCTCATAGGTTTGGCCAAGTGGTTATATATATTTGTCACCTAGCCAGACCTAATAAAACCAAAAGACTAATGACCAAAAACCTCCAATATGCAAATACTGTCTTAGAAGAAAGAACAGGTACACCACTAACAAGTATAATGAGTGCAGTGTGCCTAGTATGGATCATGTAGTAACAACAGTTAAAAATTATATTCTTTCATAATGTTTGTTGAAATTTCATGGTTAAAAATGATTTTCCGTGGGAAAATATTCTTTTTGTTTCCAATATGCTTAAAGATGTTCGTTTTGAAGTTACTTGACAGTTTATGTGAATTCATATTGTAATATGAACATAGCCTAATTATTGTAGGTACTGTACATGTATTTAATTTTAAAGTAAAATTTTCCTACTTTAAACTAATTTGCGAGAATGCCGTAACAGTGAAACCAAGGTCGGCAAGGCTCAAAAAATATTGTGGAAAGTATATTAAACTATATATGTATTTGGTTCAGAGTTTCAATTTTTACTGTGAAAAGGTATAAATTTTGTAACCTGTTATAATTTTTGTGTGTTCTTTCTAGATGCCCAATCCATTGATGTCAAGTATCAATTTTGTTGAAAATTCTTAATTTATTCGATTCCATCTTGATAGTTAATTTCCAATGTCTCTGAAGCATAAGGTATAAATTAGTATTGTCAATGTTTTATATATATGTAAAGTTTTTCATCCCTGGAAATAATTTTAGTAGTATTTTAAGAAATAGAGAAGTAGCTTCGATTGACATTCTTGGTTCTGAAACTGAATTCTTATACGGTTTTATCTTTAATATTCAACTTTTATCTTTTACAATAGCAGTTTTCATGATAAATACAGTTTAACAATCTAAATTTAAAATGATTATTTAGATCATTTATAACGTGGACTTTCTTCTTTAATTCATTCAAAATTTGATTTATAGACATACATATATAGAAATAACTCTGTTTGAATATTACTTATGCCTTCATAATCTTCTCTTTAGGTCTACTAAATATTTTTTCTTGTTTACTAAATCTATTATTATTTTGATATTCTTAATCTTTGAATCCCAGTGATGGCACTAGTTTAAGTTGATTCTTCAACTCAATCATATCTTTAGAATTTAGCAATGTTTAATTATATAATAGCAAACCACAATAATGTTTTAAATCCAAATCATCATGTCTTTTTTTAAATTTGTCCAAGAAATTACTGAAAACTAAGCAGGATTTCATTGTGCTATTTACATGTACTGTAATTTGCTTAGTTTTTGTAGTAACAGCATTGGAACAGTATAAGAATAGGTTAGACTGGCCGTTGCAGTGACAAAAAGATTGTGTTTATGTATTGAATTTTATTTTTGCTAGTAACTCTCTGTCTTATGAAATTATTGAGTGTTATAATGATGTAAAGGAGTATGACATTATAGTCGAAAATGTTATTACGATTTTATTTATGAGTCTAAATTAATTGTATTGCAAACTTAATACAAATTATTCATTTTATATCTTTTTGAAATCAAGATGTTAGTAGGTAATTGTCACTTTCAAACACCAACCACCACTGAATTGTATTACACAATGATAAATAAAACAAATATTTATTTTATATTACAGGAAATATAGGCTTGTTAAAGAAGTTACGCCATTAGCAAAAAATAATTTGCGCCATGAATTCATGATAGAAGAAAAGAATATGTTTTACCTAAGGCATCCATATCTGAACAGTGTAAGTGTAGAGAATTAATTGCTAGATATTTAACATGTAAACTTAATTATGTCTAATCAAGTTAGTTATGTAAATAGGACTGTAACATTATTTTTCATTTATAGTAATAAATATGCTGTTATTATTTCAAATAAATTGTACAAACTTTCTCACTCACCCCAAAACCAAATAAAAATGAACCAAAACTAATTGTCACCAGAAATGTTAGTTCGGTAATTATCAATCAAAAAGTGAAAATGAACCATTGCTACTGTCTTTGGAAATATATTTATATATTTAAATAAAGGCTTAAACTTCTTTTGCTTGTGTCAAAATATGTCCTCAGAGTAAATCGTATTTGATATGGCGAATGGTCATATCTTGTATATGAATATATAAATCAAGCTTTTAATGGGCGGGTAATCAAGGCTCATTTTTGTTTTTTCTTTATTTTTCCAATTACCTAAACAAACGTTTTTAATTTCAGCTTATTATTGTGGTTCTCATTATCGAGTTCGTGATCTCATGTAACATTGCAATTGTCCTGATTCCATTGTAGAAATTAATGATCTAATTAACCAGTAATACAGTTGTCAAGTATTATATCAGTGTGATTTGTATTATAATTTGATTTTTAAACGTGCATTGTGACCATTAATTTTGTTTTTATTATTTTAGGAGGAAGTTATTGGTTTCTCCAAAGCACTGGGAAAACATGAAAAATGGTTGCAAAGTTGGAACGTTAAGAAATTCGAAAAATTTTCAAATAAACATAAAACCATAGAAGATCATCTAGAACATTTAAAAATAAAAGACGACTGGGATGTTATAAAATAATATTATTGATTAAATGTACAGTAGTGTTAATAAAATAAATAATTTATCTATATAAATTCTTGTACTATATCATTTATTCAAAATATATATATTGATGGTGGTTTATAGCTGTCCACTTGAGACCTGATGCTGAAGTCTAGGCAGGGTGAGGCGTGTGGTACATAATCCTGTCATTTCTAAAAACATTGATGTAAGATAAGTGTCTCAGTCTGTGTGTTCATCAATCGTTACAAACTGTTCTT
Source organism: Aphrophora alni (assembly GCA_963513935.1). Classification (NCBI taxonomy): domain Eukaryota; kingdom Metazoa; phylum Arthropoda; class Insecta; order Hemiptera; family Aphrophoridae; genus Aphrophora; species Aphrophora alni. Next base: position 82,221,732 of record OY740769.1, read on the forward strand.
ATCTTACTACTTCTCAGTATTTGAGTGAAGTTATTGGAAAATCGAATGTAATGGCTGGTGTAAGTGTTGTTAATAGTAAATGTGATGAAAAAAGTGTTGCTTAGTTAAAGCAGAGAAATAAAATTAGCAATGTCTACAAGTTTATGCGAGAAGAGGCTGACAACAAAGATCTGACTATTCTGATAAATAAGGCTCAGGAACGGATTGCTGCAGCTAAAGATATTTCTAAACAAAAATCAACAAAAGGAGCTATGAACACTTCAAAACAGCAATGAGTGTGACACATCATTTTCAACCTTCCAAACAAAACTAAAAAAAAAACCAAAACCTATCACAGGTTTAGATGATTTTGATCAGTGTGTTATGTGAAGATTAATATATGAGTTTGATACAATTCAAAAACAATTACCTATTGCAAACATTTTAAAAGTAGAACTTCATGGAGAAATTGGATTTTCTGGAAGTGAAAAAGTATGAATATTATTGAAAGACTTTCCAATAACCGAAAAATACTTATTGAAATATTAGAGATAAAAAAAAAGAAGATAATTAGCTAACTCCCAGCAATAAGGAGACAGAGAGAAAAAGGCTGACCTATCGTTTATATGGATGAAACATATATTTTATCATCATTTGTTAGTGGAAATAAATGGTGAGATGATTCTAACCATGGCCTCCACTGTCCAGTATCCAAAGGAGATCAGCTAATTATTATACACGCTGGAGGAGAAAAAGGTTTTTTACCTGCTGCACTGATCATGTGGAAGTCATTGTCAACAACAGAGGACTATCACAAAAATATGAATAGAAGTAATTATATGAAGTGGATTCAATGAAGATTACTTCCAAAAGCGAATAAAAAAACAGTGCTTGTGGTCGAAAAGGCACTCCAATAGTAAAAAAGAAGATATGAAGTTGTGGTTAGGTAGACATGGCATTCCATTCTCAAACACTATGTTGAAGCCACAGCTTTTTAAAATTATATAAGACACAGTTCAAAAATATATTTTACTAGATTATAAAGATCGTGATATATTGCACCTTCTACCCTATTACCCTGACTTATAGAACTGATTTGGGCAAATGTTAAAGAATATGTCGTGAAACACAATATCACATTCAATTTTATCAAAAGTCATATTTCAGAAAAGCCTTCTGAAATTGGACCAGAAGATTCGACACCTAAAGCATATTAAACAAATGGAGAAAAATACATAATGAATTTTCCCTAGTTCAATTTCTATTATTTTTTTATAGTCTCATTTATTCATAGCTATATTTTCCTTATTTTAAAGCTATTTAGTTTTCATTATAGTTGGTCTTTAGAGTGTATAATAAAGATTGTATTGAAATCGATTTAAATAAATACTTAATTTATTAAACTTTTCTAAATAAATTTAAATTTATAATTGTTTAATTAATAACTTCAAATATCATTGTTTTTAAGATAATACTGTATCAATATTTGATTCGCATTATTATAAATCCATTGAACAAACTTAAAGCACTTTAGTTTCCTAATTTACGATAATATACTAATAAAGGAAGAATCCTTAATGAAAAAAATATAATCTCCAATAGTATAAAGCTAATTATTTGGTAGGAAAGACGGCATGTTGTGTTCCGTATGAGTTAGAGGAGCAGAGGGTAGGTGATGTTTTTAAGCAAGTATAGTACAATGACAACCGGCAAAATCCAAGTACACAGCTATGCGCCTGAATCTATACTACTTTTATGTTATCATATTTCCAGTTTAGAGTAAGTTATGTAATATTTAATCATCACAGATTTTGAGTTCAGATTAAGTTGTTCTTAAAATTTTCCTGGAAAGTGTGTAGAATAAAATAAGTAAGTATTGCAAAATTTTCTGTCACCCATTCCCAAAAAATAAATAAAAACTAACCAAAACTAATTGTCAGTTCAATAGTTATCAATCAAAACTTATATATTTAATAAGATCCTAAACTGTTTTGCTTCTGCCATAAAAAAATGTCAGCATAAGTCATATTTTATTAAAATCAAACTTTACATGATGGTATTCAAGGTTCATAACACATGAACTAGCATTTTTGGAGAGACAGTAACCAATACATTTTGTTTGGTTTTTTAGAGCTACACTAGAGAAAATTGTGATTTTGACCTATGGCATAAATGTTCAGATGTGTGAAATAAAATGTCCCGAGATAGGATCACATGCCAAAATTATTCTACATGTTTGGGCTATAGAGTGAACATGTACAGTTATTTTCTTTTACTCACTAAGACCAATATCCAGCATGAAAAGCTTAGTGGCAAATTAATGTATAGGCTACTATTGTCGATATTTTTCCCTAAATCTTAATTTGTTGATAAGGAATGTGTTACGTAATCCGAAAAAAAATTTAAATCAATTTTTAGATTGTTGGAGAAATACCAGTTTTGATTCTTAAAAAGTGTTCCATGTTCTTCTATCATTTGTCTATGTACTTCCCTGGCAGACTGATTATGGTCCATATGGATATTTATGACTAGCATTGTGGTCAATATGTATTCAGGATATCTACCACAGACGAAATTGTGATTTGCTCAATACCAACTTTAAATGTTTTTGATCAGTATTCAAAATTAAAACTAACTAGTAGTCTAATGCAACAATAATTTTCTAAAGTGCAAACCATTATTATGACTATTAATTCTAGTTAATATATTATTACATTTTCTACTAATTTTATTAATAAAGTAAAAAGCACATAACATGTTCCTAGTGGAGAGGTAGTGAATGTGTTTGTAATGGTATATATAGGAAGAGAGAAGGTGATTGACTTTGTGAAGTTGCAAAAGAGGAGGGAAATGTCAGGTAGAAAATTTGTGTAGGCTACCTTTTGTTCTTCCCTCCCCACATCTTTAGATGATAGATTAATCAAACATGTTTTCAAGCTTTCGGAGTGATTGTCACAGTAATTTAAAATGGAATTTTGTATGGTGCATTGTTTTTAATAACCAAATTATGGCTATAATCCTCTTATGGTAGATAGATATTTGGAAAAACAAGTGAAACTAAATTATTAAAATAAAACACCTAATACCACAATTTAATAAAGAGCAATCCCAAAGACAGAATATACTTAAGAAGTCACAGCTTTTACTCGCCTAAACCAGTGACTTGATGAGTATATCCGTGATCTATAATGGGTTAAATTAAAAAACAAATCATTTAAGTCTTTGGTAAATACTGGTTGAATTTAGTTACAAAAAATCATATTGTTTACTACCTACCTTAATTTGAAAGAATTACATCATATTTGATGTCGAAAGACACTATTGAAGTAGCAAAATACATTAGTTTAGTAGAACATAAGAAATATACAAGTACAAAATTCACCGGCACGGTGACATTAAAATATTGTGTTTCTCGTGCGTGAATGTTATGTGTTACTTGTATTTTTGTGTTGAATATTTTAACTAAGTGTTATCACCCGACGATGGACGATAATGTCCGAAACACATGTAGTGAATAAATATATGACAATATAAACTAAAATAGAATTATCCAAGGATTGCTGGCGGTAAGTCAAAAATAACTACAGTTATTCAAGCATATCCGGTCACTCTAGAATATCATATGATACAAAATTCAGCTCAACCTACGTGTATAGTTTATGCTATACGTAATACATCGCAACTGCCACCCCAATATTAGAACATTGTTAGAATTAAAAGTAATGAAACAACGGTTCGGGCAGATAACAATACATATATATTGTTACCTAGCCAGATCTAATAAAGGGTGAAATATTCCATATAACAGAAACTTCACATTAAAAGATATTCACTAACTTGACTAACAAAGTTATAACAAAAACATCGAGCGATGAGACATTCACTAACCTGACTAACGTAGTACTACGAATGAGTGTACACATATAGTAATCTCTTTAGGTTGCCCATTAGGTAACCTTTTTAGAAATTGATTCGACACCTGGAATTCTTGTTCTTAGAATTGTCATTTTCTACTAAATTAATGTATTTTGGTACTTCAAAAGTATCTTCCGACATGAAATATGATCAAATTTTTTCAAATTAAGGTAGGTTCATTAATGAGTTCATAGTTTTTCACCACTAAATTCAACCACCATGTACACTCCATATTTACCAAGTCTTATTACCTGTAATGTTAAGGTGAAAAATGTTATTAGAAGTTCTCTGTTTCATTATCACATAATTTATACTGTACACTGTATTTAATAAATAATAGTATTCTTAAATTTTATAATTCATAATTAATGCAATATATTGGGATATAAATTTTAATTAAATTAAAATTGTTTTTATTAATTTAATTTAATTTGCGGAAAATATACAAGAACATATTTAGGAATGACAGTTCATAACTATGAATTTCTAACCATAATGTTAGTAATTCATTACATAATTATAGTCATGTTACAAAAAATACTAACAAATCACAAAACTAGAGCACAATATTTTAAGCTGCTGCTCTTGCCCTGTAGTTTTTCACATTAACCAAGACCCATACTGGGATAATGAGAAGACTGAGAATCATGCCACCACCCAAAACAAGTTTTTGCTGAAACAAAAATAAGTTTTTATTATATTTAAGGTACAAAATAAAATAGCTCTATAAACGAAAATAAAAACAAATCATCCCTTATTCATAAGAATATTAATCTTCAACTCTGTTTTATTCATTTCTTCTGCCACTACAATTGGTTATGATTTGACTCTAACTTACCAATATTCTGTTATTCATTATGTAAATTATTTTTTAGTGATTGAAAATAGATTCGGAAATAGAGTTTCATAAAAAACACATAAGAAAACCAATTTTAAGAAGTGAGATTCTGGAAAATTTCTGTAAGTTTAGAATTTACCTCTAATTTTATGCACAATAATGTGCTATGTTTCTTTATGTTTACTAACAGGTAAATATTTAAGAGTAATTTTATACAATTTTTGCCACGTTTTACACAGTTTTTGGTATGTAAGCAGATTTCACAAATCTTGGGAAAGTTCTTTAAATATAAAAATTGTTGGTCAATTTAAAAATAACAGCAGATATATCTAAACAATGGCAAAATAAACTTTAATGTAATAGCAGATATTTCTTGTTGAAACTCCATATTCAAGGATAAAATAAAGCAAAAGTCTAAAGTTTCAAAATATTTTAATAATATAAATGAGCTATAATTGTTTCGCCTTGCGGCATCATCGGGCAACACAAAATTTATATTATTAAAATATTTCGAAACTTTAAGCTTTTGCTTTATTTTATCCTTAAATGGCAAAATATGTTTTCTAGGATAAAAAAAAGAACTATTGTAAAATTTTAGCCAAAACTTGACAATAAATTAAGTTTTAATATTCATTGAGTAGGCTACAATAATAAAAATAGTCGAACAATTTCAAAATAGTGATCTTTAAACATTTTTAGTGTTTTTCATATCATATCTGTATATCCAGTATTTCTTCTTTTCTGTCATTCTTCGCATTAGTCAAACTTGCTTTTTATTAATCATTTTTATATTGTAGTTTACCAGAATATAATGTTTTGTACCAGAATTAAATGTTCAAGTATAAATTTGGTTGATGTTGGTATAATATCTTTATTTGTCAATAACTTGCATTATGAAGAAACAGATTTCCTTCATAATATACAATAGCTATAATTAATGTTATTTTGTAAATTACAGAAACACCAACAAATACAACAAAATGGCATGAGGAATCACTTTAAAATTGTTATTTAATTCAAATTGTAGCCTCTCAGGCTGAAAGTTTATACTTGGGAATTATTGTCTTTGATTTAGGTATAAAATCTATTATTGGATTGGTCTCACTTCTTTTTCTTTCAATTCACTAGATATTGTAACTCTTGATTATACAGTATTGTTTACACAGTTTTGAAGTATATTTATTTATTTGGACTATATTGTTCGATTTGAAAGTTATTTTCGGATTCAAAACCCCTTGAGCTTGGGAAGCGTCTTTTCTCTCCTGATGCCTACCAACAATCCTCTTGTACCAAGATCGGCACCTCGGAAGTTTCAAATCTCCCGCCTTCTATATTACATGAGGGTGTGTGTGAGTTGATTTGATGAGATGAAATTTTGTTTTTTGTAGATAATAAATAGATTGATTATACAATTGAAATTCTATGAATACTAATATAATAAATTAAATAGTAAATAATCAAATAACTTCTCCGAAAATCAAAATACTATTAACTAATTTAGTTTTACATGTTTAGAATTCATTTTCTTTTCAGTATGGATGCTTTGAGTTTTTTTATAATCTATAGTATTGTATATGAAACAAATGTAGTTGAACAAAATTAGCACATTAAACTGGAATAGAATAGGCTACAAATAGTTTTCATTCAAAATTAAAATTTATCAAAATTAATCAATTTAAAATGATAGCATCCGTCCTGCAAAGTTAAAAGCAAATTGCTGTACCGTACCATACATTTTTAGTGCAAACAATAACAACTGACACAGTAAGAGTATAAGTATTAGAAAAATATTTTAGGACTTAGTTTTAATAATATCTTTAAAATTATTATTTAGATATATTAAAATGGTAATTATATAGATTAGGGGTTATTGTAAACTTTATTTTATTATTATTTTTTTTTTTGTTAATCCTTTACTACATACCTTTATTCTTAAGAGCAAGATAAATATCGGTTATTTCTCAACATCGGATTTTTCTATAAAAAATATGAAAACGTAAAGTATTTAGGCCTACGTTGTAATTAAAGGATCAGATGATATTATATGTCAGAAGAAACGTTTAATCCTAAAATGGATTTCTTCACACATAGAAAACAAGGGAATACAGCTGTTGTTAGGTTAAGATCTAATAACAGTATGTAAATGTCAAGTTAGTGTGTGTATGTATTAGCCATCACTGTTACTTTACAAGTTAATGCTTCTTTCATCAACCAAAGACAACTCAAATTATTATTTAACTTAATTTTGACTTTATTTATCCAAAAGAGTTAAAATAATTATTTCTATTCTTTATAATTATTTCTATTCTTTATGTGTGAACTCCTTATAACTCAATTGTGATTGAGAATATAACCTATCGTATGATATGTGAATTTAACTTGTGCTCTTTGTGGAACCTTATGTGATTAAATTTAATATGGCCTAAGCCGGTAAATCGTTTCTCTTCCGTCCCTCTTTTACACATTCCAAAATTAATTTTCATTATTATTATTATCGCTGTGTATATTTTTAGTTATGCGTGTTTCTTATTGCAAATGTTTATTTAATATCCTAAATTCAAAGTGTTATTGTTACATTTTGTGATTATGTTCTTTTGTTTGTCATCTGTTGATTAATTTTATACATCCTAGTACATTAAATACATGAATATTAATAACAATGAGCAAATTACCAAAACATATTAATAACTAATTCAAACATTTTATTTTAACATCTAAAAAAAGTACAAAATTTTGTTACACACCAAAGTCAAGCAACATTGTGAATGGTTAGTAGGCTACATGGATGGTTGACCACTTGGGAACACCATGTGAAAAATTACAATTGGGATTAGTATTGTGATATCGTACGTAGGTTTATTTACGCATGGGTCAAGTAAGGTGATTACATATAGTTACCTTACTTGACTTTGTAAGGTAAATACAAATATGCTTACAAACCTATTTTAATGTGTAATTCACTTAATGGATCTTAACATAGAAAACTTGAAATTATGTTGTTGTTTTTTCCATGAACAAGAACACATGGAAAACATATTTTTTTCATATAAATATCTGTCATATCATAACCTATGTAGGATATGTCAACACTAATCCTAATTGAATTTTTTTGTGGTGATCCCAAGTGATCTTGCATCCAAGTACTATAGCTACCTTATTTGACCTTGTAAGGTAAAAACAATTCACATTCAAACCTATTTTAACTTGTATTTCACCTAATGGATCTTAACCTAGAAAACTTGAAATTAAGCCTGTTTTTTCCATGAAAAACATTTTTTTCTCACAGAAAAATGTTACCAATTCATATGAAGTACAAAAATAACAGGAAAAAATGTCAAAATTGGGGTGCTACAGTAAACAATTACCCAATTACTGAGAAGTCCTTTACTTAATTTTTTCAGCTGGGGATTAACTATTCTGCACTAATAAAATATTAAAAATGTTATTCTTGAAAGTGCTCATTAAATATTAATTCAGTAAAAATTGCCCTACTTACAAAAATTAACTTTTGACCTCTCCCAATTAGGACTGCAAAATATATTCCAAAGACCTAACTTGTAATATGCCCAGAATACATTTTTTCTCCATACTTACAGAAAATGGTGCTCTCACTGTCGGAGGACCAGAGATTACTGATGAATTTCTGGTCTGTGATACTAGTAAATTTGTTCGAGCAACTGGTAAAGTTTTAGATAAAATGCGTTGAAAAACCATTTTCAGACGACTTCTTAACAACCAGAGAAAAGATGTCGGTCAAAAATTAGAAGAAGAAGAAGGATAAAAACTGCAGGTCATAGAGAAGTTCTTCAAATCTGTGACTTCAATTGCTATGGAATATGGATGCCGCCATATAGAATTTAACTAAATATTTTACCACCAACAAACCTAACAATTATTCAGTAAAGAAAGTATTGTGATTATGCGAAATGTTGGGTAATCAGGTTTTCTATGTTTTCCTTCGTTTCTAACTACTAGAAACAAAATTAAACATATTAGATATTATGTTTATCCTTTCGTCTACAATATTTTGTAACAGATTATCACAAGAACTGAAGTTTCAATTGGTTGAAAATTGTGAAATTTCAATTCGTGAAAACGTTTACAGTTTCAAAATGCATCCAAGTAAATAGGCCTAGGCGTAAAAACACATAGGTATAGTATATTTGTCGTCTCTTTTTCAGAGAAATAATAAAGATTAATTGTCAGGTATATAGAAAATTCGTTTATTGCCTTTGAAGCGCGGAAAGATATTATTTAAAGGGGAAGGGGGATTGAAAGTTGAAAGAATAGTTTCGCGATTTGGAAGGCAGTGATGAAATTCTCGTAGTAAGCACTAAGCAGAAGTTCTGATCAAAAAAAGACTGGAAGAGATTTTCTTTTCTCTAATATAAAGTGTTTTATAGTGATTATACTGAATGTTGTAGAATTTGTAGGATGTATATTTGTTATGAGGAGTAGCATATTCCTTAAGGTTCTTTTGTTTCAAATTTGAGCAACATATTTCCCCTTCTAAAATGTAAACATGGCGGTCACAGCTAATGGGTGTTTACATGGTTTGTGCGTTTTTGTATAATAGGATAAATGGTATGTTAGTTTTTTTGACAATCAAGAAAATCATGACTACACCAGGTAATTTTAACACTTGAATATAACAATATTTCTCAATAAGTATAAATTGCTCAAATTAAAGATACAATATTTTATATTATTGTATAGGCTAATTTGTCAAGTAGGCTTAGGCTTAAATTTAAATGGAATGTCAAAGTAAAACAGGTTTAGGCCTATTTACGTTAATATTTTTTACTTATACATGACACTAACATTATTTGTTCATAAAAATATGTCTTTTTGTTGATTTGAATAATTTAATATCCCTATATACTAGCTTTACCATTCTGTAACTATTTAACTACACTTTGATATAAAGATTCTCAATTTTAGCCAAAACAAATTTTATTTAACATAAACATATATAATGTCCTTTAGGAAGGGAGCACTTTTCTATATAGTGGTGTTGATTCAGGTAAATTGTGGCTTTCCATGACAGTCCTGTAAAAATATTTCACTCTTATTATGGGAGTAGAGGATAATTTCAAACTAATATTTCAGTACCTACAATTTTGTACACACTATATAGCCTACTATGATAAATGGAAAAGAGAAATAATTATGATAATAAAGGTTACAAAAAATATTAAACCCATCACTGAGCTATAATAAATATCACCTTTAAAATTATTATATATATATTATATAGGCTATATATATATATATATATATATATATATATATATATATATAGGTAATTGTTTACAAAGAAAGTTACGGCTTTTGTTTTGCAATTTTTTTAATCATGTTCTACATAACTTATTTGTTAATAATAAAATAAGGGTACTTATGTATTAACGCCACCGCAGCAACTTTAGCGCATATATATAAGGTTTGGCCAGGTGTTTATGTGTATATATATATATATATATACAGTAGAACCTCTGTTAACCGGCCTATATCGTAGTGTACTGTTGGATGAGAGTTTCCTAAAATAAATTGTAATTGAAACATCAAAGCGGTAGCGAGTCAAGCGACTTTGTCAATAACGGTAACCCATTGTCGGCGACGTAAAAACACTGCGGCACCAAAGCAGCGGCGAGTCAAACAACTTTGTCTATATCGGTATCGCATTGTCAGCGGCACCAAAGCAGCGGCACCAAAGCACCGGCGAGTCAAACGACTTTGTCGATAGCGGTATCCCATTGTCGGCGGCATAAAAACACCGCGGCATTTTCACGTATAGCAGACATACACGGACAAAAACGTTTGATGGCCCGCTTTTTTTCCACGAATCAATTTAGTATAGCCTACATTATGGAAAATATAACATTTCTTTTCAGTTTTCTTGGAAGCGTGTGTTGGTTTCGTTTGAGACGCGGTTAAATGTGTCAAAAGACTAGACAGAGGGGAATCTGTAAAAAAGCTTTGTAGTGTTTAATTTTTCATGTTTGATGTATAATATACATAACATAATATATATGATACATTTATGTACAATAAAATGAGTTGCAATAACATCTTTATTGCATAATTTTTAGTGCTACCTAATTAAATAAGCTTTCTTTGAACGAAAACCAATTTATCACGGAAACCTCGGATTAACCGGTCAAACGGGCAACCGGCCCGGATGTCAGTCCCGACTAGACCGGTTAAGAGGGGTTCTACTGTATATAGCTACCGGCCAAACCTGTCATGATATATAATTATATCGCAAAGTAAGCAAATATTGGTGCATATATATATATGCGCAAAGTTGCTGCGGTGGCGTTAATACATAAGTACCAAAATAAGTTTTCAACTCGGAGGTAATTTTTTCACAGGAAAATAGCAATTTCAAAACTACGGAATTCAATGCATTTATGTCACCGAAGTCAAGCGCCATCGGGCGCAGTTACTATTTGGGTTGGTGATGGCTTGGGAAATAACACTATTTCTTTTTTTTACAAATTTATGCATAGGTTAAGTAAGGTGGCCATATATAGCCACCTTACTTAACTTTGTAAGGTAAAAATATGCATACATACATATTTTAACGTGTAACTCACTTAATTGACATTAACCTAGAAAAGTTGAAATTATGTTTTTTTCCCATGAAAAAATTAGCCCAGCATTATAAACTTATTTTATTAACAAATAAGGTATGTAGAACATGTTAAACAAGAAAATTGCAAAAAAAAGCTGTGACTTCTTTGTAAACAATCACCATAAAATATATATCACACCACTAGTATTAACTCTTAGCACGCGTATGACGGGATTTCACGTAACCCTCAACTTGACTGGTAATGTGTATGACGGGATATCTCGATTCAACACTATTTGACTTCTGCAGGTATTTTTAATTCGTTTAAAGTCCAATAGAGTGCAGGGAAATGTCCTAACGTGTAACGTGACACTCCCACTACGGTATTTGTTCTCGATCACCTGTCGTTGGTCTTTATTTGGTTGTTATAGCAACCAGGCGCCATTTTGTGTTCTGCCCCAGTGCGTATAACGTGATTTCTCGTTCGACTACAACTGTCAGTTGTGAAATGTTTTGTGTCAGCGTTATAACTGCTATAGCTGTTCATCGTTGATTTGTTTAGGCCGTATTATTTATATTTATTTACCGTATATATACTTTTAATATACCTAGTAATATAATTTTGTTTGATGTTTTGGAAAACTTGTTTTTATGATTATTATTTTCATTATTGCAATAGGATTTATACAATTTTAGTATAATTTGCTGTCATTCGCTCATTTCTTGCTTTCTAATTTCTATATGTTGTAATGGTATGTGGTAGGGATGGCAACAAATAATTAAATCTGTTTTATTTATAATCAGATGTGTTAGTGATTTATGTTAAATACAAATAAAAATTGTAAATAAACCTAAACAATAACGCTTGATTATTTTTTGTTGTTCTTACCTATAGTTTATAATACATGTGTCATTAGCATGGACCAGGTGTCATTAGCATGGCTGTTAACATTTTCAAAAATTAATAAAAGTGGTAATTTTTGGGAAATCAGCTCTGCTGGCCATTTTGTTTATTAAACAATGATATTTAGAGCATAATGTAAAAGTTTCATGAAAATATTTAAACTTTCATGTCTTAATTTTAAATATTCTTAAATATGCTGGTATTTGTAGAATCACCCTATAAATGTATATTTAGTCTATATCAGTAATTTTTTTGATGTCCTGAAAGTAGGTAATTATGAGCAGTAGAAAGATATTTTTGATACATATGGTAGCCTATGTTGATTTTTCTCAAAATCTTTTTTTAGTAAAATTTATTTGTTTGATGAAATTCAGGTTATTTTGAATTAAATAGTAGGCTGCCTACTTTTGTATAAAAAAAAAAAAAATTTTTGATTTGTTTGTAAATATTAAAAATATACATAATCTGTTTCATAGGGCGGTCAGAAATGTGAAATTAAGTATTTTTTCTTGTTTTAATCTGTAAAAAAAATTTTAAAAAAATTTTAAAGCCAATCTACATTTTTTTTACCAAATATATCTGTAAGAACCCAAAATCAAATAGAACTTTAAACAATTACAAAAAAAAAAAATTCCGGTACTTACGTATTAACGCCACCGCGGCAGAAGTTGTGCCAATGCGCATCGCTAATATTTGCTTACTTTGCGGTATAATTAATTATATATATATAATCACCTGGCCAAATTTTCGTAAGTTTATTGAAGTTAATAATTTGAAATTAGATCATGGATAAACATGAGCTTTAAAAGTGAAGTGACGCCAATCTACATCTAAAAATTTTGCGACAAATCCTAAAATGAAAGTATATGAATCTCAAAGCTGAACAAAATGGAATTCTGCTTCCCTTAAATCAGTTTGCTCTTTATTGGCGCATGCACATTAGCGCAACTTCTGCTGCGATGGCGTTAATATGTAAGTAACAATTTTCCTAATAGCACGTTATGAGTAAATAGCCTAAATTGTTATTCAGCGTGCTAAGGGTTAAATATCTTTAAGGTCTTTTTTGACATTTAAAAGTTTATTTACATAAAGAATAAATAATGTTTTCAATGTGGAGGTCACTTTTTTTCACTGAAAAATAATAATTTAATAACTATCCAATCGACATATTTATAGGTTATACAGTATATAATGGCAAAAGTTCACATTCACGTCTCATTATGTTGCTAAAGAAATTTCAATGTTTATATTTCAAATCATGTGATATGCTGTCAATCCTCTATATTAATAATCTAATTTCAAATTATTATCAACAATAAACCTACGAAAGGTTTTATTATAGCCACTTGGCCAAACCTGTCGTGATATATAATTTTATTGCTCTACGTATTATAGGCCCTAGTAAGTAAATTATTAACTTCAATAAACTTACGAAAGGTTTGGTCCAATGGTTATATATATATATATATATATATATATACCATACAACATAATATATATATTATATATATGTATGTATGTAGCCACCTGGCCAAAACTGGATCATGATATAAATGGTGATCTGGCTTAGTCATTGTGTAATGTGCATGTCTCAAACCATACGCTATTCTCTTTGCCATTATATTTTAACCTATAAATACGTCAATTTGAGAGTTTTTGGATTGTATTTTTTCAATCCGCATTGAAAACATTATTCTTAAGAAGTAAGGTATGTAATAAACGATAAAAAATAAGGTAAATAAAATTACAATCTAAAAACTATCAAATATGACGTATTTAGGCTATAGGTTAGACATAATGGCATATGTTCACATTTACATCTCATATATTACTAAAGATATTTCAATCTATATATCCGTGATCACAGATCATGTGATATGCTGTCAATCCTCCATATTAATAATCAAATTTCAAATTAATAACTTCATTAAATTTATGAAAGTTTTGGCCAGGTGTTTATATATATATATAAATATAGCTACTTGGCCAAACCTTTTGAGATATATAATTATATCGCAAAGTAAGCAAATTATTAACTTAATAAACCCATGAAAGAGCACCTAGACAATGTTTTGATATGAAATATCGATCTAGCATAGTCATTGTGTAATGTGCATGCATCAAATCATAGGCCTATGCTATTCTCATTGCTATTATGTCTTACCATTAAGTGTAACCTATAAACCCTTCAATTTGATAGTATTTAGATTGTGATTTTTCAGTGAAAAATAGTGATTTGCGCAAAGAAAACATTTATTATTTTTAAGAAGTAGTATAGGCTACAATAAAAAAAACTCCGAAAATTACAAGTTACCTTTAAGTAAACATTTATCAAAATTAAAATCCCGAAATTACCAATCACTTTTATGTAAATAAATACCGTTTATTTTTCTGACAAATTTTAAACCAAGATAACCTAACCCCATTGTATATCCATATTCTGTTATTTATGTAACCCAAAGGTTATATTTCAAAGGTCTACTTTAGCTCTTATAATGACTGAAGGACAACTGATGATGTGATTCGTCTGTGACCGATTCAACTGCTTTATGTTAAAAATTTAGAACAGTTTAATATATTTTTCAATAAATATTTAATATGATAAATAATATTTTTTCATTGTAAAAATTGAAAATAAAAAGTAAAAAATAGTCTTCATCTACAATATATTATGTAAATTTTAGGAAAGTACTTTCCCTGAAGTAATTGTATATGACGAGCTTTTAGATATTGTATAATAAAGTCAGTATTGATTAGACTACTTATGTTTGTGTAATACCTAAGCTTTTAGAATTTTTTTCTTTTTCGTGAAGTAGGAATATGTAAGATAAATGTCCTGTTAGGTAACAGAAATTTTATTAAGTCATGTTTTACATACCTCATTATGAAACAATTGGATCATCCTTGAGCTGGGATACCATTTTCCAGTACGAAAATCCATTATTTCTGTCTAAAATAACCAATTTAAAAGTGTGCATTCAATGATCAGAATACACTATAAGCCTATGCCTCTTGGTTTCATAAGTTAGAATACTTAATCGAATAGTGAGTCGTTAAATGTGTCTTAATAGATATATGTATTACTACGCTGTATAATTTCAGAATTAAATAAATTAAAACAACAATTTTTTTAGTATAAATCACTATATTTTAATTGAAACTTGCCGACCATGGTTTCGCTAGTTAAAGCATTGTCAAGGACTTATACAAGAATGGTTCTATATATTTTATAAGTTCTTGTATAAGTCCTTGACAATGCTTTAACTAGCGAAACCATGGTTGGCAAGTTTCAATTAAAATATTGTGGTTTATACTAAAAAATTGTTGTTTTTATTTATTTAAAATGGAATACCACCAAGTACCTACGGTCATTAGTATACCGGTAAATAATTTCAGAATTATATGAACTAGATCTCGGGGAAATAACTTTATATATAGCTACCTTACCAGACCTGTCTTTACTAAATATACATTAATACATATAATTATCTATCTAGACCTATTTGCTTTGTGTGGATGAACATAAACATTAGAGAGACACTCAATATATTCACAATCATTGCCATATGAATTACTGTAAACAGATACCTTTAGGCTACCTAATAAGGCTAGGATTTTGTTCTTCTAAATTGCTTATTTTAGACAGAAATAATAGATTTTCATACTTGAAAAGGGTCTTCCCTGCTTAAGGATGATCCAATTGTTTAATAATAATGTTGTATGTAAAACACGATTTCATGATATTTCTATATTAAATCGCAACACAGTATCAACTGAACATTTAGCCATATGTAAGATATGATTGTTTAATCTGACATAAATATAAAAGAGTAACTAACTTGTCCTTTGTCAAAGAGATAAATTATGCATTCATCCTTGCCCTGAAATTTAGTGAAGAAAATTGTTGAAATCGTTTACCACTTACTTTATTTTGAAACAATTAGATCGTATTTGATGTCGGAAGATACTTTTGAAGTAACTACCAAAATACATTAGTTTAGTAGAAATTATGAAATATAAAAGTACGAAATCCAGCTCAGGTTACGAATGCCTACATTAATATTTTTATAAATCACTGAATCCCCTACCACAAGTTTGGTGCAATAACACAAACACAAATAAAATGAAATATTTATTTGCCTTATGCTATTTTAATTCCCTTTAATTACAATAGCATAAGGCAAATAAATATTTCATTTGAAAAAGAAAAAAAAAGAATAAAAAAAGGGGGGAAAAACAGGGAATTACAATAGCATAAGGCAAATAAATATTTAATTTTATTTGTGTTTGTGTTATTGTACCAAACTTGTGGTAGGGGATTCAGTGATTTATAGTGTTTACATTCACCACAGTGCTCATTGAACATCTATTAATATTTATGACATTTGTCAAGTTAGTGAATGTGTGATCGCTTGTTTTATTAGGTGTGGTTAGGTGACAATATATATTATATATGACAAATGAGCAAATCGGCTTAATATGATGTATGATTCAAGATCATGAGAAATAGGTTTGGGCAGGTGACTATACATATAGTCACCTAGCCAGACCTAATTAACAATCAAGCGATGACACATTCACTAACTTGATGAACGTAGTCATATATATTAACTTAGGCATTTGTAGTGTTTAGTGCACATATATGATATACAAATCTTGATGTTTTATGATTATCACTATGGTTAAAATCTAATCAAAGTCTTGGTAATTCTGCGCAATTACTTGGTCAACCCCAAATTTTTTCATATTTTACTACGGTCATAAGGATGTTCTCAGAAAGCAAGAAACATAAAATTTAAGGCCCGCAAGGCCATCGTACAGGTTGCCGAGCGATAAGAAGGTTCAAAGTCCACGCGATAACAGTGGCTTGCGGGAGACGCAAGGAAGGCCTATAATGACAGGTTTGGCCAGGTAGCTATATATATAGGCCTATATATATAGCTACCTGGCCAAACCTGTCATTATATATAATTATATAACGGTACTGTCACAACTGGCCTTCCGCGCGTCTCCCACAAGCCACTGTTATCGCGTAGACTTTGAACCTTCTTATTGCTCTGTACGATGGGGAGACGCGCGGAAGGCCTATAATGACAGGTTTGGCCAGGTAGCTATATATATAGGCCTATATATATATAGCTACCTGGCCAAACCTGTCATTATATATAATTATATAACGGTACTGTCACAACTGGCCTTCCGCGCGTCTCCCGCAAGCCACTGTTATCGCGTGGACTTTGAACCTTCTTATCGCTCGGCAGATGGCCTTGCGGGCCTTAAATTTTATGTTTCTTGCTTTCTGAGAACATCCTTATGACCGTAGTAAAATATGAAAAAATTTGGGGTTGACCAAGTAATTGCGCAGAATTACCAAAGTCTTGTTTATTAACACTATTAGGTAATTTTATGTTTAAATTTAGGCCAACTATTTAAAATTAGATTCTTTCATAATTTGTCAAAAATTCACAGTTAAAAAAATCAGTTTATCTGAAAATATTGGTTTTAAAAAAATATAGCTTTAAAACAAATGTTTTGGGAACAAATTTTAGTTACTTGGCAGTTATAAGAAGTGAATTTCTAATATAAGTAAACTAATTCCTGTTGTAATATGTAGCCTGTTATACAACCTTCTTTTATTTTAAATTTATTTTAAAATTGTTATTGATTTTCTTTGGGGTTAGGTTGGTGCCGGTTTATTTCAAAAAAAAAAAATTATTAATAATAAAAAAAAAAAAAATTAATTAAATATAACACAAATAATTAATCAATAAAAATATCAAATGTATTAGAAAATATGTATATATTAAAAAAAAAAAATTATCAACACTTCCAGTTTCTCTTCTTAATCAATTAAACAAAAATATATATTTTAACAAAAAAAAAACTAGTTCAATCTCACCAATAGCTGTAATACTTTCTTTCCTCAAAACTGTTTCTTGGTTATTGTTTATTTTAATACTATTAATCCTTTATTCATATTTTCACCATTATTTTACTTTCTGAATTGTATTTCACATATTATAACATGTCAACTTTACCTTCTTAAATTATTCTAAAGACTAATAACATTTTTTTTCTTTTTTCTCCTTTTCACTGTTGTTTTCCATCACATGTTTTACTTGTTGTTTTGCACATATGTTTTTTTTCTTTTACTGACTTGCTTACTAGATCCTTTATATATATATATATAATTATATTAATTTAAATGTTTAATTTCATATATTTTAAATAATGAAATAAAATTTTTTTTAAAATGAAATACTTGAACAAACTCCATATAATACTTGTCTTGATCAAGGAATTTCCAAATTTATGCTATTTGTACAGATCCACTTCTCAACATTATTTTGAATTGTTGTTGAATAATATCCCCTTGCTTATTTTTCCTGAAAATACTATGATGAATGGGATTTTCTGGAAATTAACATACAATGAAAAATGATGTTGATTTATTTTAGATGGTATTATTAACCTAAAATATCGGTATTAATATTTTTATCAGATACACCATTACTATTTGTTGACCTGTATCGGTTATTGGTGTCTCAATTTTTTGACTACTACTGTATTCATTTTTAGAAATCCCATCAATTAATTCTTCATCTGATAACAGTTGTGATATTAATGAAATTAATCCTTCACGATCTTTAGCAACAAGATTCCATGACTCTTCATCAGTATCTTCCTCCTAAACATGTATATTAATAACAGGATCAAATTGACACCAATACTGTTGTTCTCCTTTATCTTTACCAAGAGGTTCCAGACGAAGTTCTTCCGCTATTAATTTGTTGATATCAAACTTCAATTTGGAACTGAGATCAAATTGAGAATCCAATAGCATTTTTAAAAGACGCAGTCTAACAGCCACTTTAGATTTTTTGTAACCTGTCCTTTCCAACTTCCAACCATCTTCACTTAAATAAGAATGATAAAATTTAATTAGGGTACGTTTCCATTTTTCTGTTATCACAGATTTATGAACCTTTCTTATATAACATTTATAAATTTTCTCAAAGTATTTCGTTGGGTTACATTCCCTCCCGTGGAACTTCGGGATATTAATGTCCATCATGTTGTTTGTAACGCCTCCACAAGTCACATGGATTGTTGACGGTAAAGTAGAGTGGCTTCTTTGTATCTTCTCTTCCAAGGTCTCGAATCTGACATTGTTGTTATTTACGAGCTGTTCTATTCGGTCGATCTTTTGACCTTGCTCCTCGTTAGTCTCCTTGTTCTTAGTTATGTCCTCCTGTAATGATGTTCTTACAAGGTTACATTCCGCTCGGATCTCTATAGTAACCTCATCTCTGGACTGTTGGTTTAATTTGATCATGTCAATCTTTATTTGTTCCGTCTTTGATCGAAAATCCTCCCTAAAATTTTCTAATTTCTCGTTTTGCGCTTCCAAAAGTTTGTTCTGGGACTCAAAATGCTGGTTGAGTCGTACTTCTTGTGATTCTAAGCGTTTATTTAGCTGACTGAGCTCTTGTTTGATTTCTTGGTTATGTTGGTTTAGTCTTTCACTAAAGTCTTGTTTTAGTTCTTGCTTAAATTGGCTCAAAAATAGAAATAATGGTTCGTTCGTATTTTGACTCGTCGATTCTTGATTAACCTCAATAGTACTCATGGTTTCAGACTCCTCTTCTATATTGATTGTGAGTTTGCCAGTTTCTTCTGGGAGCCGCGACCTTTCCTGCGAGACACCCCCCCTTGTGTTCTTCATGATCCGCAATCACGTCTTCGTTACGTCGGGATGAAGTTATATCTGGCAACCCTTCTGATTCAATTGCCTTTTGAGTCTTTATTATTTGCCTTCTAAGGTTATAATTAGGTTGTCGATCCATTTTCTATAATTTTATAAATTATACAATACACAAAATTATTTTAAAATTACTAAATTCTTCACTTAATCTAAGAGAAGTTATTTAAGCTTCCTTGAAATAAGCCAGTACGTTGGGCGCCATTTTGTTATACAACCTTCTTTTATTTTAAATTTATTTTAAAATTGTTATTGATTTTCTTTGGGGTTAGGTTGGTGCCGGTTTATTTCAAAAAAAAAAATTATTAATAATAAAAAAATAAATAAATAAATTAAATATAACACAAATAATTAATCAATAAAAATATCAAATGTATTAGAAAAGAAGAATGAATATATATATGTATATATATAAAAAAAAAATTTTATCAACACTTCCAGTTTCTCTTCTTAATCAATTAAACAAAAAATATATATTTTAACAAAAAAAAAAACTAGTTCAATCTCACCAATAGCTGTAATACTTTCTTTCTTCAAAACTGTTTCTTGGTTATTGTTTATTTTAATACTATTAATCCTTTATTCATATTTTCACCATTATTTTACTTTCTGAATTGTATTTCACATATTATAACATGTCAACTTTACCTTCTTAAATTATTCTAAAGACTAATAAAAAAAAATTTCTTTTTTCTCCTTTTCACTGTTGTTTTCCATCACATGTTTTACTTGTTGTTTTGCACATATGTTTTTTTTCTTTTACTGACTTGCTTACCTAGATCCTTTATATATATATATATATATATATATATATATATATATATATATATATTAATAAATTAATTTAAATGTTTAATTTCATATATTTTAAATAATGAAATAAAAT
Organism: Aphrophora alni; assembly: GCA_963513935.1. NCBI lineage: Eukaryota > Metazoa > Arthropoda > Insecta > Hemiptera > Aphrophoridae > Aphrophora > Aphrophora alni. The sequence continues at coordinate 82,242,590 of OY740769.1, forward strand.
TTAAAAAAAAATGAAATACTTGAACAAACTCCATATAATAATTGTCTTGATCAAGGAATTTCCAAATTTATGCTATTTGTACAGATCCACTTCTCAACATTATTTTGAATTGTTATAAGCCTATATAGAATTTATATGTTTATGGTAGCCTGCTCTTCATTTTTCAATTTTATCACAAAAAAAGTGAATATTATATTGAAATATTACTGTATTTTCCCTTTCCAAGATAAAGCTAAAAGATAATATTTAAACTTTAACTTCATTATCTGATAATAAATTTTAAAAAAATTAAAATAGTAAACTGTTAAAAATTTTATATTGTTTGTAACGCTTGTTTCTGTGATATTTTAATTTTGTTTTGCCACTGAGCTAAATTTAATTGTTGTCACAACTGTAGAGAATTTCCTTGAATTAATATATATTTGTAAATCTATCAAAAGGTAGATATAATATCAAGCTATTGCCAAAGCAACCTCTATGAACTGGTGAGATTGTTCCAATTACATTTTATTTCATTATTTATTCAAACTATCAAGCCTATGTGGCCTAATTTTCATAAACGTTAATATCCACAAGTTAAAAGTGGAATAAATATAAATCATAAACTGAATATGAATATCTTTACCAAGAATACAACACAAACTTTCTGAATAGTTATAAGCTGCAAATTTCATTCATTTCATTTTCTTTTATGCCATCAGCTAAAACTAATTCTTTAATCTTTTAATTTCATGTCTTGGTAATTATATAGCAGAGCTGCCTCACTTCAAAATCAATTTTTATGGGTTTTATTCGTCAAATAAATGTTGGGAAAATATTTTATTATCGAAAAAAAGTGTCGGAAAGATGATTACATAATACAATAATACAATTACACAAGTAGTTTTTTCGTGAAAAAATTAACTCTGTGTTATCTTTCATACTCATGACATTCACTTCAATAAACGTACGGAAGGTTTGGCCAGGTGGTTATATATATATATAGCAACCTGGCCAAACCTTTCGTGACATATAATAATACAGCCCTGCATATACGTACACTGAAGCACATACGCAGACAATTGAACGTCAATGGAGGGAGGTGCGAGAAAATGTGCCGCGAAATGGAAATTCAAAACAACATTTCCATGGCCATATAGCCGAATTTATGTTTAAGAGAAAGTACAATGAGTATAATAATCGTTTTCATCATTTATGGCGAATTACGAGTGAAATACATTTAAATTCAATAAATTCCTCATCTACTGAATTTGCAGCAGAATTTGACTCTGATTAAGATTTTCTTGTGTAATCTTGTGAAATTATGTTATGTAATCATCTTTCCGACACTTTTTTTCGATAGTAAAATATTTTTCCAACATTTATTTGACGAATAAAACCTTTAAAAATTGATTTTGAAGTGAGGCAGCTCTGCTATATAATTATCCATGTCTTTTGTATTCATTGTGTTTTATACCCACTTTCCTGACAAAAGCTGCACCGACCCGATACCCCGAGATATATAGACTCTTGTGTTAAATAAATAATTCCACGAGATATAGACTCAAATAATTAATTGTGATTTCATTTATGTATGTGTTATGATAATTCCCCAAGATATATAATAGACTCTTAGATTATTCAATTGATTCCACGATATAAAACTATAATTTCAATTGTGATTTTTTTAATTGTTATGTAGGCCTATGTGTAATGACAATTAATTCCTCGAGATATAAACTTTATTTAACCTTGATAATTGTTTCATGAAATGTGAATATTTTAAAATATTAATTTTGGTATGTTTCTTTTTCATTTCTTTTAACTTTTCAAATATATGTACCAATTTTGTAATTAAGACAAAAGTCTTTTCTGATCAACTGATCAACAGATTTCATTGAAGTTTAATAACAATAAATAACTTAATGTTATATTGTAGTTTGTATTCTTAATTCTTAAAATAAATGTGTTTGCAAGTAAGACAAGATATTTATCAATTTCAAAGTGAGGTACAGAGTAAAATTCAAAGCTACAAATTCAGTAGCAAATCTATTTAATATTAAAAAGAATCAATATATTATAAAATGGCACCACAACGTGTGGCTTTAAAGTAGGAAGGTTATAGGTGTTATATAGATAAATTAAATATATATGAGAGGAGTTTCAGCTTGTATGTATGTAGGAGGCCTAAAGATCATGTTTAGCATCAAAGACCAAAAATCAGCAAACTATTGAAAATAGATAACTTAATAGGCCTATCCTGTGTCAGAAGTCCACAATTTTGAAATAAGCCTATGTTAGCATTTAATATTTAGGTTAACTGAAGAATTTCTTTTGCAATTGCAATTGAAAAAAAAATTAAAGTTCAAACTGTTTACGCTACCATATACATTTTTTAGGTCAGATAGTACAGGGTCTAGAAGAATGATCTATGTGTAATATAAATTTTATTTGTAACGTAAATAAAAAAGGCAATATACAGCCTGTTTATAAATTTATTTCACTATTAGAAAGAATAATATTTGCCATTTTAGTTGTTATTTATTTTGCTGTTGTTGGTCCCTACTGTTAGTTTATTGAATACTTGAATATATTCTTATGTTTCCCATCTAAATGCTTTCCTTCACTAGCTATACTCTTCTGAAATCTCTCCTTGAAGTTATGCAATACTTACCTATTCATTACTTGTGGTATTGCACCGACTTCATGGTGAAGAGCATCATTAATTTTATTAGTTATCTGTGCCCTACATTTAAACACTTCTGCCTTTCCGCAGAACAACATAATATGTTATCAATGTCGAACAAATTTTCCGTACAGAAAATTATGAGATAAACCACCCGGCTCTTTGAAATTAACTTTTGCTGTACCAAATCTTCCTGAGCGAGTGTTTGTTGGATTCTAAACCTGTAATATTTGTTTTATACATTGTTAATTTTATTTACCATAGTTTATAATTTTATTGTTAATTTGTTCCAGGACCATTTTACAGCCCCTATGTTATTGTTGTTTATTAACTAGTTTTAGTCTTGTTATTGTTCTTCAAAATTTTATGTTATTGTTTTTGTTTTGTCTCATTTGTAAGTTTTAAAGTGAAGCATCTTCATGCTCAGTTTTGTGAAGGCAATAATGACCGCAATGGTTTTTCGCCTTATAACCCCGAACAAATACAAAAATAAACTATCAAATTGTGATAATCCGTGATGTCTGTTTTAGCAATGCTGGTGATGTTGGCATGAATATATTTGGCGCGTTAATCCCTTGTGCTTTACAGCGAGGCTGTTGGTCGGGGGATGATCGCATGACAGAAAGAATGGGAGCTGCTGCATCCACGCCACCTGGGGAAACACATCCACCCATGGCACCTTCGACACCATCTGAACAGATTGTCGTTAGGTGTGTTAGGTGAATATTTAGTTCCAATGATTTTTAGATAGAAAGAATATTTTAGTACATTTGTTTGTAAAAATAAGGAAAGCAAGGTTTCCCTGAACTATTAAAACAGGAAACAAAACTAAGACATTGTTAGTTTTGTTTCCTGTTATTATGATGTGAGAATCCTTGTTTTCCTTATTGTGAATAACTACAATGCTTCTTATGTGTGAATCACCACAATGCTTCATGGACATTTGATGCTTATTAAGGTGTATTGAATTTGATAATAAACTTTAAGAAGCCTAATCAAATAGCATAAAGTGTACTATCAAATTCAATAAATTTTAATAAGCCTAATCAATTAGCATAAAGTTTATTACCAAACTCAATAAACTTTAATAAGAATAATCAAATAGGCAAAGTTATAAACAAATAGTTGATCTAACCAGCATATTATTTTTCTAAAATTTTACTTATGTAAAAAATTGATAAATTCAAATTCAGGTCTTTAAAAACATAACCATAGAAAATATCATAAAAATCTATGAAAAAAAAAAAAAAATTAGTTTGGATTGTAAAACATGTTTGGTCTATGTATAGGGTCAGATTTTGAGATCAACCATTAAAGTGATTTATGTAAGTGTGTCAAATGTTTTTAGACGTAAGTTTTTATGACATTTGTGCAGAATATATTTTAAATACATAGATAATACTTTTGCAAGTTGCTGAAATAAATATCAAAAATAGAAAGTTAATCTTACGAAAATAATTTATGTAACACAATTTTTCAATTATTTATGAATAAATTGAACTCATTGTCCATAAAAACTTAGTTTTGTTTTATTTCATTCTATTTAATATATATATATAAATTAGCATAAAGAATCCTATCTGTATATATGTGTTTGTTTAAGGGACAGAAAGAAAATTAAAGTCACAGGATTTGCCACGTTGAGAAAGAAATTTATTCGTAAGCGGAGATCTTCCAAAGCATGTGATCATGGACGTGTGATACGAGATGTGATATCTGATTGGAGTCCATTGGAGGTAAGTTCTTTTCATTTAAGTGATTTATGTTGATTTACATAGCAAATTAACCCAGTAGTTGGATTCAAATAAAATGGGAATAAATGAGCTAAGCAAGCAAACTTTTCTTCTTAGATTTCCAAAACCTATTTTTTTTTTTATAAACTCATGTAATTGATATGTACCTGATGTTAATAAAATTATAGTATTTAAAAGAGGAATTTGTATAGAATCAAATGGGATAATTCCCTTGGTCAAAATATATGTTAGGAATAAAAATTCTGGTAGTTGGGTTCAAATAAAATGAGAATAAACTAGCTAAGCAAGCAATGGTTCAGTATTCAAAAATGTCTGTATTAAAAATTCAGGATCTTAATAAACATATCAATATTATAATTTTAATTTCAAGTCTTTTTCTCTCTTATAACCAAAACATTGATTCTAACTTAGTGATATTCATAATCCTATAATCTTAAGCTAATCTATCAATGAAATATTCTAAGCCTTCAATCCAGAATCATCCAAATTGATTAAGACATATTATTGAATTTAAGATGAATATCAAAGATTTATTAAGTTATATTAATTGATTTTAATGCTTATACATTTTTTACCAAGTTAGTATTATTGATTAAATAATTATTTCAAGTGAAAAATATACGACCTAGATCAAGGATAGCTCAGTTGGTAGAGCGTTGGGGCATAAAGCCAAAGGTCCTGGGTTCAATTTCTGGTCTAGGTCCTATATTTTTCACTTGAAATAATTATTAAATTTATTAAGGTTCTTTACACATGAGGCTTACTCGCCTTCTTAATAGATGAACTATCATGATCTTCCGTAGCGGGCCCTCTTCACAGTTTGTTTCATCACAACACCCTGGCAACGGTTTTCTATCCGACAGAATCTCACCTGGATCCACATTCTAGCCTTCAGCTTTTGCCCTAACATGAACACTCATAGCTGTGATTTTGTATTCTATTTTGTTACTTTTCTAGATCTACTTTTTTTTCCCTCCTTTTACACTACTTTAACCCTTAAATTGTCCCATGTTAATTTTCTTGACAATTCTTCGTTTGTTTAAAAATTAATAAAATATATTATTTTTACACAATACCTAACTTATAAGACATCATTTATGTCAGATGTCAAAAAATGAAGTTATCATTTTTCATAAAAACCTGTATCATCCAAAATCAATAGCTTACCACCTTTTTCTAAGATTTACAAAATTTTAGTGATATATTTGTGAATATATTTTGGGGGGGGATTGTTACATTTTCAAAATTTAAAAAATTATTTTATGAATTTCGGGACATTGGTCATTTTATTTTCAACAATTTACCCAACATAGTAATATATATTTGTACAAAAGTTCTATATCTCATTATGTTCAGAAATGTGCATAGAATTTAGTAGTGTAATTTAAAAAAAGTTTGAATAATTTTGGAGTCAGTATTGCAAAGAACAAAAAAATAAATAAAATAAATCCAAGTCCAAATTTCACTTCAGAGTCCAATTGAGCATAGAAAATCTAGTTTTAGATTTTTTTTCGAGTATTACAAACATTTTCTAGTATAAATATATGAATAACAATTGGTAAAAAAAAAATCAAATTCTAAAATTTTCAAAATAATAAAAGCACTTCTCAGTAAAAAGGAATAAATAACGAGGCCTACGCATCTAAGCCTTGAAACTAAAGCTTTGTAGGCCTAAATCAACATCACTAGATTTCAATATAACAATAAACTCTACAAAGAATAACACACATATAAACTTATATAATACACTTTTATAATCAATTAAAACACTCGATTTATCACAAGAAAATTGTCGAAAAGGAACAACACGCACGCCATTTTGCTTTCGTTTGCAACGGAAACTCGGAAACGCAGCTGTTCTTTATGAAAGTAAGCCTACGTTATGACCGACTAAAACGTGATGGTTTATATCATTGGAAAGGTCTGTATTTTTTCTATACAAAGAGATAAACATCTGTGAGCTAAGACAAATAGTAATCTATATATGGACTGATCCAGATCCGAAGATATGTTAGAATTTTGGTCAGTCATGTGCAGCTCCCTGCCGGCCAAACTGCCGAATTACGAGAATTATTTCTGTTTTGTCTATTCTCTCTACGAAAATCAGGTTACACAGCTCTAAAAGCTTGAAACACGAGCTTTTCAATAGTGTATAATTCATTTCTCTACGACTCCATTTACTAGGCTAAAAGTTGAGTTGAAGAAAACAACTTTTTTTTTGCTGTAAAACGGGTTTTTGTCGTAAATACATGTAGAATGAATACGATTTGTGTTACTGACATGTGGCGAAATCTGTTGGATAGGTAAAGTTTTGTACTAAAAACAGTACAATTGTACATTTATTTGAAGCAAAAGTCAGTTTTTGACATTTACACAAAGTAGGACGCCATATTATCTTTGTACTGTGAGTTGGTGAGTCACCATTTCTACGACTAAAACATACCAAACTTTACCAATTAATTAAATATTTTTATAGCGTTTTATGAACTTTTGATTACCTGTACATGCATCTACGAAACGTCAACTTTACAATGGTATAACATTTATTTCGGTAGGATGGTTTTAAGTAACCCTAATGACGAGTTGCAATATCAGAGTTTTTTACAGTTGTCTGCCTTTCGTCAGTGTTGTTTACGGCTCATTTGAGCCGTTTGCCATTAAAAGAGTTAACGTTTTTGAACTCCTCTCTTTACATAATACATTTCATTTCCACTCTGCACTCATATATTATTTTAACTTACCACCAATCCCTTACTTTTCCTCATAATCACATCCTCATAATCAATATCCTCATATCCACCACCAGTGATAATCGATTATATTAAAACCATTCACAAATAAAAATCATTTGACATTAAAAAGAGTGGTAATGATTGGTTTTGGTTGCAACCTTTTCTTTAAGGAAAAATTATTACATTGAAATATTGTTCTTTAATTCGCATATCCTTTTATTTTCCTCCTAAAAATCCTGTTACCTAAAAGTTTCCCCTTTCTCACCTTAACTACAAACCTCAAATTAATCCTTAAACTAAAATTACCCACTAAAACTCCAGAAGCAACATCTCTTGTCCAATTCTACAGCTTCAAGGTGGGAGTTACCATTGAACTAGAAATCTTTAATGGCATACAAACCCCAAGTAATTTTGTTTTCTCAACATATGGTGTCTTTAACCCTCGAAGTGGTGGACGACCCGGTTTTAACTGCGACCGGGTTGCGGCATTAGTAATGGCTCACTTCACCAACTAAAAAACACGTATTTGGCCATTCAACGTTACGCCCACTTAAAATTGTCCCATCGCAATAAATAAAATACCGTTGGAAAGCTAATGTTCCGTAGATGCATATCATGCAAAAAAAATACCACAAAACGTTATAAATAATATTCCAAAAATTGGCGAAGTTCGCATATTTTTGATGCGAAACGTCCAAGTTTTACGTTAACAAGTTTTAAACAAAACATTCGTCTTGTTTGTCAATTATTCCTATTTCGAAATTTCAATCTGTCACATCGGACATAACACTGCTTGATAGATCGCGTCTTTCTCTTCAAAACGGTGTTTTTCAAATGTTTCCAACTAGTATAGTTTTTATTATATAAAAATTAAACCAAATCAAGAGTTTTAACGCTATTTTACACGCTAAAAATTACATTTTTTGCAATTCAACTTTTATCCTAGTAGATATTATATTATTGAAATGTATTCTATACCATTGAAAAGGTAATCTTTCAATGTTTCATAACCAGGTTTAGAAAAAATTAAGCTGCGTAAAATATAATAACACGACTTGACTGAAGTTGACGTTAATAACGCCAGGTTGCGACATTTTGCCGCGGCGAGTTTTATATAGAAAATATCACCTATATGTTCATATATTTTTTCGAAATGGTAAAACTTGTCCAAATGTTACAAGTTGACAATATTATATAGTATTTTTCTTCCTCTTTCAAACTATGAAGACGAAATCATCCTAAGTTTTATAGTTTACGAGTTATATACAGTCTACGATGTGGCTTACTGAATATTTTGATCCTACTCTTGACTTGGAGTATTTAGGCGCTATTCCATATTTCTACATTGACGTCATAGATTTTAGTGTTTTATTTTACATCATTCTAAAGATGAGGTTTCAATCTTTAATTTTGTGTATGTTACAAACTTGTGCATTGAAAATTAAGGTTTTGTTTTGATCCTGGAACATACGCAGTGGTGCGATGTAAATACTGTAATAACAAATGACTTAGTGCATATAGTTTGGGAATACATATTTATTTTATTTTGAAGGTTTGTTTATACAAATTGTATATATTTTGTATACAAGTTACAATATATGTGTTTTTATATCTAAAGATTATGTTTTTAGTGAATTTCTAGTTTGTGAAAGGTTTATATTTGTCATAACCTAAAAGGAAAATGGTAAATCTAGGCTATATGCAAATTGTCTTATATTTAGTGTTTTATATGAGTATACAAGTGAATATGTGTGTTATTCTTTGTAAAGTATATTGTCTTAGTAAAATCTAATGATTTTGTCTTAGGCCTAGCTTTAGGAAGTTACTAATTACACCTAAATGTCAAGAGTTCAAACCTAACCTCAAGCGTCAGAATACAAATTTTTGAAAAATCGTCATTTTTATTTAGGAAATGTAACATATTATTATTTTTTCCCCCTAAATATATTCACAAATGTATTAGAAATCTCAACAATAGGTCGAAAAAATTGCAAAAAATGTATTAGTATGTTTTTGATCACCATTTCTATGAAATTTCTGCTCTGTTACTCTTAGATTTTTTGGTATTTGACCAAAAAACTCCAAATTTGATACATCTAACTTTTTTTTCATTACACACCTACATTCTATGCAACTTTCTGGACATAATGATATATAGAAGTTCTGTATAAAATATATTTTACTATTTTTAATGTTTTTTTTAAAAAAATAAAGAGAAAATTCAGTTTTTACGTAAAATATTTTTTTACATTTATAAAATATAACAAATTTATATATATTTTTTCCTAAATATATTCACAAATAATACACAAAAATTGTGTATATCTTAGAAATAGGTAGTAAGCTATTGATTTTGGGTGATACAGGTATTTCTGAAAATTAGTTAATATCATTTTTGACATCTAACATACTTACTCCACAACCGTTTCAAAAATTTATTTTTTTATTACATAGATAAATTCTATGCATCTTTCTGAGAAAAATGATATCTTATAAGTTAGGTTTTGTATACAAATAATATATTTTATTAATTTTTAAACGAACGAAGAATTTTTAAGGCACATTAACATGCGCCAGTTGGAGGGTTAATGCCAGAGTAAGAATAACCACACATGAGATGGGTAGAAGAGACCCATCTCGATATTCGACCAGCAGTATCAGCAACACAATTTCATTCCCTACTTAAACTTCCATTTATTTCCTTTTCTCTATTCCCCTATTTTTCTCCTTTTCTCTATTCTCCTATTTTTCTCCTTTACATCATCCTTAAAAAAAATTAATTAACATAGTTTGCCAATCATTACCACTATATTTTGGTTATCCTTTGACATATCTAATCTTTTATCATTTTTACTTTAAATTTTTTATTCAGCGCACATGTGGTGATAGGCTCTTTGTATTAACTTGACAATTTCTCCTTTTCCCCCCAACCTATCCCATCTGATATTGTCCGGTTTTGCCTTACATTTTTTCTAAAAATTGATTATCGATTAAATTTACTGTGTGGAAGTGAAAGATTGGTGTGTGCAGAAAGAACTGCCACCTGCAAAATTATATAATTATTGTACCCTTAAGACCTGACCGGATCAGTCTTGTAGTAAGGTTGTCAAAGTCTTCTGGCTTGTTGGCACCTACCATGATTGCACCTTTTGAGAACTTACAATGGTTTTACCCACTTAAGTCTGTGCTAGCGTTGGGTTTTAGGAAAGGTCTTTTTGGCCGCTAGAGGAAGGGGGGGGTTGACTTTGTAATTCAGTCATATTAATCTAATACAACTTTGTTACCCAACCTAATACAAATGCTAGTTGGGTAACAAGTCGACAAACACGAGAAGGCCTAATGATCCAGCAACCCACTGGAGACACGAGAACCAAAACATTCAGGAAGTCTAATCTAAAACCAGGACCAAGATGGACATTGAAATAGCTGTGTTCCACATTTTTAATTTCGTAGTTTTAATTATTAAAATGTCAGGCTAAATTAATAAGATTTGTGGTGTTTAAAAATAAAATTAGAACATTTTAAAGTTAACAAACAAATTTTATGTAGAATCTTAATAAGTTCAGGAACAATAATAATATAAAAGTAAATATTAAATGTATACTTTAAGTTTTAAGTCTAGTTTATTACACTAAGCGATATTAAATAAATGCTATCATTCATGAATAGTGAAATCAGTTAATCATAGCTATAGTAGACAATCAATAGAATTAATCTCAACATTTCATCTTCATTTGAATATTGATACCTGAAAAGAACATGGATATATGCCTATTCGTATATAAAATTAATGGTTTATCCTTACGGAAGTATTTCCTAAAAAACAATGCCTACAGCTAACTTAAATATAATTACAACAATTTTCAGTGAATCAGATATAAAATACATGATAATCAAACAAATAGTGTGGTTACAGTATATGACTGACTATTTTGAAACACTAAGAGAAAAGTGTAAATGTTCAACAGTTATAGTTTTTCTTTGAAATATTTTAATGGCTCGTTTTTGTAATCACTTTACTAAAACCATAACAGGTTGTAATTTAAGCAAATCACAGAATGTTTGTTAATCTTTTTTGAAAGATTAGATTATTTAAATCAGAATGTCTCTTTAGCTTTATATTATTGAATTTTTTACTTTACGATAATCAATGTTTTTACAGAAATATATAAACGTTCAGAAATATACTTAGGCATCTTATACCAAGGAGGCTTATCACTGGCTTTAGGTATAGTACAACTCAAAACTGTTGTATAATTGAAAACGCTCATTTGAAGCGTAGCTCTTGTAGATTATCGTACTGTTCTAGTAAATGAGAAGATCTCGTGTTGGCGAGAGAGTTGCTAACTGGACTACTCTCGCCGAATGTAGATGAGCGAATGAACTCCCAAGAAGTACACTGTTCTACCTTGGTTCTGGAAAAGTTATTATTGGTGAACATTAAGGCCAATTAGAGCTGACCTGACAACTAATATCGGCGCAAGACGCACTGTACTGAAATTAAATTTTGGTAGTTACTAGTTTTCTTAATTTTAATATTTTATAAAAAACAAGTTTACAATTATACCTTTATTCAATTATTTGACAAATATCATTCATACAACTCATTTATTCACAGTTTTGCAACATTAACCAAATTTGGAACATAGTATGTCCGTCCATACGTGATTTCAATATACGATGGTAATATGATTATTACAAACGGTTCTGACATCACATCTCAAAGTGAGACCCAAAAATGTGAAATGTTACAAGCTTGTTTATGTAAATTTAGTTGTAAGTGGAACAACTTTATAATATTATAACATTGTTATAATGTTTTGAATTTGTATGTCTAGTGTAAGTATATTTTTTAGTTATTTATTAAATTTTTTACAATTATGTATGTAAAATTTATTTTGTCAATGTTACTTGTTTTATAAAGCTTTTACTATTGAGTTAAAATGTTGTGACAGTAAAATGACAACAAAATAATGGTAATTTAGAGGGGTAGTATAGGGAAAGTGACAAATAGAGATTTAATTTTAGAGCTATCATTAAAACAAGTTTTTGTTTTCTTGAAACTTCATGAACAACACACATTATTTAAAAAATAAACACACATTTTTTCGACTGAGAATTCCATAGTCAACTCAACATTATTTTGTTTAGCCATTACAAAACTTTGTCTATATTATATAAATATGAGAAAATATAATATAACATTGATTCTTACAGAATAAATAAATTAATATAATTCTGTGTTAAAGGTGGCAGCTCTGCTAGAGGAGTATGAAGCATTAGCAAGCCTAAAGGATTTATCAGTACAAGCAGAACTAGCTCGACCTCCAGCGGCTACGTTTAAACAAGACCTCTCTACGCTGTATGACTTTAAGTATTGCACTGACGTAGATCTTATATTTAGAGGTGCCTGCTTTCCTGTACATAGAGCTTTATTATCAGCAAGATGTCCTTACTTCAGAGATCTTTTAGCAGGATGTCCTGGGTAAGTAGTCCAGTTAGATTTATTTTATTTTAGAAAATTATTTGGTTTAGAGAGGATATAAGATAAACAGACTAACATTGCATCTCTAGTTGGGCTGTGAGAATTATAGGGGCTTCACAAAAGAAGCACTTTTGTTGTTGTACAACTAATAAAGTAGGTTCACAGTTTTCTTGAGGTGATGTAAATTTGCACTTTATTAGCATTGAAATTTATTAAAATATCTTTAAAATTTAACTTGTATTGTTCAGAATTTGTATGTGCCATTTCTAGGGCACAAGATTGATTTACAATTTCTTGTCATCTAAAGTCATTTTCTAATAAACGTCATCAGATAAGTTGGGAAAACAATCCATTGATTAAACGCATCTCCCATGTAATTTATCGGTAGATACTGCTTTGAACAGACAATCAATTATACAACTTTGATAAACAAAATAACAGTTTATCTTAATAGTTGTAACACTTTTAGATATTGAACAGTGAACTCTGTAGGTTGCTGTTTGTAGCCAAAATATGTCTTCATTTTTATGGTGTATATAAATACCATTTATGTGCAGTAATTGTATCTTTACAAGTACATTCGCTTATAAATTCATATACAGTATTTAATACAAAATGGATAAGAACTCTCAATGAGTTTCTAAGATTTTCTAACTGGATCTACATCTTTCTTCTTAGTCTTGGGTCCGATCCTTCTCTTTGATCTTTTCTAATTAGGTCTCTCTTGACCAACTCTTGATTTCTTCAACACTAAAGCTATTAGAATTTTCTAGGGCTAGAAGTTTTTATTTTATGCTGTTTTCATTTTTTTTAATAAACACAAATAAACTTTATCAAATTATACAAAAGTGAAACATAACTTAGGAAATACTTTTAAGATATGAAATAAAACAAACAAATATAATTAAGAAATAATATAAAAATTAAACCTAAATAGGAACAAATTAAATGTTTACTGAAGTGTTAAAACATATGTAAACCAAAATGTTCCCATTTTAATAATTTTGTTTTTTAAAACAGCTAAATAAAGAAAATCTGATTTCGAAATTATAACTCAGAAAAATTTAATTTATTTGCTATGTGGTGAATTTCAAGAAGATTGGGATATTTTACAATTCATATTCAATAATATGTTTCATTATCACTATCAAATTGGTTCCTGTGAGGACTTTGTTAATGGAAACACTTCACAAAGCAATACGACTTAACTCAAATAATCTATCCCAAGTCTTATTAATGGTCATAGGACATGAAACAGTTGTGAAAATTGTAAATTACCCAGCATTAATTGTGGTCCATTATTTTATACGAAATGTAAACTGATAATATAGGAAATAATTAAAAATATTGTAACAGAGTAAAAATTATCAGTTGAGAATATAAGTCGTTTGCTACATAATGAACAAAACCAGCGTGAAAATACTGTGTTTTAATAAAACAGATGAACCATGTAGTTTTGTTCTAAATGAGTGTCTATCACAAGACAAGAATTGTTCTGTGATTTAATACTTCAAGGGAAGGGGTGATATCTGTATAAGTGATTAATAAATATTTATTTAAAGGATAAATATATGCTCTATATTCCAGTCATATTTGCTATTTTAAAATTACTTCTCTTTTATAATTTGATAAGACGTTTCTAGAAGCGTAAAGTTGTATGTTTGGGTGTTTAACAGAAAATGTCAAAAAAAGTTAAAAACAAAACGTTAACCGTCCAATGCATCTTAGCTTAATACTAACTAGAGGTAGGCGAATTAGATTTTAGAGTTGAAAACAAAATATCAGATTTAGCAGAGCACTTTTATAGGTGTAATTGGAACCTTTATTGGAAATCAGGTTGTAATAGACAATTACCCTAGTCATTATTTATTTTGTGGTGATTTAGCCACCATTGGTCTTCTCCTCCCCTTCCCTATCCGGTATGAGCACGGCTGACTTGATATCACAAGAGTTGTTGAGTAACGAGCCGTGAAGGAAGACATCTGTGACAACGCTCTACCACCAATCGTTGCTTGTTTTCTAGTAGTGCCGTAATATTTGTAGTATGCCTTGCTAAACCCACAGGAATAGGGCCGATACAGTCCTAGGGTTTATATCTGGGTGCATCGGATTATTGGATCCGTATTAGTATTAGTTGAACTAACACAAGGCCATATTGGGCCTTCCGTGTTAGTCCAACATCTGTGTCAATACAGTGTAGTTTATATTAATATTTAGTTTTAGTCTAAATTGGTGTTGTTCGTAGTGATCTAGTTTTAGATTTAGATTTCGTCAAAATGGCTAGCCTAGATTGAGATTCGCCCAGTGTACATACCATATACCATGCAATCTGACGCCCCGAGAACACATAATCAAGTAAATCCACAAGCCTACCTAAATCCAACTAAAACAATCAACCCCCACCAAAAAAATACTCCACAATTTATTGTATAACTTTTATATATAAAACACTCAAATTTTGTTCTAGGTATCAAGATCGTTGCACATTTAATGTTTCTTGTTTTGGGTATGCAAATCAGATTTCTGATAGCTACTGCTCAAAGAAGGGAGATGGCTAACACGAATAGAAAATATTTTACTTTATTATTTAAACATTTTCTTTCTAATTCATTCTTTAAACACAACCTAAAACTGTATTAATGAGTTGTTTCTTTTTAGGTATGGAGCTCGTATTTGTTTAGAACTTCGGACTCCTGGTGTGGATGTAGAAATGTTTTCAGCATTGCTTAGATACCTGTATACAGGAGATATTAGCCCTAGGGATGGAAGTATAGATTTAAGTTTATTAAGAAGATTGGGTGAAGAGTTTGGTACACCTAATGCCTTAGAGGCTGATCTTCGTTATTTATTAGAAACTGGAGATTATGCAGATGCTGCATTAGTATTTACATCCGATTCCACTGGTCATTCTGACTTTCATCGTCCAGACTCTGCTAGTTCGGAGTATGGATTTCGACCAAAATTAGAACTTCCATGTCATAAAGCTATTCTTAGTGCTAGGTCACCATTCTTTCGAAATCTTATCCAACGGCGCACTAGATCTGGAGAGGATCACACTGAAAGAGCTTTGCACATACCAACTAGGTAATAAAGAATGCCATAGTAATAATTTTAGAAATAGTTATTAATTTATTATAAAAGTTAATCCCAATAGGTGATTCATGGAATAGTTTATATAGGTAGATGTTGTTTATATAAAAATGAGCTCTGATATTTTTGCTTTTTTAAAAACCTTCAAAAAAATATTGCTTCAAATGGACACTTTTATGTCCTATTACAAACTTATTTATCCTCATTTAAAATATGGTGTTATGTTTTAAAAAAGGTGAGCAATTTGTACTATAATGGATTTAAAAAGAATAGCATCCTGCACAGAAGCTTTTAATGAATTATAAATTTGCATTTTTCTATGTTTATGTATATTTGAAAGTATAATCCATTGTTGGATTATACTAAGCATTATGCAACATGGATTTTCGTAGTATAACACAAGAAGTTGTAATTTTTTGAGACATCAACCTCATAGACTGATTGTTCCCGAAACCTTCCCTCCATGCAGGTGTTGAATCTAGCAAGAAACCTTTGGATTATTTAAAACGAAGTAAATTTCACAAAATGTAAAAACTACTTTTGTTATCAGAAACATTTTACTCATTTAGTGAGTTTAACATTACTTGGAAATTTAATATTTTTACTAACCCATTGGCTTAGATTTACATGATGGCCTCGTACCTCTGGTGTCTGGACCATTAGTATTAGTATACATATGAGATGTTCTTATACTCACTATTCAAACTTTATTACCAGTCAGATTTTGTTATATCCTAGTACCACTGTAAGGAACTACTATTCTGTTGTAATAAATGTTTCTTGAATATTTTTATACTAAATTATATATATTTTTACAGAGTTTAAAAAATACAAGTTATTGATATGTTTCGCACATGACAGTCCGATATGTCAAATACTGATATCTCTAGTCTGTTTTTAAGTTCAATAATTAATTGTTCCAATAATGTTGTATTACTATTTATAATTGTATCTTGATGTTGAAATCATATTTCAATGTTGGCAAACTTGTATACAAACTAAATATCACTCTTTGTTGATATAAAAAATAATGTCCAACAGCTGATAATGTGCTGCTTTTACTGTTTGTGTTTCAATGTGATGTAAACTAAATATGAAGAGTTTACGGAATTTTGAAATTGACAAAATAGTATATGACGGTGTTAGTGAGGACAGTGATAGTGAAGCATAAAAGAAAATGGTGATTAAGATTTTGACAGTTTAATTTCTTATGAGAGACAATGAAAATGAACAGGGTCAAGGAGATGTTCACAAGCTAGGCCTACCAATACAATTTGGGAGTGGACTTGTAGACACTGTAGTCAGACCAAGTTTACATAACCGAAAATGTACCCTATTACAGATTGACACAGACAATTGGCCAAATAACATTGTTTTTAGAGATATACTCACATTAAATACAATTTCTTTATGGTATATGAAAAATACTTGTAGTGAATTATAATTATTTAGTGAAGTTTTGTGAATGATTTGTATTGAAACAAACAGTTATGCACCAATAGTGTATTTTATTTTCTAAATTATTACTACAAAATATCATCTAGAATAAAACTTTTCCTAACTATCGTACTTTATGAAAACATAGAATTTGTTACGTTTATAAATCTTTAGTATATTTAAAAAAAATTAATTTGAAAATTTGTCATGTTTTATTAACAATTTTTCAAAACATTTTTTTAAAAATAGGCATATAATGTGATTTACACTTTTTTTGAAATTAAACTACATGGACATATAGCTTGAAAGTTGAAAGAGTAACAGCATTTAATAAAAAATGGTATTCATAACTATTATAGGAAAGTAATAACTGAATAGTTGGACGTATGAAACATTTGATTAATTGGTACTTGAAGGTTACTCAAACAGTAGATTATTTGCTTCCTCAATGTGTTAAAAAAAGTTTAAAACCCTACTCATTGAATTCTGTTATCTCTGTTAAAATTATTATGACTTTTTTAATATTTGTATTTTATGTTTTATTTATTTATTGTAATATTTTATGAATGAGTAACTATTGTATTATTTATTATTATATTTTATTAGGTTGTTCTATTTTTTTATAACTTCTTATTCATTTTGTAAATTTATCACTTTATAATAATTAATTATTTTATTTTATATATGGTTTTTTACTTGGCCAAAAAAAAAAAAAAATTTGCACCATCCTATAAAATTAAATAACTGGACATCTTGTAACATTTCACATTTTTCTGTAGATTAAAGTTCAGTTCGGTTGTGTGAGCTACATAATCAGAAGATTAAACTTGTTACAAAAATGTCAGAGATTATAGGAGTGGTTGATTCTGGTTACATTTTAATTTGGTTTTGACAGATGGATAGATGATGTGGAGTGTTAAAGACTCAAACCAAAGAAAAATGATTATTTAATCATTTTTTAAAACTTCAATTATGTTAGTGGAGGACAACCTGGAATTTTATAAAAATAGTTGTTTTCTTTTAACTATCTTTAATTATAAGTACATTATAAAACGTTGAAAGATATAAGACAGTGGTGATCCACCTATCAACCGATAAAATTAGAGCGTAATGTTTTATCTGGTAAACCAATCAGAAAAATAGTGGGAAAAGTGGGGACTCTACAAGTAGTGAGAAGATTCACTTCTTATTCAACAGCTGGGCTGGTAGTAATGATAATAAGTTTATGGACAAGTTGTCCAAAAATTTAGTTGATTTTGTTATAAATTAAAATAGTCAAATACCAAGTATTGAAATTCTTTTTCACTTGGAAAAAATAAATGGTCTAGCAATTGTATTTTAACTAGAGACAGTGCACAAGTATCCATGGTATAGATGCAAATATTAGTAAATTATGTAATATCTATATATCAAACAATTTAAAGATCGATTAAAGATATGAAGAAGAAAAGACATTTAATAATAGAAGATATTTGAACAATTTGCAAATGGTTTTGGGGATAGTAGAATATTCAAATTTATGATTGCAATGGAGGGAAATAGACTTGAATGATTTGTTTTTATGTTTAAATTTAATAATTTAAACAAACAGATAATTTGATATATTATGAGATGTGAATTATGTTTTCAGGTTCTGTACTTGTAATGTGTAATTTAATTATGTTTGTGGTTTTTTCAAAATAAACATGTATGTATTTCTGGACCTTTGACTATGTTTATGATTTTACTAAATACACTGTTTGGTAATCCACGACCCTGGGTAATTTTTTTTTCTCAAAAACATATTGGCACCCAATTAATAAAAAAAGTATAAAAATTAAAGGAGAAGAGAATTGTTACAATCTCAACTTATTGTTATTGAAAACAGGTTTATTTATCGTAACATGCAATAACAAAATTCTAAAATTTAAAGGATTCCCCCCTCTTACTCTATATGTTAACAGAAATTTAATAAACAACATATTTCTTACAGGATTGTGCTGGATGAGAGTGTAATACCTAAAAGATATGCTCGAGTTTTATTACATGCAGTTTATCTGGATACCGTTGACTTATCATTGATACTACGAGGGAGTGGATGCGGTAGTAGTGCTGGAAGTCTTGGAGAGGTTTGTCCATCCACTGTTTCTAATTGGATTGTTTAAGAGTGTATATTTGTATAAATTGACCAATGTATGTATTTTAATGCTGGTATTTTTAATTTCTTATGTGCATAGTATAAACAAAATTTTACGATAAAGCAAAACAATTTACCTAGAGTTTTTCACGTAAATACCCGTTTGGAAGTTCCCTAAATAAGTGTCTACAGTCCATTGAAATCACGTGCTACATCCAAACGGTTGTACCAATGATTTTGTTATTGGTTCTATTTTGATTAATTTTTCACGAGTAATTGGTAACCATTTATTCCGTTTTGAAAAGTGGAATCTGAAAATCAGTCCTAGCGATTTCATTCAAATTTTGATTAAATGTTAAACTTTATGGTTCAAATCTCTCTATCAAATTGAATGTAAATAACAATTAAGAATTGTGAGTAAATTTGTAAATCTCAAGATAAAACCTAGCAAGCATTTAGATTAATTAGATTATTTTCCAAATTATACGTGAATTGATATTTATTTTCATGTTTGGTTTAGTACCTTAGTTTTGGAAATAAACCTTCAGTTTTCATCAACATTTGATTGAAATAGATGGATTTTAAGATATTTATTTTTTAAGACTGTGCTCATAATTTCACTTATTACTTAATTGACAGATAACGCCAGAACTACATTTTTGTGGAGATAGAGATGATTACTTTTTAATTGCTTACTATTTAGTTTTTTTGCTGCATGGGTATATAAGAAAGTTTGGCTGTATTTTTCTTCATCAGTAAATTAATACTGTTCTTTTTACTATAAATGGTACATTTAGTATCTCTTTGGTATCTTATATCTTGGTCTATTGGCTAGAGCTCTCGCCTTGTCTGCTAGAGCTTCCGGGTTTGATCTCTGTGAGATCCTATACAAATTTTGTGTTAATTCACCAACATGAAGAAAATGGGAAGCTATTTCAGTAGTGAAATGTGATCATAAAATTTAAAAGTTAGAGTATCAGGAATTTAATGTGCTGACCATACAGCACCTTGTAATGTTTCATGTTAGTTTGGTAGATTAGTTATTTGTTTCGACTAAATGATATATGTAATTAGAAGATTTACCAGATGTGAAATCAAGAGTGAAATTATAATTGTGGTTGAGATCTGGTTGCATGTTGAAAGATTAAATGAGCTTAGAATATTATAGATCCTGAAGGGAAATTAATGATAAAAATATCTTTTTTTAATTTTTTTTAAATAAGTAACTAAGCAACCAATCAGAGAAAATTGTATAGATTACTTAATTTTAGAATAAAACAATATGTATTTGGTTTATACGAGATGTCAGGATATTTTAGGCTATTGTTTTTGCTAACAACGAAATATGAAAGGATTTGATTAGTCGAAAAAGATCGACTAATCAAATAATAAATTAGAAAACAGTAGTTTTGGTGTGGTCAGATATCTAAGACGGAATGTATTCAGATTTGTTTCGAGTAACACCTCGAAATAGAATATAATTTGTTGTTAGCGGTCACTGAGAATTGAGTTGTGAGTTTTGGCAAGTGGCCTCCGGGAAAGTCGGAGAATTGTGGTGAAACCATAATTCTGTATATTAAATAGTTTGCAGTGTTGAACTTTTAATTAACAGCAGTAATCAACTTCCTTGCTATATGATGCATTAAATTAAATTCTCATATTAAAAGAATTTATGGACAAAGTATTGACTGTGATAAATTTCTTATGTTTGATGAAATTTAAATAAAAACTTGTTTCTTTTGAGGAATAAATTAAATTCTCATATTAAAATAATTTGTGGACAAAGTATTGACGTTAATAAATAAATTGATTTCTTACATTTGAAGAAATTTAGTTTAATTTGTGGATGGACTTGACCGTGTAATAGAACTTTTACTCGGATAGTTTTTAATAGAATAAATATTTAAATATATATTTATGTATGTATTTTTAGGAGTTCTACTTCTAATTTATTTTAGTTTAGATGAATAAATGTATGATTTTCAGGCAGGCCAAAACTCTAAATTTATTATTGAAAATACACTGCCTTTAGAATCCACGACCCGAGATCACAATTTAGTAAAAATTGAACCCGAGATAAATCTAAATAGGATAAAGTCGAATATAGTTAAAATATTACAACCTGATGAAAAGCAGGCCTAGGCTCACAAATGACTGTTGTACTTAAGGGTTTATTAATGTTTATTAAGTTTAGATTTTTTTATAGGTTTATTAATTTTTATTAAGTTTAGATTTTGTATGGATAGTAGAGACAGGCTTTCCTTGGAAAGTGGTCCTTGGTATCACCTAATAGTACACAAGTAAGATAAGACACACTTCTGAAATATTCCTTAAACACTGTTCACTTTCTCAATCAGTAGAGTATAAAAAGAAGACTGAATCTAGGATTTTTATTAAGGTTTATATATTATTCTGCATCAAATTGGACATTTTGAAACTAGTCATCCATATAGAAGTATAAATAAACATTATGCTTGACTTGTGAGATGGTATACTTGATAAAATAAAAAAGTTATAAACAAATTCTTAAGAATAGTACATTTAGGTTAGAGTGTAATAGGGCACATTTAATATTATGTTTAGATTTTGTATGGATAGGAGACACAGGCTTACCTTAGAAAGTGGTCCTTGATAATTACCTAGTAGGACATAAATCGAAAAATGCACAATAAGGCATTAATGTTCTGAAATATTTTGTAAACACTACACTTTTCAATCAGAAGAGAGTTAAAAAGAAGACTAATTATTGTCAAGTGAACAGTGTTTATGAAATATTTCAGAACTTTAGTGTTCTATTTTTGTACTACTAGGTACCACTTTTCCAAGGTAAGCCTGTGTCTCCTACCCATACAAAATCTAAACAGAATAGTAAGTTTATTTATTCAAATGCGTTTCAACAACAAAAAGTCAATTGCTAAACAATAGTTCTAGTTTAGTTATTGTAGCTTGTATATCACTGAAGATGACAACTTTGTTGTTGAAACATGTTTGAATAAATAAACATAGTATTTCTGAGAATTTATATTTTTAATTTATATATATATATATATATATATATATATATATATATATATATATATATATAGGAATTTATTCAAGATTCATTGTTTATTTTACTATTAACCATTAAAGTTTTTTATTATTTCATTGTACAGGTGGAGGCTCTAACACAATCTGGAAGAGCACGCCCAAGTCCACTAGAAGAAGCAATGGAGTTATATCAAATCGGTCGTTTCCTTGAGTTAGATATCGTGTCACAAGGCTGTGAAGATGTTATACTAGAATGGTTAACCATAGAATCCCTCCCAGGAGTCTTAAGGTGGGGAAGTCAACCTCATGGTTCAGCATGGGTTCATAGACAAGCAAAACATTTCCTCAGAGAAGAGTTTGCTCAAATTGCTCAGTCTAATGTATTGCATCAGTTAGATAAAGCTCACCTGATCGATGCATTACATTCCCACTTCCTTCAAGCTAGCGAGCTTGAAGTTCTACAGGCTGTTTTAAAATGGGGAGAACAGGAACTGGTTCGTAGGATGGAAGACAGAGGTGAGTTTAAATACTTTTTAATATCTTTTGAAATGAGAAATTGTATTTTATCACTGGAATATGTTACATTATCATATAAACATAATGTAGAGATTATTTTATGATTGGGGGGGGGGGGTATAAAAAGAATATTCAGTTTTTTATATTGCCAGTACACAATTCAAATGGTTGAAGCGATTTGATATAAGCATATTTTGGCCATTATCTCTAAAATAGTGGTTGGATCACCTCTCAAGGGCTCACATATAGTAGTGACTTGAACCTTTCTTCATTTATTTACTCTTGTGTTAGATCCCTCTCTTTATTTTTCCTATCAGGTCTCTGTTTACCAACTCTTGTTCTTTTCTGACCTTACAGCTAAGTTTTCAAGGGTTAGGAGTCTTTATTTTATGTGTTTTTTGTCTTTATTTTATGTGTTTTTCTCATTTTTTAAGGCCATGATAACAAGATTTTTCTCATTTAAAAACAACAACAAAAATTCTTTTAGTGTATTATATTTGAGAGCATTCATATCTAACATAATATAGATTTATGTTATATTTGCTCATGTGACATTCTTGTAAAGAATATTGTGTCTGTGTCAGCCAGTGTGAATACATTGAATCGTACAGGCACAACACATCGCATAGGCATAGTATTACTGCATAAAATCTAATACAGACACAATTTTATTAATGAAAACCTTATAATAATGAATAAAATTTGTTAAAGAATATACTTTGTACAATCTGAATAATATCAAATATAGTGACAACTGAAAAAAGATTGCAACTCGTAAAGAAATCTCAAACAAGCTCAATGTGCATGATAGTTTTCTTATTTACTTATTCAGTTATTATTATTATTTTTTATTATTTCCTTTATCTATCAGCCAGTTGTAGTAGTGTATATACTAGTTTTAATAAGTTAATAAAACAAATGTAACTTTCCTATTTCGGTTTAATTTTTCTAGTTTGGTTTCAAATTTATATCGACTCGTACGAAAATAGTTGAAAAATGTATCTTCTTAAGATCTTTATACAATATAGTATATTCTCATTTTGAGCGTACGATGTACAGATTCAGGCTTTTTTGTGGCTCTTTCCTGGACTTCCTCTTCTAAAAA
Source organism: Aphrophora alni (assembly GCA_963513935.1). NCBI lineage: Eukaryota > Metazoa > Arthropoda > Insecta > Hemiptera > Aphrophoridae > Aphrophora > Aphrophora alni. The sequence continues at coordinate 82,266,520 of OY740769.1, forward strand.
TAAAGTAATCTCAGATAATTCTGTAACATATAGGTGGTGAAGCATATTTAAATTATACATATCAGAGCATGCAAACAATATTCTCTTTGCAATGTCACATTGAAAATGTATTTTTCACTAAGAAAATGTTCTGTTGGCTTCCCAAATGGTTTGTCAGTATGAATACCGTAGAAATATTGTGTCTGACATCGGGCATATTCCATGAACCAACCTTAATCATTATGGACACACAAGAACAACATTTCTTAGTTGTTATTTCTCCAAAAATGTGTATAAGGTTATCGGATAAAAAGTGAATATTAAATATGGACTCAATCTTGGAATGCAGAATATTTAAGAAAAAAGGAGCAGCTACGACTCAGTTGCTTACAACATATATGTAGTTTGTTGCAGTTCTGAATTGTGAAACAACAAAGATTACGCAAGTGGAATTGGGTTCCATGGAATATGATAGTTCTCCAACTTCATTAGTCAACAAACATAAGGTAAAGGAGTTAAAAACCAATTTAAAAATACATAAATTGGTAAAATCAAAAAGAACTATTTAACACCATTATATTCATTTTATTTTTTTCTATTTACTTAAAATCAACAATTTTTTTTATGTATCCAGCTTGGGAATTTTATTTGATGGAATTTTAGCTTTCATTAAAATCTGATCGAAATGGCTTAGGGTTGATTGTGAAATATTCAACTTTCAAAGATCAAGTCAAATTTAATTTTCACTTTTTAACTGATAACTCTCATACCGTCATTTTTTTTTTGGCCGATAGTAAAATTAATTGTTTTGGTTTTATGTATTAGTTTCTGAGAAAGTAAAATGATTTTTGTGCACCAATTATTTGTATTTATAAACATAATTCCTAATAAGACTTGCATATTATCTTTACAGAACCCAACCTTTTGAGTCATACAGCCCATTCAGTAACTAGGAAAGGTGTAAAGAAAAGAGACCTGAGCGATGTTGAACTTAGAGAAATTTTATCAGAACTTCTTCCTTTAGTTAGAATGGACCATGTAGCTCCTGCATCTTCAGAAACACTTGGAGCTGCAATCAGGAGAGGACTTGTATCCACGCCACCTAGTCATATGATTGGTTCAGACCAGAGAGATGCTATAAGGGTCAACGCTTGGGTTCGTGTTAGTCCTCACAACAATGGACTGTTTGTTCGACCAAGACTGTTTATGCCTTATTATGAAGAGCTTAAGGTTTGTTTTTAAAAGTTTTCGGATTAATTAAAAATATTAATAACTTTTTATAATTTACATAGTTGCATGTTTACTCATTTTTATTAATGTCTGTCTATCTAGCAGTATAATTATAGGATATGTTATGTACTTTTACCTCTCATATAGATAAGTCTTATCTTAAATATCTATGTAGTCATCTTACCCTCTGCTTTAATTTAAAACAAAAATTGATATATAGAAAGAGAAAATAATTATCGGAGTTGTTTATCGTTGTCACCATGAAAAGTTGTAGAAAAGTTATCCATGAGAAATGGCAATAATCATTTTTTTAATTGTTAGCAGTGAATGATGAATTTTACCACATCTTACTCTCCACTTATCAATTCTCTTTCTATCTATTCCCTCCTTCTATCCTTTCTGTCTCTCATTATTTCCCCTCATTCTCTCTATCTCTTTCCTTTTCTTTCTTTCTTAAAAATATTTATTTAACTATTTCTCTCATTACTTATTACTATGTGTTACCTTGGAACTGTTTCAGTAATGTACTATAAATGCCTTGATTAGGTTGTCCTCAGTCCGTTATGTAGACGTAGCTACATCGTTGTTTCACCGATCACAGTCAGTTTCATCAGACTAAGCACTAAAACATAAACACACAACACGTAACACAAACAATGGTAGATTTGAAATAATCTGAGTAAAACTCTTTGTCTACTGGTCGCAAGAATGTCTACTGTAGAATAATGTGGCCACAGACAATTTTTAATTTTAATGATGAAGATTTTTACTCAGATTATTTCAAATCTACCCATGTTAGAGTTACGTGTTGTGTGTTTATATATCAGTGCTTAGCCTGATGAAGCTGACTGTGATTGGTGAAACAGCGCTGTAGTTATGCCTACGTAATGGTATCAATGTGATTTTAGTGAACTTTGTTCTTATTATTTATTGTGGATTCTCTCCCCTCCCTCCACTTTTAGGGTTTCCTGAAAAGTAACGTTTTCATATATTTGTTATCTGTTCAGCAGAAATTATAACCATTGAATTTATATCTAAGATGAAATCCCACAGAATATTGTAATCTGAGCCTCAATATGTTGGTTGATCAGTTGCAGTTTTTGTGCTCAGGTCCAGAATATGTTACCAAGAGGAGGCTTGGAATGTACCACTTAGAAATTTAAAATTTCATTTGCACATACAGTAGAACGTCGATAATCCGGATTAATTGGGACCGGACCCCATCCAGATTATCAAATTATCCGGATTATCGAAATTACATTAAAAAACGGCCAGCACGCACTATTTGAGAAAAAAAAGTTTTTAAAATTGTATTATTTTCTATTATTGGTAGGTAGACTATAAGGTCTATAAATTAAAAACATGTTTTTCAAGCACTGTATCGTATTTTATTTACAGCAACATGTGTACAACGTACAGTAAAAACATCAGACACTACATATTTGAGTTATAAAAAAAATCAGTGATTGGCTTTTGAACTGCGGTAGTGGTTCGTTTTTTTGCAGCTAAGTCCTTAATCCGTTTTATAGTAATTAGTATTAAGTAGTAAGTACGCAATTTTATTTCTTGCTAGAGACGAATCCGGATTATTGACGGTCCGGATTTTTGACCTCCGAATTATCGACGTTCTACTGTATAATGTTTTTAAAGATATTTCTGTTTTGTTCGTATGTAATGAAATTACATATAATTGATGTTAATGGTATGTTGTAGGCACTTTTGGAAGATCAGCTTGTACAAGATGTAGAATTGTTGCGATTACGAAGGGTTCGATATATCCCTGACATTCCAGATACTCTGTACATGGTTGAGGACAAACCTCGTCCATTGGGTGTTGATGTTCTCGCTGCATCTATTCCTGGTAAGTTAAGTTTTAGTTTACTTTCTCACTCGTACGTACGCTAGAGAAAGATTATAATCTTGAAAAAAAAATTGTTTTTGAAAAGATATAATATATGTTTAATGTTTATCGTCAAAGGAGTGTGGTACTCTATTAACTTATATTTTACTGCACTGAATCCAATTATTGCAGAACAGATATGAATAATTTTAAAAAATCATAACGAAAAAAATTTTCTGGGCCTTGAAATATAATTATACAGTATAACAAATATAACTACTGTATATACATTTTATAAAGGATTGCTTATTCTGTTCAAAAGGAAGAAATTAGGGATGAGACGATTAACTTACCAATTAATCATAATTATTATAATTGGTGATTCATACCTCTCTTACCTATTAGAGTTCACCATAAAATAACTATTCAACTATCATTAACTTTCAACCGTGATAAGTTATTAAATTCCAATAATAAAGAAATAAAAACTATAGGGATAGTTTATAAATAACTAGTAACACAAAGTCAACACCGTTATACGATTAGCACTGATTACAATACATTGGTAATATTAACAACCTCTGATTAATTTGATTGAAAAAGATTATCAAGATAAAATAGATAAAATTAGATCTGAGAACATCTTTTTGTGAGAACAAAAATACATATTATTAATATCATCATAATGGTTAGTTTTGGTAAGTGTAATCGCTGATTCATACTTCTCTAACCGATTTGGACTTGACAATTGGAGCTCACCATAAAATAAAATAGGCTATTGATTAATAGTAAAATTATTCTATTCCAATAACAAAAAAGAAAAAATATGTAGTTAGCCAGTAATTCAACATTAACAAAAGTTTGTTACACCCGTCATCCTTTACAGATTACAGAATAAATGCATAAGCCAGAAAAAGGTTATCAATGTAGTGTTGTTATATGTGGACATATTTTAGTAGAAAACAAAAATAACATACCATCATAATTCTCGTTTATGATTTAACTATAAAACAAAAAGCAGACATTTCTACAAAATTTGTAATTTAAACTTTGTGTTTTGGGATTTCCAAGTCACTTTTATTAAATGTGAAAGCTCTAAAGTAAAAAGTGTTAATATTATTAACTGGATTTCATTGTGTGACTTTGTTTTAAAAAAATAATTCCAGACACAAGACCATCTTCAATTAAACATTAAATGCTCCTTTGTTTGAGGTCGTTGATTAAATAAAAAATTAACAAAAATACCCAAACACTAGAGTAGAGAAGTAATTGCTAGATCATTCCCATTTTTGGTCTTTGAGATTTTTAATCAATTCCACATAGAGAATAATTACTTTAAAACCCTTTTATCCCCGGACCCAAAAATTGGAATTACAATATCTGTAAGTACACATCACTACCAAAGATATGTCGAACAATACCAGAGCCTAAAGGGGCTATTTTCAGCATTTTGGTAAAAAATTTCATAACTTTGTTAATATGTGTGCTATTGGAATAAAATGGATTACAAAATAAAAAAAGTGTTTATAACTATTTAACGTTGTTTAGCCCACACCCCCTCAACAAAAGTAATAATAATATAAAAACTTAAATTGTTTTTTGGGAGACTTTTACAAAATAAATAAATAGGAATTTATCTGTGGAAGCTATATTATTTTATACTAAATATCATATTCTGAATATAGAAAAATTGTATTTCTAAATCAAATATCAAACTTTTAATAAAATTGTTTATAGTTGTATGCTATATTTTAAAAAAAATTAGGTCTAAAGTGAGATATGGCTTACCAAATAAATAAATAAGAAAAAAATTAAGTACTCAACAAATATATATTCTGGTATCAATTTGTATATATTTGTCTTTTGATATCAACACAGAAATGTTTATATTTACACTAAAAGGTAACTTTTTCAAAATAAAAAATGAGTAAGATTGAAAAATCAATAGGTTTTGTTGCATTAGGCGGGCCGGCAATGTGTATATCCAGGTAACTCATGAAAATCAAATGAGTGTGTGGAATTTTGGCCTTCTACTTCATTTACACCTTCCCAAATTTCATCATCTTCCTCTTCTTCTGTAGAAGGAAATTCAGAACTGTCACTATGTACCTAGCTACAAAAGCGATCTTGAAGACTAGGTTCTTTTGATGGAGTATGCCTAGCGCTTGCTTGTGTTGAAGAAGGCTAATCAACAATAAAGTCCCTGTCAGTAAATAAACTACTACCAAGAATGGCTGAATCGTTTTCTGGGTCATTTGTAGTGTCCATGTCACTAGCATCACTATCAAATAATGCTGAATATTCTGATCAGTCATCGTCTGAAAATTTATAGTTGTCCAATTGTCTGTCACTTCACTTGAATGATTTACTGTATTTTTGTCATCCATTTTTATATAATAATTCCTACTATAGTTAAAATATTTAACAAAACTATCCCAATAACAAATATTACCTCTCAAAAAAAACCAAAACTCACAATAATATAAACACGAGGAAAGATAACCTTAGTCAGACAACACCGCAGAAATAAACACAATTAACTTAAGCTGAGTGTGCACAGTGTTGTCAAACAATTCCGTAGAGTAAGCAATGTTTCTATAACCTTAGTTAGAAAACACCACAGAGATAAACAACTAACATAAGATGAGCATGTACAGTGTTATCAAACAAATCTGTAAAGTAAGCAATGTTTCTATAACCTTAGAGAACACCACAGAAATAAACACAACTAACTTAGGCTGAGGGTGTACAGTGTTGTCAAACAATTCCATAGAGTAAGCAATGTTTCTATAACCTTAGAGAACACCACAGAAATAAACACAATTAACTTAAGCTGAGTGTGCACAGTGTTGTCAAACAATTCCGTAGAGTAAGCAATGTTTCTATAACCTTAGTTAGACAACACCACAGAGATAAACAACTAACATAAGATGAGCATGTACAGTGTTATCAAACAAATCTGTAAAGTAAGCAATGTTTCTATAACCTTAGAGAACACCACAGAAATAAACACAACTAACTTAGGCTGAGGGTGTACAGTGTTGTCAAACAATTCCATAGAGTAAGCAATGTTTCTATAACCTTAGAGAACACCACAGAAATAAACACAATTAACTTAAGCTGAGCGTGCACAGTGTTGTCAAACAATTCCGTAGAGTAAGCAATGTTTCTATAACCTTAGTTAGACAACACCACAGAGATAAACAACTAACATAAGATGAGCATGTACAGTGTTGTCAAACAATTCCGTAGAGTAAGCAATGTTTCTATAACCTTAGAGAACACCACAGAAATAAACACAACTAACTTAGGCTGAGCGTGCACAGTGTTGTCAAACAATTCCGTAGAGTAAGCAATGTTTCTATAACCTTAGTTAGACAACACCACAGAGATAAACACAACTAACTTAAGATGAGCGTGTACAGTGTTGTTAAACAATTCCGTAGAGTAAGCAATGTTTCTTGTTTGTTACAGTGTGTTTAGCAAACATGAAAATATTTAAAATTGTTAATAATTCAATTGAAATAATATATACTTCATCAAACAATCGCAGCTAGTTGTAAAATATGTATTTATACATGTTTAAAAACACTAAAACTACAGCGACGATATATTGGCGCCTAGGGTTTTTTGCATACTATATGGCGATGATATATTGTCACTCAGGGGTTTTCACATAATTCATCGGTGACGATATATCGTCACCTGGGATTCGAAGGGTTAACAAACAATTCCTTCAATAAACTAACAAAATTTTAAAGCGCATTTTAGGAACACGCAATAATTTTACCGAAAACATTAATAAAATATTTGAACAACTCTTTCAAAAAAGTACGATTTTATAAAAACTTTAAATAAAATGTAAAAAATATTAAAATAAATTATTTAAACTTAACCTAAGGAACTTTTCATCCTTTAAACCTTTGTAATTCATATTCAAATCCATTTTAAATTCTTTAATCATTTTTTCATGCATTTTTTTAAGTAAAACATTTTAGTAAAAACACTTTTAAATCTTCTAATTCAACACACATATTGATTACCAAATTTTGTTGTTTACACTACTGCCCATTAATATTATTAATTATTTTCTTATCTCAAAAATTGCAATATATTTAATGTTACAATTTAACATCAGATAACAAATATAGAGATTGATATTTTTATAACACAAGACTATAACATTGGTTGAGAGACAAAATAGTTACAACTATCTAGATATAAAATTATGTTAAAGATAAAGCTATCATTTTTTTTTTCCTTGTTGGAGGTAAAAATAACCTTTGTCATCATTGCCTTATATAAAAAAAAAGAAAAGATGATAAAATAAAACCCCTAGCCCCCCGAATACTCTAATAGGGTTTTGCACTCATTACGATAAAAAGACCTGTGTAAAGGAGCGCACATATAAAAATGATTTTCCTTTGAGAAAACTTATAACATGAAATTTTCTATTACAAATCCCTACCTGCGTGAATGAAAATTGCCTGAATACAAATACTGCTGAACTCAAACTTGAGAAATCAATTACAGCTGTGATGGATAAGAGACAAATAATTCATCAATAACCTTTTATTTACTTTTTTTTTTAATGTTTTAACAATGCCCTAACAAGTTGACCAAATCAATTAACTCATTAACAAACTTGAATAGGAAAACTATTTTAATAATTGAAATTGCTTATGTAAGACATTGAATTGCACTTTTTAAATTGTTGTTTAAGACATAGAGAATTTTGAAATGTATTGATTCCCATCTCCCCAAAAATACTGGTTTGAAAGTTTTGGTCTATAATAAAGAATTATAGCGTTGCAATCTACACATATCCACACTACTGTCCCTAGTTTATTTGCTTTTTACAGGTGCCATTACATCTAGACCAGAGTATATGTTTAACTCTATTCAAGATCCCGCAGATTTTTGAAATATGCAGGAAATCTGACCCATCATCAAAAATATCATCAGATTTTTGAAACATATGGTGAAAATACAATAGGAAGTTCCTAATTTATCTTGTTCTTGAATTTTATCTTTAGAGTTTCCAAATATTTTATCCTTTATTTCTGTACAAATAAGGGTTTGACACAGCACTAGTTTAGCTATTGTAGCTTGTGCATCACTGAAGATGTCGACTTTATCATTGAAATGCGTTTGAATAAATAAATGTACTATTTGTGTTCAATTTGTATTTATGCACATAAATATGATTAACTCTCTTTGTACATCTTCATTCCTAATTCTTTCCAACTTTGTTATTGTTAAATTTTTTAATTATAAATTTATGTATTTTTTCCCCCCCAAACTATGTAACATACTGTTTTTTAAACTAAGATTGAATATACGAGACTTTACTATCAAGTAACAAATGAAATTTTTTTTTTAATTCTTTGGTTTGTTATACCAAAGCTCCCCCATCTACTTAGTTTTCACAACAGCATGTTCAAGATTTCGTCATTTATATATAGTACGGTTGAATCTTGATCGCTGTCATTTAAAAAACTTGCACAATTCAAAATATTTTGTATGTTTTTAAAGTTAAAGCTTTGTAACAGCTTAATGGAATATTATTGTCAACAGTGCCTGACCCTGCAACTATGGCAGCTATGTTGAAAAGGGAACAAAAATTACGTCAATCACCAAGCTGTCAACGTGCAGTGGCTTTACCTCTGTCTTCACGTCATGAAGTCAATAGGCAAATACGACTTAGAGTTGTACGTGAATTTAACCTGCCTGATCAAGTTGCGGATTTACTTGAAGTAAGTTTGTGGATTATTAAATATGATTTAACCTGAAAGGATTAGTTTAAAATGTTATAAATGTATTTGAATATTTTTTATTGTTGTTTTTGCTGTATCGTTCAACTCTTCATTTGTATAACAAGTTATTCTAAGAAAAAGAAAATTTTAATTTGAAAAACTACTACCGATTTGAATATGTTAAAAAAAAAAATTATTAACCCTACAACTGCCCTGTATATTACTCTTAAGTGGCAGGTCTTTTTAGTGAATTTTGCAAGAGTTTTTATTAAAATTCACAAAAAATAATAATACAGGCGAAACTCGTTAATCCGCACGGACGGTACTCCGATCGCCGCGTTACTCCGAACGGCCTTCAGTTGCCATTTCTTAGAATTCCCATGTCACAACAACGGAAACGTAAACAAAGTAAAGGATGTAGTTGAGATGAGTCACTAGTCAGGTCATTTCACTATTGGTACTATACCAGATCCTCACCCTTTGTCAACTGCGTGATGACGCGTTTCGTAAGTCGATCAATAAAGCAGGTCAGAAAACGATTAAAGACTTTTTATTGTAAAGTTATTTATTGTATTACAAAGTTATTTATTGTATTGTACAACTTTATTATGTACTGTACTGTAGTTTTTAAATTTATTGTACAGTAATAAAATTTGTTTTAAATTATTTCTGGCGTTTTTTTTTTGCATTTCCTCAGTAATCCGAACTTTTTGATAGTCCGAACCCCTCGAGCAAACAAATATTCGGATTAACGAGTTTCGCCTGTATAATGAAAAACCCAACTTGTAAAATATCATTTTTTAGAGGAAGATCTATAGAATTTATTTTTGTAATAAAATAAAATGTTAGGATGTGAACACTTTGGAGTTAGTATGTCAGGAATGAAAAAAAAAATTGATCTAACGGAAGGAAAATTTTCACATAAATACCTAAATATAAAATACAAACTATTTTTTTCCAAGATTTTTTTTTTTTTTGTGTTCTATTTGTGAATACAAGTTTATAAAATAATATATCAATTTACAAAATTGTTTCTTGTAAAAACCAGTTTTTATTTTTTAAAACTGCAAAACCGCTAAATAGCCTTATTTTTCAAAAAAAAAAAATGCAAAACCCAATTTGTAATATACCATTATTTAGAGGAATTATATAAAATTTATCTCTGTAATAAATAAAATGTAAACCATGGATGGTAATCAAAAAATAGCCCTAACCGAACTGCAAAATTCTAGAGATATACAGCTAAATACAAAATGCAATACAATTTTTCAAACTTTGTTCAAGATATATTAAAGTCTTATGGTTTATTTGATTTATTATATTATTTAAACAATACATAATAATTATATAAATCTACTAATAAATTACTAAATATTTGTAGGTTAGGTTTAATTTAATAACATAGCCTATTAATTTAGATTGTGTAAGGATAGGAGACACAAGCTTACCTTGGAAAGTGGTCCTTTATTTAATAGTACACGCCTAGAAAAACACAAAATATTTATTCCCTGTTAAACTCTAACCTTTATATACATAAAGTAAGTCTAATGTTGTGAGTAGGATAAATATAATTTTCATAGTCTTGACGACTAATCAAGAACTCAATTTTATTTACACCCTCTCCAAAGAAAATATAATAATCTATATTCATACAGATTTCTTTTAATTACAATTGATAAACATAATTTATATGTATGGAACATTATAATATTGAAAATCAGTAACATTTGTAAGACCGTCACTGACGAAACACTAAATTAAAGCTTAACTTCATGGGAGAACTGTTCGAGATCAAAACAGGAATCGTACAAGACAAGATGATGAACTAGTGTTACTGTTGTTACTCAACTGTGTTCTGGAGAAAGAAGTAAGAAGCTGGAGAACCAAGATGAGGCGGAAGATAACTTCAAACAGTATACAAATATGTCACAAGAATAATAATTAGACCTTTTATTGCCTACCGTATGTGGATGATAGGTGTCAACTTTCCTTTGTCAGAATACATGACAGTGGTTAAAATGAACTAGGATTGGAAGAGTCTGCGGCTTTAAATATCTAAGAGAGAACATCATTGCAAACAACAGTGAAAGACTATTACTGGAATAAAGCTGGGAACAGCCTTTAGATTGTGTCAGAAAGTTTACAATTCAAAATCCGTTTTGAATAATACATTCGATTCCCGATTCTCGATACTAACCCCCCCCCCTGTCCACCACCTTTTCTCTTTAATAATTAAAGTGTTTATATTATAATTATAACGAAGATGGCCAATGTTTTACTGCATGTCACACTTTTGATATGCGTGCCTTAGTTTTCAGGAACAAAATTAAATAACAAATGTTTCAACAAATAAATAACACAATTAATTCATACTCAAGGTTAGATTTTTTACAAATTTAAAGTTTATTTAAATTTCTACAAATAAGCTGACAGTATATAGGCCTATAACATATTATTTTTAAAGAAAGGGAAAAAACACTTCGAACGTGAAAAAGAATTTGGCTTTGAAATGGAATGAATTAATTCAAAAAATTATTACTTTATTAGTTTTAATCAAAACACCACAAACCATACATCATTTTAAAGAGGAAATCAAGAGCTTTAAGAAAATATATTATGTTATAGGGTAATTGGAATTTTAAAAATAATAAAAAATAAAAAAAACAATAAATATTCTTTACTATTTAAAAAATAATGTAGCTTTAAAAATAGCTACATTACTATTATGATAACCTAGGCCTAGGCCATCACTATCTTCATAAACTTGACCATTATCACCAGATTCATTTGGCCTATGAGAAAACTTTACTTACTTATTACTTTGACCATTTTGTGTATGGCTAGATATATTATTGCTGGTTGAAGGACCTAAACTGTTGTATTCTTCCTCACTAACCTAAAAGTTGGTATCCTCAAAGTTTGGTGGGTCGGCAAACAGACGGTCAACAAATTCATTATCAGAGCCAGCATCGTATACAGGATCACTTATTCTTTCATACTGGACCACAGAAGATGGTTACGATTGTCATTGTCATCAAAACTAAGATTATAAATATTATAATCACCATCATCTACCATCAGAGTTTGACAACTCGGAACGAATCATTCGAAGTGTGTGTCTGTCTAAATAATCAGTCATTTTCACAATTCATTACACTATACTACACTAAATGACTAAAACGACAAATAAAAATATTGCTTTGGAAACAATAAACACATTTATCAGCGTACAAATCACATAGAAAGCTCACTAGCAGAACGTAAACAATGACGCGGTAAACACAGCATAGACGGCTGAGCTCGACTCGGACAGCTGACATCGTGCTAATGCGCTATTCGACTGAATAATATTTTCTTATGACTAAAGAGCTGACCATAGAGTAAAAACTGCTATTTTACTGAAAGAATATGAATTGAAGAGCATTACTATACATCAAAAGATATTATTACGCTAAAAATAACGATGTACCGAATTAAATAGCGATACCCGATATATACTCGGGCTTCGTTTACAACGGCATTTGCGGTACCCCGACCTATACTCGGGCATAGGGTTCAATGCAATGTGTTAATTGTAAAACTCTCATGTAACGCAGTAACGGAACACAAAAACAAAGACATAACAGGGTGAGCCTTACACTGTTACAAAAATAACAGGCACGCATGCACACTTCATAATTTTACAGTTTTCATTTCATTTCTCATAATATCAAGGTCAAGAATAGGTAATGGTTGCATACCGTTCAATCAGTTAAATCTGTTACAAAAATAACATGGAGACTAGAGAATCATGTTATTTGTGTAACAGATAATTTCTTGTAACACTGTTATTTAAGCTGTTACGATAAATAACGTCCATCTCTTAATAACTGTGGCGCATTTACTTCGTCGTGTTAATTTAGCAGATAACCAAGTACAGTAACATTACCATATGCATTTTAATTTCAGACGAAAACAAAAAAGCATCTTAAAACCAACGTACTATATCGCATTACGTTATGACAGTTTTTATTAAAACTATCGCGGTATCAGATAATCCGAACGGCCACGAAAGATTCCGTAGATACTCGACTCTCGAGTAGTATTCCTGGACGATGACGCACTTAACGTACAACTTGACCAATCCCCGTATTCATTCGTCAAATGATGTAGTTGTTTTAAGAATGTTGGGCGATTCAACTGTATGCTGCATACGAGAAATATCGAACAAACTTTGCAAATTACAAAAATCGTAATTTGTAAAGACTAAAATGAGTTGGTTGAATAAATAGTATGGCAAACAAGGCATGTTTATTAAATCCAATAGGCCTAGAGCCTAGTAGATTTTTATTTGTTTTCACAACTAACTTGAACTGCAAAGTTACGTTAAAAGTCTAAGCCTTAAACAATTTTATTTAGGCAAATCCAATTTTTTATTAATAAACGTTGAAAAATTTGTTTAAAATTTTTACATTGGCCTGTTTATGTATTAATTTAATTCCTCTTAAATTGACACCTTGGTATCGACTTTCAACCATCGGTTCTCGATACCGGTACTTCGGCTTAAGAATCGGTGGTATCGGGAATCGGTACCGAGAATCGACCCATCCCTAGTTGAAATGAATATGTATATATAAAATGAGTATTGTGTCTATTTCAGGGGGGAATTAGATTTATAATACAATATCAATTGTTTTTGTGCAGAATGCAGCCTGCTACTGTACAGAAGAAGAGGAGGAAGCTGTTGGCGGTGGCTATCCTCGAAGTACTTTATCATTCCCTCGGGCACCAGCACCACCAGGACCAGGTCCTGGGCCTCCTACTAGAGCAGAACTACCTGCTATCATCACTGAAGGAGATCTTTATCGCAACATGCAACCTGCTCAGGTATTTATATTTTCTATTTCTCTAAAGTAGACATCACATCATTATCTAAGCAGTTTTTACTTTCTCACTCTATAAACGAGATGTGTCTATTAAATAACGAGACTGATTTAATAACTCACCTTTATTTATATGTATGGCACATCTAATGCTTGTTTCATTGGATGGAGTCTTGTTCTCCATATGTCGAAGCCGAAGAACAGATCAGTTACTGTAAGTAACTTTAAACACAGATTTCACTTTGGGGGAAAGACAAAATTTTCTAAGAGGAAGAAACATAGTCATGTTATTTCATAGATGCAACTCTTATACAATTTATCGTGACAGGGAAAAAATTGATTTTGTTATTTTTTAGATCCCCTTAGCTTATTAACATATATTTTTTTCCAGATAACTACTCCTTTTTGTTTAAACTAAAAAATAAAATTTAATTAATCATAAATTAGATCAATTGTAAAAAAGAATAATGAAAGTCATGTGGCTGTAAGATATCCAATTATAATAAAACATCCTATGTTCCCACTTTTGGAGAAATGTGAAATCATTTACACTTTTGGAAGAAAAAAAAATTAATTTTGTTTATAAACAATACTTTACAACTTTCATGTCATCTTAGTTTTCCCGTTCCGGTCGACAATAACAATTCGATATTTTAACGCTAATTTTCAATAGTTTATGATATTTGGTTATATCAAAGTTGTTCTATACACATTGTTCTTTGATTATATAACTATAATAACTAAATTAAAATTAGGAAGAAAATACATTGTTTTATGATAGTTGTAAGGGTTAAAAAATAATTAGATTTGGAATAATCTACAACAGAAAAAAGCTAAACTTATTTTGGAGTTTAGACCTGAAAAAGAGTTTTTTTGGAAAAGTGTAGTCTTCTGGATAAAGATACGGTTGAGTCCACTGCCCAAACAAACTCTAGTTGTGCAGGTGCACTACAAAGTCTGATAAATTTTGATTTTTTTGTTTGATAAAAATTAATAGTTAAGTTCTATATTTTTAATTGTTTAACATGTTTATTTATGTTAAACATAACAATTATGTAATTTTGGTAGAGTGGTGATATAAATAGGGCATAATTATAAAATGTTCATATTCTATTTTTGTAATAGTGGCTCAACTTTGTATTGATATTGATGAAATTCAATATTCTTTTCTATTTTGTGGTACTGAACACAATTTTGTCACTAGTGTTGGTTAGCCAATATTAAAATTTTTAAATGGCCATGACTTGTTATAAACATCCTGTCTTGTTATCTTATAAATTTCTACTCATAAAATTATGATTATGGCTATAAACTTGGATCAGATATAATTGTGATTTGATGGTTTGTTTCAGTGTTGTATGCCATCAGATAATGAAGGTCACCTATCAGACATAATGCCAGATGTTGCCATGGCGACAGCTTCTCTTGGTCAATTACAATTGCAAGAACAGCATCAACATTTGGTAGAATTAGAGTTAGACCTAGGAGATGGAAATACGCATCCTCATCTTGTACCTCCTTTCAGGAGAGTATACCCTCCTCCACCTTATCATCGACCACATCCTCCACCTCCTCATCGGTTCATATAGCACTGGAACAGCTGCTGAGGTTGGCCGCACAGGTCAGTCATAGATATTAAACCTATGTTTGTGACATCAAATCAAATCTGTTATGTTTTTCTTTGTAACAGACACATAATAACAAGAAGTTATAGCTATTCCTCTGAATTCTTTGTATTTAATACTGTATGTAAATATTTTATTTCTATTAATAGCATATCTTCTTTTACCGACTGGTGTATAGCTATGTCACTGATATTAGTAGCATCTTCTGCGGCTTGTTTCATTAAAAAACTATAAGTGTATATTATAAGTTATAATTATAATATAAGCTTATAAAACCAGTGTCCTGTTCCATAAAAATATAATTAATTAAATTTAACTGGTTAAACACTTCCTTACAGTGTATTGGTTATCTAAAGTTGAAATTTTGGCCTACTTTCAAATTTTGATTTGAGTTATCATAAAAATAAGGTACCATATGAAGGGTTATATGACCAAATGTACCCATATACTATACATTTAATTAAAATTGGACATTTGTTACACTAATGGCAAATATACAACAAATAACATTCTAAAATCCTCTCTTTTATTTACTAATACCGGCAGTATTAAAACATATAAAAATCTGGCTCCTATTCAATTCTGAGTTCATATTCGCATATAGTACAATTGGTAGAGTAAAAGTATATTTTATTTGTCTTTATTGGGTAAACAGCCCAATGGTTATTAGAAAATCTTGTAATTCAAGTCCATTTTTTTCTCTTTCTTCTCTTTATGATTTGGTAAGTGCATCAAACAATTCATTTTAAATATTTTTCTTAACCAATCCCTCTTTCATATTTCCTATCAGGTCTCACTTTATCAACTCTTGTTCTCTTCTAACCCTGACGCTATTAGAATATTCAAGGACTAGGAGTCTGTATTGTATACTATTTTCTTTTTATAAGGTGATGATGACCGAGAGGTTTTTTGCATTTAAATAACAAGAAAAAATTAACCATTTTAAGTTGTTAATATTCTTTTTGTAAGAGTTTTGACATTTTATTACAACAATATATAAATTTCCATAAATAACCTAAAAAATCTAAATTATTGGAATCCAGTAACAAAATAAGATGACATAATATTAAAGGTACCATTTTATAAATTAATTGTTTTCCTCTATGAAACAGAAATTTCTGGATATATAGATAAAATTTTGTATCAGCTTATAATATTAGTAGTTTTATGAAACCGGATTCTGGGTAAAAGAAATATAATAATAACCTAGAAACACTTATATACGAAACCTGAAATTCTGAAACCTATAATTTTGTTAAGTTCTTGATATAAACAACCACATTAAGTGGTAAATGTTGTCTAGCGGTCCAAGATGTTTTATCAGTGAACTGGCTGTAGGGATAGTTAATTTATACTGAAGAGATTTAGTGATCTAGCTGAGGTGAATTGACATGAGACAGCATCATGGCGATTAAAGCTTAAAATGAAAACTAGAAGCTCTTTGCGTGATTATCATGGATTCATTATTTCGGATAAATGATTCAACAACAAATTCACAGTGCGCTCCAGTCGGCAACTAGTACCTACCATGTCGGAAACTAAAATGCCAAAGCATTTACTAGTGGAAATCCGTACCACGAACAACCCTACTTCACCAGTGACAACACAATGACTGCTTTAAATGTAGTAGGGTTTTTCTGCTGCTCCATGTATTTTGATTGATACCTCTAAAGTCTATATATTAAAAATAATGATTACCATTAGTGGTAAAGGTATTTATATACACAATATTAAAGAAATTATGAGTGTTGTTATATATTTTATATAATATGTGAGGGGTATATATTTTAGTAATGTAGATGTCTCTTTATACGTTTATGCATCCTTGGATTTTTAATGTTTCTCAATATTGTTAACCCCTATTAACTCATTTGTACCATTATCAGAATTGTGTTTTTCTGTCTGTGACAGTTTTATCATACATCGTCTTAATAGGGGGGTTCTATCAATTCTAATTTGTAGTTGGGTGGATGTCCAATGAAATGAACTACACTTGTGGAAAAACAAAAATAACACTCAACTCCCGCAACAAATCATTTGCTATACATCAAGATGAAGTTTCAGTTTTTAAGTCCAAATCTACATTTGTACACATATGTAACCCATACATACAGTAACATTATTACTTTTAAATGTTAATAATTATTTAATTTAGTTCCTGTTGATGAACAAGCAACATATAGCAATTTCTAGGATGAAATGTTCTTTTTTCATATTTTAGCATTTATGCAATAGTTTTCTAAAAATACAAAATTGCAATTATCTATAGGTTTTTATTAATTAGAACTTTTCAGTGTCCTCCTTAAGAAATAACATGGATATATTTTATGCATAATTGATGAAACTTTGAGCAGACATTTCAGGAATTCTCCATAATTTCTTCATTGACAGCCTATAATTTAAAGTTTTTCTTCAAAAAAATATGAAATAAGTATGATCTATAAGGTTTGTTTAAAAAGTATCCAATCTGAATTTTTCCCTAAAAAGAAGGAAGAAATTTTAGACATGGATGAATTATTTCCCCATCCACAAAGGGCATCATTCACTAGTGTACACCCCATAGTAAGGGAGTGTACTCAGTTGTCCATTGAATTTTTATATTCAGTAAAATTAGATCCCTTTGAAAGTAATTTTCCTCTTGTAAAATTATCAGCCTGTCTGTGATAAAGGAGTACATTCTGCACTTTTGAGATGTAATTTCAGCTTGAAAAATACCTAAAAATCATATGGAGCCATGTTGGAGAGAACCAGAAGTGATCTGTTTAGCCAAGAAACTTTGAATCACATGTGAGAGATAATATAGTTTGTTGTTTTGATGCAGCTGTCAAGTTACTGTTACCCACAGGTTTCAAATGATGACACAGTATGACTTAAGTTTGTACTTGGCCTGCGACCTTATCATTTCAGCTTATTGAGGGGTCTGGTGGCGGTCTGTACTGATATGTGGCCATCTTTGAAATAATTATACTACTCCTTAATTTCTGTGATGTCCATGCCATTATCGCCAAAAGCCTGCTGAAAATTTTCCAAATGGTTTCCATAAGCTTGATTGATGTAAGTACTGCGCAAGTCATTCAGACATATCATGGAAAATGAAATCCGACAACTACTTAGTACACTCTTCCACTCACAAGCTGACTATTAACAATTGAAGCTCTCTGCAAGTGGGGAAAAATTCAAAGATGTACACCTCTCCGTCTGAGATCACCATCATTCTTGTATGCGGAAAAATTCAAGTTGGAAACATTTTTAACAAACCTCGTATTACAACTTTGTATAAAATCATCTATACAAATCGTAAGATATCTTAAGACTTTTGATATTAATATTTATCCTAACAACTAAACTACCATATCATTTCACTTAACAGCTGTTTTCAAACTTATTAACTTTAAGGTTATGTTTACACGATTGTTCAGGTAGTAAGATTCTTAACTAGACTCTTATTCTTAACTAGACTAATTAATAATGATTTTCATTTAAAACTGATTTTATCTCTTGTAGATGACGGAGGTCGAGGTCTGCTTCCAACTGCCATCGAAAAAGTGTTGCTGATACGAACGTTTTGTACTTAATCCCAGTGATGAAATCAAACATTGTATATAATATTATGTATCTATGTTGTATAGGCCAGATATGAATGACTGTGATTATAATAATGTATTGGCATCGGTGTTGTTAATCAAGCTTTGTAATGGTGAAAGGAAAAGTTAGGTTAGTTGTCTATAATCTTATTCTTCCCGCTGTCGAATCAAAAATTTTTATTTTTATTTGTTTGTAAAGTCCTTGTAATTTATTTGTTATTGTTGGATGAAATATTCGTGTTATACAATTCCTATATACCGAATTTGATGAGTTAAGTATTTTTATATATCGCCTATTTCATTTTACATTCATATATTATATCGTTAATAACATCATATTTAATGATTTTAGAAATATAAATAAGTGTGAAGAGAAAGAAAGTTGTGAATGAAGAGATAGCAATTTTTTATCTTTTATTTTATATATTTTTTGTTTAGATTTTGTTTATCAGTCCTAATTTTTAATTAGATACACAATGATAGTCAATTCATATATTCCTTTTCTTTGATTGATCATATACAATTTAGTTTTTAGGAGTTAATATAGTTTCCTTATTTCTATCATCAATGTAATGTTGTTTGAAAAGGTGTACACTCGCTACAATACGACTTAGTGAACCTTCAAAGATATAAAAGTCTTTGTCTGGCATTAATGGCGTTTCGTTTTTCCGTAAAGATCCTAAATGTCTTTTAACATCAATATTTGCTCATAGTCAGATCCTCTCTCTTCACACCATTGTAACAAAGTGATTGCAGCTAATACAGCTTCATCACAGTTCACTGTGAACCTTGTTTCCGAGGCCTCCTGGATCGTGTCATCAACAGGTTCTGTGATGTCGGTGATAATTTCATCATCTGCGAGGTCAGCGGTAAGGTTATAATCTAAAACCAATGTTTGTAATTCTTCTACTGATTCTCGTGAAATTTCAATGAAACTCATAACAGGCAAACAGTATGGTAAACAAACCACTTAAATTACTTCGAGGATGTTAGAATAGCACGGTGAATCAACTGACAGACACATCAGACTACTGAGTATATCAGATTGTCAAGTGTCACACTATCGCGAGTGTACTGTACTTTTATTCTTTTAAACAACATGTTTATTCATCTGAAATAACATTAAAAACATTTTAATACTCTTTGAGATAATTTAAAGTAGTGTATTTTGAAATCCGTTAAAAATTTAATTAAATTATTTTCTGATTTTATATTTGGGGTAAAAGACATATCTGGTAAAACCATGCCAATTTCGGTAAAAAATCAGACAAAAAAAGAAGACCAATTGAGGGGAATTCAACTGCTGGCATTTTCAATAGGTTTGATAGATCACATTGGTTATAACAAACTAATTCATGATATTGCAAAAATAAACATGTATAACAATTTGTTTTAATTATTGTGTTAATGGACATAATATAAGTACCCCCCCCCCCTTGTGGCTAAGTTATTAAACTTCAGTTTAATATATATAAATTAAAATAAACTAACCCTATATACTTTTTTTCTCAAATATATAAAGTGTAGGATTTATGCACATATAGACAAGGTTCTGGATTACATATCTGGATCCCTCTATAGCTATTTCTCAGAAAGGTAAATTTATTAACATTAATAATGGTGTAGCTAAGAAACATGTCAATCAATTACATTTATTAATTTAGCTAGTTCACTTTGTAAAAAAAAATAGAAATGTATATTATGCTTATCATTTAAAAGTTGGATGATGTAAGAGTTTCAGTAACTTGTTATTTTGAATTTTTTTAACTCATTTTCAATATGTATGAAAGCAAAGCTTTATATATAAGACAAAGAGTAACCTTGTGTATAGAAAAACCAATATTATTAATTGATTCCAATACACACTGTTGATTTCATAATAAGTCAAACAACAATGTTCAGCTAAAATGGAGCCATTTATCCCAGCCCAGTACAAGAATGGTCATTATTTTCAGGATAACCTTCGTAAATGGGAATAATTAATTAAATATTTGCATATAAATGGCAATATTATTATTATTATTATTTTAGTGGTCTATTCAGACCAAAATTAAGTTGTAGTCTGATGAATGAATCTTATGGCTGTATTTTTTCTTTAAAATCTATTTTCATTTATAGAGTTGGAACAACTTAAAATATTACAATTCATCATCTTGAAAAGTAAATGTCATTATGTGAATTTGTACTATCCCCATTATGCAAATTGTTTTTAAAATAGTAATTTTTTGTAACTCGATTAATCTTTAATAGTTTTAGTTCATTATTACTATTAAAAAGTGAGTTTTTTATTCAAAATTATTTTTCAAATTTAATGTAATTATATTTTAATACATACAAATATTACTAAGGGTTTAATTTAAATTTGATTACAATATACTATGTTCCAAAAAAGACCAAACTAAATAATTCAGCACTCCTGAGAAGCAATCACCCCCAAATTGGGAATTCATAATTTATAAAAATGTTAATATTTTAGGAATAGGTTGAGGTAAAAAATTATTTTATATGTATCTTCATTTGGTGACACTTAACGATAGTTTTGGTCTACTTTTAAGTTCATATAACTTGTATACAGTAATGGGTTTTTTTTATAAAGATAATGTAATGTACAATCAGTTTCCCCCCTCCCATTGTCATATTATTGTAGCTATTCTTTTAATGATTAAGTTTAAAGAATTTGTATTTCAAAAGTATATTTAACAGATTCCAAGGAATTTTACAATTGTTTTTATACCAAATAAATATTCGTTTTTCTTGTAGTATTTTTGAAAACATGTCTTAAATTATATAAAATGTTGAATTTAATTGTCTCCTTCCTAAACCTATGTCAGTCCCTTATGTAATCAAAATCTATACACAATGTGTTAACAGAAATAATCATTTTCCATATCCAACACATTAATAATTCAAAAATCATTTCCCCCCCCCTATTTAATCTTTGTATTTTTTAATACCCTCAACAGTTACGCCCCATCATTCCTCTCAAAAACACAATTTGTGTTAAGTTATATAAACTTGAAAGTAGACAAAGATAACTTTCAAAATGTAGCTAATTGGAATTTTGATCTATAATATAATAATATGTTTGAAAATGTTTAATTGTAATTTTTGGTGCTGAAGTAAATTGGGGGGAATCAACTTATTTTATGATAAAAATTCCCTAATTCATGTTTGTGTAACTTTTCAAACATTTGTTACTTTTAGCCTTTATTTTACATTTTTTATTGTACATTTATATTTTCTAAATAATTATTCTTTTAAGGTTTTATTTTCCAAAAAAGTACATGTTTCCTTCAAATTTCTATGAACAGAAATTTCTACTACAATGAAAACAATATTGTCTATTTATCATTTTCTGTGGAAATTTAGTTAGCACTTTGCATTAATATAGTGGGATATATTAAATTTTAAAGATTGTTTGTAAAAATATTTTTACACCTTAGTGTAAATTTATTTGTATCTTTTTTTAGACCCTGCTAAGAGTTTACCTGTTTAAAGTTTAAAGGAATTGTATTGCTTAAATATGTGCATAATTTTTATAACAATGCAACTATTATTTTGTTCTTATTATGTATACAAAAAAGTTTAATTAATTTGTTTAATTAAATTTAAATTTCATGGAGACAGAAAAAAATAACGATGAATTGGCCATATTATTGAATTTTATTAATAATAGCATCTTTGTTTTGTTATCCAATCATATCAACATTTATTAGAAATCAATTAAACACAGAAAGTCTTTATAACAAGAGATAATGTTTTTTGATTTGGTTAATAGAGCTTCATCTGAAGCTCTGCTCTTTAATCAGTGACATGGACCACTAGTAAAGATATACCAAATGCAATATATTTCATTTTAAAGATTAAAATAATACCATGAGAGTTGAATTTGTAGTATGGTGAGATATTATGAAGTGTAGTAAAATGAAATCCCATACAGTGAATCAGTAATAAATATACTGCAGTGTTGTTCATAGCTGTAAAACTTAAACCTATGTGCATTACTCACTGCCAACTGTAACATCTCTTTACAAGGTGTCAAAACAAATTTTTCAAGTAGTATTTACTGTATTGCTATAAGAATATTATAACTTTGTTGAACAATTTCCCAATCTTAACCTATATGAATGTTATTCTTAAATTATAATGAAATGGGCAGATTAAGTCTGTGCTAGTGTATTTTTGTTCTGTATTAATGATCTAATTATGGATAATTTTCTTTTCTTTATCTTTAAAACTGTTAAATCGTCTCAAGACTTGGGGGGGGGGGGGGAACAATGCTCATGATCTCTAATAGTTAATAGCATCAATTTTTTTCCCTTTTCTTTTTATGTTAAAAAATAATTTTAATAATCCAAAATACATACTTTTGTTTATAAATAATTTAATTAAAATATGTTTAATTGTATATAAATTTTCCTAATGTTATTGGATCTTTTAAAAACATATGCTTGTCATACATTTTTTATTATATTTACATTCGACTTATCTAAATTATCATCTTCAAAAAAAAGTATTATTATTGTTCATAGTAACGTAATATTCCTAACATTATATTTACTAAGCAATGATTACAATAACGAAACATTATGAATCAAGTAACAAACTATAGTTGTTCCTAAACTACATGTTTCACTGTCATTGACAGGATCATCAGGTCTTCAAGATAAATATGTAACGATATAGACACACATTGCAAACTTAATAATTGTAACATTACTTGACGTCGATAAATTGTAAATGATTTTTAAAGAAAGTAGCACCAGTCATGACTAGTTATTCCCAGATACAATTTGAGTGTTAAAAAGGCAGTAAATTAGAAACTACTTGTTTATTTTATAGAGATACTTTAGAAAGTATTTAAACAAATAATGTTTTTCTTGGTATGTGAATAAAATATAGAATGCCTTTATATTTTGAATTTAAAACAAATATAACGCTTAAATTATTAATTATTTTAAATAAAAAATCTGTATCTTGCAATCCTAATTTGTACACATACTTGTAAAGAGTTATTAAATAAACACAATAAAAAAAATTAAACAAAATAAAAGACAGAAATGACCGAGATTATAAAGGTTTCTCATTTCTTTTCTATTTTTTTTCCTTCATAGCAGTACAGGAAAAACTATTAACAAGATTAATGTATATATTAGAACATATTAAGCAGGCTGCACACTGGAACGATACGATGTTTGTCTCGGGAGGTGTGATTTTTATTCACACCAAAGCGATAGGATTCTTTAGCAGGAGAGATTTTTTCCCGAGTCAGTTTATTAGTGGTAATCATAACCTCTTCTAGTGAAGATGATTTTTAAAAGAAGAGAAGGTATTATTAGATACATCCATATAATTTAATAAAGTTGTCATACAGTTCCGCAGTAGTTAGAAAAGAACTATCGCAACACTAAGATAAATTTAAGGAATTTTATAGAATCGGCCTTAGAATTTTCCATTTATATTGCAACTCATAACATCTTCCCTGTATAATTCTATAACCAGGGGTATTTTTCAAAACTATTGATAAACGATGTTAAGAAACCTAATTCTTCAGCGTTACTTGACCCTCTTACCACTTTGAATTATCGTACAATACTGAGCGAAGAGATAAGTCATGCGTGTAGTTTATTACATATATTTTATTATAAATGACGTTACCGTACTGGTATACGCTAATGATCTTCAGATATGTATTGTATCACTTTAGTGTGGAGCTGGCCTTATTGTTTTTGATTAGACATACAATAATGTAAATAAATTATTTAATTTTAAAATAGATTAATTTTGTAGTACTAAAAACAGACTGGTAAATATTAGATGGATATTGAAATATGTTCTTGGTTAGCTTAAGTTATTAAACAGTGGTTAATTCATGGCTTTGAGTGCAATAATTATGCTCATATTGTTTGTTGTTGCTGTTGTATGTTCGTCAGCGGGCTGTCAGTTGAAAAAAATATTGATTGACATTGGACTGTATTTAGTATAATTATCGAAAGTATCAGATTCATAATTGATCAGGAAACCGCACTGTTGAGCATGCGGAGGACCGAGTTCTGACTGATGTTATTGGATCTGCATTTTGATTTAGATTCAACCTTTCCAATAATACATCTTTGCTTGGATAAATGTGTGAAACTATTTGTTTTTAGTGATCAAATTTAAAATACTAAAAAAAAAATCAATTTATTGAGAAAATAATTATTATTTCAAAGAAGCATATATGACCTAGGTTATTTATTTTCAGTATAAATTTTTATTTAATTCATAATATTGGTTTGGTAAAAATGTATAAGCATTATAAACAAAATTTTTTAAAATAATGCTAGTTTCTTATCATCTACATACCATCTTAACATTCTATAAAAATTTTCAATAATTTTTTAGACTACTAATATTTTGTCATACAATACGACTCTTGCCTATATATATATATATATATATATATATATATATATATATATATATATATATATATATATATATATATATTACTTGTTTACAGAGAATTAACTGTGACTCTACCTTCACATGGCACATGTTGGGCACAGAAACAACTATGTCCATGATGTTGTTAAGAGGTGTGAAAAAAATATTATTCCGAATTTATTACAAAAAAGTGAAAATAGATTGATTGTTTACTCGAAATTATCTTTCAGGGATTCAAGGGACGTATATTTTGAAAAAAATTATGACCTAGTTGCAAGTGTCGATCTCTGTGCAATTAAAAAAATTATTATTTCGTGAAATAAAAATCATTTTTTCAATTTTTTTAAATTAGTTTTTTCGAAAAATTTAAAGAAAATCACTGCTTTAGAAATCTGAATTGAAACATAAAACAAAAATGAGATAAATTGAAAGCAAATTTTGTCTTTTAGTTTTCTTCTTTAAGAAAATACTTCCAACAAAAGTCTTGAAAAATGTTTTTTTTAAAGTATGTTCCATTGTGTGTTTAATGACAGTTTAACCAAACCTTTACATTTTGATTATTCTGCTACATAATGCTGCTACTAGGTCTGCAGTGGCTAGATTAACTGCTCCCCAATTTGTTAAACCTCTCAGTCATGGTGTTGCCAATCTTTACTATTGTATCAATAAAAAAATTACTGAGTGGATTTTCAAAATCAGTGAACAATCTAAACAATCTAGATAAAATTCATAACTGTTGGGGAAAATTTTTATTAAATATATATATTTTTTAAATGACAATAAACAAAAAATTACAACACAAGGAGGTAATGAACCAATATTTTTTTAAGACGTAGTTTGGAATGATTTACTTTCTATTTCTATAAAGGAAAACAACTGACTTATGCCTGATTGATAATTCAGTACTTGATAATATGTATTTGTAAATATTCATTGTTCCTCTGTTATAAAAAAATAGTAAACAAATAATTGATTATATTTCTGTGTAAATAGTTAAATTAAACATTCATTTGACTTTAATAAAAATGTATATTACAATATATGACAAAAAATGTTGTTACTATTAATATATGCAATATTTTATTGTAATTTTGGTTAGTGGGAAAATTGTGAGTATTAATATCAAATAACCACATTCAGATCTCTGTTGTTGTTTTGCAATATATGTTTTAAGTATGTGGTTCGTTTCCAAATACAAAATATAATAGATAGTAACATAGTAAATAAAACTTTGAAGAAATTTGTTTTTGTAGAAAAGAAGTGCAAAGTGAAACTTTAGTGGTTGGAACTATGTGTTGCCGTAATTTCTTTTAGAATTAGTGCAAAATTCTTTTATAATAATGGACAAAATCTTGTAAACATTGTTGACTTGTTTTAAGGGACCCAAAAAAACAATTGTAAATTGTGTACATTTAATAACATTTTTTTTGTTTTATGTTCATGTAAAATGGTAAATATTTACTATTCACATATGCGTAAAATGTAAATTAATGATATTCATATGAATAATTGTTTATTTTATCGTAAAGAATTGTTTACAGTAAACAATCTTATTTTAAAAATTGTATGATCTATATTTTAAACTGTTTGGTTTTCACAATTTGTAAACGGTTTAAATACATTAAAGAAGTTATCTTGGTTATTAAATTGGGACAATAAATTTTATTAAAATCAGTTATACTAACCTCTGATATATAAAGTTTATGATACAATTTCTGAATTTGGAAAATATTTGGTTTTTTCCATTATCCTCTTGCCAGTCATTTTTATGTAGACAACAATGATAATATGCGAAGCTAACACTGTTTATTCGAGTTCTGACAATCATATATGATGGTTCTTGCTACTATTTTAAAATTTAGGAACTTATTCGAAATAAAAATGCATTTTTGCAATAATCAAAAAGGAAAACATTTAACAAAAATCATGAAATGAGTTTAAATATAAATGAATATCTTGACATTTCCCCCTTTATTTATTCTTTATGATATATTTTATCTTGTATTTCTCATTAAACGCTACTATAACGTCATAAAAGATGTTAACTTCAATCTAAATAAACTAACCTAACCTAAACTATATTTGGTAGAAGGGTAATGGAAACGAGCTAAAAGAAGTAGCTGTGAGAATAACAGAAAAAAACAAATTTTTGATTGTTATTGTTTTAAATTGTTCTGGTTGTAAGATATATTCCATTCTTTTTATTTATTTTTAAATTAGAGATGTTTTTTTTACTTTTTTTATTTGTATATGACAATGTTTAATTAAAATGATTCTAAAACCATTTTTTGTTTAATTAATGGTGATTATGATATTGGTTTACTAATTTAATTTCTTAATTGTCCCTAACATATCTACTTCCTTTCCAACACTAACAGATTGTTCCTTATTTAATGTGAATAGTGTCTGACAAATATAGGACATTGCTCTCAAAATGTGTTTAAACTACTTATTGTACAAGAGAAGAAAAACAATTTTATTACCTTCATTATTAATCTCCCTTTACAATTTTTTTTTTTTTTGTTTGTTTTTAATTTCTATTTTGAAGGATATTTATATAATTAAATATAACGTACATTTGTCCCATAAACTTGACCATAGCGTTATTACATGTTTGATTGAAATCAAGTTTTTAATACCGCGGTCAAAGATAATTTTTGTTTTTACCAATTATAATTTTTGACTTGTAATATAGCAGACTAATTTTAAATTACCAATCTTTGCAATCCATCAAAATTTGGACAAAATCGGTAAAGTCGTTATTGAGAAATTATGTCTTCTATTTTTTTACCGATAACTCTAAAAAAAGAATTATGGAGAAGGTAGGTATTGACCAATACGTTTGGGTTTTTAAGGATATATTTTAACAAAATTTGATAAACTTTCAACAAAATTCATTATAGCCGGTTTTGAGTTGTTGGACAAAAGAAATCCTCAACATGTAATCGAAATACTCAAATCAAAATCAGTTGACTCATTTGGGTTGTGAAACCCACACAGGTGGCAGACATGTATCATTCCAAAACCATATTTTATTGTTCAGAAATCTTATAATAAATATTATCACAAAAAACTAAAGATAAATTTTCCTTGCCCTGTCACATAGCATTCTTCTAAAGCCAGATGTATGTAGAAAATAAAATGACCCGTTTGAAAAATGAAATGATTGTTCTTTAATTTTTACTTTCAACATATACACATACACGCGCACATTAACACAGACAATATCACCGCGTGTGCACACCATCTAATACATTTATATACTGATCCTTAACCTGCAGTACCGCTTAGTTTTTGCGTTTCTTATCTATTCCTCGAGCAAAGTCGTACATCAAGTTGGACTTAAAATTCAATTATATTGTCTGTGTTAATGTGGGCGTGTATGTGAATATGAGGTGTGATATGTTGTGTAATAATTTATTTTAATGTTTTAGCGACCTCAGCAGAGCGATATTCTGAAGATGGAACGAGTTCCGAAACGCATCATATAATTATAATGTAAGTAGGCTAACTACTTTATTATTAAAAAAGTCACATAGAACATTATTGTTCTTTTATTATATAACAAAGGGTGACTTGGATACAAACACAATGAGTTTTAAGTTATAGATGTTGAGTTTTTGTAGTTATATTCATTTTGAGGTCCCCTGAGCCCAAAAAAGTTATTTTTAGAATGATGTCATACACAGTTCTCTAGAGCCCAAAGGTGTAAAACTGATTTATATCAAATATAGTATGTTTGGCCATATTTCAGGATTTTACTTATTATTTTCTTTTGATAATTCAGAATTTGGGGTGGCTGTCATAAGAAAAAAACAAATTACAATTTTCTCAAAATTTGTCATTTCAATCAAATTTTACTCAAATGTACCCTCTAAAGACCCAAACAAATTGTATTGGTAATCATCTCTCAAAAAATGTTATGAGTAAAAAATTAAAGACCAAAACCTAAATGTAAAATCCCAATTATAAATCTTTTATGATTTAGGAAAATTATTGACAACAACAAATGAACCTTGACCACCATCATTAAAAGCTTGATTTTAATAAAATACAATAGACATTTTATGGTACAAAAGAAGTAAGTTTAAATTCTCAATTAAATATACAATTTTTTGTTTTTCAAAGATGGCGTCCATGGAAACTACTGTACCTACATGTTTGGTGGCTATTAGTTTTGGTGCATTTTGATTTGCTTTTTGGGAATTAGTGAGAGACATTTTGTGTAGTGTTTTAGCTCCATTTATTTAAATATATAAATTGAAATAATTTTAAGGGATGTAAATAGTCACAGTTTCCATATGAAGAAATTTTTGAAATGGTTCTCTCATAAACATGAACTAAACTGGATACTCATAATATATTATACATTAAACTATGTTATATATTAATGTTCGTTTAAACATCTTTTGTTACTGTCCAAACAGTATGTTTTCATCTCTTCATTTCATTACAGCTATCTTGTGTCAGATTTCTCACAATTATTGTTGCCTTCAATCCCTCGTTTTGGTTTACTCCTTCTTTTTCTTTTCTGAGGGCTTCTACAATATGCTGTATAATGAAAATGCTGTACCTCTTGGAATCGTTAAAATTTTAGGAATCAGAACCTGCTGATAACAGGAAGCATGTGTAAATAAGAGTCCTTTTATTTTTCAGCTATAAATATTTATTTTATCCAGAGTTCATAGTATCAAGCAAATATTAAGTGTATGATTTATAAAATGTTTTTGATTAAGTTACTAGAACTGTTTTTGAAGCAGTGATGTTAGGCCATCGTTGCAGATATATCGTGCTCAAAATTCACTTCTATATGAAATGTTTTCTCTTGATCTCTTCACCTAGATTTCTTTACCCACTTACTCCTTCACAATTTTGTTCTATTTTCTGTCTTTAATTATTAATTTTAAAAGATGAAATAAAAAAATGACTCGGATATCTTAGTAAGTATGGTTAAAAATAAAAATTATGTTGTACCCATTAGATGTTTGTTTATTGTAAATGATCCTTCATTCACATGTATATACACTTGACTTTGACATTACCTGTGGTTTAATTCGAACAAAATAGTTGTTAGGATTATATACTTACATTTTTAAATATACTCAAATTTTGTTTTATTGTGTGTTAATTTTGTTAGTTTTGATTTTTATACATTATTTTAGGATTTTTAATATAAAGTAATACTTCAAATATTTATCATCTTTTTAACCTTTGTTTTCTGTTATCAGTCAGGTTGTTAAAACCAACAGCCGACCAAAAAATGTTAGACTATTACGACTATGCATGCTTTTCCTCTCTCCCCAGCTCTTAGGGGCTCACTAGTGAGTATGGGCATGGCAATCTCTAGTTAACTTAGCTGGATCTTCACCTTTTTTCATGTAGTCTTAGGTAAGATCTCTCTCTTTTATCTATCCTATTACCCTCAATAGCTCACTAATTAAAACAGGCTTGGTAATTCCGAAAGGACCTAGCAGGATCTAGGCCTTTTTTCATGTAATCTTGGGTTACATCCCACCTTTTTTTATCATTCTTATCAGGTCGTTCTTGACCCACTCTTATTCTTTTTCGATCCTGATGCTGTTAGAGTAATTGGAGGTTAAGGGTCTTTATTTTGTGCTCTTTCTTTTTTATATAAGGTGATGACCGAGAGAATTTTGCCTTTAAACAAGAAGAAACTTCCTTATCACATCTCTCTTGACCAACTCTTGTTCTCTTCCAACCTTGACGCTATTATAGTATTTGACGGCTAGAGGTCTTTATTTTATGCTCTTCTTTTTTTTTTATAAGGTGATGATGACCAAGTGGATTTTGCCTTTAAACCGCAAAAAACTTTCCTATCACGCCTCTCTTGTTCTCTTCCAACCTTGACGCTACTATAGTATTCAATGGCTAGAGGTCTTTATTTTATCTTCTTTTCTTTTTTTTACATGGCAATGATAACCAAGAGATTTTTCATCTTTAAGGAAAAAAGTCCTCGCATGTAGCTAGCTCTGACATGTAACTGGCTAATTTTTTGTTATTGAATATACTAATGAACTTTCGTTTGCTAATTACAGTTCCATTTGTTTAGGTATTGTATTTAAATAAATATTTGAAAAGAATTATTTTTATGAACTGGTGAGCACAATCAGTATGTATCAGCTGACTATATCATTTTTTTATTACTAAGCAATATAAAAAATGTATTATTGCTTATCATATTAAACACGAAGTTATTACACATAACATACATGTGATTTACATATTAACAAAAATTGTTTACCGAAAACCCGATATAAGACTTATGCTTATGTATTAATGTGACATTTAAGCAAAGTTAGTCCTGTGATAGTCAAATGAACAGTTAAGACTACATATTTCACAAACTGTCCTAGAGATAGTGATGAAATTTTTTAATTGATTTTCTTGTTTTAGACGAAATCTATCTTACATTATTAATGAACATTGACCAATTCTTAATGTGTAATATTGTATTCTATAGATTTGTTAAGATCAAATAATCTCGGATAACAGGACAAACAGACCGGCGAAAGAGAGCGTCCACTGCCGCCATTGAAATCAATGGTAGCGTGTGCATTTTCGGCCGCCAGTCTGTGTTACGAGCATTACAAAGATGTTTTGGGGTTGATACAGTAATAAATAAAGACGTAAAATTGAATTAAAATATTGAGTTCACTTTATTACGAAACCCACTGTACTAAATATTACGTTCATAATATTAAAAAAATACAGAAATATGCTGTACTGAACAGCAAATAAAAATACAGTTTTTGTAAATCAAAATTCTAGCCTACAAATCTAAAACAAGATCAATGGTGAATATGAAAATACACTTAAAAAGAGCTACAGTATTGAAAACTGTTTTGTACTGGTACTTTAACAATGAAAATTGAATTTTAAAACAGCCTACTTCTTGAAAAAGTTCATCAGAGTTTTCTGCTTTACTGAACTGGCCTGCTTCTTTGCAGCACAGTAAAATGAGCGAGCAGTCACCCCCACTCACCTCGCTCGCTACGGTACTGTACAGTGTACAAACACTCGGTTAGCCAGGGCTCGGATAATCGGGGCCCTACTGTATTGTCAACAATTCAGGGTTTTTCTTTATAGCGTTCAGCAAAAAGCTTGTCAGAGGTACAAATGGCCAACTTACTAACTGGTTAGTGAAGTTCAGTAGAGGTTGTCTGAAGCAAACTTTGATGCTTATTCATTGGACACGGCCACTTCAGAAAACACTTCAGAACATTGATAGTGATCGTGTCTGTAGGTTATGCGAAACAGTTAAATATCTGAAGAAACAGTTAAATATATAATTCTGGAATGTGAAGCTCGAGGTTAGGAAAAGAGCCATATTTTTTGGGTTATGATTTTGATACTAGCATTCGGCAAAAACTCCTAAGCCTTCTTGAAGGCACAGACATTGCTTTGTCTTGTTAACAGACCTTTGGGGTGTACAAAAAGTTTAGATTAACATGCAAAAATCCCTTGAGTCCACATACTAGTGATGTGCGAGTTCGAATTAAAATACACGGTGATTCCGAGTATCAAAATCCTCGGAAAATTCCGAGTATTAAAATCCTCGGTTTCGAATTAAAATACTCGGTCAAAATCCTCGTAACTAGGAACAAGGAGGAGGTAATGTGCGAGTCATAGCGAGTATCCTCGGTGTGCGAGTATCCTTGGACAACGATATTCGTTAGTGTTGTGTCAATTCCAAAGAAAATACTCGGTGTTTCTACTTTGGTTACATTTGTTTCTAAGCTGATTTTTCACTACACATTATTTAAACATTACGATTTTGAGTTATAATGATTTAGATTCGGTAACAAGTTCAATTTAAAGTAACAATAATATTCATTTATTTCCACAATAACAAAAAGTAAATTAAATTATTATTTAATTGTTATTACTTATATTTAAATAAATATTTATAGGTTACCATCTTTATAAAAAATATAGTAAATTAACGTATTTTAAATAATAACTAAATTATTAATGTTGGTAATAATAATTGTACTTACGTTTAATTACTGAATTTGTGTTAAGGCAGGATAACATTTAATTACGTATTACAAGTGTCAATAACATATTGTTTAAAAAAATAAATACTTGGTGTATCAGTCTAACAGATAGAAATATAACACACACACACAAATGCGCATAATCATTCTGCGCAGATACTCGATGTCGAATTAATAATACGAGTATTGAAATCATTCGAAGCCGAGTATTGCGAGTATCTATTTCACCCGAGTATCAACATCGCTACCACATACCACAATAATCTAATCTAACCATGCTATGAAAGTAATAAATTTGACCAAATGTTTTCAACTAAGTTAGTTATCTTCTCGGCCCATGATTTTACAAGCATCAGAACAACTTTGTTTTTTAGCTTATCTTTTAATTTATTTATGTTAAAACTCTGAAAAACTTCAACATCTTTATTATTGACAATATTTTAATAAAACATATCTATTTATGTTTATTATTTGGATGTTGAATCCAAATTTGATATTCACTTTTATAAACCCTGAATATTATAAAAGTGTTTGTAGAAATTATTTGATGAAATTTTTGTTATTTATGTTTCTTAAGTACCTATGTTTGAATTTTAAAATGGGTTTACAAATAAGCAACCAGGATCTAGAGGGGGGCTTAATGAGTTCCTTGCTTTAATGGTTAGCACGCTCATTAATTATCAAATTAATTTTTGTTAATGTATTTAAAAGTACTTGTAAATGAATAGTTTACTTCAAATAATGAAACCATAGATTATAAAAACAAAATAATAGTTTACTCTTTAAATTTTAATGCAATTGGAAATAGGACTGATCTGGGAAATGGAACCATATAATCTTCTCTTTTTTAAGGGAGGGGGAAGAAAGGAAATTTTTTAAGGACAGAGTGCAGGCTTCCTAGTCTGCTATTCATGATTTACTTATCAGAGTTCCACTTCTTATACTCACCCTCTTGTCTTCCATAGTAATCACAGCCGTGTCACTAATATTAAATTGTTTTAAGAATCCAATAAAACATCTTTTCCTCACCTCACCAGGAAATATGTTTCTTGCCCAAGTAATGTTTGGAAATAACTCTTAAGTTCACTTACCAATTTCTTCCCCTTCCCTGTGCTCATGTCATCTCCTTTTTGCTACTTCTTTTATTGTCACCTAGACGTTTTTAAGCACTATTTTACTTGCTTATCAAATGGGTTCTTTCTCTCTCTCCAGAAAGTTGGTCAGTGATATACTGGTCAAGACTACCATTTGTCAATACAGTTCTATATGTCGAAATGATCTTAAGCTCTGCAATTCTCCCCTTTCTTCTCTAGTACTTTCATTCACACTGGAAAGGACCACATTTGGCTTCTTTGGGTCCTCCTATGTTTGGAATTAGTCTAGACAGCTTATTTGTGAACCAATGTTAACCTTATGAACTGGTTCCATTTTCAGATATGTAATTTGCTTTTCTAGTAGATTTCTATGACACTGATTAATAGTGCTTAATCTTCTCTAATGGAAATAATATGTCACAATTAAAGCTGTTTTGTGGAATTAAATAATCATCTCATTATTTCCATTATCATGGAATTCCATCATGTACCGACTGTTGTAACATTAAATTATAATCTTCTCTATGTGATCTGCTCTATAAGACATCTGCTCTCTAGCCAATAATTGACACAGACATCTTATCTCCAAGATATTCACACTAACTGCTGGGTCCCAATTTTGTCATTAGCAAAACCTATGATGAAAGTATACCCACTTACTTTTCAAGGAAGCTGTTTTACCTGGCTTACTGTATAAATGGCCCTAACAGAGCTGTCCATTACATAGAACAGTGTTTTAAGATAAATTTCCACCTTCCCATAATTACTTATTATTTTGATCAGGAATTCAGTTAACGACCAGAAACACATAAGAGACAAAACTAAATTAACCTTCTTAATACAAAGGTCTATCCCTTTCTAACCCTTCCAATATATATTTAGCGAAAACATTGAATGTACGAGATAAAAGCACAAAGCAGTTTAAACAAGTGTCTTTTTAAACTTAAGTGGTGAGTAGTACTGTTTTTTTTAAGTAAATTTCTGATCTTTCGATTGATGTTTATATTTTTACATTTAATAAAATGTAAATTAATGTTTAAAGTAAACCTATATTTTGATGTACAAAATCGTTAACATTTTCGGTAACGTTTAAGAATTGTAATTTTAAGCAAGTTCATCACACAAGAAATGAACCGATAAATTTAACAGCATTCAAAAAGAAATCTTGAGATTTTTAACAAATTGTTTTTGAAGAGGGAGTTATTTAACCTGTGATCACTCGCATTATTAAAAGTCACATGATTATCACTTGGTGAAATTTTTTCTCACCTTGAAAAATAAGTAAAAAATAAACCTAAATTTAAATTCTTGTACATCTTTATTACAATAAGTCAAATATATGTTGAGTTTATTTGAAATATTATTAATGGGCGGACATAACATATAAACAAAAATAATAAAATTGAATTCCTCATTGAAACAAAAAATATATTACAATATATTAACTCATTTATAATCTTTTTTTAAACTATTCAAAAACTTCAACTTTTCTCACAAATTTTTGTGTAGTTGATTAATATAAAGTTTTTTTGAAATATAAAATGTTCTTAACAATATAATTTTTCAGATGTTTTCCTCGTCCTCTGAACTAATGTAGCACTCTTGACATATACAAGTAGTTTTTTTTACTTGTTCCTTCCACAGAAGTTTTTCACAGGAACTGCAATGATTTTGGTTATATCTGTTCTTTTTTTATTTTCAATCATATTATTAGAAATAAATACTTTCCAGCAATCAATTATTTCTGTTTTGCCCCTATTATCCTTTTTTATTGAAGGTAGTTTTTGGACAATATTTTGAGGAGCAGTTCTGGTTCTTCTTGGCATATGTACCTGCCATAAAGTTCTGTTTTTGGGAGTATAATATGTAATATTAGATGATGTAGCTGAACTTGAAATGTTTTCTTTTTCTTGAAGTGAAACTCTTGGAGGATTTTCAGATTCATCATCATTGTTGTCGGACTGTTCTGAATCCGTGTTTGCACACTGTGTTCACTTTCAGCATCTGTATCTGAATTATTATCAAATGGTTTAACTCTTTCCTCAAGCAGCTAAGAAGCAATAATTCTCTTTTGGCTTTTTTCCATAGTAAAAATCAGTAATAGTAATTTACAAACAACAAATTATGAAAACACTAAACATTGTACAGGGTGTTTATAAAAGAACTCCTTGATTTAAAAAAATCATAATTAAAAAACGAAACCAGCAATAAACTTTCGGTTTTCGAACTTGAGTTCAGTATACCGGTATTGTCAAGTTTTTTTGGCTAATATTCTATCGCACTTGGTACCCGTGCATGACCTTGGAGCGAGCGTGGTGGGGGAAGAGCGCATAAATGGGAAGAGTGGTGTATATACTGCATAAAGACCCAACTATATACTCAATAAAACAAAATTCAAGAGAAATAACATTATTAAAAATAACTTACTATATACAACAAAAAGCAATAATGGGATTACTCACGTGATGAGAATAAACTTCTCTAGAACACTGACACGATCGATCACTCGAGTGGTGAGAACAAAACTATCAGGAAGAGGGCAATGACTAATACCCCCACTACACTACTATAGGCATTCAAATCAGGATTTACACATGCATACTCAGTCTTAGACATACTCAAGAAGGATTACATGGAGGGCAGCGATTTGTTTTGAAAAATATTAAAATGTCATTAAAAAATCTTTGATAGTGAAGTTTTTTTTCTCACCAAAGGAGTGATCACGGTTT
The DNA here is from genome assembly GCA_963513935.1 of Aphrophora alni. Lineage (NCBI taxonomy): Eukaryota > Metazoa > Arthropoda > Insecta > Hemiptera > Aphrophoridae > Aphrophora > Aphrophora alni. The sequence continues at coordinate 82,303,663 of OY740769.1, forward strand.
AACAAAAAGTACTATTTTATGGAAGAGATAAAAAATGATTATTGTTTAATACCTCTAAAATTCGTACGTTCAATTTAATAAATACTTCATAAGATATTAATTTTATTTATAAAAATATAAAAATCATTGTTGTTGTATTTTATAAATCACTATTACTGTTTAAATTACAATTGCTTATACAAAATCAGTTTAAAAAATATATGTACAAAGTGCCACTGACGAAGTTCTAATCTTTTAAATAGAACATACTTTAAGAAATTTTGAAGATAGATAATTTATTACTGCTACAATGTGAAACGAGTTTTTTTATTTTTCATGCAGGTAAACACACAATGATATGCAATAATTGATTTATGCAAAATCATTGTATTAATATGCAAAATACTGATTTCTCTAAAAAAAACAAAAAACTTTTTTTGGAACTACGTATTATTTCAAATAAAAAAAACAACAGAAATATACAAATTTATTTATAAACATACCAATAATTTTGTTTTTAAATCAATTGAAAAATTAAAGTTCAATTGTTATTCATAAATTTATTGATTTTTTATTTTTGGTTTCCACATCTTTTTTTCTTATTTTCAATCATAGTTTGATTAGTTTTCTCTTAGAGCAATAATTAAGACCTTGCGATAAAGCAATTAAATTATTTAAATCATGTACTTTTGGATTTTTTCCAAAAAACAAATGGTTCTCAAGTTATTAATAATAATTAATTATTAAAGCTTGTAAAAATTGTGCAAGGGATACGGTATGAGGTAGTTTTTGACCAAAGGAAATTTTTGACCATTTATTTTATCAGATTGAAATGAGTTAAACACCAAAATATAAGGAATATTGGGTCTTTGTGTGTAATAAGAGATAATTTTGAAAAAAAAAATCATTTTTTTACCTTCTTTTCTAAAACGACTATTCAGAAATCTATTTCCTATAAAAAAAAGTGTTTTAAAACAACTTCCCGTTTGTGTTTTTTACACTTTAATTTTTTTCCTTTTTTAAAATTTATATATACTGTACTAAAAAGAGTAACCGAAAATATATTTGAATCTTGTTAGCGGCATGCTGATAATTATAATATAATTGAGCTTACCATAAAAGAGTAATGAGTAAGGGATGATTCTACCAAGGAGTTTACCTTTATTAAATACGGGCTTAGCGATTCCGAGTACCGAAGTGGCTCTACATCTTTTTCATGTACTCTTGGGTTAGATCCGCCTCTTTCATCTTTCGTATAAAGTCTATCTTGACCAACTGTTGTTTTCCGAATCTGACGCAATTAGAGTATTCTAGGGCTAGGGGTTTTTATTAGATAAATGTTCAGTTGATACCGCGTTGCGATTTAATATAGAAATTTCATAAATTCGTGTTTTACTAACCACATTATTAAACAATTAGATCATCCTTAAGCTGGGAAAACCATTTCAAGGATCAAAATCAATAATTTCTGCCAAAAGCCCAAAAATAAACAATTTAATAGTCAGCATTTGATGTTCAGTATACACAATGAGTCTAGGTTTCATAGCTAAAAGAATAGCCCTACCGTGTAGATGTATGCCCTTTAATTGTCTTCTACATAATATATATATATATATATATATATATATATATATATATATATATATATATATATATATAGTCCAAATATATGTCCATTAACAGGTAAATATTACTACAATGTATGATTTCAGAATCATGTGAACTAGTTCTCACGAAATATGTATATATATTGACCTAACCAGATCTAGTAAAGGAACTAAAAGTCTGGGGTATATTATATAGGTAAATGTCAAGTTGACATAATAAATAATATATACTACGTTCCCAGACTTGTAGTTCATTTACTAGGTTTGGTTGACCTGTAGTTGTTGCTTTACTATATATATATATATATATATATATATATATATATATATATATATATATATTACCTATCCAGACCTATTTGCGCGGATGAACATAAACATCGAGTGATGGGACACTAAATTTTCCATAGGAAATTATGTAGACAAATGCCTTAACCTCATAAACCTAGGATTTCGTACTTTTAGTTACTTATTTTGACAGAAATAATGGATTTTGATACTAGAAAACGGTCTTCCCAGGTTAAGGATGTTCCAATTGTTTAATAATGAAGTATGTAAAACACGATTTCATGAAATTTCTATATTAAATCGCAACGCGGTATCAACCGAAATAATAATAATAATAATATAATAACATTTACTTATTATTTTATGTTCCTTTATTATAAGGCAATGGTAACCGAGTTGTTTTGCCTTTAAACATCAAAGAAACAAAAATAACAGATGGTGAAGTAATAGAGTGGTTCGGAAGCCTAGGCGGTTTCAAAAAATACGTCATCATTCCAGTGTGACAAAGAAAAGTATTTTGTGGGAGAATCAGAGGTGTATGGTCTAAGCTAAATCTTTGTCAGGGTTAGGGGTTTAGAAAATATTAGATTTGGGACAAATTTGTTTGTTTATCGTGAACCTTTATTAGTAGCAGTTTTAATTATTTCATTAAAATCATGACTTATCGACGAGCTACGCATGCAGGGAGCTGGTATTCAGATTCAAGTAAGATAAGTTAGGCTAGGTTTACTCAATTCTCTTCTTCAAATCAAATACAGCTGTTCAGATCTTTGCCTAAGCCCTATTTAAGATTTAGATATACATTTTTTTTTTTTATGACTTCTAATTTGTAAATTATTTCACTTTCATCTTAAAATTATATGGTGTCTCAATAACTCATCATAATAGATTTGATGTTCAGCAAATAATTATAAAAAAAAAAAAAAACTAGATTAATAGTTTACAGAAAAAAAGGCCTTTTGGTGACAAAATTAATAGTAGAACAAAACTAACACCAACTTGCTCTAGGGATAAAATATAACTAATTGGTATAAAATTCAACAGTTTTTATGGATGCATTTTTTCAAACAACAAAAACCTCTAACAATTTACTTTTTTGCATTTTGCATGAAATCTACCTTTAAAACCATGTTTGTAATTACATGAACAATATTGTAGAGAATTGAAAAACCTACAAAATGACCTATTGAAAGCAGCATTGAAAAGTAGAAAAGTTTCCCTAAACACCCCTTATCTCAGTTTTTCAAAATTTTGAGTTTAAAGGTCCAAAAACCAATCAAAACAACCTAACCTAACCAAGACATTATTACTAGTAATGCTTGTGAACTAATATTTGGTTTGTATCCAACAAAAACATCATTTACTTCAACAATGGCTTGAGTATGAAGAGTTGAATACAACTGATTGGGGTGGAAAATAAAAAATGGGGGGGGGGTTGGTAAAATAAATAATATTTCCAACTGCTAAAGAAGCTCCTCCCATACTAGAAGTTTTGTTGAAAGAAATCACATGTTCATGTAAAGTTGGATGTAAAACAGCTGCTTGTACCTGCAGAAAGCATGGCTTTAAAATACATTCTTTGTATGCTCATTGAGAGGATGAATGTTGTGAAAATTATACTGAAAGTGTGAAAATTGTTGACGGTGAGGATGTTGATAGTGCATCAATTGTAGAGAGTGATGATAATTGTATGATGTAAAGAGTGATAATAGTCAATAATTTGTAATAACCTAAAAACGAAAGTTGGTGTGAAAGCTTTTTAATTTTGTTAATTTTTCAATAAAATATTAAAAACATATAATTAATGCGGCAATCAGAGATGAAAAGAAATTTGGTTTGTTAGTATTTTATTACTGTAAAATTCCTTAATGTGAATATGATATTTATGAACAACATGAAATATGAACATTTAGTCAAAGACAGAATCAATATTTATTCTATTATCAATTGTTGAATTTATACTAATAGATTCTACAAATTCCAATACCGTTCTTTAAAAAGTAGAAACATCCAATAAGCATTATTCTTTTCAAAATTATACTCTGGTAAAACGTCTATGTTCCTACTGCTGCCAGTGCTAGTCAACTGACTCACAGGTCTAGGTTTTCACTATTATCATGATGTTTTATTTATTGTGGAGGTTTTACAAGTGTAATAACTAGATTCATCTGAAAATGATGATCCACAACTTGTAAACAATTATAACATATAGTCAATGGTCAAACATAAATGGATTCATGTTTATCTTCTTGAACTTGAGTTTGATATGTTAGCAAAGTTTCTTATAAGAAATCAGAATTTGTCCTCCTAAAAACAGTAAATATATCAGTTATTTTTATTGATTTATCACTAATATTGTATCGATATTATTTGTAGGCCTAATGAATTTTTATGCTTAAAGAAACATTGAAAACAAAAATTATCTCGTCAATTGAAGAGCAACACCCCTGATAATGATTCATATTAAATTTGTATGCTACATACCTAAATATAGTTTTTGTTTCTAGTTTATACAATATTTTTTATAAGTGTACAAATATTTATAGTTTTAAACTAAAATGTGAACATTTTGTATATATTCCAAAATTTGTAATATAATTTTTTTAGTTCTAGTGATATACAGTGAGCCGTAAAATAATTTTTGTTTACTTTTCATATTGAAAAGTCTTAAAAAATAAAGTAAATATATAATTTGTATATATGAAAATATTTATTGATTATTCACTAATCTGACATGTACCTAACATATAATATATATTATCAAAGTAGTTAAAAAAGTAAATAGGCTTAGTAAAGTATTTAGATTATGCTGAAAAGGTTGATATATATAACCTTAATACAATACCTTTATTCTATAAAATGAAGTTTTTAGGATTTTTTGAAGAAAAATACTAACATAATTTGCAAATCCATTAAAAATTACAACTTACTACTTGTAACTTACTAGTTCTAATAAATTAATGTAATAATTACTTAAGTTGGATTTTCCCCTTGCCGTTTAAAGGCAAAAAACCTCTCGAGTCATTATTACCTTGTAAGAAAAAAGTGGGAAAAAACATAAACCCCTAGCCCATGAATACTGTAATTAAGAGCATCAGGGTCAAAAGAGAATAACAGTTAGTTGGTCAAGAGGACTGATAGGAAAGATGAAAGAAGTATCAAACCCAAGACTATATAAAAAAACTATAGTTTCTGATATGATCATTTGGAATTAGCAATCAGGGACTCACTACAGTCTCTGATTGCTAACTGTGTAAGATGTTGGTCAGCAAACTAGTAATAAAGTGTGAACTTTATATATTTTTTGAGGTTTATAAAAAGTCCTTGTATTACAACATATTTGTTTAAACATTATCTATGGGCTAGGCAGTATATATTAAACTTTCAATAAGTAATAATAACTTCAGATGGGATTTTAAAAAATTAATAAATTGGCAGTTTGACTACAAATATATTGCTCTCCAACTTACTGCGAACTCTGAATGAGAAGGAAAACTAAAAAGGAATTTTTATGATCTTTTATGCATATAAAATTTTGTAGGAAAATGTATATTTCTAGCTTAGTCAGAAATATGATTTTTGAAAAATTCTAAACAAATCCATAGAAATTACAATCACATTGATATTTCCAGCAGAGTTTTCTAACAGGAAACTGTAATAAATAATTTGGAGAAGATAGTGGCCATTATATAAACAGTTGGTTTTTTTCATTTGTAAACAATTAAATATTTTTATATTCCATGTTTTCTTCAAAGTGAAAACACTATTATAATATTGTTTAATAAATAAACTGTGCACAAATTGTTGTAAGCACACAAATAAATTGGTGGTTCTATTTATTCTTTTCAGGATTGCTTTGCAATTATCCATATTAAAATAGATTCTTCACTTCCTTCACATAAATGTTGGAAACTTTTGGTAGTCTTATTTTTATTTGTTTGTTTGTTCTAATTATATAAAACCATTTTTCTTTAGATACAAACCTTATAAAAAAAACCTAAATTAGCCTAAATATAAATTTAACATGATTTTAAAATGAGAAAAATGTATAACAAAAATACATGAAGATTTCACATCTGAGACTAAAGAAAAATATTTAAAAAATCAATAATTTAAGTATATTGAACTTAAAATAAATACTAATAGATAAAATAAATAACCACATATAAATTAGAATAGGAATAAATACCAAAAACATACCTTAATACACGCTGTTAGTCTCAACAAAAAACAAGAATATCCGAAGTATAATATTGCAACCTTCCTAGAATTAGAGGTACGCCTAGTAGAGCTCCTGCTCTATACAAGTAGCCATGATTTAGTCCATTTAGGGAAGAGCCAGTAAACATCAAATTAATAGGCACCGTACGTGTTTGCCAACACGTTTCCTTGCTGTGACAGCTTTTGGCACCAGATTCTTCTGCAGTTACGTTCATTTAAGGCGTTCGGAAAAATCGTAGATACTGGATTTCATTTTGCATCATAATTGGTAAGAGGATAATTTAACGAACAATTAAAAAAATAAATACACCTGTAGCTGCTTTTTTTCATTGTAAATAAATCATCAGAAACTTCTCAACGAAAACAATATTTTTCTTATTAAATAAATGTAACAGCAATCTGTCCCCTTAAATTGCAAGAATCTTCAATTAAAGCTGATATTTATTTTTGTACTGGGTTATTACTATTATTACAGCTGAAATAAATATTATCGTTAAAGCAAAAAATGTTTACAAAATAAATATATCAGTACCACTGACATAATGTTAATGTATCAGTTAGAATAAACATGTTTAAATTATAAAAATGAAAAACTATATTTTACACAAAATAAAACTACTTATTTATGCAACTCTATTAGCAATACAAAATGTCTGTAGCCTTGTTAGGGGTTAGGCTCAGGTAGGAAGCTATTTGAATTGACAACCGCTCTCCTATTAGCTATTGTCCAACTGACTTGATTCATGGTGCATAGTATAGAAATGAATGGAACAACATTGCACGCCTATTCTTAAAATTGTCTAGTCTTAGCACATAATTAATTGAAATCAAGTATTTAATGGTATGGTTCATTTCATTTCTTTGTCAATTACTTAAAATACTTCTTGTTTTTTGTGATTATGGACACTGGTTTGGGTTATCAATCTCCACATTTCTCGAATGTTCTCAAAAATAGTAGAGCTGATTTTGAAAAATCGAGTCTTTTACAACAGCTCCTTAGATTTATGTTGTTTTTTTTTTCACTTGATAACTAGAGTTGTTTCTCTTGAAACATCGTGTATTAGTTTTATATACAAAAATTATGACAAATGTCCGAATAAACTATATCAATAATAATCCACCATTATCTAATATCTTAAAACAGAATAGGCTACATCCTTAGTGGAGTTTTCTTTCCTTATAATTCACAAATCATTTATTGGGAGGAGATGTTAAGATTGTAACCATTTTTGTTTTAGATGTCATGGGAAATATTTTAACAAAATTTAATAAAATGCCAATTTTATTTGAAAGCCAGTATTTGTATTTTATCTTACAGCGAATATCACCAAATTTTGAGTCTCAGCGATTATTTTGTACATGCACAGTTTGGAGTCATAAAACCTCCGTGGTAACAATTTTTAACAAAATTGGTCAAATAGTTTCAAAATAATCATTGTTGATGGATAGGAATTTAATAAAAGGAATATAATCACTACTATCTATAGTAGTCATATAAGTTTTGTTATTGTCATTGTTTTAACATCTATACTTATTCTGATGACTTTTGTTGTCGGAATCCTTTTACTTGGTGAGCGAGTTCATTCACTATACTTGGTAACTTTTATAAATATAATCGTAGGGGATAGTACATGATGTGCATTTTTCTGTTGCATACAAATTTTTATACATTTTCTGTAATCCAATAGTTTGATATACAGCTAAAATGTTTTGTTATTTTATTTGTTGTTGTATTTATTAAGTTTTATTTATATATTGTATTTTAAGATATTTTAAAATAATTCTTATTATTAATGTTGTATTACTTGGCTGATTAGTTTTTTGTTTTAATATTAGTGGTTGAATGACATTTGTTTATTTGTTTTGATTTGGCTAAAATAATATTTTTTAATTGTGGCTGTAAATAAAAATGAAATGATAATATTGTTGGTAGTAAATAAGCAGTTTTTTTTTGTTTTTGTTCATGTTAAAAATAGTGTGATGACCTATTATGTTTAAAAATTATTTTTCATTATTGAAATATTTTAATTTTTAATTGTTGTGTTCTTTGTTTTGTGTAGGCAAAGAACTTAATAAGCAGTTAGACAATTGGTTAAATGCTAGCGACCTCATGCATGGGCCTGCTCGAGCAATCATTGCACCGTAAGTATTGACAAGGTAGAAGGTTCATAATAAATAAAAGCAAAGAATAATGACCCTTGTACAATTTATATCTTTAAAAAAATATGTAAAAAATACGGAAGTAATATTAAATTTATTGTTTATTTCAATTAATTAATTAGTAATTTGCACAGAGTGATTATATGGCACACTATCCATAATTACGATAGTCGGTTCTATCAGATTTAGGAGAAGGTCCTCTAAAGAATTATTGATTTATTTCAGAATAATAGTCTGTACTCAATTTCTTTAAAAGAGACTGTATACTACAGTTTAAACCCTTTCACACTACTTGCATGACAAACAATGACTGACCCACCAAATCATTAAAATCTTTGTCTGCATGTAACTAAATATACTTCTGTGAGTGACTTTGAGCCATCCAGGTTTCATTTAAATAAATTTATTGTCTGGGGTCTTTGCGGGTGGACGGAATTTTCGGGCCTGTTAGGATTGTGTCTCTAAAATATGCCTGGGTTCTTAATTTTCAATTAAATATCAGATCAGTGGTTCAGTATACTAATTAATTTTTATTAACAATGACTATCTCCTATCTTATTATAATAATACAATATCTTTATTACTACTATTAATCCAGAATGACTCTAATTATTGTGACTCACAGATCTGATTCTACGTTATATTTTATTATTACTTGTGTCTGAAATAATTACAAGGTTTAGACACGAAGTTTGCTCACCCTGCTTGCCATTCATTGATGCTCATCTGAAGTCTCAAAACTTCTAGGTAGCTCGTATACGCCAAGTCCGTCTGGCTATCTTCCAGAATTATGCTCCCAGGATTCTCTTACTCGCCAAGTCCGTCTGGCTATCTTCAAAAATTCCTGCAGCACCTCCCTCGATTAATTATGGCCCACTGACCAAGTTTTCTCCCACCCAAGGGTTTATATGTGTTTGTAGCATCAATGACGTCTGCCTTGCTTGCAAGGTAAGCAATTTCATCATTTTTCCAGGTCTGTCACAATAATAGTTGTCATACTGTGTTCCTAAAAAGAACTTAGACTATATTCCTAACTAAAACTATCCTAATTCCTAACATCACCGGCGCCCTCTAAACATCGTCTCGATGTTTAAAAAAAAAAAAAAAAAACGTCACTTTAGTCGTTCAAAATAGAAACAAAAAAAAATATACAAAACTACAAACAAAAATACATCACCACTATACCTAAATATATATTGCATCACAACTGACATACATACACTTCATACAAATAATCTCAAAAATAATATAAATTTTTACAATTAGTAGCAGTTTTCATAATTCACAAACAACTTATGTCACATTTTTAATGTTTATACTTTCAAAACAAACTATTTATATAACAAACTGGTGTTCTGAAATTTTAATTGAGTTTAACATGATATATTAAAACACATACCACAATATACATAGTAATTCATAACAAACCATGAACAATACAATCATTATTACAAATTCAATGATGTCAATTATTTGCTGCCACCTTGCCAATTTATCCTTCCCATCAGCTCCATCTTCATGACGTGAATCAGCAGTTGAATGTGGTTCTGAGAATAGCCTTGTAGTTGCCAACATGTTACTTAGCCTTGAAACCTGCTTGCCATTCATGGATGCTCATCTGAAGTCTCAAAACTCCTAGGTAGCTCGTATACGCCAAGTCCGTCTGGCTATCTTCCAGAATTATGCTCCCAGGATTCTCTTACTCGCCAAGTCCGTCTGGCTATCTTCAAAAATTCCTGCAGCACCTCCCACGATTAATCTTGGCCCACTGACCAAGTTTTCTCCCACCCTAGGGTTTATATGTGTTTGTAGCATCAATGACGTCTGCCTTGCTTGCAAGGTAAGCAATTTCATCATTTTTCCAGGTCTGTCACAATAATTGTTGTCATACTGTGTTCCTAAAAAGAACTTAGACTATATTCCTAACTAAAACTATCCTAATTCCTAACAGGCCTAAGTATTTATCAGCCGTTATTACAACCCAAGCACAAACCTCTTATACTTTTTTTTGTGACCTGGAACAATCTCAATAGGCTTAGGTGATATAGTTTAATTTTTTCCAATTCTTCCATCTTTTCCCTACATTTTACACATATATAACACCACACCTACACCGTCCATTATCATTAAAACATAAGACCCCCTACTCGGTTTTTGTCTATCATACAGGCCAAGTATGGCTAAGGTGCGTCTTTGCTAAGGTGCGTCTTTGCTAAGGGCGCATCTCTACGAAACGGTGCCTTGGCGGATTGAGGCCATTTAGGGGTTTTCCGTTCCTTTTTTTTAACTACTCCTTCGAGAGGGCAAGCTCAATGCATTCTCGGGTTCGTATGTTTTCCCTAATGGATGGAATGGTATTACACTTTTTTTAAACTTTGGGGAATTAGATTTTTTTAAGCCTTTTTGTTTTCCTATTACCCATTACCTTTTTTGTGGTGCCTTCTCCTTGCCTGGGTTGCCCGACCTATCCGCCTACCACTGCATGACGATTAACCTGCAGCTAATCCGAGCTTCTTCTCTCAAACGTCATACTTCACTCATTTCCACCCCCACGCCCAAACATCATACCCTACAAATCTCATCCAAATGCCCTAACCATTTCATACACCCTCCCTTAATTACCATCACCTTTTTTATAAATCCTCCCTCCCATATAAACATTTCTCCCCTTGAAACACAACACCTCTTTTCTCTATCACCAATCTCGGTCTTTTTAGTTTAAGTATTTAGATTGTATAACTTTTTTTGTTGGTTGTACTAATGGTGTTGGCATTAACCAATAATTTATACCTTTCAATTTTGTAGTGTTACACCCCCCCCCCCATTCTGTATGTGAACAATTTTTTTATATATATAAATGTAAGCACGTTATTTGACCTTGATCAATGTGTTACCGGTGTATGTATGACCTCTTGGCTTTTGTCGACTGTAACGCACCCAAGTAAACTTTGGTTTCAAGTGTGCATGTGTATAACAGCAGATCTTGTGTTTTAAGTGTGTACATTTACCTCTATGAGCGTGTCGCGTTTCGCCCCCCCCCTAGTTTAAAGTGTAATTACATTTTTTAGTGGAAACATCCCATTTCACGTGCGTTTGGTGATAGTGAATAGTGCGCTGGGTTTTCGCCGTCAGATTTGCATTCAATTTTGAAATTAATAAAAAGTAAAATATAAATATAAAAATTAAAGGTAGGATGTTTTAAATAATAAATTTATGTATTTGTTTAAAAGTGAGTTAATAAAGAATGTTTAGTTTCAGGAAAACAAATAAGGATTTTTTATTTACTGAAAACTACTGATAAGTACACTTAGAAAAGAAACACGACCCTGAGAGTAATTTAACACTAAGTAAATTTTATTTTTCAAAATTGGTGAGTTAATTCCACCTGGCGCCCATAAAGCTGAGCAATTTTATAAATTCTTAAATGGTACAAAGTGTCAATTTTAAAATCTATCAGATCAGTATTTTTAAAACCCCATTTTATTCATATATTTACAACTCTGCCCTTCATTTATTGGGTTTTTGGCTTCCAGTTTGGGTACGTTTACAGTCATTAAGGCTAGCATTTGGGTTCTGCCCAAGTGTTCGTGTTTAATTATTTTTTTGGCGAGCTGACCACTAAGACAATGTCATCTAGCACTAACTAACTTTATACCTTCATTCCCGTCCTGCGCACGGCATACCATTTTTGTTTTGTTTGTTTTTTTTCGTTAGAGGGGGTGTCTGTGGTGATTTAGGCACCATTGGCCTCCCCCTCCCCTTTTCTATCCGGTATGCGAGTAACGGATTTGATAAGTACCAGTCATGCATCAACCAGGAGTGAAGGAGGACGTGTGTGACATCGCTCATCGCTTGTTTTCCAATAGTCGCCCAATATAAAAGTATGCCTTGCTAAACGCACAGGAATAGGGCTAGTACGGTCCTAGGGTTTATATCTGGGCGCATTGGGTTTTTTTTTTGGAACCGTAATTGTTGAACTAACACACGGCCATGTTAGGCCTTTTGTGTTAGTCCAACATGTTGTGCCAATACAGTGTAGTTTATATTAATATTTTGTTTTAGTCTAGGGCCTAAATTGGTGTTGTTTAAATAAGTTAGTTTTAGAATTAGATCCGGTCAAAAATGGCTAGCCTAGATTTAGATTCGCCCAGTGTATATATATATTAATTTACCACGCGATCTGATGACCCGGCAAGCCAAATAAAAGCCGATCCATGTACCCCCCCCCCAAAGTTACCTCTGCAAATATAAAATATAAATTTCTCTGTTTTTTTCTGCACATCTAGGATTTTCAATGAACAGTTTGATCTACATCATTTGTATTCTAAATAAATTCTTCATGGAAATAGCACAATTAATTAGCTTTTAATATAAATGATTAGTTATTAACATAATATGCCATTTTTTGTATACAGAATTTATGTCAATAATTCATGATAAATTTTCACAACAAGAATATACACCAGCTAGACCATGTTTTATTTATTATAATTATTTTCAAACAAGCACAGGATGTAAAACCAAAATGTACAATGAAAATGTAGTCCCTTGCATGGTCAAAAACCCACCATAATTAAAATTCACTACAGAATAAAACTTTAAAAATTTGAGTCACAAAATATAAATATAATTAACAAATTATACATTATACATTATACATTAAGAATAACATTAACACAATTATTTAAGTTACAGAGCTACAAGAACATAACATATAAAAACTTGGATACAATCATTCCTACATATGCACATACAACTAACATTCAATCCGATGCTAATAGATTCTTCATGGATATGTTTGAGTAAGAAAATGTACAATGTTATCTCTCCCAATTCCCAAAAGTCAATCTGTTACAATTTTCTTATAATATGTGTCCATCGTACACAGTCCAGGAGATTTAATATTACAGGGGAATTTGGAATAAATCAATCTAACAATATAACAAGAACTCATATTGTAATACCAAAAATGGTAATTTTAACCTAAATAACCAAAAAATGGTTATATTGAGATTTGAATATTTAAAGTAACCCGGGAAACGTTAAAGTTGAATAAGGGAGGGGGTTTTAGAAGTCAAAAAGATGACTCAAATATATAGATTATTAAAACTAGGGTAATAAAAAATTAAATATAGGTTTCCAAAATAATAATGTCATGTATAAAAAATTAGTTATAAGTTGTAATAAATATTTAGGTAGTATTTGTATTGTGTTAGGTAAAATAATTTGAACCGTGTCAGTGTTGCTAGGTGTGAGAATAATTCTCGCATACGTTGCATATTAAATAGGACGCTTGGTTTGGAAGCTGGAAAAAGACACATGTGGTTTTGGTCAGTCTGGATGGAGGTCTTGAGGCAAGACTACGTTTGGTATATCTGGTTCTAGACAATAGAAAAGTGATGTAATAGTATTTTTCTTTAGTAATATGTAACAAATATAAACTAAATTGTTATGAGACGATATGTGAATAGAATTTGAGTATTTTTAATGCGTAGAACTGAATATTTTAATCTGTAGAACGTTTAAAGTGAATAGACAGCATTGGTGAACACGTGTTCCTTATAACACAAAGACAAAGTATCAAAAGTGTGTTTTATAAGGTGAGAACTATTTTAATAAAGAAACAATGCAATACAGTTTCAATTATGTATAGACGTAGGAGTGATATAGTTTGAACAATGAATTTTGCATACCTAACAAAAGATATTGCAATTTGGTGAACTAATGTTATAGAGATTAAATTTAATTTTGTGTTTCAAAGCAAGAAATAGAACAATTTGAACATTGATATGTACCATTTTCATAATATGAACAATAAATGTGTCGTTGTAAAACATGAAGCGTGGACTTATGATGTAACGGCTGGAGCGAGATTGGCGAGTCATCATGTAGACGTGCAGGACAATGAAGAAGTGATTTTAGAGGAAAAGTTCTGTTTAAAATGAGAAAACGTGTCTTGGTATAGCACGTATAAACTTTTTACTATGTAAAATAAAATATGTATTTGTAATAATTTAGAAATTTTTCAATATAATAAGTTTGAATTTATTACTTGATGTTTTTTGATTAATAAGACGCAATGTCTTATATTTCAAAATAAAATTAATATGTTAGAGTCTTTTTTTTTAAGAAACTAGCTAATTGAGATTTATTTGTTTTTTTGTAGAGAATATACTTCATAGTAATTCAATTTCTTTTTATGAGAAGTAAGATTAAATTCATTTCATTTTTTTATTAAGAAGTTGCAACTGAAGACTAAAGTCAATAAAAATTAATTTTTTAATATTGAGACTTGAATATAATGGAATAACTGTGTAGGATGTGTTAACTTAAAATATATTGCTTGAATTTGCTCATTTACATGTATTCTTATTATGTTTGTTTTATTTTGTATAAATGTTAATACTTAATTCAATAAATTATGTTCAATTTCAGTTCAACAAAATAAGATTTTTTATTTCACCAAGAACCACTGAAGTACACTTTTAAAAGGACTTGCGACCCTGAGAGATTTTAATCATAATAACAATTAACTTCCTTCTTTTTTCAAAATTGGTATGCTAACGCAACCTGGCGCCCATAAAAAGCTTGGCAAAATTTTATAAATAAATAATAATATTAAAATCATTTTTATATTTTTTTTTAATAAAAATAAGTACTCTTCAAGTACGACAAGGCTCATTTTTTATAACTATTACAATATTGACTATTCTAGTTACTCTAATACGATTAGTCACGCTGTTTCAACGACTAAGGCTCCATCATGTTATTTTTTCCCCTTCCCCTTTTTTGTGAAAATTATTATTTTTCATAACTTATTGATTTGTGAATAAATCTGTTCGCCTTTAAACAAGAAGGAAAAAAATCTTAGGAGTATACTTACAATATAATTTTAACTATAATTACTACATTCTATACTTTTTTAAAATTGTAGAAAGTGTTTTTATGTTGAGAAAATTGAACTCTGGGTTAACAATATTATCTTAAAGTCAGCCTATTTTGCTTCAGTACATAATGACTTAATGTATAGAGTAATGATTCTAATGTTAAAAAACAAAAGGAGTTAATTCTTCAAAAACATTCGAAGCTAGATTTTATTTATGGTTTATTGATTCCTAAACCCTGGCTTGTTAAATTTTTTGTATTATTTACTAACATTTTAACAATCGCTTATTTTCAGATACATCCGACTGCAGTTTCGACATCACACTGTCATTGTCGAAGACAAGAAGTTTTTTACATTACACAAATTAAATCACACTACATGTAAACAAAACCACATAACATTTTATTTACACAACTTTTTACATAATTTTAAATTAATCACCATTTCTGGGTTGTTGAAATGTATGAGCACGTTATGTCACTCAATACGTCCAATGTCTAACTGACTGAAAAGTGAACTGTGAATGCAATGTAGATACGTGGTCAATCGGTGTTGTTGGTTCTATATCATGTAGATGCTTCTATAACATCATTGTGCTGTCATATATGGTGTGGGAACCAAATTGTATTTGGTTGTTAAGGATGTTGTCAAGTTTCATTTTTAGTGTTTTATAAATGAAAAACTGTTTTAAAACATCTATTTTTTTGCTTCTTCTAGGTCTTTTTAATATTTGTAGGTCTTGCCTTTAATAATACCTTTAATTATGTGGTTTGGAGTCTATCCAGTGTTCAGCATATGTTGATGTTTGGTTGATCATCCATTTTAGTAGATGTTCCCCTATATCTGTCTTTAAATGAGCGGCCTGTTTGTCCTATATAAAAATTTTTGCATTCACGACAATTGAGCTTGTATAACCACTTAAGATAGAATCCATACTGTTGTGATGTTTGTAAGCAACGGCGTAATAATATTTTTTCAAGATGTGGTTTTTATTTTATGTTGGAAGTTTACGCTGTATTCTATAGGGCCGTAATTTGGTTTTGTTTTCACTCGTTTGAAGTTATTATAGTTTTTATGTTTTTTCAACATTGTGTCAATTACGTCAGGATTGTATCCATTTTTTTGAAGCAATGTGTTTTATGGTGTTTAGTTCAACCCCATAATCGTGAGGTGTCATTGGGATTCTCAGAAGTCTCTGTGTAAGGTAATGGAATGATGACATTTTGTGAGAAAATAGATGGTTGGAATCGTGTATGGTTAGGTTGGGTTCATTTCCTATAGATGTTGAACTGGTGGGTGCTGTTAATATAGGATATGGAAAGTTCGAGATAGTTCAATGTTGTTTTTTGGAAATTTCTATGGTGAATTTTATGTTATGTAATTTATTTAAATACTAATTGAATATTTCTATTTGTCTAATGTTGCCGGTGTATAAGGATATAATGTCCACGTTCCTATAGTAATCTGTAGAAAGAACAAAAAATAGATGTTTTAGAACAGTTTTTTATTTAAAACACTAAAACTAAACCGAACAACATCCTTAAAAACCAAATACAATTTGGTTCCTATGCCATATATGACAACATAAAGATGTTAGAAGCATCTATACAATATACAACCAACAATACCGATTGACCACGTATCTACATTATATCTACAGTTCAATTTTCAGTCAGTTCGACAGTGGACGTATTGAATGACATAACGTGCTCGACCCAAAAATAGTGACTATTTTAAAGTTATGTAAAACGACAACTGAACGTTGGTTAGGGAATAACATATTGCCCAAATATACACATAAAAATAGGGATAAAAACTAGAGTGGCAAAAATGCCTCAAACCACAGCCGAACAACATGGTTGGAAGAAAAAATTAGATCTCTGTACAACAAGAAAATTTCCATCATTACAAACTATACCAAGTACACATGGAATTGGCTGCCACATTGAACACAATAAAATTTGAAAAATATTAAACCTATAATTGAATATAGAAATAACAAAAAAGAGGGAAGTTCAATAAGGAAAGTTACAAAGATTAATAAGAGATAAAAAGTTGTCAACGACATATTCAAATTGTATACATAATTTTTACCCTTGAGTTGTAAACAAAACTAACATCCAATTTGATGATCCTGAAATGAATTTATTGAAATAGGGCCTAAAATATTGTATCAGACCTGGAAACAATGTTACAACCTAGACTGATGAAATAATAAATGTTGAAACAGCTATTTATATAGCTAACATTACTCAAGAAAATACAAAATGAAGTTTGTATAATAACCAACCAAAAATTAAAATCTTTTAAAAATCAAACAAACTTTGAATAAATCAAACGATGAATTAAAAATAGCCAAACACCTGAATTCCAAGTTGTCATCTAACAATCTTTTAATCACAAAAGCGGACAAAGACAACACACTGTCATATTGACTGTGTTGGATTACAACCATAAATTAATGACTTCATCATTGATAACAACATTGATACTTTAGATAAGGACCCTACTACTGCATTCCACTCTGAAATAAAACAGCAATTAAATTGTTGCATGCATTTATTCAGTAATATTGATACCAGACATCTAAAACAAATTAACCCCCCCCCCTTCCTGACTAAAAGTTTTACCGAAAGTTCACAAACCAAACATGCCCATAAGAACACTTGTTAACTTCACAGCTTCACCGTCATACAAAATAGCCAAATATTAATAATGTAAGCTAAAAATGGATAAAGTAATAAAAGAAAACATTAATTGAAAAACAACTGCAGTGTTAAATGTACTTAAGATTTAATAGAGAAAATAAAATCCGTAAAAATAAAATATAACCAAAATTTAGTATCATTTGACATTACCAACATGTACACTGTGAGGATCGTCTCCTCTAAACTGCCTGGGTTCTTTAACATTTAATATAATAAAATTAGTGGTTCAGTACTTAGTTAATCTTTATTAACAACACAAATTTATAAATATCTTTTATACAATTAAAAAAGAATACACAATAATAAAATAGGGGGATCAATATGAAAAACAAAACACGTTATTGTCTCTGTGAGAATACAATATCAACAATCATTTAAACAATATTCATCACACAAAACCCAGAATGATTCCAACTATTATTACTTTTCATTCAATTGAAATGGTTGAGATTACAAGTGCCTTTATATTGTAATACTTGTTCACCTTGTAGAGTCTCAAAATCGGCCAGTCCCTTTCCTAGTCCTTTCGTTTGGATTCAAACTCACTGGGCCGTCTTCTTCCACCACAGCTAGCGACACAGCCGGTATCTTCTAACCTCAAAGACCCCCTCTCCTTGTTGCCGGCCGCTTATATATCTTTCATCGCCCGTGGTGTTCTACTTCCGATGCAAGTCAAACATTTCAACACTTTTTAACTTCTTTCACAATAGTTGGGCCATTCTGAGTGTTGTATGATTGTAAAATTTAATGATTACAATATACTAAAAAGAAATAATAATAAATTACATTAAATATATTCCTGACAACACCATCATCCCAGTGGAAGAAACATTGATGATAGAGTAGAACAAATTGGTTGACAAAAGGCACGTTAAAATCTAAAGCCATCAAAGAGCTAATAGTGATACTACGGATGATAATGAAACAAAACTACTTGTCGTTTAATAATAAATTTTACATCCAGCACCAGGAGCTCACAATGGGATCACCCTTATCAAGTATCCTTGCTGAAGTATTCTTAAACGACTTTGAAAACAAGCACATAATGGTAGATAACAATAAATACAGACAAAGAATTACATATTACAATAGGGGTAAATGGATGACATTATTTGACTATAGTCTGGCAACATTAGACAAATAGAAATATTCCATCAGTATTTAAATAAATTACATAAGAACATAAAATTCACCATAGAAATTTTAAAAAAACAACACATTGAAGTGTCTCGAACTTTCCATATCCAATATTTACAGCACCCACCAGTTCAACATCTACAGGAAAAGAACCCAAACAGACCTAACGATACACAATGATTCCAACCATCTATAAAATGTCATCATTCCATTACCTTACACACAGACTTCTGAGAATCTCAATGACAGCTCACGATTATGGGGTTGAACTAAACACCATAAAAAAAAGACACATTGGTTCAAAAGAAATGGATACAATCCTGATGCAATAATTGACACAATGTTGAAAAAACATAAAAACTACAATAACTTCAAACGAGTGAAAACAAAACCCAAATTACGGCCCTATAGAATACAGCATAAACTTCCAACATAAAATAAACCACATCTTGAAAAAATATTATTACGCCGTTGCTTACAAACATCAAAACCGTATGGATTCTATCTTAAGGAATTCGCACACCAACCATGACAAATTTCAGGACAGTGGTATATACAAGCTAAATTGTGATGAATGCTAAAAGTTTTATACAGGACAAACAGGCCGCTCATTTAAAGACAGATATAGGGGATCATCTATCGAAATGGATGATCAACCAAACATCAACATATGCTGAACACTTGATAGACTCCAAACCACATAATTAAAGGTATTATTAAAGGCAAGACCTACAAATATTAAAAAGATGTAGAAGAAGCAAAAAAATGATGTTTTAAACCCGTTTTTCATTTATAAAACATTAAAAATGAAACCTGACAACAACCAAATACAATTTGGTTCCCACATCATATACGACAGCATAATGATGTTAGAAGCACTTACACAATATAGAACCAACAACACCGATTGACCACGTATCTACATTGCATCCACAGTTCACTTTTTAGTCAGTTAGACATTGGACGTATTGAGTGACATAACGTGCTTATACATTTCAACGACCCAGAAATGGTGATTAATTTAAAGTTATGTAAAACGTTGTATAAATGATATGTTATGTGGTTTTGTTTACATGTAGTGTGATTTAATTTCTGTAATGTAAAAAAACTTCTTATCTTCGACAATGACATTGTGATGTCGAAACTGCAGTCAGACGTATCTGATAAGTGATTGTTTGAGGTTAGTAAAACAATGTTTAATACAAATATTATTTATATTTTACCGAACAGTATTTTTGAAAACAGATATATTGTAACACACAAAATCCACATATCTTACACGAAGAGAGCTTGAAATCAAAGGGTATATACTGTTTGGGCTGCTATCATCAAGGATGGTGTTTTATCGTATGATATATCCTATCAGACAGTGATTGTAGACAGATACGTATCAATATTAACTGAACACATAGTGCCTCATCTTACTCAACCAGAGATGAGGGACTTTTTTTTCAACAGCATGGAGCCTCTCTTCATTATGCTAATGTGACCAAAGAAGTTTTAGATCAAGATCTTCTCAACTGTTGAAAAAGTCGTGGACTAGCCTCAAAGATCCTCAGACTTGACTGTTTGTGGTTTTTCCTATCAGCCTTTTTGAAGGAAAAAGTATATTCTTACCCTATAGCAACAGACTAATTCTGATGATTTAATGAGGCTGATTGAAGAAGATTATCCTTGATACCTCGGCAATTTTGTTTGTTGTCCATCATTGTCCATCTATTGATAGAGATCAATTCGGATAAAGGTCAAAGTTGGATAATTAAAAATTTATTACTGTTATTTTTCTTTAATAAGTTTTACACATTTTCATGTCATCTGTAAATTAACAATTTGTAATGATTCTGCAAATAAAATCATTTTGGTGAAAACGTACCATTAAATTGTCATCACCATTATGTTTTGATTGACCATAAGAAATTTAATGTGAGGGTACTTTTTTTATATAATAGCGACTACTTCTTGGGACACACTGTTTATTATTTGTGTGTACCTATGTATGGATGTATAAATAAATATATATATATTGATTTTAATTTTAATGCTTATACGTTTTTTATATCAGCTAGTATTATAATTAAATAATATTTCAAGTGAAAATATATGACCTAGACAGGGAAACGAACCCAGGACCTTTGGTTTTATCTATCAACTGAGCTATCCTAGTCGCTTCCCAGTACATGGCATACACTTCTCACTTGACTTTGCTTTGTGGTGCAATATTCGAGGTGTAGCGAGGTAATTAATATGATTACTTGAAAATTGCAGCAAAAAGCTATGTCAAGTGAGAAGTGTACGCCCTATACTGGGAAGTAACTAGGATAGCTCAGTTGGTGGAGCATTAGCACGTAAAACCAAAGATCCTGGGTTCGATTCCCAATCTAGGTTGTATATTTTTCACTTGAAATATTATATATATATATATATATATATATATATATATATAAATGTGAATATGTTTGTATAATGTATATTTATGTAATTCTTATTATTTATTATGTTATTTGTTTAAATGATTAAAATGCCCTTCTTTACAATTATATTTTATATTAATATATTTTTTAAATTCCTCATATTATTACAGACATGCAGGCTATTCCTACTGTGGAGCATGTAGTGCCTTTGCTTACCGTCAAATCAGTCCAGTAGTCGTGTAAGTAAAATTATCTTAAACTTTAGTTGGATCGCAAAAATAGAATAGGAATTTTAGCATTTATATAAGGTGTTGTAGATCTTTAAAATTTAAATTAACATAGACAACAATTTAAAATCATTCTTGCAAAATTTGTATAATACCTTGGCATATATCAAGGCAGTGTTAAGTAAACCCAGTGATTATTTTAATGTATATATATATATATATATATTGTAGGATAAAGTTATGTTATAGGTAAATAAATAACAAATAACTGGTATATTATTATCAGTTTTGAAGTCTCCTGAAAAAAGTGGACATTGAATGTCTGTTTATAACATGTGCAAGTACTATAACCCCCAAACAAGTCAGATTTTTGGTAGAATATATATAACCTATATAGATCCAAACAAAATGTGACATCTCCTCAAAAGTTCCGTTTTGAAATTATTAAGAAAAACAATCAAAAACAAATCTACTATTGTAATTTCTCAAATAAAATGTTGATGAAATATACAAATTAATAAACTTAACCAGTATATAAAAAATTATTTAAGACCTAGTCGGAAAGATGGAAGTTAGATATCTTCATACAATAAAAACGTTTTAATGTGTATTTTACAGGAAATAAAAAAAGTGTAATAAACGAGAAGTTCTTGTAGTAAAACAAAAGAACAATACAGGAAACACATTACGCTACACTAGTACAGTACTACAATTTTAATTACCTGATGGTTTTACAAAAAAATAAAATCAAATACATAATATAGTTCTTCTATATACTGGAGCAGTGAGCAGTCCATTGATGTGTTGCAAGGCCATTTCGTGTGTCAATCGTGCATGTGTGTTCGTTCCGTCTTCCTCTTCACTTACACTTTGCTCTTCGTTCACCCCTCTTGCTATCTGCTATTTCTTGGTCTGTCGTCAGTATTTTATTTTCATACTAGTATCCTTAGAGTCTCCCTTAGCAATATATATATTTTATATATATATTTTATATATATATATATATATATATATATATATATATATATATTTATATATTTATTATGATTTAAGAGTATGTGAAAGAAGGTGTAGATCCATTTATGTCTTTGAGACTGCTAAGGGAGCCCCTAAGAGTACTAGTCTGAAAAGAAAATACAGTTTGGTAGTAATTGATAAAAACAAAATTAACCTAAACTGGCATCATTAAATAATAAATTTGAATTAATCACTAGAAATGTCAAGATACTAGCGAAATAAGTAGATATTCTATTTCAATTTGAAGACCTAGGTTATGAGGACCAGTAGAGCCAACAAGAATAGAACGAATAGTTATTATTAGCATGCTATTCTGTGAAGTACTAAAAACATTGCTTTCTAAGTATGAATAATTTTACAGAGACTTTTAAAGCAAGAAGAGGAACAAGTTTGTTATCTTTCCACCCTGTGCTAATTTTTCCAATGCATATCATCCTACTCTTCAAAAAATAAACTAATTATTTTTACAAAGAAAATAGTAAATTTCTATAATTATTAATTTGAGAAGCCATGTAACTGTTATAGAGTATCAATGCTATTGTTTAGTAAGTATACTTCATGTTATGTAAACACATTCAATGCTATCTTTGCTGAATCGCTACAACATATGACATATGCCATTATTGATTGTAGAGAAACACTTATATATGCTATGAAGATGTAGTTTTCAATTCTTGGTAAAGTACAAAGTGGTAAACATGCTGGTGGTTATTAGATATTCATTGTGTCAAATGTCATTAATAAGTCAGGGTAATCATTATTTGTAGGGTTAGTTAAGAAGTATTTGGTGGGTGGTAATTTTATTGAAGGAAATTGAGTTTAACTGTATAATTGAACAACTGTTCAAACATTTAGTTGACTCATTTTCCTGAATAAAAGATTTAGTTTCAAAGGGAAGGTTTACCTCTTTTTGTCTAATTTAGTTCAAGAACAAAACAAAAAACAGGTTATAAGATACTCAAACTTAAATTGTATACCATTAAATTAATTTTAATTTATATTATGTGTTCCAGCCAACGTGTTTTTATCCTCGGTCCTTCTCATAATGTGCGCTTAGCAGGATGTGCTCTATCAACAGCTACAAAGTACCACACTCCTCTTTATGATCTAAAAATAGACACAAATGGTTAGTACTGTACTTTAATGGAAAAGAGACAAATTTATCCTCAAAGATTAAACTTTTAATGATTCAGGTAAACAGTTGGAAATATTTGAAAATTAAATAAAAATGTTATAATATTTTTGGTGTTACCAGTTTTACTTTCAAAGCGGGGAAAATTTTCATTTAAGCAAGCAAAACTGACAATCAATAAAGACAAACACTAATTTCCATTATAAGAAAAGACTTTCAATGACTTATTCTATTTTGTATCGGAGCAGGGTAGGCTACTCCGTAGTTACACCTCATAATACTAGTAAACTGTATTTATATCTACCACCAGAAAACAATATCCTAAATTAAATACTATCACTTCCCAAGCCCTTTGACAATCTTAGGCAGATCAGGAAAGGCCATCTCTCGTGGCTCCGCCAAATTCAGTATGCCCACACCCATATTCTCTTCCTTTACCGTATCCTTCACACAAGACCACAAAGTACTCCAATCAGCGAATTATGCCTATTCAACGGACAATCTCCCGTTAAAATACCTACCTTCACCTTTCCTCCCTAGCTCCTTCTGCTCCTTCCATCATTAGATCTATTCAAAAAGATCTTTGACTGTGTATAGTCCACTCTCTCCCTCCACTTACCTATGTGCTTTTGTGATCATTGTCCTACCAGTTAGTCTAAAAACTGTCAGTGTGTGCACAGGAACTACAAAAGTAATAAATGATCTCTTCTTAGCTTACTTGTTTGACCTTTCATTGCCTACAATTCCACGATGTCCTGGCGTCCAGATCTGCTTCACATCTTTGTTGAGTCAGTTCCATCAGCTTGTCTATAATTCATCTATTAACACAGATTAGGCTTAGGCGAACCTAGAGGCCGTAAGTACCACCTGACTGTCGGAAAAATCCTAACCTTACTCAGATAGGTAATCTTAATTAGGTGTAAGAACCTGAGGGGAACATTTCCTTCAGACTTACACACTATATAATTGTGTAAGCTTCCTTTTGAAATACTGACGCATACTTACCCAATGGGTATGACCTTTTGAGCTCTGGTTCCTCCAGAAACCCTCCTGAGCCTAAATAACCTTTCACCTACTCTGGATTTTTTCAATGACTTTGTCACTAATCCTTATTTCTATCAACACAATGTGTGTTGGTTGGAACTGAAGATGGAAAGTTAGTCATTGAAACATCATATTGTTCAATTGTTTTTTTAATGTAGAAATTTGTGTCTTTCTTTATAGATAAAGAAAGTATTGTGGTAGTGCTAAAATGACAATGTTGGGGTTTTTTACGGTTCTCATTGTTTTGTTGAGTAGGGGATATAATTTTATAAATTATTTTTTATGAAATGTGATTTTAATGCATTATTTTAAGAATGACATTCCAAATGACTCAAATATTTGCAATTTGTTGCAGGGTTGGACCTACAGAAAGGTTAAGTATTTGTCAAAATTAGTCAAAATTTGGGTAGTAAATGGAGTTTGGCCCTAAATTTATGAATATTTGAGTTATAAACAATTTTTAAGAACTGGTGTATTTGGTAATGGCAAGTTCATATTTGATATCACTTTGCAAGTACCAGCCCTCATTACCTTAAAAATCCAAAATTTCAAAAAAATTTATTCTTTTATTTTGAGAAATAAAATATATTTATATTTCCGAAACACTAAGTTTATATTTAATGTTGGTTTTTTTACGTAAATTATTTTTTAAGGAAAGTCAATGCTGGCTACATCAATTATTTTATGTTTTTAACTTGCATGTTCGAACTTTTTTTATATGATTTTGTATATTTTTATAAATCTTCCCATTATATTAATTCTGTAATTAATCCCAATTATGGTTATTATGTTGTTATATTCAAAAATATTTATCTGTTTGTTTAAAATCCATATTTGGTTTATTTAAAAATATTCTTTGTGAAGAAAGGATTTCATGAAAATTTACTACATAAAATTGCTATAATTATATGTTTTTTTTTTTGTTTAATCACTGAAAAGAACAAATAGTCTACACACAGGAGCTGCAATATGTGCAAATTTTTCATAATCGAGAATTAAATTTTTTTATAGCTATCTATGTGTATCAATTTACAGTGGCATTTGTTTAATATAAATAACAAACACTATTAATTTAGTATCATATTACTTTGTGAACATACTCTCACTCTTACATAACACACTTATCAATTGATTATTAAATACATACCAGTGAATTAGCTATTGTTTTTGGCCACAAATAAATTGTTACATTTTAATACCTGAAATTCCTCTTTTAAGTCGCACACATGAGCCATTTTGCCCAACATTTTTTATGCCTGTGACTGTTAGTTAATTCAGTTTTCTGTTTTTCTAACCTCTGGTAGCGTTAATATATTATTATATATAAGTTAACGTAACAGAAATAATTCAAACATGTATTCATTTATCTTGGGCTACTCAAATACTGTCCATTGCAGGGATATTTTAGATGGTTCATACATAAATTCAAATGTCAATAACTTGTGTCGAGAGTCTTCCTCGGAATGTGTAGGGGCATCAAACCATTTCTTTTGATGATTCACTGAACTAAATCAAAGCCATTCTGTTCACTAAAATTAACAGTTAAGGTAACCTGTTCAGAAAAAAAAAAACTGTTTTGTAGCCCACGTTTTAAATATTCATGTTTTTATTTCAGTAAGTTTTTGTTGTTTAAGATGTAATTTGCAGTTTTCATAAAAGTGTTCGACAATTATTTGTCTCTTAGAAAATATAATTTAGGAATACAATTTTAATTTTTCTTTACAATTTGTAATAAATGTAATATATTTAGATCTAATAAATAAATGCCTCAAGAAATAATAAAAAATACTTTAATAAAACAAATATTTATAAAATTGTTGAATATGAAGTTTGAAGTAGGCAAATTGGAGCTGCTCTTTTGATAACCATATAAGGAGTAGGGATCACTTAATGGTCTGTAAAGGCCTGCATAGGGAGAAACATGGATGAAGAGACTGTCCTAGGAAATGTAAGCAAAAAGGAGCCATTGGAAGAAGAAAAAGAACTAATTAACCTATAGGTGCTTCAATATTGAAACAAATGCAACTAAATAGAAATCAAATGAAAATAAATATACTAACCCTCTTTCTAGCAAACACCTTGGCCAATATCGACTCCCTTGTCCAAATGCCTTTGTATTATTTTCTGTATATTCATTTGCTAGAGGAGCAGCCATCTCAGTTGGCAGAGTGTGTGCTTATCTTGCTACAGTTTTAATAATAAACTATCAAAGATTATGCAGATTCAAGTCTAGTTGATGGCATTGCGTTTTCCATGTGTTACATATTACCATGTTTTCTTTAGTTTAGTGTGCAGTAAAGTAAAAACGTAACTATTATTTCATACATTAATTCTTATTGATAGATAGACATATATTTTATTATAGTTTTATCCCTTAACTGTACTATCTAACCTATTATATGGCAGGACCAAGTCAATCATTTCCACTCCCAGCATGAAACACATATTTATTTAGTAATAACGTTAAACAGATATTTGCCTTGACCTTACTTTACGTTTTATATTGTATTAAATCAATTTGAATAAATGTTTAGGGATTTCAAAATAAATATTCATTATACATACATATATATAAAACAAATGTTTTATTTGCCATAAAACATTTTGTACTTTAAAAAACAACAAGTAAGTATAGTATCAAAACTCAAAATGTTACGTTTAAAATGATATATAATGCAAGGTTTTTACACGTGAATAATTATTGGGTCATTTGTTCATGAATTATTATGCTCACAGATAGGTTATCAAACAGTTATGGTGTATAATTTCTCAACAGGTGTTCTTGTATTAGTGTTTCATAAATGTAGTATAAATATCTTTGTTGTAGAAATTACTGCTCAGAATTTCTATGATGCAGTAATACAGAGTTAGTAACAATTATTTGTAATTCACAGTGTATTCAGACTTAGATGCTACAGGTCAGTTTGAGAGAATGAATATGGATGTAGATGAAGAGGAACATAGTATCGAAATGCATCTTCCCTATATTGCCAAAGTTATGGAGGAGTAAGTATCATTAATTACATTATACTATAACTATACACAGGGTTGGTCAAAAGTTTAAGGCCACCCTTAGTAATCTATGAAACCCTCAGAGTGTGTGAGAGTGTGACGGACCCAAGGACCCTAACTAGATGTAAACCTTTCTTCGTGTAGTCTTAGGTTAGACTCTCTTTCATCTCTAATGACCAACTCTTGTTCTTTTCTGACCCGGATCCCATTAGAGTATTTGAGGGCTATGGGTTTTTATTTTATGGTCTTTTCTTCTTTTTTTACAAGTCGATTTTGACCGAGAGGTTTTTCACCTTTTAACAACAAGGGGAAAAAAGTAATCTATGAACAAGTAAACATAATGTAATAGAACACATTTATGAAATCTTAATATGTAACTTTACTCATATTATTGAAAATGCAATCTTTTTAAATGAGGATTATTGGGGATGCTATAAAATTTGGTATTTTTAGTATTAGCCGGACCCCCTTTTTCAAAGCAAGTTTTTATTGGGTAATTCAATGAAACATGATGTATTTTCAAGAAAAATGTTATTTATTGAAATAGATACAATAACAAAGAATCCAATATATTTCTTTATTTTCAAAGCTATCAAAAGTCACTGATATCACTCAATAATGTGTCAAAGCCACAGCTGCCATTAGGTACTATTGCCGAACACCACAGGTATTAGCTCGAATACTAGTATAAACGATGATGAGATGTTCATCTTTGCGTTTTGTTACGCCATTTTCTGACCCCCTACATCTCTTCTACTTATTGAGTATTAACCTTAATTTCAGAGTGAACAAAGTTATATTTGTCGTTCATTATAAAATGTGTGAATTCTCTTCTTCAATGTACCCCTTCCAGCAATCTGATAAAATAGTGAACCTGGTTAAATAGGTTTTTTTATTTCTCCCATTAGAGTTTTTACACACACACACACACACACACACATATATTTATACACAGAATAATATATTAGTTTTATTATTGAATTTAAAACTACAAAATGAAATGTAGTTTCTTAAGACTGGTTGTTTAAATTGAAGAAATTTAAGTTTATGCAATGCTTTGATATATAAATTTGAGTTCGTCTTTACTTTCTTTGATATGCACAATAGAATTACTAAGTATCCACCTTTTAGTTTAAATTCAAGAAATTTATGAATTGGGTGGATAATTACCTTGTATGTTTGCAGTTCAATTAAGGCTGATCAATTGTTCACATGGCCGTTAATACAGAATTGTTCCTTTTAAAATTATTTTTATGATTATTGACATTTCTTTATGAACTTTATATTACTTCCCATTCATATATTAAACTAATTCATATTTATATTTGATTCTCTGAAGAGCTCCATAAGAACATCCTTCTTAGTTGGTTGCTACCATGAGAATCTTTTTTAATTTGTGTAATAATACTTAGCTTAGATTTTTAGTACCAGTCCGTACCACCCTCATTTGAATATTTTATTCAGACTCAAGTCACCAGTATCTCAGTATCATAGTCCACTTTATATTTCA
This sequence comes from Aphrophora alni, assembly GCA_963513935.1. NCBI lineage: Eukaryota > Metazoa > Arthropoda > Insecta > Hemiptera > Aphrophoridae > Aphrophora > Aphrophora alni. Next base: position 82,333,002 of record OY740769.1, read on the forward strand.
CATTTTTAATAAATTTCACATTACTTGTATGCTATACAAACCCTTTTTTTTATAAGTTTGAAACTTGAAACAACCTTTTCCAAATATTTTTATGTTCTATGATCTGTTTACTGCCATAACAAACAAAGTAACATAACTGGGGCTTTTGTTCACCCCACTGCAATCTTTCAATTACGACCATTCAACTGGTCTATACCACAACTGTTATGGAAATCTAGATTATCCGTACCAATTTAAATGTTTAAAGTTATAATCGAAATATGAGCCAATATAGAGTAAAAACTCCATACTGTATTTGATTGGTTACTACTGCAATCTATAAATATAGTACGTATTTAGTATGTACATTTTAGCAGTAAAGCACTAAAATGGACATCTTTGAGTGGACAAGGTTTAGGTTATGTAGCGGAAGGGAATTGAAGGCCTTGGTCTAGTAATCCCGGCCTTTATATAATCCCCTCTACTTTGCGCTCTATGCCACTAGTTCGTTTTGTCACGTTGTCAATACATTACAGTAATTACTCTGATAAATAATACTATTTTTAGTGATTTTTTGAAAAGAAAATGATCATTTTACATTTTTTCGTAAACTATTTTTTGTTTTTTTGATAATATAACAAATTTTATTTTTTTTCCCCCTAAATATATTCAAAAATATTACACAAAACTTTTGTATATCTTAGAAAAAGGTAGTAAGCTATTGATTTTGGAATATAGGCTACAGGTTTTTCCTGAAAATTGGTAACTTCGTTTTTGACATGTAACATACTTACTCCAAAACCGTTTCAAATTTTTTTTTTTTTTTTTTTATTGCATAGATGGATTCTATGCATCTTTCTGAGAAAAATGATATCTTATAAGTTAGGTTTTGTATAGAAATAATATATTTAATTAATTTTTTAACAAACGAAGAATTTTCAAGACAATTAACATTGCCAGTTGGAGGGTTAACAACATTCAGTTCATATCATTGAAGTCATTAGGGGAGAGGGGTACAATAATAAGTTTATGTATCATGCTGTGAAAAGCAGCATGTTTATGGCTGATAGGATGGTTAGAATCAGCAGGTATTACTGTATCTGTATAGGTTGGTTTTCTGAAAAATTTTAATTTATGATAACTATCAGTGATATTAATGTTAAGGTCTAGAAAATTAATGTTGTTATTAATACCCACTTCCATAGTGAACCCCTTCTAAACTCCATTCTTAACATAGTTCATCTACCTGCTAGGTCATTCCTCCTACCCTTCCCGATTTCTCTATTGTATTTCAGTTTCCTGTTACTTGTGTAAGTGTAAATAGTTGTCAATACTTGTTAATTATCAGTTGCCTGATGATGCCGCAAGGCGAAACAATTGTAGCTCATTTATATTATTAAAATAATTTTGAAACTTTAGCTTTATTGCTTTATTTAATCCTTACTTATTTTTTTAATGAATCAAAATTCTTGCTGTGTTTCCCACAGTTGATCAAACGGTTTTGGTAGTTTTACTCAAATTGGTGTCCTAAATCATCTTCTTAGGATTTCCCTACGTCTCTATCCTGTTAAATAATAAATTCCCATTTCATGTATGTACATTTCTTTCATCTAACCTAACATCATTTGAGATTTATATTTTATGTTTTATGTTTATTTAAATTATTACTATTATTTAAGTTGTGTATTATCCCAAAATATGTTTTCCTATAATTATTTTATTTGTATTAGCTTACAAATTTAGGCTTAGCCTAAATCTCAGATTTAGGTTAAGCCTATGTATTAGCTTACTTTGGTTTTAGGTTATCTTGATTAATTTAATCCTACTGTGTTTATTTTTGTTTTTAAAAGGTTTTAAGTTGAATTATGGTATATTTATGTTGCCTATCTTAAAATACTTTAAGCCTTTTACTTTTATTGAGCTTGACTTGTGAGATAATATTAGATAGAAAAAACTCAAACACAAGATCTCACAAAAATTATGTTTACTGTCGTTTAACGACGTTTATGTCCAGAAAAATATATAGGCCAAACAAAACGAAATATCAGCAAAAGAACACTTTGTACACACTTTGAACACATGGAAATTGTTTATAGCAATAATATAATTAAAGAATTAGGAATTTACTTTATAATTAAGAATTACAAAATTCTGTATTAAAGTAAAATATATAAAATGTATTGTTAGATATAAGATTAGTTAAGCATTTTGTATTAGTTAGATGTTAATTTTTAAGTTATTTAGAATGCCGCGAAGCACTTGTTAACGCCTAATCTTAGAAAGTAGGTTCATACCCCTTTAGTTTTGTATAAATACAGGGGTTGGTGCAGTGTTAGGTTATAGTTTAGTTATTGTAGCGCTCATGTATCGCTACTGTAACTGAGGGTGGCGCTCATGTATGTAACGCTTACTGAGGGTGGCGACTTTATCATTAAAATGTGTTTGATTAAGTAGACATATTTTTTTTTTTGAGATCTTGTGTTCGAGTTTTTTTCTACCTTTTATTTTTGTTTAATTTTATTAGAAATTGGTAGTAATTATCTGTTTCCCTAGGTTATAATTGTTACCTGTCACAGACTGTTGTGGTTGCACTTGCCCATCATTGTTTATAATTTTTTTAAATAAACCTTTGTCTATTTTCACATTCATGTAACACCACCAATTTTTCTGGTATTTTTCTTCTTAACAGAATAAACCCACACTCCTCATGTAATTATTTCAGTCAGCAATTGTTTAGTTCATCATGCCTATTTGACGTTTTGCAATAACTCTCATAATTTTTATGGTAGAAAACATATATGACTATCATTGGTTGCATATTTTCAAGTTACATACATTAAGCTATTTTAGGACTGATGAGTGAAACATTATTCCCAAAAGTATTATTGATATTTTTATGACAATGTCAACATTATAAGTTTATCTGAAATTCTTTATATTTTGTTATCAGTGAATATAATAAATTGATATTTAATATTTCTTTGCTTCTAGGTATAAAGATAGTTTTACCATTGTGCCCGTACTGGTTGGATCATTAAGTCCAGATCGAGAAGCTGCGTACGGACGGATATTTGCTCGTTATCTTGCTGATCCACAAAATCTTTTTATAATTTCATCGGATTTCTGTCATTGGGGGCAACGTTTCCGTTACACATTTTATGATCGTACCTGGGGAGAAATTCACCAGTCCATTACTAAACTCGATCGAATGGTAAGTTTTGTGAGAAATAATATTTGATGTGTTTTTATATCTTAAGTAACTTTTGTTAAATATATCTAGGGGTGTTGGAGCAATCTGCACAACCTACCTTTAAAAGTAAGTCACTGAAGCCTTGTGATAACTGCTTTTCATATCTTTTGTTGATTGTCCTAAGGACATACTTTGGTGTCTCTAAGATGAGAGACATTGAAAAAAATCAAAATCCATTCAGAAATACAAAAAGCATAAATAGTGTAAAAACATTACACAAACTTTGTCACTCACCCATCTCCAAAACCAAATTAAAATCATCATTAAAAATGTTAGTTTGGTAGTTGTCTATCAAAAAGTGAAAATGAACCATGACATTTGGAAAAATATTTATATATTTAAAGAAAGGCCTTAACTTGCTTCCCTTTTGCCTCGGCGTAAATCGTATTTGATTAAAATCAAGCTTTTTAGGTCTTAGTATTTCACTTAAACTTAAACAAATTTGGTAGAATATTAGGCCTACATATTTTATAACGGCTGTTTTTTTATTTAAGGCTTGTTACTGATAACTTCCTGCGCCTTGAGCAAAATTTGATAAAAATCGTTAGAGCCGATTTTGAGAAAATGATAATTTTGTTTTTTTCTTATTTTTTGGTTAATTTTCAGCTACCCTCAAATTTTGAGTTATCTAAAAAAAAGTCTTGAGATATGGCCAAAAAATGTTCACATACTAAATTCAATTAAAATCGGTCTACACATTTGGGTAAACCAAATTTGACTTTATGGTATAGTAATTAAATTTCAGATACATCATGGGTCTTCTTGTGGTGGAGAACACTTCTAGATGTCATTTGAATTTCATTCTCTTCAATGCAATTTGAATTGATGAATCCTGTACTTTCATGCCATTTATTAAAATACTTTTACTTATACTCTTACATTTTTTCTGAAAAATTACATCCTGTGATCTAATCATCTTGTTCTTTTCTACAGACCAAATCCTATAGCCCTCATCATAATCATAGCCAATAAAAATTCCTTTGTCTGCTTTCATATCCAGTTTGTTCGTATGTTAATGTCCTATTTTCAGTAAGCATTTGCATATTATAGGATCTATTTACTTCATACATCTTTCTATATGTGTGTAGCAAGTAGATCACATAATATGCAAATGCTGCATAACAACAAATTTTCTTGCTATACCAGAGTTCATTACCATTAACATTAGAAAGTCCAGTTCGATTCTATAAATAACATGGTGTATTGATTGTTTCAGCTAAAAGTCCTTGAGGAAAATTTCCTTGAGAGTACACGATAGCTCTTGCTATTTCCACAATTGTACAATTCTGCTGTTCATTGCACCCATTTTGCTGTGAATTATGGCATTGTGAAATGCATTGTGTTTAATATTTTTATACCCCAACAAAGATTTATTTAAATTTACTGTGACTTTGACGCCAAGATACAAATTTCGCATTGATTAATTTTGAATTTATTTTATTATTATTTTTTGGATAAAATCCTGTTAGGCACCAACCTATGATAGCATAGGTACTTATTTAATTAAAAACTCTTAATCCCCGGGTGTGGTATCATTGGGAAAATGTACTCTTTTAAACTAAATGAAATAACGTCTCACCAATTGTCTGCTGAAATACATACATTTATTTCATATCAAACAAAATAATATTTCATATCTCGAAAAATCATACATAATATTTTATAACCCTTAATATTCTTGCTATAAAACATACATAATAGTCAATAATGTTTATATCATAAATTCAAAAATATAAATATCGTTTCCTTCTTCTTTTAATTTATTAAAAATTTTCTAAAAGTTTCTATTTAAATTTCTTTCAATGTTAATTTAATTCGACGTAATTTACTCTTAGGCAAATATTCAACACAATTTATTTAGCCCTTGGTTAATTTACTTCAATGTTAATTGTTCTCAAACAGATATTCAAACATGATTATTTAGTATATAATAGTAGTATTTATATAATATATTTTATATAAATTTTAATCTCAAACCGCTTCATGAAATTAGTTTTTACTTATTATTTCCTTTATTATTAACGGAAATTCGTAACATATGCTTGTTATATCAAGCACGCTAATCGCCCACTGATTCCAGTTTTTTTTCAAAACCGTATACTTTTCTTATTCACTGTAAAGGGGTGTTTTAAATTATACTTGGATTAGTAATGCGGTAGATCACTTGGTATACCTCATTACCTGGTTTTTTGAGTATAAAAAGCGAATCAGATCGACTTTACCACAGAAAATCGACCGTTAATTGTTTTGGCCCCTCTGAGACCAGACAGCGAACCCTCAAGATTGAGTTCTCAGACTACTACTATCCCTAACAACCTCTTCTTAACCATAGGAATAATTTTTGACTCCCACTAACTTACTTTTAACCATTTTAGCCCTCTCTGATTGATTATATGAAAACCAGTCGGGTAATTCTTTTATTAATTTAGCGCCTCCTTCTTTTCATTACATGTTATCAATTATTATTATTTTTCATTGTAAAACTCAAAAACTTATTTAATTATATTAATTTTTAAATCTTAAATCTAAAAAACAAATTTTTCCCTGGTCGTTCCTACTATAATTTAGTTTGGGGCTAATCAGTAACATCACCCTTTCTCTAGACACGTTATTAAACCTAATTTGTATTCACAAAGATCACAACCAATTTTTCATTTGGAAACATGGTTTTTCAACAATTCAATTACGTCACGTCCCTCAAAAACCAAGTCAACTCTCGTTATTCAATATTCTTTGAATACTAGGAAATTGGAATATCACATGTGCTGAAGAACATTTCTAATTTTATGATTGTTGAAGTTTCCTCTATTCTTCTATTGCCACTCAAAATTTCTTTTTATGCTAAATACCTTGTAATCATGGAACATCTACCAATAAACAATAAATAAATAAATGATAATTTGGAAAATGTAAGACAAAAAAATTGTTATTTGTAATTAAATTGAATTAGGATTAAGAAATCAATAAAAGTAACAATTTTTGTGAATAAATAAAAAAGTTAACTTTTGTTAGGAAAGTGCTTTTAACACATTGAGTGCGGCTAGGTCGCCGGTGCGCCAAGCACTGGTGGCGTGTATAGCGCCGGGCCAACACAGAGTGAAGTGTATTGCCCCGCCGGCGCCATACACACCACCAGCGCTTGGCAAGAAATATGGCACCAGCGACCTAGCCGCACTTGTCTTAAAAGAAAATAACAATAATTTTGCATAGTGTGTTTTAATAAAACAGACAATAGAAACAGTCTATTGCATCATAATTTTAGCAATAGAACATTCTGGAACAAAAGCATGTTAAACAAGTGGTGTGATATTCCATATCAAGGAACCAATGAACTTATAACTAGTCTCATTGGCTAGAATAATATAACATTCTGGAACGTACATTGTTTTTCCAAGAGTTATGCATAGGGAGGGTAAGTAATGCGCTGATATTATCTGGCAGTTAGTCATCAAGAAATTTTCAAGTAATACAGACGTGTATGAGGGACATTGTTAAAATGAATAGACGGACTCAAAAGGTTAAATTCAAACAAATATAAACTTGAAGTTAAAGTGAAATACTAATAAAGAAATGTGATATGTGTTGTAGTAAAAAGAATAATAAGTTTTTATTAGGTTGAACTATAAAAAAAGACAATGTAAAAGATCGTAAGTTATAATATATTCATTGTAATCTTATAAGCACTATGAACATTTATTATTTATAAATAAATATTGTAGTTAGTAGTGTTTGTTTTGTTTAGGTTAAATTTAAAAAAATGCCATTGTCTAATAAATTGAATGAACTATATAAATAATGTGTCTAAAAAATTATTAACCCTTCAATGGTCGCATGTTAATTTTCTTCGTTTGTTAAAAAATTAATTAAATATATTATTTCTATACAAAACCTAACTTATAAGATATCATTTTTCTCAGAAAGATGCATAGAATCCATCTATGAAATAAAAAAAAAAAATTTGAAACTGTTTTGGAGTAAGTATGTTACATGTCAAAAACGAAGTTACCATTTTTCAGGAAAAACCTGTAGCCTATATTCCAAAATCAATAGCTTACTACCTTTTTCTAAGATATACAAAAGTTTTGTGTAATATTTTTGAATATATTTAGGGGGGGGGGAAAATTTGTTATATTATCAAAAAAAACAAAAAATAGTTGACGAAAAAAGGTAAAATGATCATTTTTTTTTTCAAAAAATCACTAAAAATAGTAATATATATCTTATACAAAAGTTCTATATCTCATTATGTTCAGAAAGGTGCATAGAATGTAGGTGTGTAGTGAAAAAAAAATGTTAGATGTATCACATTTGGTGTTTTTTGGTCAAATACCAAAATATCGAGAGTAACGGAGAGTCAAATTTCACAGAAATCGGTACATAAACCATATTAAAAAAATTTTATGATTTTTTTAAATATTGATACACATTTGTAATATATTTGTGGATAAAAGTTGCTAAAAAGAAATATCAATTTTGAAAATTTTCATTAGACATGGGTCATTTATGATAAAAATCTAACTTCACAATAGCCTAGACGTTGAGGTTAGGGCTGTGAAAAAAAAACCAAAAATATGAAATATCACTAATAAATACACTCTACAAACATTGACACATTTATTATAAGTTGTATATACATTTATATATTATGTATATACATATTATAATAAATAAATGGTTTCTTGAAACTAAAAGTTCCAATAGCAAATCTAGAACTAGGCCTGACTGGCCTGACTAGTACTAGATTTGGCTAGACTAGGCCGAAAATGAATTATCACTCATAACTACACTCTACAAACATTGACACATTTATTTTAAGTTGTATAAACAAATTATAATAAAAAAATCACTTCATGAAACTTATATTCACTATAAAAACACAAAGCTATTGCACTTTGAAATTTCCACATCGGCAAAAATCTTGCGAGATCGAAGTAACAAATTTGAGGTTACTCTACGTTTTATAAAGTACCACAGCCTTTGTATTTTTCTTTGTACAGATGTGTTTCAAATACAAGGTTAAACATTGAAACCTCCTCTTTACAGTTATATCAAAAACGACAAGATTGTATAAAAATAAAGATCGGATTCTTCAAGACTGTCTAGACACTGAATATCGCAAACCGGTCTGAAAGTTCAGAGGATCATTTCCTAGAATGGATATAACTCGTAAACTATATAACTTAGCCCTTTACTGCATGATTTTTTATAATGACTTGAAAAAAATATATCATACCAATTCTGCATGTTAGAGTATGGGAAAAATAATTTAAAAAATATTTTACAAGATTAAGACCCTAAAAAAGGTTTTTTTTAGGTATGTTACACCTGAGTTACATCATGCATTACTTTAAAAAAATTAACAAAGAAAAGAGTCACTTTCAGGAATTTTTTCAGAGTCAACAGTCAGGGAAATGATTGATGGGTACTCACATATTCTCAGATACTCATAAATTTTATTTGTTTTTTCACACTCAGAAATTCCAATCCTCTAACAATTCATAGTCTTGTGTTGAAATTCAAATAATAATCAAACTCACTCAAACATGAAACTTCCTGAAACAGTTTTTATTTGCATGAAAGCACAGATTCACATTGCACTTGCTGCATTTCACATTCACGTTTCCCTTGCATCCTTCCATCTTGCATCTGTTCCTTTTGTCATCCCAGATTGGCCAGTGATCTAGTCTGTCTTTGATCACAGGCAGAGGAGGTTTCGTGGCTGCAGATGCTTTTATTCTCTTTGTCACCTCTTGCTCATCCTTTGATGCTGATGGTCTGCCTCTTTTTGAAGTTTCTTTCAGGCCTAAATTGCAAAGTGTCACTGCCAACTCAGTTCTGAATTCTTTTTGACTCATTTTCTTGCCATCCTGCTTGGCAGAAAAGAGGATCCACGAATTAACCACAGCCATGTCAACTAAGTGGTAAAAGAGCCGAAAGTACCACTTCTTGCTTTTCATGGATATATGGTGTCTCCCAATGTGTGCATCCATCAGGTCGACTCCCCCCCATATGTTTATTATAAACTTTTACAATTTTTGGACAGGGAATTTCATGAAATGTTTTGTTTTTCCTATCATATCTTCTAATTTTATCCATCGGAAGAGCACCACAGAGAGTTGAGCCAAGTGTCACAATCTGGTTATCATGCCAAGAGACAATACTTATGGGAGTATCATCAAACACCGTGATATACTCATCTGAAGTTCCCCTTGGAGTCTTTACCATGTCTGCTTTTCCTTGAAGAGGACAGTCTGGAATTCTATCTCTACGAAATGTTCCCAACATAAATATGCCTTCTTTATGGAAGTGAGAGAACAAAGCCAAACTGGAATAATAATTATCACAGTAAACAGTATGGTTCACACCTCTTGGGATCTCCCTTGCTAACCTCACAACTACATTTCCAGTAGCTCCAAGATCAGGTTCACCAGGATTAGGAGCTTCCGCTTGTCCAGTATAAATTTCAAACTTGTGAGCAAAACCCCTATCATCACACATAACATATAGTTTATATCCCCACTTGTGTGGCTTACTTGGGTTATAGAGCCTCATATAATGTTTTGTTTTTGTTGCACATGTTTGCTCGTCGATTGATAGTGTATCTCTCATTGGAATTGAAGTGAATTTTGCATTGAGGTGGTCAATAACTGGCCTTAGCTTATGAAGGCGATCACGATCATGGTCAGTTGATGGTCTTTGTGTTGAGTTGTCATTGAAGTGTAGATTTGAGCGCATGCTTTCGAAATTATTGATGCTCATGCAATTAATAACTGTCTGATGTCCTCGAATAGAGTGCCACATATCTCTTGTGCTGGTAGAATTGGAAATAGAAGAGAATATCAAAATTCCTAAGAAGCGTTCAATATCTGCCTTTGAATATGACTTTGGTTTAGCAGGATTCTTTTGTGTGGTATAGAGCAAACTCTCAGCAGAAATTTTATGTATCAAATTGTCATCGAAGAAGTATTTGAAGAAATTGTAAGCATGATCCAATTCTAATATTGCTTCTGGTAGATTAGATGTTCCTTTGAAGATTGATTCTTCCTCATCATTTTCTAAATTACCGTGCCTCCAAACTGTAGGTGGTCTTTTTGTCTTGTCTTTCCTTGATTGTGTTCTGTTGCTGGTCTTTTTACCTTTTTTAGCTGTCCCACTAGGTAATTTTTCCCCAATTTCTTCATCACCAATAACAGAATTTCGTTGATTAGCAGCCAAATCATAATTTTTGTTGAGGTCCTGTTCTTGTAGAGGAATGGCAGATGCAGTAGACTCTGTATTGTCTGATGTAGCTGACGTGTCGATTGCAGATATGCTTATGATTTTGTCCAATATTGCCATTAGTTCTTCATCATCCATATTATCATTTTCATTTTCATCCAAAAGCTGTCCAAACTCATCCTCACTCTCATAAGGTAACTCCAATAGATGAATAATCTCAGATTCTTCCAGAGGTTCATCCATGATAACTGAAAAAAAAATATTGAATAGAATAGGCCTACATGAAGTGACAAAAAATTCTGATAAAAAACTCATTCAAATTCATTATTAGTTCAATATAAGTTCAAGATAATTCATCCAATAATGAAAGAAATGTTATATTGTGAAAGTGACTTTGGTTGAGACAGTTCCATGAGTGAATTATGTAAAAAAAATATTACTGATCTTCAAATAATCGATAGCTCACTATTTACCAAAGGTAATGAAATAATTTATAATTGATTTATATTGCCAAAAGAAGAGGTTTTTACAAGTTGTCTAAACATGCCACTGAATTACTGCATCATGTTTGAGCGGACATAACCTAACTCACACTAATACCCTTCTACATGAAGTAACTCCTGAGTTACATATGGGAATTGGCTTACAATTTTGGAATTATAAAAATAATATAGTTACCTGAGTGATCTTGATGAAGTTTATATGTTCATGAAACGATGAGTATTTTTTATCACTTCCAATTCGTTCAAATAATAGAAAAATAGCACTCACGAAAACACACAAAACTATGGGTCAGCTTGTTTCATGCAATAACTGAAAATACTCTGTTTATCATTCTTATTTCAGTAATGTGGAACTGGAATGAATGATTTTCTGCTAACTGCATGATGTCACGACTCAGTTGCGTATTCTAGTTTGTTCCTTGGTAGCTAGATAGCGCAGGAATGTCGAATAAACATCATGTAACTTCTGGGTTACACTATGAAGAAAAGGTAACCCAGAAAAAGGTTCCCTTTTTCGTCTTCATAGTTCGAAAAAGGAAGAAAAATACTATATAATATTGTCAACTTGTAACATTTGGACAAGTTTTACCATTTCGAAAAAATATATGAACATATAGGTGATATTTTCTATATAAAACTCGCCGCTAGAAACTGTCGCAATCTAGCGCTAACTAGGTTTAGTTCAGTTTAGTCGTATTTCTCAACTACACGCTACATAAAATTTTCTAAACTTGGTTATGAAAGATTGAAAAATTACCTTTTCAATGGTATAGAATACATTTCGATAACATAATATCTACTAGGATAAAAGTTGAATTGCAAAAAATGTAATTTTTAGCGTGTAAAATAGCGTTAAAATTCTTGATTTGGTTTAATTTTTATATAATAAAAACTATACTAGTTGGAAACATTTGAAAAACACTGTTTTGAAGAGAAAGACGCGATCTATCAAGCAGTGTTATGTCCGATGTGACAGATTGAAATTTCGAAATAGGAATAATTGACAAACGAGACGAATGTTTTGTTTAAAACTTGCTAACGTAAAACTTGGACGTTTCGCATGAAAAATATGCGAACTTCGCCAATTTTTGGAATATTATTTATAACGTTTTGTGGTATTTTTTTTGCATGATATGCATCTACGAAACATTAGCTTTCCAACGGTATTTTATTTATTGCGATCGGACAATTTTAAGTGGGCGTAACGTTGAATGGCAAAATATGTGTTTTATAGACATGCAGACTAGTTATGGACGGAGCGCTGGGTCGATTCGGGGTCGAATAACCTTTGCAGGGTTAAAGAACACCTTTTCAGCCAATATCGTTTAGAGCATCTTAGCATTAAAGTACAGAAAGTAAAAGGTAAAAACCCTTAGTAAAATTTAAAAAATAGTTGCATTACAGGTTAAACAATTTTAGTGCTCTTTTAATGATAAACAATTCTTGTAACCTCTCCTCATTTACATCCTTTGGTACTTGATGGAATTACATGTTAATAACTAAAAAAAACAATTATTTTAGTACAAACCATTTTTTAACCTTGCTGACCATTTAGACCTTGTTTTGCCTATTTACAGTTTTGTCACTAGTTACAGCTCAAGGTTTAAAAAGTAGTATGTACTAAAATAATTGTTTATTTAATCACTCAAATATCTTTGAGAATATAACCTATTATTTCGCCTCTGCCAGCATTAAAACTAATTTGTCTGCAACTTCTGACTTTTCATTAATGAAATACACACACCGAAATTTTGTGTAATCATTTTTAAATAAAACAAAATAGTGAAAAACCTAACATTGATTCTGTTATAAGACAAAAGGTTACATATATATCGGTATGAATAAGCTCTCCAGTTTTGGAATCTCTTGTTCAATTATTTAAATGATTTCTGTTTTCTTCTTCTAATTGTAATAGATAACTTATGTTAGTTCTTTTTTTTTTAACTAAGTTTTATTTCCTTATTAAATTGTCTTATTAAATAAAACTGTATATCAATTGTTCTGTTTTTATTAGTTTCCTTAACAGGTTATGGGCCCAGGTACATTATTTCTTTTAGTTACTTAATGTGTAGAACAATAATTTGATTGTTTTTTCAAGTTGTGAAAGAAACTTCCTTTTTTTCCATTCAAGAGTTGTCCAATTATTTAAATTAAATAAACATATATAAATTTAAGTTAAATCAACAAGATCATGTTTTCTTAATTGACAAGGTTTTAAAAGTATTTTATTATTTATATATAAAAGAAACCTTATGACAAGGTGAAAAGAGCAAATATAAGGATGGGTTTAAGATAAAGAGGAAGGAATTATAGGGAGAATAAAAACATGAAAAGTGCACACGTTTTGTAAGAATAGAAGAGATATAATGGTATAAGGTTTCAAACAGAAAAGGGAGCGAGACAAGGGAGTGTTTGATCATTCTGGCTCTAATATAATAATGGATGATATAATCATTGAAGTAAAGTAGATAAATGGAAGATGATAATATATGTAGATGATGCTATGGTATGGAAGGAAACCGAAGAAGTCATGGAGAGAGAACTAGTCAAATAAGCAAAGGTAATTTAGAAGCACATATTGGATATATATTTGCTAAAGATTGGGATTTGAAGGTAGAGAGGAGGGAGAAGGAATGACACTGGAAGGTAAGGATCTTGAAAGAGTAGATAAGTTCAATTATGAAGCAAGTTCGCATGATAAGGTACAGATAGAGATAGGGCAAAGGATATGGAAGAGTGGCCAGTTTTATATGGTGGGAATATACTATAGCGATGGCCTCTTTCTCAAACAATAATATATAAAGTGTACTATCAATCAATTTTAGCATATGGGTCAGAAACAAAACATAAATGAAGAAAAATCTGAGCAGACAGCTATAATGTACCAAATCCCATCTTAAGATTTATCATACAAAAACAATCATACCCTACCATTAGTCAGTCATACCTAACCTATTGTAAACAAATGTTCAGATGAATTTAGCCAAATAATTATAAAAATTGTTACCGAAAATATAAATTACCAAAAAGTAGAAACCAACAAAATGTAGTAAACACCATATTTAAAAGATATTTACAAACTGTAATAACCTGTTAGCAATGAATGTGCAAAGTAGGCCTAACCTACAAATAGGCTAAATGAAATAATAGTATGCCAAGATTAATAGAAACTAAACACTTTTATTAAGAACCATTCAAATCGAATACATATACAAATATACATTTAGTTAACATAGCAAGAGAAGTAAAGTTCAGAATATCACCAAAGCACTTGTAAACAATCACTATGTATTGGAAACACACAAAATCCAAATCTAGGTCACGCACGACATTATTTACAAAACAATGATTTCAAAACAAATTGTCTCAGAATTATAATCACTAATAGATATGTAACACGATATTATCTGCCACAGTTAGTATTATATAAACTTGTAAAAACACAATAGAATAAGAGTTCACTAAACTTTTAAATAGAAATATGATAATTTGTAAATAATTAGTTGTAGACTTGAACAGCTGTTCGATTATATTTAGGAAAGCCATATTGCAAATTCGCGGAATAGTACATAAACAATCTATTACTTTCAAATATCAATTTTCAGATATTTGTAAGTTAAAGTAAATTTTAATTGAACCATGATCTCAAAATTGAAACAAAACGATAAGATACTGAAATGCATTTAACTGTCTACATAAATTTGATTAAAAATCGTAAATGCTGAGGTAAAGCGTAAGAAATATATCCCACAACCAATGAACGTACGAGTCCAGAAGATTTACAAAAACAACGAGACCACGTGACACCAATCGACGAATCACAAAAGGATGATGGCGTCAAACAAAATTGAATATGCAAGTCCCGAGAGGTATGAAGAAGCCGCGAAAACCTAAGCGTTGGTTTTGGAGAAAAGAGACTCGTCCGGACAGCCAAAGGATGAAGATGTGCGTTTAGCGTGTGTGATTTTTTTATATATAGTTTCGTTTGATAAAATAAAGTGAAAGTGACTTTAAAATGTGCAAATGGTAGTATAAACTTAATTAAATAAGAAAACAAATCACAAAATATAAAAGAATCCAATTTTAAAACAATTACAAGAGGCAGGAAAGACTAGCATAAATTCAAATTTGTTTTGGGATCACCATTTTTTATTTAGTCCTCTTTTTCATATTTAACTTCTTTTAATCAAAATAGAGATGCGTTTAGTGGTTAATTTAAATCAGCCAGCACGAGTTCCCCAACCCGAGATATAGACTATGTAAAATTTTATTTTTGAATTCCAGAATTGTATATGAATTTGTGTTTAACTATTGTGATATGTAATATTGAATTTCTCATGCTCCAAGAATGAGTTAAGTCGAGGCATAATAATTAAAAAGACTATATAAATATATTATGACCATTCAAGTGTTAATTTATCATCTATGAATAAAACAAAATCATGATTAATGTTAAAAAATGTGTTGAGCAATTTATTGACTATTGTAAAGAAAGTTAATTAATAATCTGAAAATTGAAATAGACTGATAAATAAAAATTTTCATAATTCTCTACCAAACATAATATAATTTGTATTTTTTATACAGCAAAGATAAGATTTTTGAGAGGAATGAAAGATATTGCAAGAAGGGATATAATAAGAAATGAAGACCTTTAGGATAGGTTCATGGTTAGAGACAATAGAGAAAGAAACAATGATTTGGCCATGTAATAAAAATGGAGTAAATCAGAATGTCTAATACTATAAAAAATAGAAAAGAGAAGACCTGTGGGAAGGCCATGAACAAGATGGAAGGTTAAACTTCAGAGGGTATGCAGGCTAAGGTAGTAGACTGGAAACTGGTAGAAGCGGAGCAGGTGTTGAGAGATTGTCAGGAATGATATAGGTTATGCTGTGGTGAAAACGTCGAAGGTGATGATATAAAAGAAATTATATGTACATACAAATTATATAATATATATATAATTATTTTATATTATAAAAGTAAAAGATGGTAGGCATGGATACAATTTTTGTGAGAATGATTGTTGGATGATGTGACTATATTATTAGATAATTGATATTCATAATTTGTTAAGGGTATTTTGAATTTGAGCTATTTTCCAAGACAAGAAAACTTATTTTTAAACAACAACATTGTTTGACCCCCATTTTTATGGTGAATTTCATATTTAGATATTTAAACTAGTACAAAATGTAATCATTAAGTTACAAGAGGTCAAAAATGATGAAGTAAACCCCTTTTTTCTTTGGTTTACTTTGGAAACTAGTGTATTTTTTATAAATTCTGTGTAGAAACATTGTTTCTAGTATAGTCCTGTATAAACTAGTTTGTTTTCAAGGTTCGTGATAAATAAATTTTCTTACTTGTGTGGTTTGTGTGTTTCAGGCAATGGACATCATTGAAACCATCAATCCATCTGCTTTCACTGAATACCTTAAGAAGTTTGGTAACACAATTTGTGGAAGACATCCTATAGGTGTTTTGTTACAGGTAAGTCTTAAATTTTAAATCAATGTTGGAAGAGATAACAATTGAAGCTGTAGTTGCGGAAGTGGCTCTTGACCAAACATGATTACTAATGTTTTAGGAAGTCATAATTTTGAAGATGGAAGTAGGTTTGTTCTGGTAGTTTTATAACAGCTTATTAATGAATTTAAAAACTTTTAATTTCGTTTCAAAACCATTGTTTTGAATATATAAATTACCTGCTTTAAAAATATACAATATATAGATCAACGTAAAAAACAGATTACTCCTATTTTACCCTCATACACAGAGAGTATCCAGCCATTTTTAATATCACCAGAATGGCCACTGATACTTAGCAGCCAATCAAGGAGAATCTTTCTACGATTGCTTGAACAGTACCCATTGGACTCTTCATTCAACTGTTAGACACTGCTAAGTGAGTGATCATATTATATGATGTAAAATTTTAAAAGAGCAAGGAAGTAAATTGTCGAATCTGCATAAAATTTTCCTTAAAACTGATAATTCGCCTGTGAAAACTATTAAGAATGATCCAAAGACCAGATAAAATTATGTTATAGACATTTCAAAGATGGCCGGGAATTTGTAATATTTCAATAATGAGCCTGTCGTTATTTATTATTAAAAGTGAAGCTATCTGAAAATATAAAAATTATTCTTTCGAACTTGAAGAGTTTCTCTGAGTATTTATTTATTAAATTTTGAATTTAATTATTATTTTTTGCTCGACTTATGGGCGCCAGATGTATTAACATCAATTTAGAAAAAAGAAGTTAATTATTGTTATTAAATTTCTCAGGGGTGAGTCCTTTTATCAGTGTACTTCACAGTGATCTTGGTTTCAGAAATGAAAACACTTGTGCTGAAATGTTAACATGGATTTATTAAAAATAAAATTTTAGTACATATATTAATCAACAATTTCATGATCTTCTTATCTAAACATCCTATTATCAATTATTATGATTACCTTTTAAGAAGGTCAAAAAGTTTGAATCTTGAATTTAGTTTTTTATGTTGCAACTTAGAAATTCATATGTTGAAAGAACAGATTAAAGTTATCTGTTTGTATTATTTTTAAATTACTTTTATTAAAAATTTTGTAAGTCAGTTGACTTTTATGATCCTTAAAACAAAATAATTATTTAAAAACATTAAATTTATAAAAAATAGTACATTAAATATAATAACATAGTTACACAATATGAGTTTCAGTGTTGTTTAACACTGGTTACCGTCCTTTGTTGAAAGAAGTTCATTGATTATGTGCACGTGCTGAGCTGTCCGTCGACGTTGTATCAATCGTGGATTTCGAGCCTTCCATTATTCGATAAATGTCCGTATTAAGAATGTTTATTAATCTTTTAGTCCATTTTAACACCTCACAATTGTCCACGCTTACAAAACATAAACCACTTTCAATACTTAAGTGTATTTAGGCACAATACGCATTGTTCTATTTTGTACCAGAAAACGTAATTGTCTGTTATCTCTATTTTCATAACACGTTATTTTCACTAAAATGTTCTAAAACTTCTTTTAGACAAAAAAGAAACAACGTCTCTCATCTCTAACCACTGAACTGCTAATTTCAGAAAACGACTTGTACATCTAAACGTTTAACTACATTTTGAAAATATTTGTCCAAACTGAAAGTACGTCTCACTTCCTTGAAAGTTCTAATAAGGCTGTTTTTAACGTTTAAACTACACTTTGAAAATATTTGTCCAAACCGACAGCACGTCTCTCTTCCTTGAAAGTTTTACTAAGACTCTTTTTAACGTTTAAACTACACTTTGAAAATATTTGTCCAAACTGAAAGTACGTCTCACTTCCTTGAAAGTTCTACCAAGACTGTTTGCTCGCCACGAGACAAATTCTTACTTCCCTTTTTTAATTGGAAACCAGCTCTAACCTCCTCCGTAATTTACATCCGCTGTTCTACACAGTCCACACACCCCTTTCTCTCCACACATTTTATTAATTATTAATGACAAAAAACAACACTTCAACCCAATTATACAATACTAAAATTAAACATCTGTACATATTAATCTATACTAACACTAAACATCGTAATTCATTATGTTGTCTTGAAAATCCATTTTACTTCCTTAAAAGAATTTGACGAAAGCTACATTTTATTCAAAAGCTTCTCCCACTCTCTGTATTTTTAATCTTGCGCGTTTAACACCTATTACAAACTTTGAATTCTGACTCTAATTTTTCATACTATTAAAACTAATCTTTCACATTATTACAAATTTGTTCAACAAACATAATATCTAAGAATGTTGAACAAATACAGGCTGCAACTGACAGTGTAAAAATTAAAAGATGTGTGGATTCCAAAATAAATTGTTTCAAAGATTTTTAAGGTAAATAAATGGGTGACAGTAAAATTTGTTGTGCAGAATTTGACTGGTAGTAGTAGAATTCTACTATTGTTAGTAGAAGGAATTTCACACTGCAGTTACTGAGGATTACTTCAAACTGCTAAACATTGACGCACATTTCCAATGACACAAACAAAAACTCAGTTTTCGTATGGAAGTTATCTGTTTCTCCATCTCCAAAGAGAACACAGCAAAGTCCATGACCATATTAACTATTGTGAAGGTATTGTTTATCGTTAATACACTTCTTTAAAATAATACCATTACTAATTAATACTACAGCAATATTCTTTGCAGAGTTAGAGATGCAATTAAAAAAAAAATGGTCATGACTTTGAGTAAGTGGTGACGGGCACCTTCATCATAACAAATCACCTGCCCACTACAAGATTGTTTAAATAAAATATTGAATCACCCAAGTCACCCTGCAGACCAGATTTGTCTCCCTGTGACTTCTGGATTCTCCTAAAGATAAAATTTTCCTTAAAACAGAAGTTATTTCAGCCCATTATCACTTTTGATTGTTCTGAAAAATGGAAAAGACTCTGCTGTAAATTTTAGTAAGTTGTATGGGGAACTAAGACACCATTTTCATAGGCAGGCATATTTTATATTTGTCATTTATGTATTTTCCTTATATTTAATTGTGTATATTAAGAGCCTCAAACAATTACTTACAAATTCAATATATCATTTTTTAAATGATTTAAGGCAGATTATTGAATTAAACATTAATTCTAAAGATTTATTAAGTCTCTTTACACATGAGCCTTGCTCACCTTCTTAATACTGAGCTATCATGATCCTGCGTAATGTGCCCTCTTCACCAGTTTGAGTCGTCACAGCACCCTAGCCACATTTTTCCATCCGGCAACCTCTCCATCTGAGTCCAATACCTTCATCAATCGACTGACCACCTAGCAACCACCAACAGCTGACCGTCGATAACTCTCTGGTGAGTCTGATCTCGATTTCCTACCAACCTTGGCTTATGTACTAATTGGACATTTATGATGCGTTAGGAGGTTACAAGCCAAGTAATCATCTATTTTTTTTGTAATCTGTCGTAACAATTGTTTATCTTCTGTCTAAAGAATGGATTTAGATTATTTGTCTAACTTAATGTAACTTAAAATCCTAAATTAACCTTAACTCCTAAATCCTAACACCATCTAACCTATAGACCCTTTTATTAATTTTCTTCCTGTTGGTTTATCTTTCTTTCAATGTCATATGTCATTTTTGAAATCCTGACTTGCTTGAATTCTATCTCCCTTATAGTCTAGTTAAAATATTTTTGAATGGTCTTTTTTAAAAAGTCGTAAAAAGCAGTTTTTTGTACAAAATTGTTCTTTAGGGTGTCAAAAACATTTCCTGATAAGACAGCAATTAATATTTGCGAAAAAAGTCAATAAATGGATTGTTTTTTTCTTCAATAAATTATAATTTATGTACTTTTAGTTTTAATATTACACTGTTGTGTTTGTTCAAAAGTATTTAACAAATGGGTTGCTAAACTATTATCCCATTTTTACTTAGATAAAGTGTATTTTTCTGTATATTTTTTTATTTTTACAATTATTGTTACTTGTGATTTTTATAAATAAAGAGATATAAATTTAAATATATATATATTGAAAACTTTTTTTATTTACTACACATCTACATTCCAATGAAACATTGTCCCTATTCTCAATACTTCCTTAGAAAATTACCATCTTGTGTTTTTATTGCTGAAATGGACCCCCGTCGGAAATGAAAACACAATGTATTAATAAATGTTCTAAATGTTACCGTTTTGATTTAATTTTGCCCAGTATGTAGGCTTCATTCTAAAAATCGTTACATTAATTTGTCAACCAGAAAAATCAATAGATAAATTTTAATTTGCTGCTAATTTTCAAATTTCAAAATTAATTTTGTGAACTTTTTTGAGACAGTGCCTCCAGATAGAATCATTATATCAAGGTGTTTCACATGTCACTACAATGTTGATGTTAAGGCTAGAAAAAGAGACACTTTGTTACTGGCGAGTACACTGTTTCAACTGAGGCATTCCTCTATCAGTCAATTCTGTCAGGTCGAAGAAAAGATCTTGGAGGATATACTGCTGACACAGCACTGTTAATCCAGCAAGATATTCCCTAAGGGCTAAGATAGGGAATAATAGATATTTGAACCAGATCTTAACTAATAAGTACTTGGAGCATCAGCATATTATCAATGGCAGCACCTAATGTTAGAAACCTATGTCAAGTATTTATAAAATGTAATTATACCTAATAGTTATGTTGTAGTACAATTCATAATATAGTAACATTAAAAGAAACACATGATTGTGTAATGTTTTGGTAAAATTTAAAAAAATTATTGAAAGATAGACTTTATCCAAGTAAAAATAGGTAAACAGTTTGGTTGATATTCCATTTTGTAGATCATTTTAAATAAAATAGATACAAAAAATAACTCCAATACACTAGGTTGCCGCTTTATTAGAAAATGTTTTGGGCACTGTTTTACACACAAAAAACTCCTACTTAAAGACTTTTTCAACCCAAAACCTATTTCGACTGGACTATTGTTTTCTTTCTTTGATTTCCATTAAGAGTTTTCCTTATCCCGCATCTTCCTTATTTCGTTGTTGTTTCCGTTAACTTTTATTCAAATTTCTGATCTTTATATTTCCTCAGGCTGCAAATTGTTTGCAAAGAGCAGGCACAAATGGACAGAAGATGTCGTTAAAATTTCTTAAATATGCTCAGTCAAGCCAGTGTTGCAATATGAATGATTCTAGTGTAAGCTACGCTGCGGCCGCTCTAACGTTTGAATAACGCCAGGCAAGATGTAGACTGTGTAGTCACAAGGAACTTCATTATAGTTGACAGCTGTTGCTCAAACTGTTAGCTGGAACCAAATAGTGATGAATATATACAGTTATTCAAATACTAACAATAAAAGAATAGACTTGCACAGTAAAATATTTGTTTCCAATTATTAGTATTGTTTGACATGCAAAGATCTCATCTTGTTATTTTTTGTTTCTAAGTTACACAGAGAGAGAATGAGAAGTTAATTCAGTTTTTTAAATGGCACAATAGAATTTTGTGTTTTT
Source organism: Aphrophora alni (assembly GCA_963513935.1). Classification (NCBI taxonomy): domain Eukaryota; kingdom Metazoa; phylum Arthropoda; class Insecta; order Hemiptera; family Aphrophoridae; genus Aphrophora; species Aphrophora alni. Next base: position 82,354,956 of record OY740769.1, read on the forward strand.
GATTTGTTTTAAAGCATAAAAACTGCATAAACCAATGTTTTTGAAATTCATTAATGAAGAACAATAGAAATAAAAACACCATTTTTCAAGTATATTAAGCCACATCTTTGTATAATTTTGAGTACACTAAAAAGGTTATCATTCCAAGATATGTTCTGAGGAAGGTAGAGTCTTTTACCAAATGAATGAAAACTTTGAAAACACAATTTTTTCCATAATTTATTTGTAAAAGACAATGTTTCAATGATTAAATCATTATCTTCAAATGTTACATGTATACAAACCGTCTTGGTACACCAATATCTTGTAGTTAATCTATCAAGATAAACAACTGTACTTGTGTTCTATTTTTCAAAGTTTGTTAACATTTAAAATTTATAAGATTTCGGCGCAACTTCTTAGTTACTAGTTCAAATATGCTAGGTAGAATTTTTTAATATTATTACTGAATATTTAAGTAATTCCTTAATATAGACATTTTGTAAAATAACAAGATTTAGTATATGTTTTAAAAATAATTACAATATTAGTTGTTTTTTTTTTTAACTATACTAATTAATTACAAAAAGGTTATATTAAATTTTGTATAACCGTTTAAGGAATAATTGTGAAAAATTAAAAGTTCCAAGAAATAATTTTCAAAGAAAAAGTGTATTGAATGGGGGGGGGTCAATTTTTTGGAAATTTAACACTTTACTTAGAAATGGTGTTTTCTGTCTAATTGAATTCTAACCAACCCTGTTAACTTCCACTCATGTGAATTTCCATTTATATAAAGTGGGCTTTACCTCCACCTTACTACAGGTTGGAGAGAACTAAATTGGATGGAAAAAACCTTGTGTCCTAGGTGGGATTCGAATCTGTCTTAGAACCACTCTATATAATAAAGTGTTGACTTAAACCTCTTAGCTAACATAATACATAGGAATAATTACTTTTTCACAACAGTATTTAAGTAGTTAGATTGCCTTTTCCACCCCTTACTCTATACTCTGAGAAGAACAGATTTAGACTTTCTGAACTTGTTTTACAAAAACAAGTATAATTTAGCATATTTTATTATGGTTTGATTTTGTTAAAACTTGTAATGTATATGTATGGTGCTGTGTTGAATTTGACACAAATACATGGAGAAATACTCGATGTGAAAAAAATTCATGATTTTTATGCATAAAATCAAATTTGCTATACACACGGCTATTAATACTCTAAATGAATATTTATTAACTTTCTTGATTATTTCATTGGTATTGGAAAATAGAGCCCACATCAGTAGTTTTTGAATTACACTTCTGTCTTGATAAATACAAAAATGTATATATGATATTTAGACTAAAAAATTTCTTCAAACTCATTAGTTTTGGAACTCATAATAATTTTCCCTAAAACAATAAGGGTTGAAGGCATAATTTCAAAAAATTATTATGAATCTTATATTCACAAGTTGGTTAGCAATCTTTGTTCGAAAATATTTTTGATTGATCCCGGGTTTCACCATATTGTAATTTCATCCTGAGTTGTATTACAAAGATATCAAGAAGAAATCACTTTATAACAGATATCGTCCTACCAATTTTCATGAGATATTTCCAAATAAATATTTTATCATTAAAAAAAAAAAATCTTTCTCTTGTACATCAGGCACAAAGTGTGTCCTCCAAATGAGAAAGACCCAGTTCCTTACTTTCTCAAGTAACCAAAATATTCATTTCAGTATTTAAAGCTGTGACGGACACGAATGTTCACAAGTGGTTGCAATTTTTACTCATTCCAGAGTAGGCTATTCTGTGTCCCTGATGGATAATAGTGAATTTATCAACCATCACATTAAGATAAATTGAAACATATAAATGCTGTTCAGATCAATTAATTCTGTAACTATGAGATGAATTGCTTCTAGGAAAACTAACTAACCTTAAGCCTCTTTTTGTAGAGTTTTTTTTTTTTTTGTTCAGATAATTATAAAACTAGTATTTTGCCCAATTTAGTGAAAATTTGACAGACAATCTATGAAAATAGATACAACAAAAAAATGAACTTCAGTTGCAATAACGAATTTGTCCAAGCATTGTAAACACTAATGTTTGAATATAGATTTGATTTAAACTGTCATTGATAGAGTGCCTAAACACAAGCAGATTCTAGAAGCAGAACAATCTACTATGAATACAATTTCAGATTTCATTTCATAATCTCTGGCATGATTCTCCATTATGATAATTAGTTTATTAAACTTCCTTTATATTCCAACCTATCATTTAAAATTTTTGATAAATGAGGTATTATATTTTGAAAGATTACAATAAAAACAATAAATAGATTTTTAGATAAGTAGAGATATTTTTAAATCTTTTATACTAAATAAAAATACTGTAAAAAAAATCAAAAATATTTTACTGTGCATTGTTTATTGTGATGTGATTATTGGTGTCAAAATGTTTATAGAAGTTATTCTTTTGCAAAGGTTTATTTACAAACATTAGGTTCTTTATGTTAGGAGTATGTATTTATAACACTTATAATAATATTTATAACAATTTATTTTTATCTCCTTGAAACATTACAGTAAATTATTACAATTAAAAAGTTAACAGTCTGTTAAATTAAGTATTTTTACATACCAAAGGAATCTATTAGGAAGGTTATTAAATTTAACATTTTATTCAAATAAAGGTTAAATGAAGAAGTACACAAATTTCATTTTGTAAATCTGTCAGTGAACTACTAATCAGTTTGCAAACATTAGTTTGTCAAGCGTGTATGTGTTTGATTAATTGAGCAATTCTACGTATATGTTTTCAGTAAATATTTATATCGTGCATGTGTTATTATTGATATAGTTTAAGACATTTGCCATCATTTGTGTATGTAAAAATGAATACATATTTTTTGTGGATTAACTCGCGTAAAAAAATGATAAATCTATATCATGACAAGAACCATTTCTAGCCTCGGGCTAATTTGGAAACTGAAACTAGTAATTTAAGAATGAAACCTAAGACTAAAGTTAGGACTTTGAATGTTCAAAATAACTAAGACTATATACAAACGTGATCAGAAAAACAACTCAATAAAAATTACACACTGACACAAGGAATTAGCAAACATTGAGTTAAACTGTGACCATAAACGCATCAACTAAACAATGTACCAACTGGTTGTAAATTACCTTACAGTTTTATCTTTTTGAAGAACCGTTTGTCCTTTCTCACAAGAATTTAATGCATGATCTTATGTTCACTCCTTGTGGAGAGTTAGTCAGAAAACCCACAAAAAATAAACATGTAGTAGTACTAATACATTCACTTGAATGCTGTTTAGTTCATTAGTACAGAGATAGTAGTCTTCTTTCTCTAAATTTTTATCAAAATTGGTACATCTGATTATAATAAAAATATGGTATGTGGGGATATTTTGGTCATAGCTCAGGACATTATTTTTTTATTTTTCAATAACTCAAAATTTAGGATAGCTGCCTAAGAAAAAAATACAAAATTATGATTTTCTCCCCTGTAACTGGTAATACGCTTCACTTTAGTAATTATGTGACAAGAAATCTTTTTTTTGCAATTCAACATTTACCCTAGTACAAATCATCCTACGGCAATAATTTTTATACTGTTTTAAAGCTAATTTTCGATAGATTATTACCATACAACCAAAAGTTCATAAAATGTTAACATAATGATATTTAATAAATTGGTAAAGTTTGTGTATTATGTGCAATCAAGTTGCGCGGCAAACAGAACTTCAAATTATGGCATCCATTTGTCTAATTTTCACAAGCCGGTATAACTGTCTAACAACTTTAGAGTGATACTATTTTATAGTATTTTTCTTCTTCTTTCTAACTGTGCTTTCCAAATTATTCTAACTGTTATAGTTTTTAATTTATAAAATCAAAACCAAACCAAGAATTTTGTACACTTTATTCATCTAAAATATTACTTTTTATTCAATTAAACGTTTAGCCTAGTAAAACACATGCTATCGTAATAAACCATATACTGTTGAAATCGTTATCTTTCAAGCTTCCATATTCATTCAACAGAATGTGCCAAAAGTGAAACTAGAAATTACATAAATTCGATGAAGTTGCTCTATTTCCCGTCAAGGAGCAGCAAGTTACGGCATGACAAAATATGACCAATAAGAACTCGTGTTATATATATATATATATATTCAAATGTTAATACTCTGCCAAATACCATAAGTTCACAATATCTTATAGATTTTTTCTTCTTCTTTCAAACTACATATTCAAAATTTTTCTAACTGTAATAGTTTTTGAGATATATACATTCTTCGAAGTCGTGACCAAAATTAACCAAAGCTGTTTGTAATTTCCTGTCTTTAGCGAATGGTGAATGACTCAGATATAGTTCATATTTTGTAAGACAGATGTCATACCATTTCAAAGACAAAATTCAGATCTTTCAGTTGGTACAAGCCAATACATCATAGGCCAAATAGTTTAGGAGGGGTGCTTCCTTCAACATCCGTTTTCCAAGCCATGCTTTATTGTGTCATTGAAGTCAAGCGTTTCTAACCTATTTTGTAGTGAGTCAATATTATATGTTTACTTGTCGAGTTTTAGTATTGTAATACGATTTATTTATTATTATTTGTTCATACAAGTTATAATAAGTGTTTTAGTAGTTCTACAGTTTTGTTTTTCTTTGATTGAATGTAATATTTACAGAGTTTTTCCATGTAGGCCTCTAGGCCTATCCCACAAATTGTGTTTGAGGGAAATATTGTGTTGTAAAGAGTGATTCATTTATTATAATTTATTTATACAAGTTATAGTAAGTGTCTTAGTGTTTCTAAAGTTTTTTTTTTTTTAGTGAATTTTAATTAAAATATTCTAAAATAAGTTTTAAGCTATTTTATTACTTATTTTGGTGAATTTCAGAACATAGACCTAATCTAGGTTTTTAGCGATTTTCGACTTTTTACAAAAAAATTTGCCTAATGTAAATTTTAGATTTTTTATTTTTTTTACCAAGTTCTATTTGCAACTATATAAAAAACTTTTTGAATTGGAAATGTAGAGTATGTTATGGAATTTTGACTTCAGCTATTACACTGATTTTTTATTACAGATGTAATAACTCCAAATTGAAGAAGTTATGTTTTGCATAATATTAATATTTTTGGTGAATTTTTAAAAATAGGCCTAACATTTTAGCGATTTTGAACTTTTTACATAAAAAATATTTCTGTAATTACAAACCTTTTGTATATCTTAATAAAAATTCAAAAAAATTGTGTATGATACATATACGCTTTTCTATGGGATTTTCACTTAATTTTTTTTCAAATATTTTGATTCCTGACATACTTACTCCAAAACCGTAACATATAAAAAAAAATTTCTTTACCCAGATGAATTCTATGCACTTTTCTGAAAAAAATAATGTCTTATAAGTTGGGTTTTGAATAAAATTACTATTTTTTATGATTTAAAAAAAAAGAGGAAAATGGCAATACTTCGTAGTGGGCAGTTAAAGAGTTAAATCTGATAAAAAGTATTGGTCACCATCTCTCTTAAAATGCTGGTTTGTGAGTTATTAGTAAAAAACAAAACAAAATTGCTGATCTGTTTGTTATAAAAGACGTTATTTCTCAGAATCGGCTCTACCAATTTCGTTCAAATTTTTATGGATTGTGAAGATTAATGACCCAAGAATCACAAGTAAAAAATATAACGGTTCAAAATAATTGACAAAAAAAAATTACTTTTGACCTTTGTCATTAAAAGTTTAATTTTAATCAAATACAATTGATTTACCATGAGGACCCCTGTATTAAAATACATAAATATTTTTTCCAAAGACTGTCTCCCATAGTTCATTTTCATTTTTTGCTTGACATCTACCGAACTCACATTTTTGGTGACAATTAGTTTTGATGGGTTTTTATTTGGTTTTGAAGATGGGTAATTTCTCACTTTTTATTATGAGCGGAGAAAACATGAAATGAAATATAGAGAATCATAGATTTAATTCAAAACATTTTTCTTTCCCAACAGTATTTATGGTGTTTTAGAAAGAAGTTGTGATAATTAGTAAATATGTTTTAAATGATGTTCATATATTGTAAATAAATAAATAGTTCCAATAAACATGTGTCTGGAAACACTTAGTTTAAAGAACAAATATAAATATAAAATCCAAATGTTATATGTAGCTATGCATGTTGTTTAACATACCCACAAAAATATTTTTTGATAAATCCATATAAATTGTCTGATGATAAATAATTAAAAAATGGTTAAGTTCATTACACTTTTAATATTGAACTCTGTGACATCTTTTTCTTTTGTTTCAACTTAAAAGATAGTGAGATATTGATAAAAAATAAATTCGTAATAATTGAATATGGTACAAGAAGTTTCTGGATCTTCAAAATAATAAATAAATAAACAAAATGTTTTGCACTTTCCACTTTATTACCAATAATTATTTATATTACAATAAAATCATAAATATCATATGTTAACTGTTAATGAAATTATAAATTAATGGTTAAAACTCCCAACAAATTTTTGCTCTCGTAAATTTTTGTAAAATCAATAGTTTTCAAGTTATTAATAATAAAAGACAGGTAGACACAAAGCTTTTCCAAACATTTTTGGAATTTTGTTTATTTATATCATCTTTTATGCACCAATTAACTAAAAATACAAATTTCCACAACAAACTGTTTCACCAGTAAGACAATGATTCAATGATTCACAGTTGTTTAGATATTCCAATTATTACTAGACTCCATTCTCTATGTTGTAGTAGTTGTTTTACAACTAGTCTCGCTTGATTCATTCTTTATAATCAAATGAGAAAAATATTATATTTAAAAGTATTAAACGAGTAAATATTAATATTTTGTCATGAAAGCTAGAATAAACCCATTCATGTAGAATAGCTGTTTACAACGAAGGGAATTTGACATGATGATCACCTATTTATTTAAATAATAATTAAATTATCTAACATTTATTTAAGGTTATGTGTAAATCAGACTGTTAGCTGTCACTTTAGTTGTTACTGTTTGGTACCAAAGTAGAAATAAATACATTTTTTAATTTACTTATCAAAAATGAAACTGGATTTAATATTTTGTACTCTTAGTTTTCACATAAGAAAATAATTTGAAAGTTTATTATTACCTGAAAAGTAGGATTTAAAAAATGATTTAAAACTAAAGTTTTAGTGTGATTAAACTGTTTGGTTAATTGTTTGAATTTTTGTTAAAGTTAATATTATAAGAAAAAAGTTTGTTATCCTAATAATAATTATAAAGCAATGTTAAAAATGTTAATAACTAATATAAACAATATTTTTACTTAGTTCCTTTATATACTTTTCAAAACTCTTCTTATAATTAAAGACTGGCTTATTCACACATAAAATATCATCTTAAGATTCATTATAATAGAAAATCTTTTTATAATAAATATATATTTTTTAATAATGCTGGATGAGTTAGGGTAACCGCTCACACATTAGTGAGTGAAAGAGCGATGTTAATTACATTTAGGTTACAGATTGGTGAGCGATAGCACGACAAAGTAACAAAATAAATGATTTATGTAGAGTATAAAAACGGCAGATTTAAAATTATGGTAAATATGAAGTATACTTGTCGTTGCGATTTACTATTGAAAATTTTGCAAATCATGTACATACCTCCATTAGATTGTACATACCTCCATATTGTGACCATTAGATCATCCTTACTATCTGTAAACCTGTTTAAATTACCAAAATCTATTATTTCTGTCTAAAATGAGCTACTAATGTAGGTACTACATAGGATGACAGGACATTCGTTTGGTCAAAACATAACACTATAAAAACCAATTTATCATCTAAAACCGCTTTAGTGTTTAACACAAAAAGAGGATCACTAGATAGACATATAACAGGTTATATTTTATTAACCTATTTATAAATTCAGTGATTCGTAGACCTTTCCACAATAAATTAAGCGGTTAAAAAGTGCAAATTACTGGCCGTGTGTTTAGGAATAATACACTATTATAATACCTTTTATAGTGACCTTCCCAGACTTGTAGTTCCTTTCTAGATCTGGTTAGGACCCAAAAGTAACGGGAATCAGGCTGGTGATGGGAGGGGGTGGGGGTGGCTGGTCGGCCGGAAATTGAGTCTCGAGTCACATTGCTACACGTCAGTGTGTGATATTTGTTCGCTGTGAGTGGATCAGTTCGTCCGTGAGAACTTTTTTTGTGAAAGACCTTTTTCCGTTTCGACGAAAACGTAAAATGGCTAACTGCCGGGAGCAATGTGTGGTTGTAAAATTTTGTTTCCTGCTGGGGAAAACGACCACGGAAACTATTATAATGCTTAAAACAGCTTATGGGGAAGCTACTTCAAGTAAAACACGTGTCTACGAGTAGTTTCAGCGTTTTAAAAATGGAGAAATGTCGAGAAAGTCCCAAGCCCCTCTTCCTTTCTTCTTTAGGGTGTTTTCGCCTTCCAATCTGCAGTCCTGTAGTCTGTCACATCTCACTGTTCCCAAAAAATATATATCATTCCTCAAAATATTTTGTACCAATATATCTGTCGTGAAAAAGTTATCGGCAAACACTTTAAAATTATGCCCTGAAGGCAAAGAAGAAACCATTTTCACTACAACTTCATACCCAAGACCTCGTCCTATCTCTCTTTTAGCAGACACCTTTGGCTTTGCACCTTGATACACGTCGAAATCATGCAAAATTCCGCTACTACCAGCTCTTGCCCACATTTTTAATCCCCAGCGAGTTGGTTTATTTTTCATAAATTGCCTAAGATTACTTCGACCTTTGAACGCTATCATTATTTCATCTATCGATTGGTGTTCCCCCGGCTCTACTTTTAGGCAGTTCTGACGGAATTTTTCCATCCAAGGTCTTAATTTCCAGATCTTATCTATTTTCATCTGATCTTCTGACATCTAAATTATTACAAAAATGTAACAAAGTGAGAAGTTTTTCAAATCTGTTTCTGGCCATAAGTTCAGAAACAGGAGAATGTGCTATCCCTGTTTCCCAATCACTACGAACACTTGGGCATTTTAGCAAGCCCCATTCTCAAGTACATGGCTAACATTTGTTCAAACTCATATACTTTCAAATCTGTGGAAGTCCCATACTTTTGAACACTATAAATATTAGTTTCTCGTACTACATCTTCTACCATTTCATCTGAAATGAAATCTTTAAAATACTCATAAGGAGATCTTACTGAAATTGGTGCAGTGTGATCAACTGGAATAAAATCTGGTATTACAGGAGAGTAGATGTTTACTTTATTCCACTGAAGGCAACTTATCGGAAATCTAGGCACAGTTGCTGTCTTCTCAATCGTTTTGTTGATTGATGGTGAGGGATAAGATACTTGTACACAAATGATGTCACCACGGCTACATCCTGGTTTAGGGTCCTCATGTACTGCTATGCTTGGTTCTATTTCTTCACTGCCCTGGTAACTTGCCTCTGGTGTTTCTGGATCTTCAAATAGACCAAGTACTTCAAGTTCATGAAAGACGTTTACACGGCTTGTTCCCGGTTGTACATCAAAGTCTTCCTCATATGGCTCATGTTCCGAATCTCCAATACATACTTCTGTAGCCTGCTCTTGAATTTCATCAATTTCGTCATTGTCACTTAAATCTTCGATATCACTGATATCCAGTCCGTAGAGATTTTCAAAAATATCTCGCTCGTTCTTAGTTCGATTCTGCAAGCAAAGAATTACAAACATTAGAATCTTTACTTTCTATAAATTTGTTTATAATAAAAATGAAAACTAATAAATGATATTGGGATAATAGAGGTCATACAAAATATATGTACAGGATTTATCCATAAAAACCCATCAAATTATTGATAAAACAAGCAAAAAAAAGGAGTTTAATCATTTTTGTATTAAATGCCCAATGTTACACATATATAACATCATTTTTGGAGGGTTGGGACAAAAAGTAAATTTCCGTTATGAACCAAATAACCAGTGAAATAACTATATCCACTCCTATACATGTTGTAACATTTGAAAGTTTGTCAAAATGAATGAGCAATAAGTACAAAAAAGTGGAATAAACTTACCTTTTCAGTCATTTTGAGATTAGTGCAAACATCTACTTGAAGAACACCATCTAACTGACACAAAGAAAAGTAGTAACAAACTTCTAACCTTGAGAGCAGCACATGATAGATCAATTTACCTAGTAGTTGTAAAATTAGCCACCAGGATACAGGTTTCTGCCTAAAATAGTAACCTCAAACAAGCTGTACATATATGTAACATGGGTCGCTAGAGGGTTAAACGGGTTTACAGATTGAAAGGATGATCTAATGGTCACAATAGGATGTATGTACAACACAATTTGGATAATTTTCACTACTCAATCGCAACAACATGTATACTGGATATTTACCAAAATTATTAGGTTAATTGCATTCTCAAATTAACTCCAGTACACATCCCTTGATAATGGTTATTTAGTTTACAGACACATAAAATAATAATAATAATAAAATGATATGCTGTGCATCCAATCAATCAAAAAAGGGGTAGATAGAATAAAACTTGTACACAAGATTCATAAAAAATATCTTTACTCAATCAAATGCGCTTCAACGACAAAGTCGCCATCCTCAGTGATACATGAGCTACAATAATTAAAACCCCATATTTATATAAATCTAAAGAAGCATGAACCTACTTTCTAATATTAAGGCTTAACAAGTGCCTTACGTCATTCTAAATAACGAGTTAACATCTAATTAATATAATATTCTGAACTAATCTAACAATACATTTAATATTTTACTTTAATATAGAACTTTGTATCGGCCCTAATTCATTATTTACAGTTATATTACAGTACTTGTTAATATAAAAAGTTTCCCACGCATGTATTGTGTTTAATTTAGTAACATTTTTCAACAACACAGTTTTATATTTTGAAATAATGTTGAGGATGGCGACTTTGTCGTTGAAATGCGTTTGATTAAGTAAATATAATTTTTGTGAGATCTTGTGTTTGTTTTATTCTATCTAATATTATCTCACAAGTCAAACTCAATATTTATTTACAAAAAAGGGCAGTTTCATCACTTATTGGTTGTTACCATATTATATACATATATTTTTATCATATATTAATTTAGCACATTGCTATATAATTTATAAGCTTTCCTTTTAAGAACTTTGACTGGATCATTTTTAGTCATCTTGGTTGACAGGTCCAGCTTTTATTTCAAGGTAGCAGCTCACAGTAAAAAGTAAGAATTTTTTCAATATGTTCCCAGTTTTTCCTTGTGACTGGTAATTTACCTCTTATAAAAAAAAGTGTGTTTAGTTTTCACAACATTCATGAAAAGGAAGAATGTTCTTCAGATTGTTATTCTTTAAGAGATCATTTATTTAGACATCTATCCACTCCATTCCAAATTCTATTTTCAGTACAGCAATAGTAGTTTTTGTAAAAATACAGATCGTAGGTGAAGTTTGATGTAAGTCAATACTGTAGATTTCCAAACCTTCCATCTGTGGCTTATGTTCTGATTGATGAGTATATGTTTCGCAATAAGTCCATATAGACATTTCATGCTCTGTCCTATGACATAAACTATGTGATTTTTCTATCATTGTTTTCTTTCAAGTTTCATCTCCAATAACCTCAAGAGTGTTGGTTAGTTGAAGTACATTGTTGATAATCAGATGAGGAGCGAAATTAACATGAATATTGCAACTAGTGAAGAAATCACTTTCGATTTTAGACTGAGATTCAAATCACCATTTTCACACTAATTGATAATTAAATTAAGTGGACATATAATGAGCAGCATATAATTTATATCGTGTCATCATTATAGATGCTTGTACCAAAAAGTAAATTCTATAAAATTACTGAAGGAATTACTATTCAAATTTTAATAATTATTTTTTTACTAAATTCTACCATTTAGTATCAACCAGTTTAAATCTACAACATTATATGAGAATACCCAGCATATATGCAGAAGATTTCTATTATAAAATTGCTCATATATTAAAACCAATCTTACAAAAAAAAAGTTGCTCTCTATCAATTTAAAAAACAGTGTTCTATAACGTAGAATCGTTCAGCTAATGTGTAGTGACACCCTTACTCATGATTCCTAGGTAATTCCCTACTGCCTTCACATTTATAAAATATAATTACCAAATTGGCTTCCAGTTTATTGTAATGTAGTCTATAACAATAGTATTAATCTGTTACTTATGTGTGTCTATGGCATATTAATAAAAAGAAAGTTTTGTTTAAAAAATTGGTATTGTATTTTTCTTAGTGCATAAAAAAGAAAAAGTGTTAATAATTTAATTCAAGATGATCAAATTATTGTTATTATGAAATCTAAAAAGTACCAATATGGCTGTGCAATGAAATGTTGTTAGTAAATACTTTTCAAGTGAAATGAGATAGATATGAGCTTTTCGATCAATGATCTCAGTTGAGTAGAAATTAATGTCATAAAAACTTAATGAATTAAAATAGGGCTGTATATAAGTTTGATATATAGTATTCTATACTTAATCCTTGAAGTGGCAAATGTGGAGCACGATGTTAATGTTTCTGTGATGGCATCATCTTACTCTAAGACATTTGAACAGATGTTTTTAAAACCCATTCGAAGTAAATTGATAACTAATAGCTGAATGTTCCAACTAATTTTTTCCCCCCTTTTTTAGTAAATTGTTATTCATATTTAGTAAATTATTTCTAAATATATTCAATTGTTTGATGAGTCAAGAATGACATATAAACAAACAAAATAGTACCATTCCCGGTAGTACCATTCATAACTTTAAATATGTCGATTCAAATATGTGAAGTATATAATATTATTCCTAATAATTTGTAATATTCATTGTGTTTCAACAAACACTTGGAAAATTTGTGAAAAATATTTTTGTTGTACTCTTATTAATATATAAATCTTCAAAATCCTTCTATATATTTGCATTATAAGGATTTATATGATATAATTTCTGTGGATTATTTAATATAATAGAGAGAATATACGTAATTTTCCTTTTTTAACATTATCCCACTTTCTGCCCTCCATTTTGCTATTTTTTCAAATAATTTCAACAAAACAGCATATTCCTGTAATGCCATTTTAAATATTTTGAATATATTCTATAAGAAATTTTGATTTACTAACTGAACCAAAAGTTTCAAAATTTGTTTAGGGAAAAATATTTTTAGTTTAGTTTACAATGAGGTCGCGTTAATCCGAACCCCAAGCTAGTCTGAACAGCCTACGTGACATTATGAAGTTTTCAATTTACCAGCTATTTTCTCTGACTCGCTCAAAATCAGTTCTTAGTTACATGGTACTGTCTAGTGTGTGTGGAAGTAGTGTATCATTTGTTATGTGCTTTATTGTTTGTGTTGAATTTTGTTTTTTACTGTACATTTGATGTAATAAATTTGTGTTTTTGCTGTATTTTTTGTTTTTAAATCGTCTCATAATAATCCAAACAGTTAGAGCAAACAAATACTGAGTAATGCGACCTCACTTTATTTTTAAAAAAATCAGATTTTGTTTTTGTCATTATCTGGAGTCTGGAGTGTCATTATCTGGAGTCTGGAGTTTTCTGATGATACCTTGATTAAAAAATGTTTATTATGAAAAACACTTACTCTAGAGAAAAAAACCACATGCTACTTGTAGGGTTAAAATAACTAATCACAGTCTATAAATAGTTATCAGCATATTTCAAACCAAAATAATGTAAACTATGGTATATTTTATAAAACGTTTATTTAAAAAATATTCACCATTCCCTATCTTATTAAGAATGAATTTATAATATAAATTTTAGTCTTTATTTTCAGCGCTGATAAAAAACACGAAGTGTCTAAATTTTGTATGTTTGTATATAAAAGATAGGCCCATTTAATAATTGAAATGTATCTTCTTACAAAATGTCTTTCAATAAATATATTGACTAGGTGAAAGTTTGTGTTTTTAATAATTTAAGTTTTATTAGTGTTTTAAATATTCTTGCTTTCACGTTTTAAGGAATGCAAATCTACAGATTTGTACATTGCTTCCAATTTTAGATTGTTTTTGTTAAAGTAGTTATAATAAGATTTTAATTTTTAATTACAGTAGAACCTTGGTTATCAGGCCAAATTTGGTGCAATTTTAGGTTAGATAATGTATCACATGATCAATATTATTAAAAATGCATTAAGAGTGTAGTATCATAAGATGTACAGGAATGTGTAATTCATGTATTTTGTAATGTGGTAAAAAGCTTTTGATGTGAATACTTAAACAAGTAAACATAATAAAAAAAGATTTTTTTAAGTTTTGTTATTTAGATTTTAAGATGAGCTACAAGTTCAGTTATGAAATTTATAAGTTATATTGATTTATTAATTATAATCTTGTAACATATAATACGCCATATTTTCTCTTATCCTTAGTACTTTGGCTTACTACTAATAAAAATAATTATTGATGTCAGCTTTGACAATAACAAGTATTTAAATGAGTAACTTGAATTTATTTACAAGTTTTAAATTGCCAATTATAGCTAATTAGTATTATATCTCTCTTTCTCTGGAACACTGATTCTGCTCTGATTTAAGCCTTTTTATCTGCATATATATATATATATATATATTAATTAGTATTATATCTCTCTTTCTCTGGAACACTGATTCTGCTCTGATTTAAGCCTTTTTATCTGCATATATATATATATATATATATATATATATATATATATATATATATATATATATGATTGTATCTAAATGATATATTTTTAATCATAAACCGAAATTACACCGAAATTAGATGAACATATGTGTGTGTGTGTGTGTTCATCTAATTCTATAGACAATTAATTTTTACTAATTTTCTTCAGTAATTTCGGTTTATGATTAAAAATATATCATTTAGATACAATCAGTTCAAAAACTAGGTTAAATTGTCTAAGGTATGCTATAATAATTAGATTAATTTATTAAGTTCAATGTCTTTCAATTAGAAAAAGTAAATATATATACCAGTCATTTCTTATTTTACTTGGAGATTGCTAATTATGAATAAAAGTTGGGTATTATCTTCAGATCTGCAGTATTACAATTGGCTTCTTTATTTTACAATATTTTATCTGCTTGTACTTGTAATTCAACCTTTATTTTCTCAAAATTTCTATATATACATTCATTTTCATAAAACTTTAACTTCCAATAGTATTTTTTATGCAAATTAACATAGGATTATATTGGATATAGTTTCAATGATCTTTCCATGTTCAAAGTCAATTTAGAAGTCCCCCAACTCAAAATCAGCTTTATTTAGTGTCAAGAATAAGTAAGGATTGTTATTTTGTTGTATTAGTAGCTTGTGTTTACTTATAGATAACTAGTATCAAATCTAATAATACTAAAAAGTTTATATTTTATAAATTACTGTTAATTTAGTATAGTTTCATTAGATGCAATTGTCTTATTAATTTATATAACTTTCTTTTCATAATTTATTAAGTTTCTGTTTTAAAACATCAATTTCACGTTTTATAATTTATAACTGTATATATTTGTGGTTGCAATCCCTTTATCTGTTTGATTGCTGACATAATTGACAGCTAGATAGAATAACACTCGAACACAGAGATCTCACACAAATTATGTTTACTTAATCAAATGTGTTTAAACAACACAGTCGCTATCCTCAGTGATACATGAGCTACAATTATTTTAAAGGTATTGTGTACATCAAGTGATTAAGTAAAAAATATTTTTGTAAGATCTTATGTTCGTGTATTATTCTATCTAATATTATCTCACAAGTCAAGCTCAATATTTATTTATAATTGACAGCTGTTTCTTTCCTATGCTAACTCAACTAACCTACACATTTTTATTTTAAAATGGCACCATTTAAAAGTTTATTCCTTTTATAACTGCACCATTTTTCTTTCCAAAATATACAGTATATCACAATTCCTTATCCATTTACAGTAATTTAGGCTATTGGTAGCTTAGAAAATGGTACAATTATTACAGGTACAAAAACTAAAAATACAATAATAAATTATTTTGATTATTACTTTACATACCTTGATATACATCAGTAACATAATTATCACCATTAAAGGCTTCTACAAATAAACTTGCAAGATTTACTTTTTTACATGACACAGATGCTCCAACACCATCTCTGTAGCAACATATCCAACTTATGATAATCATTGCCAACTATTCATCCCTAGGTTGCTACCAATATGTGTTAGAGGGGATTTTGCTTTTCCCACTTGCTTTTACATATTTTTTAGGTTATTAGCTTGTAATTCTTTTAAACTATGTCAAGGTTTCAGATTATCCAATCAAAAATGTTAACATTTATAAATTTGTTTAAGGTATAAAACCATTATAGTTATCTTCACCTTTACAAATTGAACCAAACAACAATAATATACAAATTTGAACTTCATTGACGGCTATCGAGGACTCAACCTCCTGCAATGTAATTAAATCTTTTTTTCACTATTCGTATTATTATACATGTACAAATTAAGAAAATGAAAAATAATAAGACAGCCCCATCCCTCGAATACTCTGGTGTTGGGTCACAAGAGAACAATAGTTAGTCAAGAGAGACTTGATTGAAAAATGAGAAATCTAACACAAGACTAGAATAAAGAAAGGCGATCCAGTTAGGGTACATTTATAGAATATACTATAAATATGATTTATTTAATGAATATAGTTTTAAAATAGTATCTCTCTCTTTATATATATATATATACAGTACAACCTCATTAAGTCGGACCAGCCTGGATCGCGGCCAATCCGACATAACGAAAATCCGTGTTAGCCTGAGAAAGAGCAGAAAACACAAAAAAATAAAATTATACATAATGTACTTACAATAATTTCCTTTATTACCGATAAAAACACTTTAAAAATATTTACTCATCACAATAAAACAACAAACACATCTGTGGACTATACAGGTATGTCTACTTTTTGAAGCTTGTAAGTTTCCGTTGCGTCAGCTTCGAGTAACGTTTACATGCCTCACGGTCACGCATCCGTTTAAACATGAGAAGCTTGGCCTGTGTAGTCTCGTTCTGATGCCCAAAATACACCATCAATTCATCTAAGTGTGATGCTGCTTCTGCGTGACTGATGACTTATCGTTCTCCAGCGTTTTCCTCGTCTGTATCATCTATGTTGTCTCACCACACAGGCATGCAGCGCTACAGTTAGGCATCAGATGTACAGTCACGGTAAACAAACTCGGTTGCGTGAACTCTGCGAAAACACAATCACCGTGCAATACACTACGATTATAAGCTCGTATAAAGCAATAGCACTACCAAAATGCATATTTTATATTAATTTATATTTATGTTTATTTATTGCAAACCGGTCCGACTTAAAGGAAAAACAGTGTTGTGGAATATTTGTTTGACATCACCTTTGCAATAGTGTCATCAAACTTTACAAATATAAACAACTTGACCTAACATATTTGTTCACTCGCTTTCATTCATTTATCACAACACACATTTCATCTGTTTACTTGTTCATTTATTCGTTCAACTCTATAAATGTGTTATAGAAAATATTTTCTTTTTTTTTTTAAATGGTTTTCACCTCAATAATACATACACATCCTGTATTATTCTCAAAATCATAAAACTAAATATTGAAAAATGCAATGAATTCTTATTTCATTACATTTATCTAGAAACAACATAAATAATAAATAAAGAATATTAGTGATTATCTTGATGATACCAAGTGTAGTTCTTAGTTATATTCTGGCAGCAAACATATTAAAAATATTTATTGATTGCTACTTACAAATAAATGACTTTATTTATAATACATACAGTTGTACAGAAAATCTAGATGGCTAAAAACCACGATTCTACTGTAATTCTTAATTTATAAAATTTTATACATAAAATTTGATAAAAAATTGCAATAATAAATTGAATTGTATTTATAGAAATTTTAGACTTATAGAAAGAAAAGTACTTTTCAAGATGAGGTTGTGAATCAATTTACACAAATCAAAGGTCTAGTTTGTACATATCAAAGTTTTACAAAACCTCGACCTAGTACGACCTGGCCTTCATAAGACTGTATTGTTTAATCTTATTTTTTTATACTTTTGTTTTTTTAAATGATCTTTTTAAAGTAATATTTTAGTAAATATGTCTATTAAATTTACTTAATTTTTTTGTTTTAATTTATGAAATGGCTGTGTGCCTGAAATGATTTTAGTTTTAATGTCATAATCTATTAACATTAAAAAAAAAAAAAAAAAAGTGTGTACCATATGACATGTAAAATTGTAGGGTTTAGAGTATAGATTATATTGAAATTATTCGTGTAAAGAAAGTTTAGTGGTAACAAACTTGAAATAAAATATATCATAAAAATTGTGTCAATTTATTTATAAACTGTCTTACCAGATTAAATTTGACCTGTTTATTTCATGTTGACTTACAATTTCATTAAAATAATAGATTCCTATCTAGATGTAATATGATGAATTTTTATAAGGAATGAATAAGCAAGACAAATTTATTAAGTTGAACATTTGTATACTTGTTAGAATGACAATTGTAACAAGAACATTTTTTAAAGTAAGAACCATTTTATTACAGATCACAGAAAACTTTATTAATGACAAAAATTTCAATTGATAATTTATTTTTCTACATAATCTCCATGACGCTTGTTGAGATACGGCAGAAATTTTTCATATAGGTTTGCCATGACAGAGCAGTACCCATATGGTGTTTCTTATGTTCATCTGTAGGCATTCTTGGAAACAAATTTTCATGTACTAGAGAATGACAATGTCATAAATTAGAGATTGTAAAAGTTAACAAAAAGTCTTGTGCAGTTAATTAATAGTAACATGTCTTTTTCATGGATATGCTTATCGACTTTGTCAAGTCCTCAGTGATGACAGTTGGCTGTCCGGATTGTGACTCATCATGAACATCAATTCTTCCTTCATTAAACGGTTTACACCATTTCGCATGTTTCCCTCATCACTACCACAAGTTGTCAATAAATTTAAACAGGACAAATATATTTTTTGTGTTACAAAATCTAATTACAGAATATGTTTCACAATCTGCAAGATAGGTGATTGACAAGATGCTTACAAAACGTATTAAATATGGAAAATTAAGTAATATAGTTTTTTGCAAATATAATATGTACAGGATGTCCATAAAGTCATGGTCGAGGTTTTGCATAAGTATATTTACAAAAGTATACATTTAAACTAATAAAATGTGTTAACATACCTTACTTCCGCCTACAGTCCTTTATATGTCCTTATTTGAAGGGACTATCGATTTCGGAAGTCATGCCTCTATTATCAAGTCAATTACAAACATTTATACAGTTATTCACATAGTCACAATTTTAAAAACAACACAACACAAAACACTTAAAAAACTTTTTTGTTTTGTATTTTGTTGTTTTTAATTGTGACTATGTGAATAACTGTATAAATGTTTGGAAAGTGGTCCTTGGTATTACCTAATAGTACACAAGTAAGAAAACACATACAAAAAAAACACTAAAGTTTTGAAATATTTCGTAAACACTGTTCACATTCTCAATCAGTAGAGTTAGATGAAAACTGAATTGTTTTGATCTAGGATGGATCTGTGCTGAGTGTTGAAGCACAGATTATTTTTATTATATTATTTTATTTATTTATTTTTGTAAAGCCTGTTGGGAAAGGGAAAAGGATGATTCATCTAAGATTAAGATTAGGGGGTTCTTTTGTGTTTGTGACCAATTGATGAGACAGTTCCCATCTTCTTAGTTCTGAGGGGTTACATTCTGAAGGGAGTGATAATCACTGTAATAAAGTGAGTAAAATCACTCCCTTCAGAATGTAACCCCTCAGAACTAAGAAGATGGGAACTGTCTCAACAATGGGTCACAAAATCAAGAGAACCCCCTAATCTTAATCTTAGATGAATCATCCTTTATCCTTTTCCCTTTCCTAACAGGCTTTACAAAAATAAATAATAATCTGTGGTTCAACACTCAGCACAGATCCATCATAGATCAAAACAATTCAGTTTTCTTCTAACTCTACTGATTGAGAATGTGAACAGTGTTTACGAAATATTTCAAAACTTTAGTGTTTTTTGTGAGTGTTTTCTTACTTGTGTACTATTAGGTAATACCAAGGACCACTTTCCAAGGTAAGCCTGTCTTCTGTCCATACAAAATCTAACCAATCTAATAGGCTATGTGCCCTATTAAATTCTAACCTAATGTATAAATGTTTGTAATCAACTTGATAATGGAGGCATGATTGCCTGGGCATGCCCAATTATCGAGTGTGCGATTCTTCTTCTACTAAGGACCAAACTAAAACATTAAATATAAAAGTCAAATATATCATAAATACTAGTGTAAAAAGCCCTCATTCAGCTTTGCCTGATAAACCGTTGAGGAGTAAGCTATTTTGTCCCTCATGTTGAGACAAAATTACTCTCAACGATGCCAGAAATCTTTATAAATCTTCAAAACCTGCAGTTCATTGAAAATCTTTTGCTAATACAGCTTCTAATACAAAGCTACCATGTGAGAACTGTGATGAGATCCTTTTACAGCCCTGTAATATTTTAATCATTTGTTTTATCATAGTTTATTTCTTTATTAACTTGTTGCAGAGATTCTTTACAGCCTTCTAAGATTCTTATGTTGTTGTATATCATGTAACTTGATTATATTATTAAACTTTACCAAAGTTTAGAATTGTTAACTAGTTTTAGTACTGTTAATTCTGTTCAAATTTTATATTTTGTTTTTAGTCGTTTGTTCTTTTTTTGTTACATTTACATTAAGGAGCATTATATGCTTCTTGTTTAGGAGGTGATATGACTGCGATGTTTTTTTGCCTCTAAAACTCAAAAGTAAATTATATGTTCTTTTCATAGTGAATCTTGTAGTTGGACATTACGAACTAGATACAAGTTAGGATTCATTTATCCAACAGGTAGAAAGCAATTAAACATCTCAAAAGATAAACAAGTTTTATTTTCATTCTTAGAATATAAAAGTAACATAATACACTTTTTCCAGATCACAGCAATTCTCTGATTTATATGGGGGGGGGGGGATGCTAAAGATAAAAAAGAAACAATATTATCTTTTTAGATTTATGTGTCTAATCCTACAATACCTGTATTTGAAATAATATAAGGACATGATGTAATGGGCAAGTCTGGAGAAAATACAACATGAAGTGTTCTGGAGTACTCTGTTCTAATCATCATCAATCTGTAGGTGACAAGGTTAGCCCAAGCTAGGCCTAATGCTGGGACAGTTTGGTTCCCTTCCCCTCCTCTTGAACAAGGCACATCTGTTACCTATCAAATAAAACAATAGTATAGTTAACATTTCTACTTAGAGTAAGTAAAGTTTGGAAAAAAAATTCTTAAAACATTTTTTTTAAGAAGCCTGTCTAAAATTTATAGATTGAAAAAATTAATTCTGGGAATTGATATATTTATATATATATATATATATATATATATATATATGAAAATGAAAATTTATTTATTTGACCCTCTTTTATACATAGGGCCTAATTTTAACAGGAAAAATTTGAGAATATATATATATATATATATATATATAGTGTGTAAATTAAGTATCGAAACAAATATGTATTTTTCAAACTAAAATAGGTCAAATATTTTGTTTGTGGCATTGACTCTTAACAAACGTTCCTGATTTACTGACAAAAAAAAAAAATTTTCAACCCCCTAAGGGGATGGCGAGTAGGGGGTAACTTAAATTTTTTAAATAGCAACCCCTATTGAGTAACCCCTCATTTTATAGGTCTTGTCACCCTAAAATCAATGATATAAAGATAATTTAAATCCGTTGAGTTTAAACAAAATAGCGGCCAAAACTCTATGTTTGCAGTGAAGTCTCTTAAAATGGAATTATTAATTATTACCGTATTTGAATTCCGTGTTCCATTATTAAATTTGTGTTTAAAATAAAATCTACGTTATTGGTTTTTCATATTCTTCTGTAAAAAAAAAAAATAAATAAAAATACAGTTGGTTTTTAAAGTGAAACATCTATGCTATGTTGTTTCTTACCAAAATCAAAAAAAAACTTGACAACAAGTATAAGACAATTCATTTAATGCGTAATTGTTATACGAAACAGTGCAATTACCCAAAATAATGAAAATAAAGGGTGTTTTACAAACGAATTGTAATTATTATTTGTTACAACAATTAAGCCATGAATAATACAAAAAAAATTCTAATTTACTATGGAAAACACACTCAAAGTAAGATGTATTACTAAGTTACCTTTGGTATTCCTTAAATATTCACAGATTTTCGAATTGATGGCCAAGAGCAACTTGACAAAGTCCTAAACGATTGTTAAATTCATGTAACACTTTGCCAATTGTCTGTTGATCAATTGACCGCGCTTCCCTTAAAATCCATTCTGAAAGCTCGTGTAAGTTTTCTGGTTGGTTTACATACACTTTACTCTTGAGATATCCCCATAAAAAAATAATCCAAAGGGGACAAATCGGGAGATCTTGCAGGCCATTCTATGGAACCTCTTCTACCTATCCACTGATCAGGAAAAGTCAAGTCCAAATAATCCCTTACATCAACAGCATAGTGGGGTGGGGCGCCATCTTGCTGAAACCAAATACTTTCGTCCACGGCATGTTCCTCATCTTCAGGAGGAAACTCTCTTGAAATAGCGGGTACAATAGATTCGCAACAGGTCCAGATAACGAGCACCATTTAAATTACCTTCAATTATAAAAGGTCCAACTACCTTATATCCAACTATTCCTGCCTAAACGTTAATTTTCTGAGGATGTTGTGTATGGCATTCTTGAGCCCAATGTGGATTCTCATCTGACCAGTATCTCGAGTTTTGTCTATTGACATGTCCGTTGAGGCTGAAAGAGGCTTCATCGGAAAATACTATCTTTGTTTTAACCTTTTGAAGCCCGACTTATGATAAGTATAATATAAGCTCCAGCCCGGGTATTTTTCGCAAATTTGCAGACATTATTATGAAAATTCATATAAAATCTAAATATGAAGCAAACCTATCAATATATATATATATATATATATTTTTTTTTTTTTTTTGTTCAGAAAAAAACAGGGGAATATGAAAATGGTATTAAAAGTTACATTATCTAGGCCATTTTTTTTTTTTTACTTTATTTTTATTTAAAAAAAATTTATATTGAAATTTCAAAAGTAAAGTTATAGTAAACTATAATTTTTATTTTTTTTATTGTAAAATCGTTACATACATTTTGTAGGAAATTTAATTCCCTACACAAAAATGTATATATAGAATAATATAGGCATATATCATAAAAAATATTATAACTTATATGCAAAAATGTAAACAAACGTAAAAGTAAAAAATGCAGATTTTCACACTGTTTATTGTAGCTTTTACATTAAATTAAAAAAGAACAAATATACAAGCTATATATGTTTTTGGTACATAATTTTCAGTACTCTTATATTTATTACAATTATATATTTTACTATTTACAACACTTGGGCCGGGAATTGGATTGTAATATAGGCTATAATGCGTTGTTGTATCGCCTGAAGGTCCAGGAACATTTTCCACTACACAACTTGAACACGTCACTACACCACGTATTATCTCATCATTATCACTATCACTGTCTAAAAAATCACTAAATTCATCACGAGATAAATACTCCGATATTTCACATTCATGCAAATTAGACATTATAAATGGTTTATTTACCAAGACACAACAAGAAAGGAAGCTACCACAGCTATACAGTGACAGCTGGTGAAATAACGAAAGTGAAATGAAAATTGCAGTGATGCAGACTAAGAAGCACTAAAACAAAAATTACCTCTCATTTCCCTGCATTCTGCTGAACAGTTCAATACCAAATACGTCGTAGCAGTATAACCGCTAACACATAAAAAAAATTAGAAATAAAACAGCTGACGCCAGCTCGCATATACGCGGGCGTGGGCTGCTGGCAGGGCAGTCGTCTGCTCGCATATATGCGGGCGTGGGCATCAAGAGGTTAAATAACGGATCTTGGATACACCAATGCATCATTTCTTCACAAAATTGAATTTGACGATCAAAATCGTCTTCGTTCAATTCATGTATTAGCTGTACCTTGTAGGGATGAAATTTTTCGGCCTTTAGAACTTTATGTACCGAAGTGTGACTAACACCTAGATTACTACTCAGCTGACGAATAGATGAGTGAGGATTTTCTTGAAAAGCACATCCAATGACTTCTTCTCTGTTAAAACTGATTTTGGTCGACTACTTTTAGGTTTATTTGCTACATCCCCTGTTTCCAAAAACTTAGTACAGATCCTACTTACTGTAGATTGATTTATTTGATGATCGGGGTACAGTTCATTAAATAACTCACAAGTTTCTTGATACGTACGTGTTCTGTCCCCATGCCCAACAATGATGAGGATGTCAATCTTCTGCTTTGTACTTAAAAAAAAACATTGTTAAACAAAACTACAGAAGCAATTTAATACCGACCTCTCTACAAAATTAACTAAACCAGAATAAAGATATTAAACACTTTCCAAAGAATGTGCTTAACAAACACAAACAAGAACAAACATGGAAGGGTAATTGGAAATTTCCAAGTTTGGACTTTGTTCAACCAACCCATCTTATCTACATTGTGTACTGCATTCCCATGGAGCTGAGATAACTAGAGCTACTTTATTGATTTATAAAATAAATCTCCATTTTCTTGTTTCAGATCTCTCCTTTTTACTTATAAATTCCTATAATTAAAAAGTCTTTTTTATTTTAATACCACCTTAAAAAGGCCTCATAAATTTGAAATTAGTAATAAAACGTATTGGTCTTCGGGATACTTTTCTAAAAGATATATTAAAACATTTCTTGAGTAATAACTACAACCATTGTTAGTTCAAACATAATTGATGTTTTTGGCTATTTAAATACGGTAATAATTCCATATTAAGAGACTTCACTGCAAACGTAGAGTTTTTGGCCGCTATTTTGTTTAAACTCAACGGATTTAAATTATCTTTATATCATTGATTTTAGGGTGACAAGACCTATAAAATGAGGGGTCACTCATAGGGGTTGCTATTTAAAAAAATTAATTTACCCCCTACCTGCCACCCAAGCATCATGGAGATTATGTAGAAAAATAAATTATCAATTGAATTTTTTTGTCAGAAAATCAGGAACGTTTGTTAAGAGTCAATGCCACAAACAAAATATTTGTACCTATTTTAGTTTGAAAAATACATATTTGTTTCGATACTTAATTTACACACTGTATATATAGTCTGTTTACTACTTAGTAGTTATGTTACATACTCAATTCTAGATGATTACTTCTGTTTGGAGGGTTTAATCCTTGGTGACCTAAGGATACCCCACCTAATTTTGTAAAATTCAAAATATGTTTAGTCATCGATGTTGGATTAACAATACTTAGACACACAGGCGTCTAATGAGTATCCGCACAAACATGAATACCTTTATGAGAAACCAAGTCCTCCTTCAAATGAAAGTCATAAGTTATTCCTATACGAACTAAATTTCCCATTTTGACTTGAATGTGGTGGCAACATAATATCATTGAGTGTATACGCATCCTTTCTTTGTTAATTGTCATCTTGACCTTGTAACTGTCCCAAACATATCATTGAAAAAACTTATTTTATTAGTCCACAGACACATATTTGTCGACAAAATTTATCACTGCTTTATTCGCTAATAAAAATCACATTAAATTTATTAAATAAACCCTTTACACATACACGACAACCTGTATGCGAAATGTCAGCATAGCTCTTCCAGAAACATGCATCGGAGTAACGTTAGGAGTAAGTACACATGCATTCTCTTCATCAATATATTTGGTCAAATGCACATATTATCTGTCATTCAAACATGAAACATTGCAGCCTGTATATAATAAAATATAGAGACATCATTGTCATGAATGTTACCGTGAACTGACAAAGTTAATTTGGAGTTGACATTCTCAACACTGTTTGTAAAACAATATGTTCAGAGGTAATTGCTTTAGTGTTATCGTGCTGTGTCGGTTCACTGGTCTGGTCTGAAATCCTCGGATGTTCTTTTATGCCAAGTTCATTTTGGGTATCTTCTAGACCCCTGCAGTCGGTCCCCTCTTCAATGATTGACCTGGTTTCTTTCCACCCAAGAGTTTATATACATCTTATTACTCGTGACATCCATCACACTTGCAAGGCAAGCTATTCGTCAATTTTATAGCTTTGTCACAATAATTGCTTATCATTCTGATTTCTCAAAAGAACTTATACTATTACTCTAACTAAATTATATTCCTTATCTCACTAAAGTTGAGATAGTGAACTATCAAACGTTACACAGATTTAAGCTTGATTACACCTCTTCCCTGACTGCAGTTCAATGAGCATAAAGTAAAGACACCCTCAGAGAGTCTCACTTATGTGAGATGGGTGTGGCACTCCTGAGGTATCCCTGGGTGGATATACATCTTTCTCCTTCTAGTCTTGGGTTAGATGCCAATCAAATCTTGTTCTCTTCCAACCCAGCCGCTACTAGAAGTTTTGGGGTCTCTATTGTATTCTTTTTTTAAAGTGATTTAAAGAACAAAAAAGACTAAATAAAATGAATGCATAACATAAACAAGAAGCAAAAATTTTACATTTTGGTAACGTTCACAAGTCTGAGATCTTTATATTAAGATATTTGTGATTGGGAAAAATGGAATAGTTGCAAGTAACGTGATTAAATGAAATCGTAAAAGATTTTAATGCATGGATTATTTGCGTTCAAGAACAATAAAAAACTTGAATGTAGCCAGACAGACGAGATTTCAGAGTTGTTAAACTCGCACGTGTGATTTAGAAACTATCAGAAAACTTACAAGAGAAGTTAGTTTAAGATTTTATAATTGTAATAAAATTAATTAATTTGGTATGTCTAATGAAATTACAGTAGAACCTCTGTTAACCAGCCTCGGATTAACCGGTCCTCGGATTAACCGGCCTATGTCGTAGTGTACTGGTTGGATGATAGTTTCCGAAAATAAATTGTAATTGAAACACCAAAGCGGCGGCGATATCAAAGGACTTTATGGATAGCGGTATCCCATTGTCGGCGGCGTAAAAACACCGCGGTGCCAAAGCGGCGGCGATATCAAACGACTTTGTCGATAGCGGTATCCCATTGTCGGCGACGTAAAAACAACGCAGCACCAAAGCGGCGGCGATATCAAACGACTTTGTCGATAGCGGTATCCCATTGTCGGCGCCGTAAAAACACCGCGGCATTGGCACCAGTCGGTATAGCAGACATACACCCACAAAAACGTTTGATGGGCCGCTTTTTTTCCACGAATCATTTTAGTTTACATTATGAAAAATATAACATTTCTTTTCAGTTTTCTTGGAAGCGTGTGTTGGTTTCGTCGGTTAAATGTGTCAAAAGACTTGACAGAGGGGAATCTGTAAACGAGCTTTGTAGTGTTTAATTTTTTCATGTTTGGTGTATAATATACATAACATAATATATAAGATACATTTATGTACAATAAAATGAGTTGCAATAACATCTTAATTGCATAATTCTTAGCGCTACCTGATTAAATAAGCTTTCTTTCAACGAAAACCGATTTTTCAGGGGAACCTCTGATTAACCGGCCGAATGGGCAACCGGCCCGGGTGTCAGTCCCGACTAGACCGGTTAAGAGGGGTTCTACTGTAATGAAAAATTGTATTATGTATCGATTGGAAATAGTTTTGTCAGAAATCAGAGTGCTCAGTATTAACCAATAAGAAAACTGATAGAAGGAAAGTGTGTAGTGGGGACATGCATAATCCTGGATATAAAAAAATCGAATGAGTCTTCGAGAAGAATAGTTCTGGATTAAGAACACTCAAACTCCACCATAAGCTCATAAGCTCATTGCTTGATCTTCCAGAGCGACGATCAATGTCCATTGTATAATTGTACTGAAAAAAGTTTTTTAACATTTATCTTTAAAGTAAAATCAATGAAAATTACGCCTTGGTATGAGCTTAAAACAGTCATAATAACTTAAATATGAAAACTATTGTTCCAAAAAAAAGTTTAAATAAAAATGAACTTTCCGATGGAAAGGAACATTATGAACTTTTATTTGAACTTTATGTATACTTTGAATATAAAATATGTTTGTCATTTACAGGAATCTTGTTCTAAAAATTGTTTATTACAAAATATATGTATTTCAGGAGGATTTAAGTAAACTGCTTAACCAAAATATCTATGTTTAATATATATAATGTATGTGAATAAAATGCTACAGAATTTTATCATGATCATTTATCATATATGAATACATTTTCCCGAAATTCATGACCCAAGAGTAAAATAAATAAGTGTTTATGATTTTCTGATAAAATTTAAAGTAATAAATAAATAAATTCAAGCCTTACTCAGTTTATAAATAAAATGTTTACTTACTTGATTAATACAAACCACAGACAGATTGTTTGCATTTGATAATGAATGAAGCTTAAGTCCAATAACTCTCAAATCTCTCGCTCTATCTCTTCCTTCGTTATAATTATATTCTGCTCTAAATACTGCAGCTATTGAATCAACAACAATAAGGCCAATTTTATTGTTAGCTAAGAGTTCAGGTAAACGAGAGGTTATACATTGCTTCAGTCCTTTCTATAACATAATATCCAATTTTGTAAGTGGATTGGAGATATGTTTACCTTCTTCCATATTATAATCCATGGATTATGGCTGATTGTGTAAAGAGAAATATTCATAATTCAAGAATTACTGGTGTGGTCCTTTTAAAAATTATTTTGGCCCAAGTTAGATATAAAATAGTGACAAAATTGAATTCAACCTCTTAAAAAACAATGGATATTTGAGTTTCCTCAAAATTGGTACATAAAGGAAAATAATTTAGACTTGGGGTGTTCCATTTTGAACTTTTAATTTTAGCTTAAGTACACCAAAATTATTTACAACACATTTCGGTAGTATATCAAAATATAAAATAATAAACATGAGTTAATAAAAATTTTTCACGGGGGGGGGGGGGGAAATGGCGCAAAAATATTGCACAAACTTTCTTATTCACTCGTCTCTAAAAAAGCAAACTAAAACTAGTCATCCCCAAAAATGTGCGTTTGGTAATCATCAATAAAATGAACTGGGGTCGCCTTAAAACTGTTTAAACAGGGAGGGTAACAACATAAACTTGCTTCGCTTGTGCCATAAACATGTCCTCAGTATAAATCGAATTATATTAATTTAATGATGGCGGTTCTCATCAAGGTTCATAAAAAAAAACAGGTTCAAGGTTCATTTTTGTTATAAGACAAATTGTGATTTTTTTTAATTTCCAATTTTAGATGTGTTGTTTTGTTTGGGTTATTAATTTTTACATTTCACTAAAATGATAAAAATTGATAGAACTGATTTTAAGAAATTATCTCTTTTATAACAGCCATGTGGGCGATTAGTTTTGTTTTTTACTTATAACTCACAAACTGACAATTTTGGAAAGATCACATCCAATATGTTTTGTTTAGATCTTTGTAGGCTACACTTGTGCAAAATTTGATAAAAATCAATGTAACCTATTTTGAGAAAATTGTAATTTTGTGTTTTTTTATGCATGACAGCTTTGAGTTAAAAAAAAAATCTTGAGATAATCTCCACATACCAAACTTTATTGAAATTGGCCCATGCGTTTGGGCTGTAAAGCATGGCACATAAGACAGAAATCATTCTTAAAATCAGATGCAGAGGCGGCTACCTTGAAATGGATATAACGTCAAAAACTCAATATTGATTTTTTGACCAATCACATAACTAACTTTCTCTATCCTATGTACATGGGAGAAAGTAAAACCAGACATTTATGCCAATAACACTAATGAGGTCAGGGAACCACCATAATTAAATAAAAAGGATATAAAGGTTATCCAGAGCTTTGAACCCTCGATAATAATCTCATTATTGCGACAAAACTTGGAGCACTCTATAGAAAGTTAATAGTTATTACATCTGTTAATCCATATACAAAACATTCATTCTTGTACAGAAAAAAAGGTTTTTTAATCCAATACCAGACTACTTAAGGGTGAGAATATTGAAAACCGCCTTCGCCAGCTAGACTGGAGATTGCCCTGTGTTTTAATCAAAAACTACAATAAAAAAACGAATTTCAGTTACAATTAAAAATTGTGATTCTTGGTGCACAACTAGACCAACTACCGTTTGTTGTCTGTCATATGTGCAGTGTTCTAGAACCCAAACATGTTAACTGGTTTTAATCAAATTTGTTATCTTGAGAGGTTTTTTAATTTGTTTGATGACTCAAAATTTGAGGATATCTGGTATAAGAAAAAACACAAAATTAAAATTTTCTTAAAATGGGCTCTTAATGATTTTGATCTAATTTTCCCTACATATATCTTTTAACAACCTAACCAAAACATGTTGGTCGCTCTCTCTTAGTAAATGCTGATTCACAAGTTATTGGTATAAAACCAAAAATAGGCCATGGGGTTCTTATAAAATATGCAACTCCTCAAAATTGTCTTTAGAGAATTTGTTCAAATTTAGATGAAATATAAAGATTAATGATCCAGAAGAGTATACAAAATTGAAAGTAAAAAAATATTACGGTTCAAGAATAATTGACAAAAAACTAAAATGGGTCTTTGTGCCGTCATAAAAGTTGAAACATGATTTATGCTGAGGACATGTTTATTAAAATAGTTTAGGCAATTATTTAACAAATTTCAAAGATGCTGTCCATGATTCTTTTTCATTATTTTACTGCCAACCAGCAAACTGACATTTTTGGTGATGATTAGTTTCTCCTATATACTCAGCTTTAAAATTCTGATAAAAATGTTCACTAATGCTCCTTATTACCAAATTGTAATAGTATGATGGGAATTGTATATCATGAAATAAAGGGAAGAAAGTTTTTGATTTAGTATTTGGCCTATAATGTGGAACCTGCAAATATTAAATAAATATTTTCCTCATATTTTAAGTTTGTCACATACTGCCCAAAATGGTGTTAAAAATCCATGATAATGAGAGGAAAGAACTATTACTACACATCAATACACTAGTTTAAACTATTTGTGCAGTTTATGACAGCTCTAACCATCTAAGTAAAATTTTGGACAATGTTTCATTGTAATATATTTATAAAGTACTATAACTTCTTGTTCTGATTTCTGCCAATAATATTAAATTTGATAATGAAAATAAATAACTAGTGATTAAAGGTTAAAAATACGAAAAAATAGTTAAGGGGTGAAAATGGTATTTACAATTAAAACTAATGTTTAAGTTTCAAAGATAACAAGTGTACAATGAACTTACCACATCAGGAATATGTTCTATAAATATGTGATCACCAAACTTTAAATCAGTTCTATGTTTTGAAATTGGCGATAGTTGTATCATTTGCTGTAACCTTGAAGAAGGGAATTTATCTTCAGTGCAAATAAACACAGCACCTAGAAATATTGACTTATATATCACATAACTACCAGTAAATATAAGATATAATATTTAATTTTTAAAAGTCATTTTCCAAAGCATATTTTAACATTTAAAACTTTTTTTTATCAAAAAATTGATCAAATATAAAGACAGAAGGGTAAACAACTAATCCAGCTTTTTAACTGTTAATATTATAAAATGTTTGAACATCAAAACATGTTATTGCTATATCATCAAAACCAATAACATAATTAGCAACATGAAAAATTATTTACTCCTCGACACTTAGCTGCTACAGAGCTCTGGCCCCAGAAAAACTTTCTTCCAAGCTCGTCTGGCCCTTCTCCTCTTAAACCTCTTTCCCCAGGTACACCTTCACTGCTCTATCTTCCGGCATTCGTTGAACATACCTGGCCCATCTGATCCCTCTTTGCTTAATATTGTTCCAATGTTCGGCTTTCCATATAAATCGTACAACTTGGCATTTGTTTATCCGCCATGTTTCATGAACTAAACTCTACAGATTCTCATCAAAATAAACTCTTCTTCCACCTTATAATCCAATCTTCTTACGTTTTTGTCATTGTCCAAATTTCGGAAGCTAATGCAACTAGCTGTAAGATGGTTTTATAAATTCTTATTTTAAATGTTCTAGATAATTTTTTGTACTGAAAGATGGGTCTTGTCTTTAATTTCATTTGATATTTGATTTGTTTATCAGACAGGATTCTACTTACATAAGCTTCCAGACACTTTGAAATTTGTTATCGTTAACGTTCCCTTTGGGTACTCTATTGCTTCTGCACTCCTTGTCGTTACCATGTACTTCTATTCATGCTAACTTTCAGTCCCAAATTACCGGATCTTCTCCAAATGTTCCTTCCAAAGCTCGCCTATTCCGTCACACAGACTATGTAATCAGTAAATGCCATGTATTAAGATCAACATTTTCGAGATTTTTCAACTGCAATTATGGGGAGCTGCCGGATGACCTTCTCCATAACTGTAATTATCTTTATTCTATGTACGAAGTCATAGGCCTGTCTACAGTCAACAAACAAATTGTGCAACTCTACATTATTTTCTAGACATTTTTTAAATGCTTGCCTACTCAAGAAGATATGGTCAATGGTGGATATGTTCCTCATATAACCACTTTGAAAATCCCCTATTATCTTTTCCATAAAGAGTTCCAATCTTGATGCCAGTATCCTACCCATTATTTTATAAGTATTATTCAAAAGAGTTATTTCTCTATAGTTTTTTTTTACAGGTTGTTTTATCACTCTTTTTAAGATTGGATATACAATCAATGTACTCCATTCCAATGGCGTTTCCCCCTTATTTTATTTATTTAAAAAAAATTATTTATCCAGCTTCCCTTAGATACAAAGCTTGGCCCAATAATAATATAGGAATTGTCAACACATCACACAGTAGATAACAAGTGATACAAAAATAGATTTCCTTAATCAGTTCACATAATAAGTTCATCTTTCCACCACATTTTATAGTTTTTGCTCGTATCCTGTTCTCCCCCCAAAGCTTTATTTTTTATCATAAATATGAAAAATGATCGATTAAAAAAAAATTGGCAAAAGCAACTTAATATCTAATGTTTGACATGTTTATCTCTGTTAGTTAATAGAATTAAAACTATGAACCTCGGCCTATAGTGTAACAGACCTGCATCAAACCCTCCATTCTTCTCAGAAAGTTGAACTGTAATAGCCAATTGTAAACATAATTGAGTTTTCCCACAGCCACTTTGTCCTGCAAGTTCAGTGATGCCTCGAGCAGCTATTCCTCCATTTAAAATTGAGTCGAACACTCTGCATCCAGAGGTTAATCGTCTCCATCTCTTGGAAAGATTTTTATTTGATTGTAATTCAGACCCTTTAACAAAGTCATATTATTTAGAGAACATACAGATTTAAATGGTTGAATAAGATCTATTTCAAAGGGAAAGTTAGTCTATTTAAATACGTAAAATGAATTTAAATAAATGATGCAAAACAAATAATTAAAAAATAATTGCTGTAACTTTCTCAAATAACAAATCACAAAACTAAATATGTGTATTAACTACAAATACTTCCCAAATTCCCCAAAAATGTCTCCTATATATATCTTGTTAAAGAAAATGTATAATCTTCTTTATTACAGACTTCCCCCCCCCCCGTGTATTTTTAATGGGAGATAAATTGATACAAAACCATTCCTGCTTATCAACATTTTATGAAATTCTGTATATAAAATATATTTTAAACAAAATAATATATTTAAATCAAATCAAGTTTATTTAGCTAATGCCATTTACTTATAAGTATAAATGGGATTTGATATTTAGTTAAACTCAATTGAATAAATTTTTATGTAACAGCAGATATTTCTCGTTGAAATTCCATATTCAAGGATTAAATAAAGCAATTAAACTAAAGTTTCAAAATTATTTTAATAATATAAATGAGCTACAATTGTTTCGTCTTGCGGCATCATCGGGCAATTAACAAGTATTGCTTGT
The DNA here is from genome assembly GCA_963513935.1 of Aphrophora alni. Taxonomy (NCBI): domain Eukaryota; kingdom Metazoa; phylum Arthropoda; class Insecta; order Hemiptera; family Aphrophoridae; genus Aphrophora; species Aphrophora alni. The sequence continues at coordinate 82,389,130 of OY740769.1, forward strand.
GTATTTATAAAATACACAAGCAACAGGAAACAGAATTACAATAGAGAATTACTGTTACTTGTGTATGTATAAATAGTTGTCAATACTTGTTAATTATCAGTCGCCGGATGATGCCGCGAGGCGAAACAATTGTATGTCATTTATATGAATAAAATAATTTTGAAACTAGCTTTATTGCTTTATGTAATCCTTGAAACTCATTTGAATTTGAGGTTTTTAATAACAGCGATCAAGGTTTATTTTCATTTTTCTGCCAACATTTATGAATTTTAACTTTTTCTTGCTGACGCACTGGTTTATGTAATTAATCTTCACATTTCACCAAAATTTGAATGAAATCACTAGGACTTGGGGCAAACACTAAAATGGCGGATTAATTTGCAAAAAATGGCTGAAACATAGGACAGTCGTATGTTAGGCTCAGACAAAGGGGAAAAAAAAATTAATAATTTTGAATACCGTGGATCTACTTGCTCTGCTACCAACTGGGGCAAACGTCAGCCCTGGTTATTCTATATGACCAGACGTTTGAACCGCTTAAGGTTCCGGAGGGAGGGTTTGGAAAAACGTCCTAGGACTTAACTATTAAATATATTGGAACGTTAATTAATGCTTAGTCTCAACCCAACTAATCACTATGTTCACAGCCAGCTTATGATGAGATACAATTTACTAATTAAACTAACTTATTAATTATTATAATTACTTAACTTATCGGTTACAACTTACGGTTAAGGACAGGTTTGATGGGAGAATTATGTTAACCCTTTTAGGTCATAATAATCCTTACTCAATTTAGTCGGATGACCTACTAATGACTACATAACACCCGGGGGTCGACCAGACCCGCAGTTTAGGTAGTCATTTAGGTTTATTACCAAAAAGTTAAGAAACAACGCATAACTCACGGCCGCTCGTTCAGCGCACTAGTGAACGACTGTGTTTCCGCGCGCATCGCATACCTTATGCCGTGATCTTAATACGGTGATCCCCGAATACCCGTGGAATCACCACAGACTGATTTTGAAATTTTGGTCTTTTACAACAGCTTTATGGACAATTATTTTGGTTTTTTAACGAAAACTTCTGAACTGGGATTTTTGGGGAGATTACAACCAATTTGTTTTGTTTGGATAATTAGAGGTTACATTTTACCAAAATTGTTGGAACTGATTTTTAAAAAATCGTAATTTTAAGTTTTGGTCTGAAGGCAAAAAGCTTCAAATTTTTAATTATCAAACAAATTATAATATCTCAAGATTATTTTAATACTTTTTTATAACTTACAAAAAACTTTTTTTTAACAAAGTACAAAAAATTCACAATTACTATTATCAAAAAGTGAGTAGTAATGAAAAAGTTAAGGTGCCTTAGATTATAGCCTATATTGGGATACCATAAATCAAACATTTTAAATGAGGTCAGTGCTGATAATGATGTGACTGGAACAAACAACTTACAACATGTAAATAAGATTAAAACTAAGAATTTAAAACTAGAGAGCAACACACAAAATATACAAAGCCAAAAATATCAAATAACCTCTTAACAAAACAGTTAACAAACCTTCAATCAACATTTAAACATAATTTTTATTGTTATTGAAATAATAATAATTGATTTATAGTCTCGTTTGAAAATAGGCACCTCAACTTTAGTACAAACATGGTAAAAACCATAATACCTCCTCTAATTCAGAAAATAACCATATACAGTACAAACTCGCTAACACGACCCTCAATAACACGACTTCCTCAATAACAAGTGCATTTTTTCTAATTCCCCTCGGATTCCCATAACACTTAATGTTAAACATACCTCTATAGCACGACTATTATTATTTTAAAATTAATAGCACAGATGTTTGTCTCCATACAGATCGCTGCTCTAACCCTCTGTCTTTTTGCGAAACCGAACATTTATAGCAAGAGTCAACCTCAGTAGTAAGTCGTTTTACACAGCGGAATCTTTATAGCACGACTTCACCCTTCCCAGTGCATAGTTCCCACAGTCAGTGACTCAACGGAACGGATGTTTTGAAGGAAACCATATCTTACGCTCAGGTCTAAACATGAAAACCCAGCTTCCTCCCCTTCATTACAGTACATACTTTGTTACAATAATAATAAAATGTACTTTTTAAAACAAAACGTGCTAGTGAGGGTTGATTAAAATGCACTTGCTATAAAGGAGTTTTTTAAAATCAGTGACCTTGATAGTACGACTTTTAGTCAACATAACCTTGATAGCAAAAACCTCAACTAGAAGAGTCCCTCGATATCAAGATTGTTTCCCAAATCCTCTTGAAAATCTTGCTATCGGAGTTCTACTATATATGTATATATAAATACTTCAGAGTATTTAGGCTCTGAAATAAGGGAAAGGACAGCTCACTGGTTTTTTCATAACAACCGAATGATATTTTTTTTTGTATGATTTTCAATGGACCAATATGATAATCATAAATTTGACCACAACTTATTCCATAATCAAATTATATTATTTACTAAACTCACACATAAAATAATATATTGTTTTCAATATCTTCTATAATATATGGCTAAAATATATCCACTTACCGAATTTTAGTAAAATCAGCCACACTCATTTTGGCTCTATAGCACTGGACAGATGATGTACATAATACCATAAACCACCTTTTTTTAGCTCAGTAAACCTCAAAACAAAATTATTTGTGAAAAACTTACCACTGATATTATGACATATCCCAAATTTTTTTCTAAACTATATTTATAGCCTATGAGAAAATAGAAATTTCTATTGGGTATAAGGATATAAAAATAAATCTAATAACTAACCTTCTAAAAAACCTGATTTTATGATGCCTTCAGCTGCAACTTTTAATACTTCAATGGCTTCTTCTTTACTTATGTTCACTTGTCTAGATAGTTCATGGTCTGATAGCTGAATTATTGATTTACATGATAACAGTCCAGCTGAAACGTACAGGAGAAATTTAGCTTTGAAAAATATTATCTTTAGGGTATAGGTGCTATCATTAATTGACACTAACTTCCATTTATTACTCATCCATTCATCAAATCTCTAGGACAAAAACATAGTTTTATTACTCATCGAATCTCCAAGACAAAACATACAGTTTCTTTAGTAGCCTATTTGAGGATTTAAGAAAGCTACTATGTAAAGGCTAAGAACTTTAGCCTTATAAATAACAAAACAAAAAAATTGTAAATTATGTTAAAAACTACTAAAAAAAACTTATATTTTCTTTGCCAATGGATTTGTAACATGCAACATGTCATAAATTGCAAGTAATTGGAGTAATGTTGGTTTGAAAACTAACTTTAAATTTGCTTGCGTGTATGGCTTTAAAAATCACTGTATGTTGTTTCAGGATGATCGGTACACATTGACATTTATGGTCTCTCCATGATTGCAATAACTATCTGAATAACATTACAGGTATTTTAATACAAAAAAATAAATATGACATCAATGCTTAGAGTTCCATTGATCATTCGGGATTGAATCTCTTCTTTTTTTTCTACAATGAAAGTTTTCTGTTCTCATTAACCTAGCTGGCATAAAATAACTCATGGGCGTCATCACCAGTTCATTATTGGGGGGGGGGACATATGCCGGGGGTCTGTGGGGTATTGAATGGTATCGAATTTTAAAAAAATTAAACTTCTCAAAACATCGTTTTTATGCATTTATTTATGCGTTTGTAACAGAAATGTAATGTTAAAAACCCTAGTAAAGACAAAGCCCGATGTTTACCTTTTAAGGTTTTAAGTAAATCATTCGTTTTTAGCAAAAATATTTTTACATCTCAAATATTGGGGGGGACGCGTCCCCCCCGGCGATGACACCCATGAAATAACTTACAGAATTATGTAAAATCAAAGATAAGTATATAGAAAGTACAAGTTAAAGTGAAAAATAGTATTTTTTATGGTGTTATTTATTTTTTTTTTTTTACTGTAAAAATTGAAAATGAAAAATCCCGAATTCACATACAAATAGGTTATCTAAATTCTAGGAAATTGCCATCAATGAAGTAATTACAGGATGATGAGCTACTAAATATTACACAATAAAATGAATATCAACTTGTAATGATTATAGAACAAATTGCACTTGCATAATACAACTTTTGACAATAATTTTATTTTGCTGCGAAATAGGATTATGATGATGGTGAGGGATGTTTGTTTTCATATAAAATAATATAACCTTACCTAAATTTATCTTCTTCGTCAATAACAGGTTAGGTAAGTTTAAATTATTATATAATATAATATAATTCAACTGTTGTTTGTTGATGGTTTAAATATAACGGTTAAAATTTATATTCTTTATTAATTTTTATGCTGGAAATTCATGGCTGTTAAAAGTGAGTGTTTTAGAAATGAATATCAAACTTACTGTATTTCTATTATCAAACTTAGTCTATTTCTTTATGATAATCTAAGTGAATATAGGCTATAATCTAAGTGAATTTGGAAATTTTAATTCAATTTTTACAATGAAACCTGTTAGAAAATGCTAATTTTCCTTTTCAAAGTAAGGTTTGTTCTAATTGAATAAAAAAACTGGATTAGTAGTCATAGTTTTGTTTCCTGTTTTTATGGTTCAGAGAATTCTTGCTTCCCTTATTACTGTAATCTATATCACGAACATAGATAATCCTTTATAGAAAAAAATGCTAAATATCTAACAACTGCAAATAAACAAGATTTAATTTTTCAAGACAAGTAAGACAAGACTGTACTACAAGACAAGACAAGACTGTATTATCATACCATTGACAGCATCACTACAATCCAAATGTTTACCTAGTAATAGATGTGTATTGTAAAATAAGAACTTCAAGATAATGGAAAAAAATTATGCATCATCGAACTTGATATAAAAGTAGGATTACCAGACCTATAGGCACAAGCCATAAATGTAGCTGAAATTTAGCTAATAAAATAGTCAAAATCGTTTACTACCTACCTTGTTTTGAGAAAATGAGATCATATTAGGTGTCGCAAGATAATTTTTAAATGTCAAATATAGGCCTACATTAGTTTAGTAGAAAATAAGAAATAAAAAATCACAAAATCCAGCTCAGGTTATGAATGCCTACATTAATATATATAACTACATTAGTCAAGTTAGTGAATGTGTGATTGCTTGTTTTATTAGGTCAGGCTAAATGACTATATATGGCAATAATGAGACGATTATTCAATTCCACAAAACAGCTTTAATTGCGACATATGTTTCGCCGTTACGCATTTTCAACAAGTTGCTTGAAAATGCCTAACTGTGAAACATATGTCGCTATTAAAGTGGTTTTGTGGAATTGAATAATCGTCTCATTATTTCCATTATCATGGAATTCCATCATGTACCGACTGTTGTAACATTAAATTACATTAGACTATGTATATGTTATGATTGAAGAATCATAACAAATACATTTGGGTAGGTGACACAAACCTAATAAAACAAACACTTTTTTATCATGAGAAATATATGTTTTAATAGTAAATATCGAGCAATGAATATCCACTAACTTGAATAACGTAGTCATAACTATTAACTTGGGCATTCGTCACCAGAGCTGGATTTGCATTCGTAGGCTAATAACTAACCTAACCTGGATTTTATACTTTTATATTTTCTACTAAACTAATGTATTCTACTTCAAAAGGGAGATTTCAATCTTTCAAAATAAGGTAGGTAGTAAACGATTTCATTGATTTTCTTAACTAAATTTCAGGACAAAGTCGATTGAATAATTACCTTAATTTGTTCTATAGAGTTCATAACTATCTCATAAAATCTACGTAGCCTAACCCTTTACTATTGTTTTAGCAAATTAAAAAACTAGATTTTTACTTCAAAAATCAGTAAAATCAAAGAATGAACACAAAAACTTCACATCAACAGACTTTATAGTCATCTAGCCAGACCTAAATAAAACAAGTGATCATAGGCCTAGGCTACATTCATTTATTTGAGTAAGTAGACATAAATATTTAACTTATGCATTCATAACCTGAGCTGTATTTCATACTTTTATATTTCTTATTGTTTAGTAACCTAATGTATTTTAGCCCTTCAAAAATGTCTGGCAAAACCTAATATGATCTCATTTTTTTCAAAATAAAGTAGGTAGTAAATGATTTCCTTAATTAAATTTTAAGGCAACCTTCAATCCATAATTACGAGTTTATAATAATTGATTAATTGGACCTGTAGATAGACACATAGTTTCAACTTGTGTAACTTAATTAAAATGCACAGGTTAATCAGTCAAAGAATCATGAAAATACCTTTTTCTAAAGCTTCCCTTATATTTTGCTCCAACTTTTTTAAATCAATATCTGCCATTTACAAATGTGAATGAATAGGGAATACACATGTTATTATTCCGATAGATATATTATAAACACAAAGGAGGCTGAAATTTACTTAGAATTTAGCTTATTATTAATGTCAAACATAACCTATATGTCTCCTGTTTTCATCAAGCTCAAAACCTAATCTCCATTAAATTTTTGCACCAGAAAAGTTTAACACTTTTAATGATGATCCTGTTTTATCTCGCCTGAACATAATCATTATTTTGCAACTGGAAGTGCAAATTTGAGTTAGAGGTCTACGATTTCATTTTTTTCAACTTATATGATCTCTTTATAAAATTCAAAATCCACAACATGCTACAAATAAGGATTTATAATACCAACATTTATAATAAGCTTCTTAAAATGTTAATTTTTTCAAGATTTAAACTCTTTTACTTGTGAAAACAAACACTTGAAACCTAAATAAAAACAGCCAACAGGAACAACTTTTACACTTTACAACTGATTTTATATTTCCAAATTCCAATCTTTGCAAATTTTTTTAATAGGCTTTATTGGCATTCCCCAACAAACTTTGCAATATACAATTACACATTAATCCTAATAAACATTTTGCATATTTCATTTTATTGTTTATTTCACAATCACTAGCATTCTTAGCTTAGGCATCAAACGACTCAATGTATTTGTATATAATATTATGTACAATAAAATACAGGAGACTTGAGCTATCAACTACCTAGTGTAGTGGTAATTCCGATCTTACTCTTACTATAATGTAGTCTAGAGCTCACTATGTAGCTGATCAATAAATTGAATCAGTTGGTTAATAATAATATTAAGTAATACAATAAAGTATTGGTAAACAGCCTGTAGACTTATCTGAGATAATTATATTTTAATTTGATCTTATACCATATTATCACATAATAGTAAAAGACAACATAAAATAATTTCCATTTGCAACATATTTAATGTTCATAAGGGTTTTACTAAGCATCATTGTTCTTGCAAAATTGCGTTGGTTCTTGTAAAATAAGTTAAAGTTTTTACAGTATACGAGAAATTTAAACTAAGTTATCACCTTCGTTTTTAGAAAGATTTTATTGAGCATTTCACATTATGTTCGATTACATTGCAGACAAGCCAGTCCAACTGACTGGATGAACCATCATCTGTTGGCAGTTGGCAATACTGAGGCGCAAAGACTGAAAATCTGAATTTGTAGTTTGTAATGTTTGTATTTTGTACTGTTCTTAGTGTAACGGTTTTTGGTGTCGATTTCTCAGGTGTATGCAGGTTTTGTGTTTATAATAACAGATATTTCTTTTGTTTTGTGTAGTTTACGTTAACAAAATGAAGTAAGTACAAAATTAAACTAACTTATTAATTAATATTTTTTGGGACTTAAAAAAAACAACAGTTATTATTCATAACATAAGTTGTAGGTTGTAAGCTATGTGACAACTTTATGTCAGATACTATATTTATGTAGACATTTAGGAATAGTGTTTCATATGTATAAAGTTAATTGTAAGCCTATGTAGGGTTGGTTTTGTTATATTCTATATAAGTTTGTGGAATGAAATAATTTTATACAAATTTTATAATAACTCGTCCACCAACCTAAATTTTACTCTGGAAACACCATTCTTTAGCCTGTATTTTTCTTTTGTCAATTTGCTGTACTTTTCTGATACAAATTTAAACCTGATACACGATTTAAACTATCTGTTTAACTATAATGTTGAATTGAAAATTATCCCTAAAGTAGCCTTAGCCTACCTAGGTTATCACTATAGATATACCTAGCCCTATTAATAGCTATGCTTACATCAGAAGTCAGTCATTTTGATTCTAGTCAGTAGTGGTTTCCTTGACTATTCTTAGGCCTATGTATCTATAATTTTGAAAATAAGAAAAAGGGTAGTTGAAGTATATAATGGATGAACAATAAACTTCTTGTATAAATGTGATAAGAAACAACATGTGTTAATAGTCATGGAAATTGATAGCCACTAAGCCTAATTAAACCTTAACAGCCTGGACCTGAAATCGACCAATTTAGTGGACTATAGCGGTTAATGAAGCTTTTCCTTTTTTATTAGACTTAGGCTAGTCTGATTCTGTCAAAGCATAAGGATTTTTCTGATATGTAATGGCTTCTGAAGTAAATGTCTAATTTCATCACTTTAAAATAATTAATAAAGTTTGTGATTTTGTATTAGTTTACTGACAACCATTTTGGTAAATGTTCACTTTAAGATGGAGCCTTATTTTTTGGAATTTTTTTTTATCATTTACTACTACAAATTTTACTTTTTAAGAATAAATAATATTTTCCTTGTGCATATTACTATGTTTCACTGAAATAATCACAATCTAAAAACTACCAAATCCGAGGTATGCTATTTATAGGTTAAAACATAATGGCAATGTTAATAGCGTATGGTTATTTTATATATAAAATTACCAGGCCAAACCTTTCGTAAGTTTATTGAAATAATAATTTAAAATTAGATTATTAATATGGAGGATTCACAGCATACCACGTGATCTGTGATCACGGATTTTATAGATCAAAATATCTTTAGTAACATAAATATGAGATGTAAATGTGAGCATCTGCCATTGTATTTAACCTATAAATACGTCGGAGTTGGTAGTTTTTTATTGTGATTTTTCAGTGAAAAATAATTATCTGCGCAAGGAAAACATTATTTATTCTTAAGAAGTAAAGTATGTAGGCTAGTGGACGATAAAAATAAATAAATCCGGAAAATAAGGCCCACCTTAAAATAAACATTTACCACCATTTTCATCTTTATTGAATTTTGTTTGATGTAGCCTACTAGGCTAATTACAATTGAGGTAGAAATTTGTAAAATCATGTAATTGATGTGTTTTCTTGTTGTAGAAATTGGTGGTTTTTCATTAAGCTAATAAAATAAAAAACTTTCCACAAGTTTTGCTTGTTGATAGATTATTAAATAAAATAGGCTATAGCAAATTTTATATTATAAGTATGACTAGTAAAATTTAATATAAACATATGGTAATTATTTACTATTTCTCCCCACACTCGTAACTGCTTTGAGGCGAAAGTTAAACATTATATTTTGGTTGGTTATTGTTGATGCCGGTTTCTTGGATCCCACTGATAGAAATAGAGCCAGATTGTCCTACTTTGTCTATGAACGTCTTATCAGTAGGCAAGGCGCCCGTTAATTTACAGTCGACTGTGACTTGAAGTACATCTAACGCTACTTCTTGCATCAAAAGAAAGCATCCATGGATTATATATATATATATTCACTATATATCTCCACTTAGCCAAACCTTTTTTTTTTTTGTCAGTGAGAATAATAAATTCACTTAGACTTAACTCGCACTCACTGCAAGAAAAAGCAGTAACATTAGATGTAACTACAACCCATAGTCGACAGTATAGCCCTACTGACTGGTACTTGGGTCATTCCATGCCACTTCATCCAGGTCATGTCACCCATGAACTCAGATTTAGCTGAAAAAATTTTTATTTGCTTATTTATCCATCCTAATAACCTATACCAAGTTTTAAAATATTATCTTCAATAGTTTTTAAGTTATGAATTTTTGAAATTTAGCAAAATAAGGTTAAAATGGCGTTTCCGGGGCTATCACTTTCGGTAACGTATTTATATTAAAAAATCCATAACTTCTATAATATTTAATATAAAGTAATCATTTTTTCATCAAAATGTTCAGAAAAGTCAGGAGATTATAGAAAATATATATTTGGTTAATTATGACAAACTTAAATTTTGAGACATTTTTTAATCGAAAAACAGAAAATCTTTAAAAGCGTTTATTGACCAAAGGCATAGCAGTAACTACGGTTATTTTTTTGTTTAATTAACCTTAAAGATGTAAACTAAAATAATCTGGAATAAAATTAATGGTTTTTTTACCTGATAATATTTTTTAAATGACCTAAAAGTTAAAATCCAGGAAATGTTGAATAAATCGTACAAAATCAATTAATTTAAACTTCTTATCCAGTCTAAAACCTCTATTATTCCCTCCAATTGCAATATGATATCTGTTATTAATAATATTGCCCAATAAACACTAACTTAAATACTGACCTCAACATATTTAATGTCAAAATATACATCATCAACTATTATATTAGGCTGTACACCAAATTAATATAAAATTACAGCAGATGATATGCTAATAATTTATTTACAAAGAAATACATTTATTATTTACACAAGGGCTTCTTGGCATAGTACATTTTGGTGAAAATCATACAGGACTTTTAACAGTTGAGAAGTTATCTTGATTTCATATGTGGGTGCGTGTATGATTTAACATTTCCTTGCAACGTATGTCAACTGATTGAACTACCTCTTCAGAGAAATAGTACATCCTCCCTGAGCCTTTAGTTACAGGTGGATTGACACATGAGATTATGTTACATAGCGGTGTCCAACAGATGTCTTCTCTTGAAGGCCAGTAAAATGATTTTGCAGGTCCGTGGGGATGCAGAAATTTAACATGGACGTCACACTCAATTTCATTTTTTTCCATCAATAATCTGAAATACCAATGGTCATCATAAGTGCACACTATGTAGTCATTTACACTGATATCTACCATTTTCAGATATGGTAATTCATTTGCAAAATCATATATTGTACTAAATTTCTCATCAAAGCTGATACGTTTAGTAGCAATTTGACCCTTAGATTTTGGAATAAAATGGTGGAAACTGCGTGTTCCAGGCATGATTTTGGTTTTTGAGAAACGTTCCTCAAGGCTTCTCCTTGATTCTGATCACTTTTCTTTACTGATTAGAGAGAAACGAATATTTTCAATCCTGGACTTACAAAAATAAAAAAAAACTTGTGGACATCGTCTATTGCATTACCAGGTGTCATTTGAAGACTGGCTTTTGCAACCAGACGTTTCACTGTACCACCGATGCCGTCACATGGGGGCTTTCCATGGCTGGTTGCAAAAAAACACCACGAAGCACTTAAATTCAAATCACTTTCATGGTGGCATAGGTTATAGGTTAATAAAGTTTTTACAATTTTTATATTGTGCTGAGCAACCATCGCTAAAGTAGAGCAAACTGTTTACTTTAGGGAATTTTTCCTTTATAAATTCCACAACAACTCGTTGAGTTTCATGAACAAAGGGTACGTCATGTTCCAAGTCATCAGATACTATACACAAATTTGATACTACTAGTTCATCTTTGTCTTCGTATCGAGTGTAGATAACAGCCGGATGAAGAGAGCAGCTGTTACGTGTCCAGTGATAGCCTTGGGCTTCATTCTTTATAACATACGAATAGTTTTCATTGAAATCTAACAGAACAACTGCTTGATTGGATTTTAGATTTTCTTTGTATTCTTTCAAATATTTTGCCTGAGCTTTTGTTATGAAAGAATGTGGTTTCCAAATATTCTTCAAATGTAACGGTATATTGTACTTGGTGGGTTCGGTCTGTTGATATCCAAGCAGAGTATGTAACTTCATCATCAGGGTCCCACTCTTCAAATTTCTCCTTAATAAAAGTTTTGAGATTTTCACTAGAAGAGCATTTTGTGCAGTGTCTCAACATACAATCTCTATTAGTTCTTGAACAGACAAGTTTATCAATCAGGTCATTGTAGTAGTCTTCGATTCAGCATGCATGAAGCAGCAGGGTAACGTTTTGGTGAATGGCACACACACACACACACACACACAAACAGTGTGTGTACCAGAAGCACCCGCAAGTACACACCATTTTGGCCGGAGCATACAAAATTTTGTAAATCCAATCTTAATGTAAGGGTGCTCAAACTTAAATGCACTGTATAATTCATTTAAATTTGCTAGTAACAACCACTTTTGCATGTATTTGTTTTTCGATATACTAACTTTATCCTTGGCACGTTGCAAGGAAATGTTAAATCATACACGCACCCACATATAAAATCAAGATAACTTCTCAACTGTTAAAAGTCCTGTATGATTTTCACCAAAATGTACTATGCCAATGAGCCCTTGTGTAAATAATAAATGTATTTCTTTGTAAATAAATTATTAGCATATCATCTGCTGTAATTTTATATTAATTTGGTGTACAGCCTAATATAATAGTTGATGATGTATATTTTGACATTAAATATGTTGAGGTCAGTATTTAATTTAGTGTTTATTGAGCAATATTATTAATAACAGATATCATATTGCAATTGGAGGGAATAATAGAGGTTTTAGACTGGATAAGAAGTTTAAATTAATTGATTTTGTACGATTTATTCAACATTTCCTGGATTTTAACTTTTAGGTCATTTAAAAAATATTATCAGGTAAAAAACCATTAATTTTATTCCAGATTATTTTAGTTTACACCTTTAAGGTTAATTAAACAAAAAAATAACTGTGGTTACTGCTATGCCTTTGGTCAATAAACGCTTTTAAAGATTTTCTGTTTTTCGATTAAAAAATGTCTCAAAATTTAAGTTTACCAAAACATTACATAGAAATATAAAAGTCATAATTAACCAAATATATATTTTCTATAATCTCCTGACTTTTCTGAACATTTTGATGAAAAAATTATTACTTTATATTAAATATTATAGAAGTTATGGATTTTTTAATATAAAAACGTTACCGAAAGTGATAGCCTCGGAAACGTCATTTTAACCCTATTTTGCTAAATTTCAAAAATTCATAACTTAAAAACTATTAAAGATAATTTTTTTAAACTTGGTATAAGTTATTAGGATGGTTCAAATAAGCAAATAAAAAAAAATCAGCTAAATCTGAGGTCATGGGTGACATTTCATGTTTTTACTGGATGATTTGAAATGGAATGACCCACTTACTAATAAGACTCTTACTGACAAAGTAGGACAATAATCCAATTTGATTTCTTACAGCAAGTTTCAAGAAACCGGTATCTACAACAATCAACTTAAATACAATGTTTAACCTCCATCTGAAAGCAGTTACGAGTGGGGGGAATGGTAAATAATTACCAAACATAGTAAAGGCCTATAGCAAAAATAATTTGTATTTATTTTTCAGGAAAAATTACATTCTTCCGAAAACACCGTTGACAAAAACTTCACCTAAGGAAAAAGATCCCCTTGGTGTGTACTGTAGATTAAGACCAATGGAAAATAGTACAGATAACTCATGCATGCAAGTGATTCCACCCAATGTTATACAATTATTATCACCAAATAATGCAATCAATGTCAGGGGTGTATTTTCCAGGGAAACACAATATACATTCAAACAAGTGTTTGTAGATACTGTTGAACAGAAAACAATCTTTGATACTGTAGCACTACCCTTGGTTAAAGGATTAATTCAAGGACGTAATGGTTTATTATTTACATATGGTGTTACGGGAAGTGGAAAAACATACACTATGACTGGTACACCTCAAGATGGAGGAATTATGCCAAGAACATTGGACGTCTTATTTAATAGTATTTCACATGTACAAGCTAAAAAATTTGTTTTTAAGCCTGATCGATTAAATGGATTTGAAGTACAAAGTGAATCCGATGCAAACATGGACTGTGCTGGTGAGCTACAAGCTCATATTCTTGCTAAAACTCCTCGTCAGTTAAGAAAGTAAGTATCTTGAGTTATGTCTGTTTAGTTTAAAATTAAAATAGGCTATATAGGCCTATTATGGTAAAAATCAAGTTCTGCTAAGACAATGATACTAAACATTTTTATGCTAGTCTATTTATGTCACCTTAATATCAACCAAAAATATACGCCATGTATGTTTGTGTAATAAATTTATCATACATTCAAAAACTAAGCCCAAGCAAAATTATTTCTTGTCAGCACTTTAAAATTCATATTAGGAGTAATCTCTAATAGGTGAAAGCATATTAATCAAATTTTGGAGGAATTATAATAATTTGTTTTCGCCATTCCGAATATTGATATACTAATTCAAATATATAAGACTTACCGTCATCAATATTGACGACGGTAAGTCTTATATATTTGAATTTGGAGGAATGTTTATGACTCAAACTAGTGAGCCAAGCTACATATAAAACAATATGGTTTACGCATAAACTGGGGAAAAACCAAAAAGGACTTGAATGTAATCAGGGCATTTTAATTTTGTTTCCCATTAATTTTTAAAATCCAGTTTTCTGTTATACATTTCACCAACATCTTATTGAAACAAATTGACTTGATCTGATTTTGACATATTTTATCTTCAAGACATCATACATTTTAATTTATTTTACAGAATACACCCAAACTGGTATTTTTTGATAAATTGTGATTAATATAGGACAAACATCCAATGAGCTTTGTGGTTTAACAATATGAAAGAAGTAATCCCAATATGAAAGTTTGTGGATTATTTCTTTCATATGTTTTGAGACTGAATTTTAAATATATATATATATATATATATATATATATATATATATATATAAATATTTTGAATTATTGGTATATAAAATTATTATTGGTATGAATTATTATTTGGTATGTAAAATTTTCAAATTAAAATAATGAAATGTTTGATGTCTTAAGGGCAATTGCTAAACATTTTTCACCCGAAACAAAACCTGGTCTGTGTTACTACAGGTTATGTCAAGCTACTGGTCTATTTGTGATAAGTTTATGACTGTGCCATTTAGATAATTATAAAACATTTAGGGTTTTAACGTTTTGTTCTTTTGGACATTAAGTCCAAGATATAGGTCTATAGTTTTTATAATTGGGTTTAACCTACTAACTAATAAGATGTTCACTAAAAGTTCAAAATGCCTCTCTATAACAATATTATTCCTGCTAAAAGCTATAACTGGTAACCTACCTTCTATAATTAGTAAAATTATTTATTATGTTTAAATTTGAAAGGGTGTTATTAAATAAAATATCATTTCATATTGTACAGGAAAGATTCAGATCCTGAACTAAATTCAAGAAAAGTTGATGACACAAGATTATCGTGTGTTACTGAGGATAACATGTTTGCTGTTTTTGTTACATATATTGAAATCTACAACAATTCTGTTTATGACTTACTTGAAGATATTCCTTCAGATGATGGAGGGAGAGTCAGGTACAGTACTTAACTTACCGTGTGATTTATGCATGTTTTATAGGCTTAACAAAAGTTAAATAAACACACTTATACATCGTTTAATCTACAGTATTTTCTTATAAACTATTGTAATTTTGGGAATTCACTCATTATCAGGTTATATAAAAATCATAGTTATCACAGCACACAAGGTATAATTCACTTAATTTGGAGCTCGTTAAAGTTTAAAAGACCATTTGATCTGTATTTCTATGCCGTTATATTTGTGTGATTACTTCATCCATTATTATGTTAAAGAAGAAATGTGATAAAACACTTTATTGTCTGACTCACCTTTCTGTTCGAAACCAGACTAGAGTATTTCTCTTTTATTCTTCTTCAAAGACAAACTAAGAATGATCTGTCTTGACTGCAGATAAGATTTTCGTGAGGAATAGAATATATATAATATTGTGCCAAATGGGATATTTGCACCAAATATTTTTATGTCGAGGCAGAAATATCTTAAAATTATGGTGATAATTAGATAATTAGAAGAAAATTATAAAATAATAGTATTTGTTTCTAAATATCAGCCATGTCTATGCTGTAAATTTTTGTAAATTGTTGGTCGACTACAAGAGTTAAATTGATTATGCTATATATTACTTTTATATTAAATTGTTTTTATCTTGTCACAAAAATTTATGTATGTAAAGGAATTTACAAGCAAAGATTGTAAGAGAAGATGGTTCACGCAACATGTATGTCCACGGTGTCACTGAAATAGAAGTGAAATCGACCGAGGAAGCATTTGAAGAATTCTACAAAGGTCAGCGTAGAAAGCGAATGGCACACAACACACTTAATGCTGAATCAAGTCGTAGTCATTCCATATTTTCAATTCGCTTGGTACAAGTAAGTCTTAACAAATTGTTTTTTTCGCATAACATTAACTTTTGCACAATAATTTTAGTGAGGGCTCTTAAAACAACAACAATTGCAATTTTACCAGTTCAAGTAATTTCACTAGAAAAGCTCACAATCTGTTGTTTATTCCTTCCCAAAATTAGAAATGAGGATTGATAGAAACTTATTAATCTATAAAAAAACTTTTTTTTTAAAGCAAGACATCAATGTTTAGTATCTTACCAATATTATAGGTTAATGCACCAGTTTTTCGTGTTTAGCTATAGGCCTGATTCTACAAACCCCCAATAAAATTTCTATAAGTTATCTACTTCCATAATGCCTTTCGACTTCCTTTAATATACTGAATATTATTTAACATATATCAAGCAGTTGTTTTTTAAGTTAGTGTAGCATGTGATTACAATACTTAAAACATTATTTTGCCATGTTCAGATATACTATAGTACCAACTATATTTATTAAATATGTATTTTAAGGCAATGAATAAGTGTGTAATTGTGTTTGTGATCTGATGATGGCAATATCGAAACAGCTATAATATCAGAACAATAGAACTTCCTCAACAATGACTACATAATGTAAGTTAAATAATATTTAGTAACAAAATTAACCAAATTACTTTATGCTTATGGGAAGCACACGTTGGATTGGATATTTTTGAAGAATTTATTTAGTATGATTGGTAGAGTGAGACAAGTCTCTTTTTTTTCAATATAGCAGTAGGGAGTCAGGCATACAGGAAACTGGGACAATATTTAATAATTTTTGTCTAACTGCGGATCATATTGACATTGTTACCAGACATGAATCATCTTTGAAAAAAGCATTGCCAGCATTAGGGGGGGGGGGGGGTCGCAAGGAATCTTGGGCTCTGAATAAATCAAAATATATAGGGGTTAGTTAATGTTTTTGGGGTCTGAGGCTATTTAGCCTCTTGTCACTGCAACCCAAATGGATCTTGGAGAAGTAGACTGTCAGGAAGCATGTCTAGGGATGCATGATGGGTTTGAACAAATGGATCACTTTGTTTATATTGAACACTGTGAATATCCCGAGAAATAGAATGATGAATAACAGATGCTATTTTGGATTGCTGCATCAATTTAAGAGTGTTGTCATCTTTAGAAAGACAAAGCTATACATCTACAAAACACTTGTTCAACCTGTATTGTGTCAGGAATTAAATATTAGGATTAGGTTAGATAGTTAAGTTTCATTCCAAGTTCCAGAACATAAGTAACCAGAGTATACACAATAGTTGCGACAAGATTTAAAACGTTAGGAAACCGCTGAGCTTTCAACCATCAATGCGTAACACATTGCTGAAAGATATATCAGCTAAGGTTGGGAGAAGATCATAGTCAGACTCGGCAAGGCATTATTGACAGTCAGTTGTCAGCAGTCAGAGATGCCGGGAGGTCAAACAGCAGGGTGTTACTGTCTATCAGTGGTCGGCAGTCTGAGTTTCCGAAAGGAATCAGTCAACATTATTGGGTTCTGCATGACAATAGTTCGGGAGGACCATGTTTACGAAGGAACACGATGGAGTTCCAGCATCAGAAGGGAGCGGGCTTTGTGTATACTTTGTATAACTCAACCTATATGAAGAGAGTTTGATTGAATTTAACTTCTGGTCGCAACATTGTTTGCACTCTGAAAAGTGATTCAATCACTAATTACATGAAGAACATAATAAATTTGATTAATACAAACAAGGGAGGATTATATTAAAAGCATATAGTTAACTAAAGCTAGAATTAAATAAATTAAAACAACAAATTTTTTAGTATAAACCACAAATTTTAATTGAAACTTGCCGACCATGGTTTCGCTAGTTACAGCATTGTCCATTAAAGCTAGAATTGTCATTTAATGAACCCCGATCGTCCTATTTATAACAAATGGTGTATCGACCAGGAATCGAACCCTGGCCGCTCTCATGGCAGGAGAGCATTCTATCCCTGAACCACCAATGTTGAATGTTAATCAATTATATATACACAAAGTTTTTGTTTTATAAGGATAAATTCAGAGATCTCTTATACAGTAAACTCCCGATTATCGATAGCAACCGGATAATCTGCAACATAACTGGAAAAGGATACAAACTAACACAAAAATACTTTTGAACCATTTTTATTTAGTCCTATACACTTATGTGACCGTCTCCACTTCTTTTGACCAGCTGGAAGCTCCGGCTGGCTGGAGACCGCATACACTTTAGCCGAATCTTATCAGGATGGGCCAAGGAGTCGGGTTAGGACGCTAATGAACGCACGCAACACAAGTTAAATTAAATGTTCTCTTTTATTTTAGCGCCGAATTAGAAGATTACAGAAATAATTATAATTTATAAAAAAGACATAACGGCTAGATAAAGCTTTAATAGTGGCCGAAAAACATACCGTTTAATTTAGCTAGCACGTGGCCGAAAATGGACTGACCTCGTCCCGTAGCGGTCTACCGTTCAACTTCTTTCTCTCGGCTCTCAGAACAGACTTTCGCTTGGCTCGCTGGTTCAAGCCCTCCACTCCTCATCTCTCCCCCCCCTCTATGTAATCTTGCACTGCTCAACAAAATCGCAAGTGCCAATTTATATTTTATTATTTAGAATCCCTTCCCATTACATCCTAATTTATTTTTATTTGGTGGGCTCCTTGGCTGGGCCACACTTATACCTAAATAAACAGTATTTTTTTTATACAGTGCTTACAACTTTGTTGGTTTACTTTTTCATAAAAAAATCTATCAACTGGTTTTGTTTTTTGTGTGTTAAAACATCTCTTTTTTATTTGCGATTGAAGATTTTTAACAACATTTTGTCAAAATGATGCACCATCAATGTGTGCTAGAGCTGAGTCATGGCTCACTTGATTCTGCTTCAAACATCTTCTTACTCACTCTTATCCAATTCCAAAACTCTTATTGGTGTCATAATCCACTCAACGATGTTATCTTCATCGGTAACAGATTACCTCCTCCAGTAACAGATTTTGCTAAATCACAAGCAGAAATTATTTTCTTCTTCCTCTGTAGACTCTACTAAAGTATTTTCCACTGGGACTTTTACTAACGTAGATTGCTTAACTGACTCCTAAGCAATATTTTTATGTCATAAATCCTGCAGCGAATCATATAATCTTTTCAAAAGCTCTGAAGATCATTCCCCTCGTCAATTAATTTTTCAGTATGTTTGTTCTGTATTTTTTTTTTTTCATTGAAGCAATTACGCCCTGGTCCATGGGCTGGGTAAGGGCTGTGACGTTGAGAAGAAAAAATTTGACAAAAAAATTCTATCTTCCAATGTAAAACTGTTTCCCCTTGGTGGGACAGAGCATTGTCAATCAGTAATACAGCTTTATGGCGGATGTTTTGAAACTTGAAATGCTCTCTAACTTAGGGAATGAACTTTTTTCAAACCATTATTTAAATATTTAAACTATGGACTTAGTTGTGGGTTGTTGTGCCACAGATGTATGTATTTTTCTCTGCTGGATAACTATTTAAAAGGGACCTTCAACTACCCGATAACTTTATCAGGTGTATTGCAAAGTTTAATATCTCAACAAGATATATCAGGAGATTGTAGAACACATTTCTTACACTTATCGAGACGATGTTCCTTTCGGGCAATTATCATGAGATTGTAGAACTGATCTTTAGTATACTATTCCACACAGTAAAGAATAGTATCTGTGACCTTGCGACCCAAAAGGAAGATATCGTGGTACCTAAACATGTATATTTAAGAATGCAGATATAAATTGTTGATGAAGTAGTCAAATTACTTGTGACTGATTAGAATTGGAATTTTCTTGTTTAAAAATTTCAGTATATAGTTTTCAATTCTTATGTATATTTAAGATATGATATAATTTTGTATTTTAGTGTTTTATTATGTTGCAAATTACTTTTAATTTTCTTTTATAACTGAACACTTATGTATGAATTAAACTATTGACAAGCCATCTGGCATTGGATTAATCCTGTATAATATAAATAAATATTTCGTTTCAGTTTAAAAAATTTAATGGAAAACATGGATGTTTAAATAATATACCTGCTTCAAAATTTCAATGATTTGAAAATAAATGAATCAATGCATAACAAATTACCATGTTCTGCACAAATGTTCCCTTTATAGACAATTGTTCATCCTCTGAAAATAAGCAATCCTATGAAACGGATGTAGCTACTTCTTTTCCACTCTATTAATTCTGTGTGGTGCCAATTTATCATCATTTATTTATATAAAACTTAGTACAAAACATTTTAAAAGTTTGAATCCATTTACATTATCAACCTAAAAATCTAAAACATGAGAAATGTGAAAAATTCCATGTTGAAAACTACAACTAGTAAGGTAAGAAAAAAAAACCCAAAGGTAATGCTAGTCCTGAGCTGTAAAAATAACTCAAACTAAATGTAAATGTGATGAGGAAATCCAAACCACAAGTCAAAGAAGTACACAATACAAGGAATGGCAAATGTCTGAGTAAATTACTTATATGAATGATATGAACAACTTTAAAATCACAATTAATTCCAATGTAATGATGAAATTAAATTGATATTCAGTACTGAATGGTTATAATTTTTAATAATTCTAAAGAAATAAAATATGATCATAAAAAATTTTTTACACTGATAACCGACGGTACTTGATAGAATTCCATTTTAACAAATAAAACACAATTTTTCTTTTGTAAAATTCTATAATTTATTTGGTCTAGCCGACCATGGTTTCGCCAGTTACGGCATTGACGAGGCTCAAATAAATTATAGAATTTTACAAAAGAATAATTGTGTTTTATTTGATAAAAAATTTATCTTCCATTAAAATACTGATGGCTGAAAAGTAGGATCTTTCACTATTGGATCTAGACATCAAATATTGGTACAAAAACATTAGCTATTGATGTATATTTTATACAAAATATTTGTTGTCAGAGTGAAAAACTACGCCACAAGTATATTTTTGTGACCTAATTAAAACAAAGCTTGATATTAAGCAGAACTTTAATTTTTTTTAGGCACCATTGGATATGTACGGGGAAAATATTTTGCGAGATAAGAAATGTGTCAGTGTAAGTCAACTATCTTTAGTTGATTTGGCAGGAAGCGAAAGAACAAACCGTACAAAAAATGTTGGGCAAAGGCTAAAAGAAGCAGGTAAGTCAAATTAAAAATTTTACAATAAATTTAATTTAGTGTCATCCGTGGTACAGGGGTACAAAATATGGTAATAAAAAGTTTATTTAGGAAAATTCAAGTCCTTGAAAACAAATTGTGGCCAATTTTAAAATTATACTATAATTAAGCTTTGAAAATAAAAAATTAAGCATAATTTACCTTCATACCATGTTTTTTTTCAATATTTTTAGGAAAACTTTTCCGAACAAAATCTTATCTTTTTTGTGAAATTCTGCTTGTATTGGGAATATTCTCCATTTTTTGTATAATTTAAATATAATTAACTAGATAAAAGTTATGTTCACATTATGTGAGTACATAAAACAAACTAGACAATGTCTGCTTCTCCTGTAGTAATGTTTGTAGTTCATAAAGCTGTTTAAATATGCAGATGTTTTAAATTGAAGCTTCTGAAAAGTAATAATATTACTGCAAATAATGAAATTATAAGTAATAATATTATAATGATTGTTACTCTATTGATAATGAAGAACAAACTAAATTGGTGGTAAATTAAATCTGTTTTTAGGGAAAATCAATAACTCTCTGATGACATTACGAACATGTTTGGAGATTTTGAGAGAAAACCAACAGACAAGAGCCAATAAAATTGTACCTTACAGAGATTCACGTTTGACTCATCTATTCAAGAACTATTTTGATGGTGAAGGTGCAATACATATGATAATATGTGTTAATCCACGTTCTGACGATTATGATGAAAATATGGTGAGTCACATCTCTATTATATATTAAAATTAGTATCATCTAATCTAAACTAAAATAAATTATTAGAAAAACGTTCATTGTTAAATTTGTAAGTATTGATAGATATTTGGAAAAAGTAAATTGTTTTATTTATAAATACAATACAAATGAAGTTGAAGATGGTTGTCATTTTCACCAAGTTGTCCAATTTTGTAATCTTTCCTTCTAGGGGCTCATTATGAATAAGTATGGGCATTGCAATCCTGAGGTAACCTAGCTGGATCTACACCTTGTTTTCATATAGTCGTGGGTTAGATCCCTCTTTTTCATCCTTCCTATCTGGTCTCTCAATTCTTGTTCTCTTCCGACCCTGATGCTATTAAAATATTTGAGGGTTAAGGGGTCTATTTTATCTTCTTTTCTTTCTTTTTTCCACAAGGCAATAATGACCTAGATGTTTTTCGCCTTTAATCAACAAGGTTAATTACAATTAAATTCTTACTTCTGCAGCTCTACAGACCAGGTTGACATTTGGCTTCTTCTACAATTCACCTACATTCATGTCTCCTAGAGGCTCCTCTCCAATTACAAGTAGCCATTGCTCTTATATCTTCTTTCCACCCTTATGTAGCCAACGCTTTCTTGGTCTTCCCCTCCATTCTTATCATTCATGTTTCCCACCAGCAGTTGTTTAGGCAATCTTTCCTCCCTCATTCTTTCAACATACCTCAAACAACTGATTCTCCCATATTTAATCGATTGGGAATGGACAGTCTCGATCTAATAAATTACATGGTCATTAATATTTTCAGGATGATTTTGTTCATTAGCAAACTTTTAATATTTATAATTATTAACTATGTTATGTAACTATATTTCATATAAAATTAATGTGCCACAATTCATGCTTGGTAATTTAACTTTTACAAAAATTTATGATTTTTTGTTGTGTCCCTAGTAAAGCAAAACTTTTTTACCAGACCTGAACTGATTTTATTTAATTTAATACAATTGATAAATCATCATTCACAAACTCTGATGATTTGTTTCTAATGAACTATAAAAATGCTAAGACTAATTTAACTTAATAAATTCAGTCTTATTTTCTTTAAAAATGCTTCTGCTTACTGTTTCTATTCCTTGTGTAGAATCTGCAATGTCTTATTTCCTGCCTATAATTATAATCTCTCCTCTGCTGGGTCATTTCGTTCCTGGATGATTGATACACCTTTTTTATTTTTTTTTGCATCCCTTCAAATAATATTTTAAGTTTCTATTATTTAATACTCTCTACAAAATTGGAATAATAAAAATCTTTTTGAGTTCAGTCGTATTGCTTTGTGATCATTATAATGATACCATAATTCAAGTTATAAATAAACCATCATCTCAGGGTAACATATAAAACACATATTTAAATTTAGTGGATAAGAAAAATATTGATTAATTAAAGCCTCATGTTGAGGTGTCAAATTTTACAACAAAACAAAAGCCCTACCTTGTGGTGCTAAATTTGCAACAACTCTGAAATGAAATATATGAAACAAATGAGTTTAAATTCTCAAATTTATTAATAACAATAAAATAACTTTAATAAAAAAAACAATTACAAAATTATTTTCTTCAAAATCAGAATTGAATAAATAGTTCTTAAAATAGTCTATCTTTCAAAATCTTAATTATATATTTATCGACAAAAAATTTTCAAAATTTAATTAACACAATGTTATCTTTCTCGAAATCTATAAATATACACACAAACAATATTCAATTAGTCTTTCATCTATTAAGAGTTCTTAATCTTGGGGTTTGGGGTTGGTGCCGACTTTTTCTAATCTTTAGAAAAAGAACACAAATATAAACACATAAAATAAGAAACAAATCTAAAATAAGTCCCAAAATATTAAAATTAAATTAACTGCTTTATAAAGGGACATATGTATTGAAATGTAAGTAACCAAAGGTCTATTTCATTCGAGAAGTTTTTGATCAAAGCGAATTCTCTATATCAATTTTAAACAATGACTATAATATGTAATTAATTAACTCCACGTCAATTCTGATCTCTTGGTAAGTGAAAATGAATACTTTTCTTTTGATAATCTTTATAAATTTAGTGTAAGAAAATGGTTGGATCTCACCAATAATTCTATTCAGCTTTAAGTACGTTTTTCTTAATTGTCTCTTCAAGATTCGGAAAAATTTACTATATATTGAACACGCACTATTTAATACTTTTTGTAGTCTTATATGACAACCTTGTACTTGTTGGTGTACCTTTTAAATCTTATTCAAAATCTTCAGTTCTGTAGGAACGTGCTCTTCATCCACAAGATGTCAACAACAATCCATTCTTTTGGGAAAGCGTTACTTGGTCTCAAATTGCCCGCCTTCTATATCACCTGACATTTTATGTATGCATTATATGTAACCGGATTTTCATGTTAACTATATTAGAATGTGATTTTAAAATTTAAAGATTTCGTTATCATGGTCTTAAAATATCGGGAAATATTTTAATTAATTGTGATTTTCTTTTCGGATTCCTAGGCCTATAACTTATTACCTAATTATTCAGTTGACATGTCGGTTGTGTCCGTCAGATCTCGTGCGTGTCGCCTCTTGTTTGAATAGCATTCCACAAATATTTATTCTGCATTGATTTTTTACTAAATGACATTCTGAATTGTTTCATAATATACCATAAATCACAAGACCCTGACCGCCACCAAAACAGTCATGATCAACAAACCTTCTCATTACATAGCCCATTTCCATGCATGGGCCATAACATGCACATTAAAAACAATTGTTCATTCACCAGATTGTAACCCATATAATTTTTTTTTTTTAATAAACCGTGAATATAATTTATTTATTAAAGTCCAGTGCTATTCACATCAAAAGTGAGGTAAAAGAAATAGAGAAAAAAAGTTTCATCAGAGGAGAGGAGGAAGAAGGTGAATGCCATTATGAGGATTCTTGCTGAGACCATCAAACTGGACAGTTCATTTAAATTTACACAGAAAATTTTCAGTGATATATTTATTAATAATTATACAAGAAGACACAAACAATAATCAGATATAACTAAAACATTAAGAACTTCTTCAAATTTTATTTTTAAAAACCTATCTGGTAAATTATCGCTAATAATAACTACGAATTGGTAAGTGACTAAAATGTCATTTAATCTTCTTAAAACTCACTACAGTTAAATTACTACTGTGTTTATAAATCGGTATACTTGAACCAACAAGACATTAAAAAGAGCATTTATTTATTTAATTATTAATACTGATCATTTTGTCAAATACATACTATTGTCAAATCAATCATCCATCATATCATAAATTCACCCCATATAGATTACAAGCATCACTTAACTATTTTGTTAGTCTTAAGTTTTCTTTTCTTTAAGTTTTAATTGAAACAATTTGTTAATCCCTTCCTTTTTTTACTATTATATGTACAAGTAAAGGCTTGCCGAGGACAATTCTAAGTCTAATTACATTAAGAACAATACCCAAGATTCAAACATTTAGACTAACTATTGTATTTAATGACTATTAAAATGAATTAACTTGTAGATTTTCAATTTTTAATAAATCACTTTTTACTATTGTACTCTCATCTTTCTTTGTATCACCTCAGAGTTTATATTTAATTATATCATTAATATAAACCCTGATGTAACCGATTTGACAGTATTAATAATATGTACTACTGAAAAATCAAAACGAATTATAAAATTTCTTATTTTCTTGAAATTAAACATAATGCAAATAAATTCAATTTTTCTTGAATTATAATTTTAAAATTGGATTTTCTAAATTTTTGCTGTTGTTTAAATAAAACTAGAAACGGGAACACTTGGTTTCTGTATGTCTTTAGTGATGCATGTTGACATTAAGTCGTTACATTTGAAGCAGACAAGTGGCGGTACCACTAATTCACCTTACTTCCTGGTAACTTCCTTTGATATTCACACGTTAATAAAAGTCTGTTTTTATCTCATGAGAATCGTGGCTAAAGATAAATATCATGTCACTTCATTTCATATCTGATATCAATTAATTATGACTATTTTTAATCATTTCATCAGTTCACTTTATACTAAGTTTCGTTACAGTACTTTTTCAGGCCTTGTTCGGAAACTGAGGAAGGTTCTAAGATCATGTCAAGCTTGTAAAATCGTACCGGTCTCTATAATTTTACGATCATTGTCCGAAACTAGAGTTGGAGCCGAGCTCTCGACTCAGAATAAAATTTTAAAAGCTCACACATCCTACTTAAGCTTACAATTAAAGTGGTCCAATTCATGGAATTAACTAGAGAAATATTTTAGATCCAAATTTTTATTTCACTTCCAATTCATAGTATATCTTTTCCCTTTCCATTCTCATGTTTACACACAATTAAATTATTTTTTATTTTCTAGCATGTATTAAAATTTGCTGAAATAAGCCAAGAAGTCCAAATTGCAAGACCAAATGTTTTACGACCTTTAGATAATGGTATGACTCCCGGAAGAAGACGGGCCAATCAAGTAAGTTGAATTTTTACTACATAATATATCTCCTAAAGAGATTATTGTTATGACCATTTTACTTATTAAAGAAAAGAAAATATTGAAAGTTAATAAAATTGTTTTATCTTTCTTCAGATGTATAAACAAGCTGTTGCTAAATTAGAGGAAGAAGGAACACCAAGTGTAAGAAGTATTCCTTTGGAAGTAGGCGTTGCAAGTGTGTTTAGGTGAGATTTTAATTTATTTCTCTAATTTTATAAATTTATTTACATTTATTTACTTTTATTATTCTAATTATAAATTTAGCACTATTGAGTTTGAATATCGACATTTTAAAATTTGTTTTCTACAATATAGGTGTTAAAACATTGGCGGATATGGTAGAAATTGGCAAGTAGAGTAAACATGCAATTATCCATCCCTCATCTATCTCGCCCTCCTATCTGACCCAAGCTGTGGTGTAACATTAATTTGGATCCACAATTTAGTCTATAGAGAACAGTTAATTTATAATACTTTTTAAACTTTCTAATATTAATTGTGATTGTGTTTTATTTGTGATCACTTCTTTTTTATTTATATTTTCTTTCAAAATTGAGTCAAATTAACATTAATTATTTGTTTAAAACCTATAACACACAAATTATAAATATGCTATTAAAATACTACTGATTTTTAGTTTTCACAAATTTAAATGTTGATTGCACAGGAAGTGATTTACCCTCAACACTTTAGTTATCTGCCCCAACTAATCACCACATTAAGCCAGATAGTCTCAATCATACTCTTATGTTTGTAATTGATATAACTTTTTATTTTGTGGTTCACAAACATCATCACTTGAACTCACATGCAATAAATTCTGAACCTATTTATAGATCTATAATGTTGATAGAGTTTGAAATGATGGAAAAAGTATGTAAATATAACCACAAAACTATTTTTATAATTTGATTAGATATAACTTTTTCTTTTTTTTCCTTATGGCCAGCAAAAATCAAGATTTTATTTACTATTCATAATAAAATCATAAACCATCTGTTCTCATAACGAGTTACGCCAACGAGTAACAGATGGCTGCCTCTTCATTTGTCAATAAGAAAATTGATCATAATCTGCAGTTTTCAGTCACCATGTCTGTCAATTGTCTTAAACGTTTTAATTGTTTAAACAAACTGTAAACTATAACTGATTCTCCTGTAAAGACATCTGGAGTGAGCACTCTACCAGCCACATCGGAAAAAGTGCTTATTTTTTCAAATACGCCTCAAAATTCAAGTAAAAGAAACAAAATAATGAAATACTTTTAATATTCTTTTGTTTGTCATTAGATCTGCGATATTACCCGCCCATGTAATTGCATTTTCATAACCTTTAATTAAAGGTTAGAAGTTGGCACTCTCTGAGTTCATTTATCAAGCTATGATCAAAATTTTCTTGTTCATTGTTTAGATTTCACAAACTTCTTGTTGGATTAAAATATTGTTCACACATGTTAAGTGCTTTAAGAAGTGCTGCAAACTGAGTATGAATGAGCTTAATAATGGGAGATATGTGATCCTTTAAAAATTAAATAACTCTGTTTATGTGATTTTCCTTTTAATTCACTGTTACAAGCCTTTCAATAATATTTTTTTGGGGATACAAGTGACCAGCTGATCAGAATTCCCCCCTCTCACATCTATGTGATATTTAGATTTAGATATCATTTTGGTAATACTATTAACATATCGTTCGTTATTCTGCTTATGTGTTATCAATAATAAATGTTTCATTATTGTAATATTAAGTTATTGATTACAAGTTATTTCTAATCAACCTTTATTGAATTATTCTTGTTTGCAATATAGATTTTTTATAGTAGTAATTTTTATTTTTAGTTCCGTTATCTGAAAATCAATGACAACCTTTTTATGTAATTTCAATTTCATACTCATTTTATGCTTTGAATGTAATGTTACTTACTCTTTGTCTCACAGCTTTACAGAACAGTTTCCATCCTTGGATTTGAAGAGTTGTCATGATGACAAACTGCTTAAAAAACTAATGGAATTTTTGGAAGAAAAAATAAAAAGGCAAACTGAATTACATGCGGAGTTCCGCCAGAAATGTAAGTAGTGTAAAAAATTTGTATGAAATCTGGGTTTCTGATATATTTTTACTATTCAAAGTAATTGAATGTTTATGAATAATATCCAAAAATCCTGTTATTGACACAGTGAGACTCAGATCCGTTATTTTGAAATGTGCATTGGTCCTAACAGTTAAAAATATAAATGAATAGATTTTGCAAAATTGTATATACAGTATTCTGGGTAATCAACTCAAGATGGCTAACATTAGGATCTCTAAAATTAAGAGATACAAAGAAGTTAAATATAGACCTTCCCTACTTCTTTATACGATTTAAAATATGTTGTCCAAATTTTGAAAAGTCGCCACATTTTTCCAATATGGTGACTAACTCATTTTTTTTTAGCAGCACCATGTTTTAGGACTTTTTATCCCTTTGTATTTTTTAAACACAATCATTTATACAGTCTGTGTGAAATATTAGAAATTTATTATTTAGCCGATTTTTAGTGGGTGGTTTTTATTTTTTATGATAAATTTGGGATTAAAATACAATATAAGAAAGACAAGCTGTTTTAATATGTAGAAGTATAGTTTATTAAATTATTTCACATGATCATTACTTATATATTGCCTTATTAAACTACTGTTTCAGGCCTGAAGTAGCTCTAATTTAACTGTTTTAAGGTAGGAGCATCTAGATGTGCAATAATTTAATAAAATATACTACTAAACATTAAAACAGCCGTTCTGTTTTATATTACTGAAAATTTGTTCAATATTTTAATTATGAAACTTGTGACATATAGCCCAGGCAATGAAGGTTTTATGTCGGAAGAAATTAGAGACAAGCTGAATTTTTTACAGTCGTTAGTACCTATCTAGAGGAGTATTTTCCCAAAAGTCCCCACCCCTCCCCCTTGAGCTTCTCCCCCCACCCCCCTTTAAAGTCTGAATTTGCAAGCGTTTTTGTTATCGCTTATATCTCTGTTAGTTTTAAACATATCTAATTAATTTTGGTACCATGTTGTTTGTCACAAAATTTACTAAAGACAATGTTTAGTAACATTTTCTTATATCTTGTACGGTTATTCAGATTTTTTAAGAAATAGACCGAAATTTCGGATCAAAAAGTAAATTTTTTAAGGATTTCATTTAATAACTTTTTAGTTTCGGATATTTCGAAAAACAACTTCAGACAAAACTTTTAGAGCAACTCTTTAGCTTTAAAAAAATGTAATTATAACTAAGAATATATTTATGAAAACGTAGTGAAAACATTGAATAACACGCGGCGCACGGCTATAACAACGCCCGCCGAGCTTTGTGTGTACACTCAGTTGCATACTGAGCATTTACTGCATCGTCTTAACAATAGGGTTTTTTCAACACTTTCTAATTCTTATTTAATTAGTAACTTATAATATTGTTATACAGTAACTTTCTAATAATGCTATTATATAATCTTACACTCTGTTGCCGATCATCAGCAAAGTGCAATCCACAGCATCACGGACCTCCCGCCCACCACTGCTGTAAATTAATTGTATGATCTGTATCCTGTAACTTCTGATTTAACTGTCATCTATCTATACTATGGATATTTGTTTAAACACCAACATCGTAAAACGATTGTATTGACTTATTTACACCGTATCAATTACAGTAGTCTATTTACACTTTGTACACGTCTTATCGTCTCCAATTCTATCTTGCTCGATTTATTTATACATCTCTAAGGTAAACCAGTTTTATTGACTTATTACACCTGAATAATCTAATATATTTACACTATCATACATGTTTAATCGTCTTCGATTGTATCTTGCTCTTGCTTATCATTCATGGTGTCTATATTGTGGCAAGAAACTCCATTGCAGTTTTCGCACATGCCTGAGCAAACCAAACCAGACTTTCTACACCCGCAATAATTGCCACAAGTAGATTTGCAGGCACATGAAACCAGAAGTAAAAGTTCATTTGGAGCAAAAGGTTTTAAGGAAGTCACAGGTTGAAGAACTTTGTTGTTTTCCCCGATTCCTTTTACAGTTTCCATTTTCCATCCCCATTGAGTAGCATTCAAGGTATTTCCTAACCACACCTGCACTTGCAAGTATACTCTTAGTAAGTGTTGTTGGCATGCTTCAGAGGTTGGTGGTAATTTTGCTAAATTGAAATTTGACCGTAAATTTGATTTCTTTGCCATGCTCGCAAATTTGAAATAACGAGCTTCATTTAAGTTTTTATGTTTGTTCATTCCATATAGTCCAAGTGTAAAGTTTTCTCCACTGCCAAGTAGTTCTTCTTTTAATATATTTTCTTCCAAATATGTAGAGTAGGCTTGCTGCTTAGCTTCCAAAGACGATTTCAACATTTCGACAGCTTTTATTTTTCCTATACCATAGAAGGACTATGTTGTGTCGCAGCCGGTCATTGCGTGCACAAACAAAAGTTCTTTTCTTATTCCATTGTGCTGTTCAATCAACCTGCCAATGTCATAGAAAAGCTTAATGCCATCATAAGGGGTGCCATTTATCCATTTTGTTAGTGTACTTTCCGTGATGCCTCTCCCGTGAGTCAAACCTCCAACAGATTTCATTGGACGCATGAGACATTGCTCAATGCACATATCCGTCCATGTACCCGACCAAAATTTTCCACTTCGTCTTACTGTAAACATTCCTTTTTTTGTAAAAAGCTCAAATTCCCTCTCTGTCAGTTTCAAGTTGATTTCCAGCATTTCTTGTACATATAAATGGACCGATTTTGCATAGGGTAGATGTCCAGCTGCATGAAAATACGGCAGCATTTTGATTGTTGTTGCTAAATGCATAGCCCAGTTCCCTGTACGCTCTGCATATATAAATTGCAAAATTAGATCAGTGCATTTTATTAAATTTATCCAGAGTTTAGAAGTTCTGTTTGATGATTCTATGCTCTTCAAGGAGTTGTCTATTTTACTGCACAAATCAATTATTTCTGGGTCTATAAGAGTTTGTTCTATGTTTATTTCTTGTTTTCCAACTTGTGAGTGGTATTTCTCCAAAGCAGAAACGCTTTCTTTTAAAACTTCATCATGGTCTTTTAATGCGTTTATTAACGCAGATGCGGTTAGCATGAACGCTCTGATACATCTTGCATAAGAATGGCCACTGAGCATATTTTTCACTGTGTTTTGACCATAAACTGTAGCCCATAAACTTTCTAGTCCACTTTCTTCCATAATTTGTCCAACGGATCCCATAAAAGACATCAGAAGGTGAAAACCCCCAAGCCTTACAACTATCTTCGATATTTCACTTTGACTTTCTGCAGATGCTACGATCTCGGATGCCTTCAAAAACAGTGGCTGGTCAAAAGTTATTATGCAAGACTGATTTTGTTTCTTACTCTCTTCTGCAGCAAAACACAAAGCAGTAAAAATTGTAGAATAGTTAGAAGCATCCATATTTATGAATGGTAGAGCCTTGATGTATGTCGCATCAGAGTCCTCTGTCTTGCTGTTAATTATGTTCATGAAGCCATTCCACCCTGGCTGAACATGGACACCAGACATCCAAATGTAATTTAAAGGGAATACAGTAATTGTAGTATCAGTGATACGCATTCCAGCTAGTAACTCATTGTAGTCTTTAATATTGATTTTGCTCAATCCCTTACGTTTCGTTGTCTGTGGATACACTTTTTTCCTTATACTTTCTGGGTAGTAGACTTTAAATATGTACTACTGCTAGTTTCATTTAAAACTGTCATCTGACTTTAAATTTAAAATCTGAAAGTATGGAAAAATTTACTGAAATAAATTAGCTATTTGTCCAAAAAAGCAATCACCATAATAGTGTAATTAGAAAATAAATTTATATAAATTATACTAATAAATAAATTATAAAATAAATTTAATACTAAAAATATTTGAAAAAAACCCTATTGTGAAGACGATGCAGTAAATGCTCAGTATGCAACTGAGTGTACACACAAAGCTCGGCGGGCGTTGCTGCAGCCGTGCGCCGCGTGTTATTCAATGTTTTCACTACGTTTTCATGAATATATTCTTAGTTATAATTACATTTTTTTAAAGCTAAAGAGTTGCTCTAAAAGTTTTGTCTGGAGTTGTTTTTCGAAATATCCGAAACTAAAAAGTTATTAAATGAAATCCTTAAAAAAATTACTTTTTGATCCGAAATTTCGGTCTATTTCTTAAAAAATCTGAATAACCGTACAAGATATAAGAAAATGTTACTGAACATTGTCTTTAGTAAATTTTGTGACAAACAACATGGTACCAAAATTAATTAGATATGTTTAAAACTAACAGAGATATAAGCGATAACAAAAACGCTTGCAAATTCAGACTTTAAAGGGGGGTGGGGGGAGAAGCTCAAGGGGGAGGGGTGGGGACTTTTGGGAAAATACTCCTCTAGATAGGTACTAACGACTGTAAAAAATTCAGCTTGTCTCTAATTTCTTCCGACATGAGGTCGATTTTGGCGTTCATTGTCTGGGCTAATAGAAAATGTGACAATTTACACATTTTAGATATTTATTACTTAGTTTTAAATGTTTATGTTTACAGTAAAAGCTTGCATATTGACTTTGAAAGCAGCATGGTTCAATAGGTAGAGATTCATGTTTAGCTCACTGCAGTTCAGACTTGGACTGTAAAAGATTTAGCCAATTGCTACTATTAGGTTTTTCTCGCCGAGTCTTCATCTGTATGTAAGCACGATAGTGGCAAAAAAAAAAAGATAAAGGACGTGATATTTGGTATAGCTCATATAGAATCCTATTAAAATTCAGAAATAATAAATTGAAAATTTCAAAATGGCTGTTTCTTGGTTTTTTCATACAGTTTTATTGTTATTCAACTTATAATTCATTAGATTAGACAAAAATATGCTAAATTTCAAATATGAGCTATGACATATAATGAGGTTATTGTCAAAACCTTATTGTAATTTCAAACCTTGATCTCTCAAGTAAATGTGATATTAGTAGATCAGAGCTGCCAAGCTGAAACACTGACATGAGCAAAGCATATGGAAATACTTTTTAATTAAACATCTATGATGCTTGTTAGGACTTAGCTAATGTCAAGAAAGTAGTGATATACACAATCATGAGATTCAGGAAACCTCTGTAACAAACTTACCCTACTGGTTAAGACCCATTGATCTACTAATACAATTATGTTTCCTATAAGGTTTAAATGTCATTTATTAGTTATTTATTCTGAATATCGTTTTGTTCCAGCATCAGATTTTCGACAGCATATTATTGATATAGATAAAGATGTACACATGATGAAGCATGAGAACTCTACAATGCATGCAGAATTACAGCAATCAAAACAAAGGGTTAGTTATGTGTATTTGTAAAACAAAACAAGTTTCTTATCTAATGATGTATGAAACAAAGGAAGCTTAATGTAAATATGTCTAGCTCAATTGAACGATTTATTCTATAGAAAATAGTAATTGTAATTATCTTTATGGATCGAAATGAAACAAACCTCCAAAAACATTGAGTCTAATGATTTTTGATTAAAATAATGAAAGTTTCAATAGACTTAGTGTATTTGAACAAATTGGTTATAAAAACTTTTGACTCTGATTAAAATTTTAAAATGGCTGTGCCATCACTGACACATCAGATTATAATTGTGTACAAAAAAGTGACGATCAGTTAAATCATTTTTGATTTATAGCGGCATTTGTTACATTTCAATTATTAACTCCCTGCCATGGGAGCTCATCTCATAATAACCCTTTGAGACTAACATTTATTATATTCACCAGTTAAGATACCATTAATTCTAGTTTAATAATAAATAAAGACAATTAAAAATAGTAATAAATTGAATTTGTATTCCGTCTAAAAAAAAAAATGGAAATGCCTACACTGAGACTATGCAATGGAACTGCGATCTATAATAATAATACTGAAATTTTTGATTAGATTTTTTTTATTATCTATTATTAACCATACAAATTATACAATGAACTTTATCTTTTACAACATTATAACGGTAAGGTAAAGCAACTAAAAAGTAAAGTTAGATTCCAGCATTCCGTTTGAAAAAAGTTATCCTGGAACAATCCCATTGAAATAAGGTGCTTATTAACTAAGCTGATTTCCAATATGGTATGGCATTTCATTGATTTGTTTTGTTTATAATAAGGAATGTCAACTTAAAACTCTTTCTTGTGCTATAAAAATGTACTACATTACATACAACATATCTTGAAATATTGTTTGTAATAAACACTAAATCCTCAAAAATATAAAGATTAATGTTTATAAACCTAATTTGTATATGTAATTCTATACAGTAGCATAAGTACATCGTTAATTTCTACTCCATTTTTCAAATTACTATTAATTTAAAAATAAGCTTTTTTAACAAAACTGATGGTTATATAGTTCTTAAGTCTACTTAATAAAATCTCAACAATAGAAACCTTAAGCTACATATAACTATGTGTTCCTTCCAGCTTAAATGATCATCATCATCATAAATAAGTTCTAAACACAATCTAATTTTTATGGTTGTAAAGTTATTTGATAACGATGGATTGTTCATATTAATTAATATGCTTTAATTGGACATTTGTCATTATTTGTATCTATAAAAACTATTTGCTTACTGTCCTTTGAGTAGTGGTTTTATCTGATTATGTTTGTATTTAGTTTTAATTTTGATTGCACAGCCTAGTTTTAGGCCTCTTTTGTTCTGTTATAGATTTAATTTTAGTTTTCAACGTACCCCTAGATACAGTATCCTCAAGGTAGATATTTGTCTGGGGTGGAGAGGAAAAGAAGGGCTCCCACACTTCATGTGTTGCGTTTGCTTTCTGCGATACAACCCCAATAAAAAAAATATAGACCTCAAATGCTTCTGTGTAAATACCTGCCCTACTTTCGTTTCTTTTATGAATTCGTTTCGATGTAAATAAGAATAAAACGTTTACAAAAGTGCACCAGGTATATATTAAAGAGATGGACACATTTTTGTTAATGAACAGAATGTGTAACAATTTGTTGTTTTATTTATAAATATTTACGTTAATCGTTATTTTAAAACTTTTAATATTAAAACATTAATTAAATTTGTTATTAACAAATTAACAAAATTTGTTATTTAAAAACTATCTCATTCATTCAAGGTCTAAGCTTGACTATTCGTTACAGAGTGTTCAGAAAATGTTGTGCCAAACTTTGTATTTGTTACATGGCTCAAAATAAAGAAAAAAGTTCCTGTAAACATATGTCCGGGAAACACTTTGTT
Source organism: Aphrophora alni (assembly GCA_963513935.1). Taxonomy (NCBI): domain Eukaryota; kingdom Metazoa; phylum Arthropoda; class Insecta; order Hemiptera; family Aphrophoridae; genus Aphrophora; species Aphrophora alni. Next base: position 82,425,264 of record OY740769.1, read on the forward strand.
TTCCATCTTACGCACGCTTTGAGTTTTTTGAAAAATAATTGTAGGTTATGAAATTTTTAAGATTTTTAATCGTAATTTGGTAAGCTATACAAAATTTTGTATGCTTTTTTTACCAGTATACCAAAAACTAAAACTTTATCATGTAAATTTTACAAATGGCTGTCATTAAAAATGTTTAATGTTAATTTTTACTAAAATCTTTCATTTTAAGGAAAATGTACATAAGAAAAATTCTTCTTTTAACGCCAAATTACATTTATTTATTTTTTGCTATGTCAATTGATAACCTGAGTTATGGATAGAAAACCTGAGTTTTTATGTTGAATTTATTTTTTACACAATTCGTCATTGCTTTTATAAATCTTAATATCTTTGTATTAATTATATTATTTAAATTTTCTTTTGTCTCACTTTTATTTACTTTTATAAGTATAACATTTCAGCTAACTTTTTAATTAATTATTATTCCCAAATTTTTTCAAGAATAACATTTTCTTAGATTTCCATGTAGTTTGTGGAAATCTAAGTTTTTGGAGTTAAAAGTTTTTTCTTTTTCTTACTTTGTCTTTAACTATGTCAATTAATATGAAATATTAGTATTAGATATTAATTGTGTACAACTTGTACTACAATTACATATTCTTAAAACCGTTTTTTCAAAATTCATCAAATATTGATTTTTAAATTTCAAAATGACTAACTCTGAAACTCACCATTTCAACAGTTTCAACTCACCGTTTGCGAATCGTGATGTCAGACCGAAACCATAGTCCACTTCCACAAACTCGTTCAAAACAGCAAAGCTTGATTCTACTGTACAAAATCCTTGCATGTTAAACTGTATTCTAATTTTTTCCAAACTTGTCAATACAGTTCCCATGGAACAATATTTCCGTTGTAATACGTTCATATTTAACCATAGATATCACAGAACCATTTTGTGACATTCAATCTTATAATTAGTTGTGTTCCAGTTCATTTATTTCTCTTCTCATTATTAATATAATTATGGAAATTATTTAACCTAGAATTTGTTGTAAATTTCAATGTCAATTTATAAGTTTACACAAAAATAAAATAATAAATCTAAAAATGAACATGAATAATGTCTGATTCCAGATACTTGAATTAGAAAATCAGCTGGTCAACGTAGATTTATTGACCAACTCTTTACAGAGAAAAGTTAGTAATTACGAGAAAAATATTATTCCTAAACTACAAGAAGAGGTAAGGATCAAATTAAACTAGTTCAATCATATTTAATATTTTATTTTCATGCTAGCAAAATTATAACACAAAACATTATTTATTATATTACAAAACAAAAAATTCAATTGAAAATATAATTCTTTGGATGGGGTTGTGATCTGTACACAAAGAATGAAGTCGGATCAGTCAGAAAATTGCTAGTTACAGAGCTACAACATAATTAACGAAATCTAGATGCATTCATTCTTATATATGCATATACATACACACACACACTAGAATGCACAAACAACACACACCTACAATTGAATCCAGTGCTAGCATATTAATCAAGTGTAGGTGGGAATAAGTAAAATATTCTTTTTTAGAAAAAGTAATATGGGGAGGGGTGTAGGTTCAAAAATTACTTGTGCAGTGATTTATAAATTTTATTTTTGCTTAAGTTGGACAAACTAGTGATAAAATCAGGTTCAGATTTCCAGAATACAAAACAAAAAGTAAGTAGGCATAGATGAAATTTACAAAAATTGATTCATAATACAAACACTACTGAACTAAGAACATTTTATTCCCTATTATATACTGTAATATAACATATGGATATTTAATTATTTTACGAAAAGCTCCACGTTGGGCAACAAAATTGTAATATTAAAATGGTGGTGTAAAAAATAGTTATATCTATATTCAAGATAAAATGATTTAATAAATTCCTTTATCAATAATTAAAATTGGAATTCCACTAAAATCAATTACAGAAAGAAAATCTAAATTAATAATAAACACAATTTACTAATTATCACTGAAGCTTTGCTTCCCTTTTTTTTAAAATCAACAAATTATAAAATTTTTAACAATATGTTCAGGAAACATTCATCAAATATTCGGTTATTTATTTGAGTTCACAGTTCAAGTTAAAATTATCACAAGTTTAAATAAACACAAATTATAATATGATTAACATGAGAGTTCAAAAGATATTAGATCAATACTCTGTTTAATTACACATACATTTTAATCTCGAGGGGTCAGTGCCAGCTCTTACCAACATTTGATATAAAAGAAAATCTTAAATATCAGGTAAATTATGTCTGGTAATACACTTTACTTGGATATCAAGATGAAATGTAATGAGTGTCTTTCTTTTAGTTGTATGTATGTGTGTGTAAACCTTCGAAATGTTGACTGTGCCTTTTGGCGAATCTGCTATGAATAAGACAAGATTTTACGAGTGGTACAGACGTGTCAAAGTGGGTCATGTAGAAGTTGAAGATGACGACCATCCTGGGCGTCCTAGCACATCAACAACCGATGAAAATGTGGAAAAATGAAAGAAATAATTATGAACCATCGTCGAATTACTATCAGAGAGGTTGCTGATGATGTCGATATATCATTTGGCTCATGCCAAGAAATTTTTTCAGATGTTTTGGGCATGAAACGTGTGACAACAAAGTTCATTCTGAAATTGATGAATTTCGAACAAAAACTGCATAGAATGAAAGTTGCTCAGGAATTGTTGAATAAACTCAAAATTGATCTAGAACTTCTTAAAACAGTCATTTCAGGTGACAAAACATGAGTATATATGTATGATGTCGAAACCAAAGCCCAATCTCCCCAATGGAAGTTCCCTAGAGAGCTAAGACCAAAATAATTTGACAAGTTCGATCAAATGTGAAGGTTTTTTTCACTGTTTTCTTCTATTTCAATGGTGTAATGTATCATGAGTTCCTGCTATATGGTCGTACAGTCAATAAGGAATAATACTTAAAGCAATCCGATAAAAACGCCCAGAATTGTGGCAAAACCACTTGTGGAAATTGCATTACGATAATGCTCCCGCTCACACCTCGCTGCTTGTTCATGATTTTTTTGGTAAAAAAGAACCCTTTATTTTCCCTCAGCCACCGAGGCTGAAGAGAACCATGAAAGGATGACATTTTGCCTGAAAGAGCTAAACGCCATACCAAAAAGAGAGTTCCAGAAAGTGCTTCCAAGATTGGAAAATGAACTGGCACTAAGAAGGATTACTTTGAAGAGGACAAAATTGATGTTGATTAATAAATAAAGATTCTCTAAGAAAAACTAAAATTCCTGTTATTTTTTTACCACACGTTTTGTATATACGAAAATGAACAAAGCCTAAAATCTTGTTCTAGGATTAAAACTCAGTGTACATTTCATGGTACTGCTTCTGGTTTGTACAACTTAGATCTCTCTTAATATTCATTTCTGAAAAATGGAAATTATATGTAAACGGGGCCAACTTTAAAAAAATTAAATTTTGGCTTAAAAATTATGTTTAGTATCCTAAATATTATTACAAACCTTGTTGTAGTCAAAATAATGTAGTCAACCTTGATGTACAAACCTTGTTGTAGTACATGTATAAATTTATTTATGAAGCTACATGTTGGTCCATTATAAAAAGAAAGATGACATTACGGTTGTTATTTTTAATTTTGAATAGATGATAATTGTAGAATTCTGGACTATTTTGATCACCACTGTGCCGAAATGATATAGTTTTATATTTAAACATATTATATAACTATATTTGATGATGAAAAACGTATAACTAACTTTCTAACCAATGTTAACTTACGTAAAAACTACATCGTCTTACCATCAATACAATCATTTGAACTCAACGTTTTCACAAACTATTGATAATTGAGATTCTACATTTTTTAATTTCAAAATTATGAAGCAAAAGTTACAAGCATATTAAAGATCTCTACCCTATATGGCAAGAAAAATATGAGTTTTTGGAAATATTAGATGATTAGAAAAATATACACAAGCTTTGGGGGAAAAAATCCCATTTAAAATACATAACAAAAAAATCAAATTACCTAAATCATTAACCTTATTACTAATCAGTGTAACAAAAAGTAACAATACATAAGATAATATTTCACAAATTTTCTCATTCAGACAAACACACTATGTTGTAACATAAACATAGGGTAATTTGGTAATTCTCTTCTTTCAGAAAGACCTGTATCTTTTCTGAAAAATCCCATTTGAAATATATTGTAACTATACGAGGATAGGAAGATAAAATAGGGTGTAGGCCTAGATTGGATTAAAGCTGGATTGTCTAGGCTAGTCACTGAAGTTTAAAAAAAAATTTAATGAGATAAACTATTAGAATGACTTATTTATAGTAAGTAATTATAAATATACAAAAATAAATTCAATAGGAGATTTACCATAATAATGAAAATTTAACAAATTAACCTCAACAATTATTTCAAAAGTAAGGGTACACACTGATAGGTTATAAAATGTGTACAGAGAGCCTAATTATCAGTTAATAAATTTAACTTTTTCAGAAGATTTAAAATATCAAAAACAATATTGCTTTCATGATGAGATAAATGTCAAAAAATAATTATTACATGATTTAAACTTGTTAGATCAGATTGAATGTTGAATGCGAGGTGGAGATTTGTGAGTAAAAGAAAAAATGAATCCCAGTCAAGTCAGGGATGTTGAATGTCATAGGTCACATGACACAGCGCTAAACTTTATAATATCAATTTCTGTTGGTACACTGTATGGTGAAATCTAAAATATTAAGTTGAATATAGATCAATTTTAAGTATTATATTGTGTAAGCTGCGTCTTACAAATACTAATTATTTAACTGTTCAGGAGCTATTTTGCAAAATATAAAGGAATCTAGCCTGAATTTTTATTTAAAAAAGGAGAATTGATTCTACTTATTACCTAAAAGGAGGGTTAGCTCTGATCGGTACTACAAATTGCTTTAGTTACACATGACAGTGGTTAATACATAAAGAACCTAGCCAGTCATATTAGATAATTTAATGAAATCCCCTTTTACTAGCTTGAATATTAAACAACAACACATTATTAATTATGATTATTTGAATTTCTTAATTCTATATTTCATCTATACAGGAGAACAAGTTACTCTAAACCTATACATGTCCTGAAATAAAGTTTTTATATTTTAGTTCATTTTTCACTGATTTCTTAATGATTACTCTTTGCTTGCCACTCTACTCACGTGAAAATTATCCATGTTCACTTCATTTTTTCACAGTACCTCACCTCATTATTAATCTCAACACTATTACCTCATATATTCCATTTCAATGCCAACTTGCATCATTCCAGCCGCTGTTTTACTAAAACTGCTCCACCAAAACTGTATTACTCTGACTCCTGACAAAGACTGAGGCAAGCCACGCTTCCTTCTTGCTTGGAAAGACGCTCTCGCAAAGCCTCTTGGGAAATATTCCGTTTTATAGTGTACGAAAGGGGTTGCTTTTCGCTTAATCTGCATTACTCTAGAGGGTTATTTTCCATTGCATTTACGCGCACCTTTTTAAATTCAAGCTTTCACTGTCAACATTTAATTGTTTATGAGTAATCATTTAGTTCATTTCATTGTTCGAATACATTTTACATTTTTTATTTTTATTATTTCTAACTTATTATTAATTGTTTAATACTTATTATTTATTAGTTATTATTAATTATTTAATTATATATTATTAATTACTGGTTGGAGAATGTCCCATGCTTACAATTGATTGTTGTAAAAGGGATCCTTAGTCAATCCAGTTTTAGCCCCAAAGTGAGAAAAATTTGGAAAATAAGAAAATTGATCAAAACAATTTTATAATTAATGAAAGAAGGGGGAAAAATAAATAAATGACATATTTTAGTTTAGATCACACATTTGTTGTGTATGATATATTATAATATATACCTTCCTTGAATTCTTTGAATGTTGTGTATTTTTTCATTAGCCAGAGAAACAGTAACTCAAGATAAGAAAACTTATGTTTTTAACTTATAGTAGAGAACTTTGACTTGTATTTTCTCATATATATGCATGTTTGTTCCTTTGCTTTTATAATTCTTAATTGAAAGTTAGAATAGTAGGATTGAGCGACACATTGCCCCTCCCACTTTCTAGGTAGGCGAGGAAACCGGCCTGACCAATGGGGAGCACTACATACCTTTGATACTTTATAAGTTTTCTAACTATTACATTTTAGTATTGTTTTATATCCCTCTGAGGATGGTAGCTCTGTTACCGAAATGTACACAAGGGTTTATTAAACTTGTTAAAGTTAATTGTGTTAGTGTTTTATTTGTGGTGTAGAGTGTACTTCTTTCATATTGTTATTAACCACAAGGCTCATTGGATATTATATTTATGTTTTTAAGTCAAAAACAAATGTCACACAAAACAAACTTTATTTCTGACAGCTTTTTCACTGTTAGACATCTTCAGACAACTTTAACAAAATTTTATATACTCACATTAAGACTGAAGAGGATTAGGGTGGTTGTAGTAAATATAATGACTTGAGGAAATCCTGAGAGAAAATTACCTAGTAGGGTGTACAATGGATAATAGGCTTTAATAGAGGGGATTGATGAAGAATCATTTGTTCATGAGATTAGAAGTATGGTTTATTTTTTACTAGATCTATTAATTTCTTTCTAAATTATTTCATCATCAATTTTTTTATTTAACAGATAATACTTGACATTATCAATTGGGTTGAAACTTTGGCCTGATTCTAATAAATGACTACCAAAATTTGATTATTATATATATATTTTTTTTTGTCTGAAAATACCTAACGACGAAACACCTGTCACAAATAAAGTATGTTTTATGTGAAATTTGTTTCAAGTTATTTTTGCCTTAATTGGAATTTCACCAATTATCAACTATGTTATAGTTGATACTTATAGTTACAAACATTTATAATAATTAACATTACAAAATTTGACCATCAAACACTGGGCTCAAAAAACAAAAAAAAAAAACTCAAAATACAAAAATATGTAATATCTTAAATTATGTCTTTTACAATGTGGAGAGAATTATCAGAAACAAATATCACAAAGTTTAGCTCAATTTTAAATTTTAATTATTTGAACAGTTGATTTCAATTACTTGTTACATTAAATCTAAGGTTATCATTCCATTGTCCTAAATGAATGTACATTTGAAATAATGAATTTCTGTTATTTACCATGTAGTTGGTTAAAATATCTTTGTTGTTTTTGTTTCAGGTTGCAGATAAAGAATGTTTGATTAACCAACGTACTCATGATAAAGAAAAGGTGAAAGTACGCCTACAGAATAAAATTGCTCAAACAGCTGAGAAAATGAATAGGGAGTTGGATCTTAAACTGAGTGAGCAGAAAAGGATATATGAAGTAAGTATTTGTATGGTAGAAATGTCTTTATAAATTAGTCGTAGCTTCTATTTTTTTTTTTTTTTTTTGTCAAAATTCATTCAGGTGAAAATTAAAGCCGATTTCATTATACACAAATTTCTAGTATATCTACTTAATAATTAGTAGTGATAGTAATATTACTCTCATCTAAATACCAAGGCCACAAATATCTTTTAAAGACATGTATCTGTTAGTTTTTCCCTCCAAAGGTTTTTCATAAAATTCCAGGTAAAATTTTATCTGGAGCTTCCGAAAATAAACTGAGAAAAATAATATATTAAACTTTAAAAATTCATAAAGGGTTCTGATCTGTGGTCATTCAAATTTCCTATTTTAAGCTTATGAGGATACTTTTAATAAGCTGTTGTTACAGGTAAATATTCAACTATCAGTTTTAAAATGTTCTGTTTTTATTTATATTTTATTTCATTAGAAATAGAAGAAATATATTAATGAAAACAACAAATTAGCTAAAGCTGAAATTATACATAAAAAAGTTACTTTCTAAATTGATTAATTAATCTTTCAATAATTTTTACTTTCTCAGATATTTACATAATATAGGTTTTGCAGATTTATCAATTTTGAGTAATTAACAAAAAATAAATAAATAAATCTTGACCATGGTGATTAAAAGGTTAATTTTTATCCAATACGGCATAAACTGAGAATATGTTTATAGCACAAGGAAGCAGGTTTAGACCCTTATTTAAATATGTAAATATTTGTTTAAAGATGCTTCTTTTGATTGACAACTACAGAGATGACAATTAGTTTTGTTTAGTTTTAGGGGATGGGTGAATGAGAAAGTTTGTGTGATATTTTTGTAACATTTATTCTTAATTAAATCCCTTATACAAGCCAGCCTTTAAGAGAATGTTTAACCAGGGACCACAGGAACACTTTCTAGAGACTTTTTTTTAATTTTTGATCACTGCATTAGAATTTGTACATCAGATTCTTAGAGGAAACCCAACCAAAATGAAAAATGTTACCCATTGGTTTCTACTTACCACAATGGAACTGAAATAAATTTGTGCACCATAAACAACTAGAATATCATAACTGATTGTCTTCTGGAAAACCAACATAAAATCCAGCAAAACCCAAATTTTGTGGTTTCCAGATTTTTGTTGTTAATTTTGCAACCATCGTAAAAACTAGTAAAGTTTATTGTATGCATTATTATTATTCAGTAGTGCGACATAATGTGATCAAACCCGATGTTAAATTATACGGAATTAAAGGCTGTTTCAATGAATAGACAAATTGAATAATTGACTGCCTATAAATGTATTAATAATTTAAAACAAAATGCACCAATACAGATTTTTAAAAACATATTAAAAAAAAAAAGTAATTAACTATAGTGCAACTTATATTACTGTATAAAAAATCCTGTAACTATTGATTGTCTTTCATTTTAGTTTCTCCACCTTGCCACTTCATTATGGAGCCGATGAAGGAAAAATGGTATCATGTCCATCGGAGATACCCCCTGTTGCTCTATATACTGGTAGTGCCCCCTAAATCACCTTAACACCTTCACTATGGGTCATCTTTTCGTGATGAAAATCTTCTTATCATCTTTTGAATGTTCTTCGTTTTCATCACTCACTTTCACAGCTACAATGATTTCATCATCTGTACATGATTCATTTGCTCTGTCCTGATCCATCTGAAGTTTCCTCGCACCCTGAAACTTTTTTCATCAAATCTACTTGCTCAGTAGTATTCTCCACCTTAGCCTCAATTTCAGGAAATTCGTTTCCTAAATGATCAAGGAGTTTTCTCCAAGAACGAACAATAATGAAAGGCTATATACAGGATCAAAACGTTATGGTAAAACACTTCCTAAAACACAATTATCATTAAAATAACATGTATAGTATTTATTGGTTTCATAAACACTCATGGGACGCTGTTCACTAATTTCGAGGAATGAGATTGGAAAATAATGTGAATGTGTATGTAAGAAGTTGCGAGTTTGTTTAATGTAAGTAACACTGTCCTGAGTGAAAACATGGAGCAAGTTTTGTTGAAACTGTCATTCTCTTTAAACATGATTATAATTAGTTATGTTGAACGTCAAAAGAAATTATTGATACTATGAGAACTTTAGGAAATGAAAACTAGCTGATTATGATATTTAATTCGTTAAGAAGTTAATTCACATTGCTGGATGTTTTTACGTTGATAACCCTGAGATAAAACCTTTTTTACAATAATATAGTTTAAATATTGAGATTTAGATTTTGAAAAAATAAAAATAAAAAAACATTACATATAAAATTATAACTAAAGACAAAACAAATTATGATGGAATTTTTCTCATTGGAACGCTCTAGGTAATTTCCAGGACATAAGCCTTTTTTAATTCACACACTACCATCACATACTTTTTCTTTAGTATGATATTTCTAATTTGTTTCATGTTCAACACAATTTGTGTATCTATGGGTAACAAACAAATAAATACCCATGCACTTCTTGTGACGACTAGGTCTGAGTGAAATATCAACTCACAAGACAATCTACTAAAGCATTCATGCGAGAGTAATGCGAAATTCAACATCTTGAATATTTATTTTTATCGCCACAAAATATATAGTTAATTTACATAATATACAATACAATTTACATTTTTATTATTATACATTTTTTGGACATTTGCCATAATTTGTGTGTTAAAAATTCAAAACGACGTTTCGGGAATAAGTATCAATTCTTTATTATTAGTGACTAAAAAACTAAAGAAACATGAAACTAGAAATAAGCCTAGTTTCTAGTTTCATGTTTCTTTAGTTTTTTAGTCACTTGATAACAGAAATTGATTTTTATTCCCGATACGTCATGTTTTGAATTTTTAACACACAAATGATGGTAAATGTATAATAATAAAATTGAACTTCCATCATTAACAAATAACTTCAAACAATTTACATTATTTATTTTAGGAGACAAATTATGTAATCCGTAGGATCTCTCTGATTAGGATTTACCATCTCTATTTTACTTAATTTAAAAAGAAAAGGAAACTTTTACTGTGAGTGCTCTATATACAACTGAAAAGACAAACCCCTTCAGATGTTATAAAGGCGATAATCCAGAATATGATTAATTGTACTATAAGATAAAAACATACAATTAATGAACATTGCTTTCTTCAAACAATCAAAAATCGTAATATATATAATTAATAATTAAATATAATACTTAATTCTCTTATTAAAACCAAAAAAAAGATAATTCATTAAACAAACCACTTATATAATTTATTTCAAAATATTGAACGTCCCCTATATTCTTGTTTTGGAGTTCCTAAATATAAAACTAATAAACTATGTCCTGTGCTAAATTAGTAAGATGAGTTTCACAAGATAAACTTGTTTATGAAGGAAAAGAATATTTTATCAAGAAAGTTTAGATAGTTTTACCTTTAGGATCGTAAGTAACAAATTGGTCAGTCTTTGTGATGACACATTCACTCTTTATTTATTACACATTTTTATTTCTTATTTTGTTTCAGATCCAAATGAGGAATAAAGATATGAAATTGAAACAAGTGAAACGAATTCTATCAGATGATTCTACAATAAATACTCCCAGGTCACAACCTTCCACCAACAGCACCCGCTATACACCTTATCAACGTTCTGTGTCTTCTGAGAGCATTAAAACACCTTCTAATATTGAACCCATTATACCTGCATGTGATACTGGTACCAAGAAGAAGGTATGCTATTTATATGAGTTATGCTATTTATATTGTTTAAAAAAAATAACCTAAATGTTGTAATTACCCGTTTCAAAAATTATTTTTATATATAATATACGAGTGGAGGCTCCTTCACATTGTCCAGTTCCTTTGAGTATTATATTGTACTAGCATCTGCCGTCGCGGCTTTGCCCGCGAATCATTCAAGTTGTAATCTATACGTTTATTAAATCGCATGTTTTGATAAAAAAGTTTAATATTACTTTAATCCTGCTAATTTTAATGTAGTGTGTAATATTTAAGAATACAGAATTTGTGAATTGAATGATAGAGTAATTTCAGAAAAAGAATATTTTTTCTAAATCTGTTATTTTCATCATGTTTACTCATCAATAACTTAAAGTTACTAAAGTTGAAAAATATCAAAAGGCAAAGTAAACAACAACAAAAATTCATAATTATTCTAGTTATAGGTAAATTATATTATACTCTTTAAGAATTCATATTATAAAATACTAAAGAAAAATTTAATTATTTCACAATTCAAATAAAAAAATTGAACTAAAAATTTACTTATTTAGTATTTAGGACCTCTTTGTAAACTACATTTTGATTATAATCGTAAACACTGATTTGGAGTACTGAGTGGTATTTCCCTTCTACGCATCTAAACATGCACGCATGCAGATATACAAAAGAATACCTGCTTGCGTGCATGTTTAGATCTGTACCTAAAGTACACACAGCATAGTATATTATACATTTGGTTTAGAATCGAGAAACAACTTGACCTATTCTAAGATAATAAACTTTATAATCAGCCTAGTTGCTTAATAAAATTTGTTTTTCTTTTTGTATTTAATACCCTTTAAAATTAAAATTTCGCAAAATCCTTTCTTAGTGAGCGTCTATGACCTTATGCAAATATGCCTTTAAATTTTGGTATCAATATCTTTGTTGGTTTTTGCTCTACGTTGATTCTCTGTCAGTCATTCATTCATTCAATCAGTCAGGACAAAGCCGTTTATATATATAGTGATAAATTGGGGGAAATTAAATTCAAGTTTGGAACAATCATAACTTGGAATCAAAGTTATTTATAGGTAAGTCTAAAGTTAAGTGCTTCGTGTGACAAAAACCTAACCTAGGCCCTTGTCGGTAACATCATATGATGAATTATTGACTATACGTAGAATATTTGTTGTTTAAAAAAGATTAGTCTACTACCACAATGTCAGTTTACAGTAGATGACTATCAGTTTCAAGTTACTACATTCAAGATTCATTGTAGTTATATATATATATATATATATATATATATATATATTCAACGGTACCTTTTTCTGTGTTTTTCAATTGGCGAGCCAAGTCATCAAGGGGTTCTTTTTACCCACATTGACAGCGCCAATTTTTTAACAGTTATGTTGAGAATAGGTTAATATCACCTACTGGAAGCTTTAGGCTTTCACTTTGATCAGCCTAGGTGATATAACTGGTTGTCCATATAATTAACCCTATAATTATTGTGACTAAAAAAAATTTTTTTTGCAACTTCCAGTAATTTCTTTCTTATTAATTTTAATATTTTTTATAATAATCTCAGTTTGAGATCACAAGAATTTACCTTTACTTTTAATTGATCTCGGAGTAGTGAGTACACTGAAATTACCCTTGTAAGTTTATTTATCTGTGCTTGATATATTTTATAAATGAAGACTGTGATAATGCTTAAGCTATAATGGACTAAAAGAATGGGATATTCTAATACTAGGTAAGTTTTCAAATAAAAGATTTTTATAATTTTAAAATAACAAGTAATTATTTATTGAACTCAAACAAAATTAAATATCCTTTTTGGTTGGACTCCTCCCAACACCTACAAATTATGATATTCAAAACAATTTCTTTAAAGCCATAAGGCAGAACAAATACTGATTTTACTTTAATTAATTCTGATACTCTTAATTATTACAATTTTACTTTTTATTTAAATTTTAAAGTTATTATGAAGTAAATTTATTTTAAATTTACAATGATTATAATTAATTAATTTTAATAAAAGACTTTACTTAATTTAACATCCTATCTAAATCCAGTATGAAAATGAATTTGATCAGGCAAATTTTTACTTGGGACTAACGTACGTACGCTTTTTACCGACCTTTTTAACACTTGACTTTGCTGTCGCTACTGTTTTGATGATTTTTCAATTATTATTATGGGTTTTAAAAGAAGTGAAAAGTAGAGTTTGCTACAGTATGACAACTACTGCACTACAAACTATCAGTTTATCTGTTCGTGTGGAGTTTGTACTCATGGGGGGGGGGGGAGACTTCAGTACCCAGACTGCACAGATTGATGGACATTCAAAAATAAATATCCCCCAAACTTTTTTAGCCTTTACAGTAAAATAAATTTATTAAAATTCAACATGTAATATAAATTATGAACATATTTTGTCATGACCATTTGAATTTTATTTTTTTCAAATAAATTTATTTATTCCATTACCTCACCCAGACTTTTTGTAAACGACGGAACAGCGGAGTCTGTTGTCACAATATAGTGCAATACCTTTATAACAACTAATGTTATAAAAACCTATGCACTATACAGTAAAATAAAAGTACTAAAATAGAATATAAAATATAATTATTATTTTTAAAAAAATAAATAAATGAATTACAAAAATAGTTATACCATTTTAATTTGATTTATATCCATTACCACAGTCGGACTTTTTGTAAACAGAGAACAGGGGAGTGTTATGAATTGTTATTTCCTTGACGTCTTTATGATATAATTTATAAATTGTACTTGTGCGTACTTTATAAATTCAATATTCATATTAACGCTATACACTCTGAAATTATATATTTTGGTTTAAAAGTTATGAAAAACTATCGAGAATTGTTGGTTGATACCCTAGCGTTGATCCTCCAGCATTGACATTCAAACCTGCGGATAAGTGGGTTAGGCCTACTATCTGAAGGACAATCTATTCAATGTCTTTCTGAATCACTCTTTTTTTATCATTGTTTCGTTTTTATATGCAACATCAAATGCTGCTGACATATGCAAGAAATATGTATAAAGTTTTATTAAATTATATGTAGTTATTTAATAATCGATGAAAACAAATTCAAACATTACATACAGACACTGTGTGACCTTGACTTTGTGTGCTATTTAACTCCTGTTTTCTTTTAAATTATTTTTGTTTCCGACATTTTTAATCTTTTGAATTGTCATTTAAAACCTTTTTATACAACATATGTTCTTCTAATCAACAAGTAAATAGACCATTTTGATTTTTACTTTTCAAATTTTCTTTTGAAATTGTACATCCATTGAACTTATCAAATGAAATTGTATCTACGAATGAACTGTAAATACAAATTTCATTTACACACATTTTTTATTGGTATTTCTAAATAATAAATAACAACTTATATAATCGTATTATTTTAATCATTCAAAAAAATAATAAATAAATAAATAAAATAAACACAAAATTATAATGAACTTAAATTTTGTAAAAATATTTGTTTTATCTTGCCTTAAAATCCTAGAACTATGCTTAAATTCTCTGAGCCCAAACCACTGGACACCCTGAACTAATCTGTCAGTTGTTATTAATATCATCAATTAATTTTGCTCTGTAACTTTAATCGTGGAAGGTGTCCAACGACCAGGAATTCCTGGAAAACCGGGAATTGTATTGGATTTTGAAGCTATCTTTGAAAAATAATAATTATATTTTTTTACGCTTTTTCTTTTGTCAAATTATGTGAAACAATTTGAAAGTCTACTAATTGAGCTGATATTGTAGATGTATATTCTTCTATGTAGTAGAAGAACACTTTCTATGGATAGGCGGAGGGGGGTAAGAATCTAACATTGTACAATAACTTGAAAATGTTTTTTACCTTACGTTGGAGTGCCAATTTACAATAACTTGATAATGTTTTAGTTTTAACTAACATTAAATAGGCTTACGTTGAGGTGCCAAATTTATAATAAATTGAAATGTTCAACTTTAACTTTAATATTTTTATTACAAATAAATAGTCTCAAGTTGGAGTGTCATTTTACAATAAATTAAACTTTTATTAATATTATATAGCAAAACCATAATGAATCAAATTTGAATTAATGAAATAATTTTCTTAGTCTTTTATTAATGTTCTTTGACTTATATCTCTATTTTTCTCTACTGTATATTCAATTGTAGTGAAATTATTGGTTTTTTTAGTTTTCCACTATCTTAATAATAAATATAAAAAACACATAAATCATAAAACTAAAAAAAAAATGTTTTCATAGGAGTCTATTCATTATCACTTACATAAATTAGCTAATAATAAATATATTTCTAAGAGCACTCTTAATCTCGAGTTCGGATTAGGTGCCGGCTTTTTCCAAACTATATTATTAGCACAAACATAAATTGAGATCGTTCATTGATTGAAATTAAGTCAAATACATATAGTTTAAAAAATAATAATAAATAACTGAAATGAATAAATGAAATGATATGAAAAGGGTTAATTAATTGTTATTCAAGTTCAAAATATATCAATAGTCTTATCACTTTAGTATAGTTTCTTTTGTCTCTTTGATAGAAAGTTTTTATAGTGTAAAATATTTAATATAACTATGGGTTTATAATTGTCTTATTTGGTTAGGTCTCACCAATTTTGTAGAATTCCTTCTTCAATTCTTTCTTATGATATTCTTCGAGGGATCGTCACTAATTGATATTTTTAATTATTCAATGCTGCACTGTTTAAATCGTATTATATCTTCTTGGTGTTTTTTTTTTTTTTTAACATGAAGAAATACGTCTGTATTGATTCAGAGAAAATCCAACAACAATTCATCAAGAATTAAATTCCAAAGCCTTTCAAAATACCCGCCTTCTATATCACTTTTTACTGTATCACTGTGTTTCCTTATTAACACGTTCGCTACCACAATGTTAAAAAAAAAATCGTAACCACAGACTGCCGCCGCAATTTTGCTGAGGGCGTGTCCTACTCCTAGCCCAATGCCGCAGATCTGCGGCGGCTGGGCTCATTAAAATAGACTGCCGCCACAGATCTGCGGCGTTGATTTCTTGATACTAAATGAGAAAATTCTTCGCAACAGTCTATTTTGAAGGTTAGATCGTTTAGGCACAGTCTACAGGATAGTCCGCCACATATATGCGGCGCTTAGTCTGTAGCTAGGACTATCGCTGACGTCACTGGACATACTAATTTTGAACAAATTTTATTCGTGGTCTGTGGCGACGGTCACAACCATTAGGACCAGTCTACAGGGAAGTTCATGAATTTTTTCGTGGGCTGTGGGAGTGACCCGGCTGCCGCATATATGCGGCAGCTGGTAGCGAACGTGTTAATGGATGGTGTGTGTATGCAAATGAAAATTTATTATTATTATTATTATTTAGTTATTTAAATTCTTATTAAGATCTAACTATTTAATTTTGAATAATATAATTTTAAAATTCCATGCATATTGAGTTATATTAATAACGAACAAATAACTTCTTTAGTAAGTTAATCTTAATATCTAATTTAAATATTTCTTAAAATATAGTTTGCACTGTCGATTTTAGGTTTTACACGGTAAAGCTTATTCCTCCAATCAGAGCGCTAGTTTCATAAGTGGGTGTGTCTTTCAATCGAGTCTTTAAAATCTTGAGTATGTCTTCCATATTTATTTGGGAATTAGTTTGGTTTTTTCATTATCTTAAATTACTTGTATATCCTGTATATTTTCGGCAATGTCTTTTGGATGCAGCAGATTCTATTTAATTTATTAGCGATGTTGCCTTCTCTTGCTATTTTCTCCCTTTCTTATAATCGTATTAGTTTCGCGGCATCTCACCTATCGACGTCTGGCAAAACTCTCAATGTGTATTTTTTAAATTTATATATTTCTCTTTTAAAGTCGAGTTGTGTTGATTTCAGGATTTTCTTAGGTTCATTATTTAATTTTGTGTAATTTTGATATGAGTAACCTTGTCTTTAAATGTCCGAAAGTTGTTTTAATTTATAGTTTTCTGATCGTATCTTGGCCAATTTGGTAATAGTCAAGCATTACTTTTATGTTGATCTAGGCTACGCTAGGTATCGCTATTTCTCTAAATGTCATTCTCTATTCGTTTTTATTTACATATTTTATAGAAACATTTCGAATTGTTTCAATTGAACAATGTAATTAGTTCTCGAATTACTCCCCTATATTGTTATTTATTTATTTTAGGGGCATTGCTTGTTTTGAAACAAAAAATGTAAAGTAAAATCATTTTACATCCTTTCGTTTTAGGAAGGAACTCGAGAGAAAACTAATAAACCGGAAGTGACCTAATCGTTCCCACAGGTATGAGAAGTCATGTAGGAGGAGAGTAGCATATTGACACATGACAACACTAAATACAAATGATATCATCCATTTAACGTTTTTTCTATTTAGACTGAAACAATTTTTTAATTACCATGCATAAGAGCAAAATTACCATTAGTTATTTGTTACATTGCAAAATAAAATACCACATCGTTATCAAAGTATGCACAATATATAGGGGAAATGATGGAGCATTTTTTGTTAAATGTTCATAACTTTAAAATGTATTGTCTACTTGAAATTGTACAATTATTATTTAGAAAACAAATTTGTCAAGATTTTCGAAAATTGAATTTTTAATATAGTTTTATTAAAAATAAAATCGTAAGCATTTTAAGACCAAAATCCTCGAAATAGCTTAAAATTTGTCTGAGTTATAATTGTTTGATTGTAATCTATGGAAAAAGGAGTTTTAAGGGAAACTCTGTTAAAGTTAGCTAAAAAAAGTTTATTTAACATATTTAAGCAATTAAATTTAACAGAAATATTATTTGGATTATCCTTTATAATAAAATAAGATAATAAACACACCAACAATTAATTTTTTTTTTTTTAATTAAGTCTTTAGTAACTATTAATAATATTTGAAATTGAGTGTTTTCGCTAGACCGTGCGGGAGGGTTCAACATCACATATCATAGACTCAGGATTTCAAGATTGTTGCCAATTGGTTCTTCAGAACAGGTACTTGGAATCAGGAGTCATCAAATAAAAATAGCATATTAATTATTAATAGCATAATTGCATAATTATTAATATGTTTTTAGTAATGTTTATTTAATTTAAAACTGATTAATGTTATTAATGAAATGGGTCCATTTGTCAGTTAAATTCACACTAGTTTATTTCTATGAAAAAATACATACAAATGTCGGAAAATGGTTTAGTCACAGTAGACAACATTTTACTTTTTGTCTAAACTATTCATAAAAATGGTCCACTGAAATTTTTTAAACAATACTGGAAATCTCTAATTCTTTCAGCACCATATAATTACTATAGGTTAGTATATCCACATCTGATATATGAAATTCTTCTGTGGCGAAGTTACAGAATATGTTAAGAGGGTTTGTTATGCAAAAGCAGCTACTTAGCTTAAAGCAGGTCTAAGCTAAAACTAAATGCTTTAAAAGAGTTTAAAATTCTTACAATTTCAACTTTTTGTATTCTTGAAATGTAAATTTATTTCAAATCAAATGTGATCATGTCCAGAATAAGAGTATCCATAGTTATAGCATTAAATAAAGTTATATCTACGGGGTGTATATAAAGTCCCGCACGGGCTTAATATTTTCTAAACGACAACAGATAAATCAATAAGATTTGGTACATCAACACCACACCTAAAAATCTACTTTTTTAAGGAACTATCAATTTTCTGTCATATCATGGCGACGTCCCCCAAGGAGTCAGAAGGAAATCTTAAATAGGAGCATAGGTCAATATGCACATCATTTTAAAGGGCTTAGCTAGCAGAGTTTAATGCCGCAAACCGCATTCAAAAAGGTTGATCCAGTACAAAATGGCGGCTGTTCAAAGGTTTTATTGGAAAACAAGATGTTTACTTACCAAATGTTTTCAGAGTAAATGCTCGAACTGTTCACCTCCAGTTATTTGACAGTTGGAAAGACGCACATAAAAACTATTAAGAGAATTTTGCAGGGCAACTTGAGGAATCGCCTGACATTCTTGAAGTATTCTTTGCCTCAGTTCATTTACATTTTGAGGCTTTGTTTTGTAGACGTTGTCCTTAAGGTAACCCCAAACAAAGTAGTCTAATGGAGACAGATCTGGTGAACGCGCTGGCCATTCTACAGTTTCCCGCCTTCCGATCCACCGTTGCCGAAAAACAGTGGTTAAATAGGCCCTTACGTCAATGCCATAGTGTGGGGGCGCTCCGTCCTGTTGAAACCAGATATTCTGAAAATGTTCTCCAAACATGTTTCGAAGTGTTGGTGTAATTTCATTTTCCAGCAAACGTTGGTATGATATTGCATTTAAATTTCCTTCAATAAAGAAAGGACCTACCAACTGGGTACCTATCACACCAAGCCAGACATTCACCTTTAGTGGATATTGCGTGTGTGCCTCCCGCATCCAGTGAGGATTTTCGCTACTCCAGTAACGGCAATTGTACCTGTTTACGCTTCCATTCAGCATAAATGTACACTCGTCTGAAAACACAATATTGTTTACATCAATTTCGTTGCGATCTATTTTAGCCATCATAGTTTCGCAAAATTCTATACGTCGATCGTAATCATCTTCGTTGAGTTCGTGCACCAAATGAACTTTGTAAGGCTTAAAATTTGACCCTTTCAGAATGTTTTGAACAGGTTCTCAATAAATGACTGCAAGACATCTAAAGAGTTGTCTTCGTTTGTTGCAGTAGCGGGCCTTACTGATCTAGGACGATCAGAAACATTTCCTGTTTCCATAAAGCGTTCAACAGTTCTCCCTACAGTTGTTCTAGAAATTGGCTGCCTCTCAAGGAAGTAGTCATTAAATAAATGGCACGCTTCCTCGTGTGATCGTCTGTTGTTTCCCCAACCAACCATCATAAGAAGTGTTATACGTTCACGTTCGTTAAGTGACATAGTGTTGTTGAAGAACTACAAGCAATAGTACAAACTTGTTTGTACTAACGCGCACTTACAGAAAGGTTGGACAGCACTACTAAAACAAGAAAACTAGAATAGCCTACTATGAAAGACTGGCTAATATGAAAGTCCAAACGGCGACCCAAAGATAAGAACTTTCTAATTGTTACTATTACCAGGTTTTCCCCGTTATCAATACGTTAGGACCAAATTTGTAACCCTTGAGGATAACTAACGTCATAATTCACTTCTCTATTGACACGCATAATGTAGTATTTAGCTGCAGTATTCATTTAGTTGCAGTTTTGCTTTAATGGGATTGTGGCTACTGTACTAATAAAATGTAACAAAATAAAACCTTTGAACAGCCGCCATTTTGTACTGGATCAACCTTTTTGAATGCGGTTTGCGGCATTAAACTCTGCTATCTAAGCCCTTTAAAATGATGTGCATATTGACCTATGCTCCTATTTAAGATTTCCTTCTGACTTCTTGCGGGACGTCCCCATGATATGACAGAAAATTGATAGTTCCTTAAAAAAGTAGATTTTTAGGTGTAGTGTTGATGTACCAAATCTTATTGATTTATCAGTTATCGTTTAGAAAATATTAAGCCCGTGCGGGACTTTATGTACACCCACTTTAAATGGCCGCCATTTTTTAACGGGTGATCCTTTTGAGGCGCGGTTTCCGGCATTGAACTCTGCTAGCTAAGCCCTTTAAACTGATGTGCATATTGACCTATACTCCTATTTAAGATTTTCTTCTGACTCCTTGCGGGACGTCCCCATGATATGACAGAAAATTGATAGTTCCTTAAAAAAGTAGATTTTTAGGTGTGGTGTTGATGTACCAAATCTTATTGATTTATCTGTTGTCGTTTAGAAAATATTAAGCCCGTGCGGGACTTTATATACACCCTGTATATGTGTAAACAATACAGTATTAAATTTTTACAGTAAATTTTCTACTCAAGCTAATGTAAAATTACTCATAAATTATCAAAGATTTTCAAAATTATTAAGTCATTTAAAAAAGCCTTGGACAACTACTGTGTTTGGACCATTTTAGTCTATGATGGAGTTTGTATACCATGATTTTTCTCTTTGTATTTAAATTGGATGTGGTCTTCTACTGCTTGATTGGTTCATTTTTAATTTTATTTTATTTATAATTTATCTTATATTTGTATTGTAATGGTAATTAATTTATATATTTTATATTGCTAAATTCTTCCACCAACTTTTTTACTTTAAATTATAAACTAGTGAATTTGTTTTCATTTTAAAATTGTTTTAACTGTATTGTAAAGCTGTTTTTTTAACACTGTATTGTATGGCTGTGTTAACATGTATTTTGAAATTATTGTTTGATTATATTGTTTTAGTTTATTTATTGTATTTAGAGTTTTATTGTGTACATGTTTTCACCTGATTGCTTTTACTTACACAGTAAACGATTATAAACTAATTTCTACCTCCAACTAACCTTTACGTTTCATGGTCTCAGAAAACCAAAAACATGATTTTTGACATACTGTCCATCCGTCATCGTTGTTGTCTACATAAATGTGATAGTGGCATGAAATTTAGTATGGTGTCCTAATATAGACTTATAACTTTTACTATTAATTGTATAGATAAATTATAAATAAAGGTAGATGGGTGTGTGAACAAAAACTGACTAACTAAAATTCAATAAAATGGAAAATTTGTTAAACAGTTTTACAATAAATACAAATGAATAAATTATTTCCAAATATGCTTTGGTTTTATAATAGATACTTAATTTATTAATTATATCTTAATATGTTTTAGTTTTACAATAGTTACAAAATTGATAAATTATTTCTTAATGTGCTTTGGTTTTGTCTGCCTCGACTAGCGTCGTTATATAAGTCCTTGTATTTTAATTCTATTATCTCTCTTTACTTGGAATGGGGGTTTACATAAAATTAATATTAGGCATACATATAGATTATCCAAAGTACGTAAGACTAGGTAATTATGGCTAATGGGTTAATCTGATAAACGGGGAAGATACAATTAAATATGATGTATCGGTGATATTAAATTGGTATTGCAATTACAGTTTGTAGAATAGTTCAAATTTGAAAAAAGTGATATGATTGATAAGTCTGAAGTTAGAAAATTTTTAGTTTATAAATTTGATAATATTTTAGAAGGTATTTACTCGGCTTGTAACTCATCACAATTAAATATTAGACTCTCACTAGTTATTGGCTTGTAAGTATCCTCTTGATTTAATTAGAATAAGTTGTATACTGTGCTATTAAAAGGTGTGTACAGCCTTCAGGTCTGGTGTAACACTCTTATTCATTATTGTAATTACCTTTCCTTCTTCCTGCTTAGTTACCGGGTTGTTGATTAACACTGCACTTTTGGTTGTGTACCTTTTATATAAAAACTTTGTACCAAAGTACACAGATTTAACTTCATAAGGATGGTAATTAACAATTTATGTTTGATTATGGATGGCATATGATTGAAATATGGTCTATGGTAGTATTTTAATTTTTTTAGTTATTAGGTAATTGATTTTAAAAGGTGGTTTCAGAGTCTGGTGGTTTACGAGGTGGTATCCTGAATGATTTTATTTTTAATTTGTCTATAAATTTGAATTTTGGATCATTATAAACTCTGTTAAAATTTAGAAAACTCTAATTTAAAATTAAAAACTGCTGATTTCAATTCTACATGTAATGGTATCAACCACACCTGTCTACGATAACAAATAGCAAATGTAATTGTGAACCTTGATACCTCCTCAAAAATTTAGGACCATAGGACACTGACTTGCAACAAGCTCACCCTTTCACTCATTTACTCTTATTTTTGATTATGGCTCGATTGCAAGAATGAATCTCACTCGCTTGTTTGGAGCAAGATTTATTCTTAGTTTAATTTTAAGTTAAGTTTAAGTTACTTTTGTTTAATTTCTGACTAACTTTACTTTCTCTTTCAATTAGACCTCTTTCTCGAGGTGTGTCTATTTGAAAAAGCTTTTTGCAAAATCTATATGAACAATGTGCAGTATGAGCACTAATATTTCTATACAATATTAATTACACAACTTGAAAAGCACATAGCATTTTTTTAAAGTTCAAATTTTTTTAAACATTGAATGTTATTTGATTTTAAATTAAAATCTTTATAGTATATACTATCAATCAAACTAATATTAAAACAATATGAATCAAGTATAATTGAAAACAGAACAATTAATTACAAAAAACTATTATTATTAATCTTTCAAAATAAATAAATTCTTTCACAATAAATTCAATTATTCATACACAAACATAAATTCAATCAAAAAACAAATTAAAACTTATATAACACAAATAGCAAGTTTTTTTTTATTTCAATTAAAAATTTAATAATTTTATTAGGTAGAAATTTATTTAACGCTTTGTCAATTATTGTTTACTCTTGTTTTAATAATAAACAAGTACAAATTAAAACTAATAATAACAAGTAAATACCAATATGGGGCCTATCAACTTGTTTAATATAGCATGATTTATAATAAAAGTTGGTGAAAAGATTAATTAAAATGAAATGAAACAATACTTTTTCTCCCATAAAGAAATTTGATTAACTAGAGCTGACACTAGAGCTAAATAGCTATATGTTAAGAAAGTTTAATTATTTTTACATCTTACTGCAATATTTCTTTCTATGATGTTTTTAATTTTGTTTTAATACTTCCATAATGAGTAAAAAAAAAGGAAAAAAAGTACCTTAAATTGACTTAAATTATAACTTAGTTTTGAATGTTACATACAATATTAGATATCAAATTCTAAATGATTAAATCATACAACTACATGATTGTTACAGGTTACAATAAATACACCAGCTGTTAGTAACCCTCGACATCGTCGTTCACGTTCAATTAGCGATGATAGATGGTTAGAACATCGACCACAAGCTCCTGTTCCATTGAATACAGTACTTCAACCCGTGCTTAAGAAACGCAAATCTGTAACTAAGCTGACAGATGTCAAGGATGTTACTAACTCGAAAACATCTAAATACTGTCTGATGACTCAAAACCAAGATTCGGAAGGAGATTTAGAAACTAATATTTATAAAGTAAGTGATTTGTGTTTAATTCAACCGAAAACTATTTCAAATCTTTGTTCGCTGAATATTAACATTTGACGGCTATTATTTTAGGATTCACATGTGTATCACAGATATATCCGTCAAAACTATTTTACATATATATTGTAAACAATTATATTTTATGGCTCTTTATTAGTAGGGGTCAAGTTTGTGGTTCGTAAGAATATTTCTGCATTTGCATCAGCTGTTTTTTTTTCCTCATTGTGTAGTTAACGGGGATTGCATGCATATTTGAAGGGAAAGTGGTAAAATAATTGTTATTCACATTACATAAGATTGTGATTTGTTTTAGTTTCCAGTATTCTTATTTGACAAATGTCTCTAAATGTAAATGATCCTGATTTCTCCGACAATATTATTGAGTTATTAATAACAGTTTTTTAGAAACCAATTTTTTTTATAATAGTAACTATAATGAGCAAATGGATATTGATGATGATAAATTTTATCCTATTTAATAAAACTTTTTTTGTAATATGCTAAAATATTTTAGATTATTTTCACCTAAACAAATTTGGCTTAAATTATGTAATTTTACTAAAGGTTAATGACGGATATTAACCTTTAATATCCACTCTTTTTTGTGAATGTACGACAGATATAGCCGCATAATTTTTTTTTACGATAGAGTACACTAAAAATTATTTAAAATATTAGAATGCTACAAAACCGAAAAACTAAACCATTTTCTATCAGAAAAATGCAAAAAATTTAAGGAAATTTTGTTTACCAATACCTGTAAAAATTATAATCTTCTATACCTACATTTATTTAGGCCACATTGGAAAAGTTAAGTGAATATTTTACAATTTTTTTAAATTTCTTTTTTGTTTACCAATACCTGTAAAAAATTATAATCTTCTATACCTACATTTATTTAGGCCACACTGGAAAAGTTAAGAGAATATTTATTTCTTTTTTTTTATAGCAAATTATCAATATACAATTTTAGATGTTACACCTTCCTCGTGGATCTGTTGATATCCAAGACTATGGAAATAGCCACTGAACCTACACAATTGTTTATTTACAAATGTCTGTTTATAGAAGTCAAGGTGAAAAATACAAACAGCTGACTGATTTTCTTTTGTTACAAAAACTAAACCAAATTTATATTTCATTGTAGTAGTACTTGGTCAAATTATATTTGGTCACAAACAATAAAACAATATTTTTGTGAATGTAATTTAAATAATGCCCTTACCATATATATATATCCACTAATCATATGGTGGACCTGTCTGTGATACCTGCTAGATAGCTTTTCAGTCGAGCAATGTGTGGTCAGAACATTAAATTGATGTTGCCGTAATTTTAGCCCCCAAATAAATTGAACCCAGGATCATTCTTATACCAAGCTAGAGCGCTTATCTACTACACCAGCTGGTGATCTCTATATACAGTATATATAAACACGAGTCAGAAATGTTTTCATCGTCATCATCACTTTTGGTGTTTCTGGCACAACCTCTTTCATTCCTGACGATCTCTTCACACTTTCTTCTTTTCCACCCATCTCCAGTCTGGTAATCCAGTTCCTTGACCTAAATATCCTCCTGAACTTGAACCTTCCTTATGTTTTCTTTCTTTTTTTATTCTCTCTAATTCCTCATCACATGCCCAAACTATGGCAAAGATTTCCTCTTGATTTAACCTTGAGCCTGTCCAAAATATCTTCATTCCTTATCCTATCCCTTCTTATATTTATATCTTATATTCATCTAAAAAACTCTCATGTCACCTGCAGTCTGGTCAGGTTTTTTTATAAAATCTATTTATAAGTTATATTCTTATCACTTAATATCTAATAAAGAAAGTTTTGTTGTGGGTCAAAATAATTACCCACCTCAGGAAAATTTTTGATTGCGACATTTGTAAGCAGTGAATCAACGTTGAATGCATGCACCTTTATAGAGATTCAGATTTGGTTCTTACTATCGGAGCAGAGTACTTAGATGGGCAGGACATGTGGCTAGGATATCAAACTATGAGATTCACAAGAAAATTCTTGACGAGTGGTTACATAAAGGAAAATAAGAATTGACAGAAAGAGTGACAGATGACCCTTGGTTCATTTTGGGCATTTGTAACTAAAGAGCATCAGAACAGAGAAAACTGGCAAACGAAATTACAAGGTGTTTTATGTAATGTTTGTGCACTGCAGCCAAGCGGATGAAGATCTATAATATCTTTAAAAAGTCTTCAATTTTTCTAAACAAAAAAACTTCTTTTGTAACATACTTTTAAAATCAGATTGTATCAAGTAGATCAACGAAAGAAGGGTGGTCTGAAAATCTGTTCAACGATTTGGACTTTAGAGATGACCACAGAATCATACATACCAACCTATTCTTTTTTGTATGAGTTTGTTTTTACAATGGTGTACTTAAGAAGAATATAATATTTCGTTTATAGATTTCAAAAGTATGTAACACAACCCTTAGAAAAAATACCAAGACCCATATCTAAAAATTAAATAAAAGCTACATTTATTTCTCATTTTAATCTGATTGTAAGAAAAGCATTATTTTATATTTTATGTGATATACCTTTTTAGTTAATATTATAATTATATCTCTTTCAGGGAGATGTTGTCCCAACATGTTCTGGAGGTGCTCAAGTAATTTTTAGTGATGTAGAAATTTTAAAACAGAAGTCTCCCATTTCTTCACCTACTAGAAAACGTAATGCAGAATATAACGATCCTTGTGAAAATGTTGGAGACAAGTGTACAATTTCAATTGAAGGACATTCTAAACGTTCAAGAAGATAAACTCTGCCTTTTACATTTCTATATATATTTTGTACTTATTTTAACTTATGTTATATTTAATTTTCTAATTAACGTTCAATGGATATGCACAATGTGAAATATTTTTACTTTATCTACAACAAAAATTTAAATAACCATAATATTTGTATGTGTATTTGATATGTAATATAGATATTTAGGCTGTGCATAATATATTTGTAATGTTATTAGTATTAAATATTTATTTCCAGAACTAAATTGTAATATAATACGGGCTAGCCACAATTAAGAAAAGTCAGGACTTTGGTAGGTCAGAGCAGTTTGCCAAAAGGTTTACTGACAAATTAAATACAACTTTGTACATTTTCACTTACTGTTCATTTCACTATATGCAAACATACCTACACACACCCATAATATTGTTGTAACAGAAAATGTATGCAGTACATATTATTAATGTAAAAATTATAATAATTCAAATATCGCATGAAAAGTACCAAATACATAAACAATTATATTATATCCATATTGCAATTGGGATTCGGAAGTTTATGTATAACTCTCAAGCAACTAATAATCCCTTTCAAAACCCGTATTTATAGGGCTATTTTAAAAGAACAATATTTTTTCATCGTAACATCAAGATTCACATATTGTATATAGCACATGCACGTTAAACATCATATGGATAGTTTTAGTTTGTGATAAAATTTGCCGATTTTTGTTACTTGTAATATCGGTATATAAATAGTATTTCATTTAATAAAGGACTTTTAATCTAACCTATTCTGCTTTGACAAAAAGGTATGTTAACCCTTTGACCGCCAAGAACCGATTATCGGCTTCTTCATTATAATTGTTCACTGTCAAGAGCCTGTCATTGGCTTGGGTACTGAAATACGTACATCGCCAAGAGTCGAGATATCGGGCCTGGGATGTATATCCCCAGACCACCGAGAGCCTATATTTCGGCCTCCTGCTATATCTTACATAGGATCTTACATTTTTTATCTATCTTCAAGAAATTAGATGCATTAGATCTGAAAAGAATTAACCTACAATTATATATATTGAACATTTGTTTTAATTTCGTTGTATTTTATGTAATAATTCTTTTGTTGTATGCGAGTGTTGTAGCCAATTTTGATTCCGAAAAATCATATCTTTTAGGTCTATTTCTAGATATCATTTAAATTTTACTGAATGATTTGATATCTGATTTTATTTTAAATTCGTTCCAAATGTATTTATTTACAATTTCTGAGACAAATTCATAGCAAAATAACAGTTTTTCAAAAATATTTTGTTACCTATAATGCCTCCTACAATACGTTTGTGTGCAAGTATAAGAAACATTCTCTCACCGGCTCGTTTATAGTGAGTACAGCTGTGGCAATCCCGAGGTTTGTAGCTGGATCTACCTTTCTTCTTGTTAAGTTAAATCCCTCTCGTCTTCCTGTTTGGTCCCTCTTAACCAACTCTTGTTCTCTTCCAACCCTAAAGCTTTTAGAGTATTCAAGGGTCTCTCTATTTTATACTCTTTTCTCTTTTTTGTGATGATGACCAAAAAGTTTTTCACTTTTAAACAACAAGAAAAAAAATTAATAGCATAACATCAAATTAGAGAAGGAAGTGCATAGCCAATTATAAAATATTACTTATGAAATATCTGGAAAAGTTGTAGCTCAGCCTGTTTAATCATTTTAATGTTCTCTAATAGAAAATAAATGTTACTTTTCCTTTACAGATTCAATTTTTATTTTATAAAATATATTCATAGTTTTAGGTTTAAGGCTATATCTTGTTTTAATTTATTGTACTTAATGTAATATGTTGCCTTAGGCTCTAAAATGAATCTATATAAAAGTGACTTAATCCGATAATTTTTATCTTAGTATCTTTGTAAGAAGAAACAAAACTTGATTTTTTTCTATTGTCTAGACAAGTGTAGCATGTCGTATCTTTATTAAAAATAATCTATAATATTATGTTTCTCAAACTTTACCTGATATTAGATTTTTTAAATTTAAAACAAGTGGAACATTCATATTTTTTGTTCTAGTGTCAAAAATGTTAGCTGCTAATAATTTTATTATATGACAATTTTTTTTACTTTTCTCATAAAATTACTAAATACTAAGTATTAGAACTTGGACAGTTATATGTTAAAGTATGTTTCTACTTTGATGTACATATCAAAACTTACGAGATCTAACAACCCATAAGAGGGACAAATTATCATGTACGAAAGGTTGAGGCTATGAATTTGAATTTATCAATTTCATTTGTGAAAGTCCTAGTAAAGTATCCAAGTGTAAATGTACCTTGATTATTGTTTTTTAGTTCTACTCTTAGGTAAAGAAGGAGATATTACTGGCAGGACAAAGTCAAATGTACAACAAATAATGGTAATTATATAGCAGAGCTGCCTCACTTCAAAATCAATTTTTATGGGTTTTATTCGTCAAATAAATGTTGGAAAAATATTTTACTATCGAAAAAAAGTGTCGGAAAGATGATTACATAATACAATTACACAAGTAGTTTTTTCGTGGAAAAATTAACTCTGTGTTATCTTTCATACTCATGACATTCACTTCAATAAACGTACGGAAGGTTTGGCCAGGTGGTTATATATATATATAGCAACCTGGCCAAACCTTTCGTGACATATAATAATACAGCCCTACATATGCGTACACTGAAGCACATACGCAGACAATTGAACGTCAATGGAGGGAGGTGCGAGGAAATGTGCCGCGATATGGAAATTCAAAACAACATTTCCATGGCTATATAGCCGAATTTATGTTTAAGAGAAAGTACAATGAGTATAATACTTGTTTTCATCATTTATGGCGAATTACGAGTGAAATACATTTAAATTCAATAAATTCCTCTTTTACTGAATTTGCAGCAGAATTTGACTCTAATTAAGATTTTCTTGTGTAATTATATTATGTAATCATCTTTCCGACACTTTTTTTCGATAATAAAATATTTTTCCAACATTTATTTGACGAATAAAACCCATAAAAATTCATTTTGAAGTAAGGCAGCTCTGCTATATAATTACCCAAATAATTATTATTCGAATTTTTTTTATTTCTAAAAGTATACTGTATATAGTTTTCTGTGTAAAAAAGTTTTTATACTTAAAAAATAATTACACTTCAGTATGTAAGATGTTTTAAAATAAAATTATCTATTAAATTAAATAATTTGATTTATTTTTAAAATTTCAAATATAATTATACATTTCCTTTTAAAATATAGCTATTGCCATCTCATTCATGGTAAATTTGGAACTCAGGGTCCATCAATGAGCACCAATTATTACCTTCAGAATATATTTTGAGTTAATTTATTTTTCCCCCATATATATTAGTCAAATTAAAACTATAATTAATTAAGATATGATGACAAAAACACACAAGATTATGGGTTACCCAGCTCCATCATACAGTGTAATACAAGCAGATTCTCTAAATGTAATGCCCAAAATTTGATTTCTTAGGTCTTGGAGGAAATGTTAAATTATATTGGTAGATCAGGGGGTCTTACCCAATAGTGTAAGTTTGTTTAAAATAGTTGTTATATAGGTTTTCTCAACCTCAATTGTGTATTCATTACTTTCTTGAAAATGATTAGAGTCTGACAGTCCACCCATATGTGAATATAATATTAAGTGCCTCCACATGCTTGGCCCTCAAGACTAAATGTATGAAGGAGCTGTAGCCTTCAACTCGCTCAGGGAGTATCTAAATCCGTTTTTAAGTTATTGTTAGTCAAATGAGCGAAACGCAAAATAATAAAAGAAAAACGCATTGCATATTACTATAATTCTTTTACAACTTTAAAAGTTTGAAAATGTGATTTAAAAATACTATTTGTAATTAACACCCTAAACTTTGTTGATTAACATGAGTAGAGCAATGAAACAACGTGGAAAAAATAAGCAACCTCACACTGAAAAACAAATTTGCGATCCAACAAATAATAAGATGATATATATATTTTTTAAATAATTTATTTAAATTCGAAACTGTTAACAAAAATAAAATAACTTATTTTAAGTGAAATTACTTTTAAACTAAATTAGCTGTAAGATACCAATAACTACTAAATATTCTACAATAAATATTCAAATTGATTTCAATTTACTGTTTGACAGTGCGTTTATTACAACTCTTATCATGCCAAGTTGTATTTTACCAGCTTCTTGAGTTATACATCTTTTCAGTTGGTCAATGTTTCTCAGTTTAGTTTTGTAGACATTGTTTTTAAGATAACCCCAAAAGAAGTAGTCAAGAGGAAACTGATCTGGAAACCTAACCTAACCTATCGCTCCTCAACATTCCTATCTCATAAGACATGACATTTCGAGATAAGACTATTCAAACACCTGTATATAAACATGCAAACAAACAAAACATATAGATACTGATACTGACATTGAATAAACATGAAATTATCCATACTTCAGGAATCATAAAATTAGAATAAATAGTCTTTGGAGTCACTCTTGAGTTCAACAACAACAAAGAATATGCATACTCTAATATTCGGCATATAATACACTTATTATATGAAAAGTTTACGTTTTGTTATTATTATATTAATAAAAAGTAGATTACTAAAATTGTCAAATATGTCACTATCACTTATCAGTCAGATGACAAGATGCGATAGTACATACTACATAGCCATTTCCACCCACTGCGCTGCTATAGTATCCTATCTTACAGATCAACATGTACGAAGACAGTTTGATTGATTTAAATAAACCTTCTTGTAACAGCATTGTTTTAGCTCTGGTAAGATAGAAATTAAATCCTTGTAATTAAATTAAATGAATGAACAACTATTATGTATTGAAACCATTGTATTAATCAATATAATGTAGATTATAAACAAGGCGGCGTCTAAAATCATTGAGTTGAATAAGCAAAGTGCGTATCAAATTGTTTAATATATTGGCATATATAAAAATATTGTTAGCTGAAGTATTGTTGTGTTATTTAATGAACTCCGGAACGCACTGTTTTATAACAAATGGTCCATCCGCCATTCTATAACAAATAACATGTTAATTTTATTTATAACAATACTGAATATACCAGATGTCCCAAGAAGAGGTCGCTATTTTTGAATTAATATACCGGACATGTGGACCTTAGTTATGTTACATAAATATATTTAAAAAAGTACCCTCGAATTTCATTTCTTTAGAGTCAATCAAAACGTACCATTTTCACCAAAGTGATATTATTTACATAACCATTACAAATTGTTGATTTACAAGGTAACATGAGAGTCAAACGAAATCCTGTACTTTCTTGTAAGAAATATTCATTTGTTAGTACTTGTTTTTGTTAAGGGTGACAACTTTATACGTCTTAAAAGCCTAACTTGACTAAAACACAAGAGGCGGTTATATTGGGTTTAGTTTAACACATTCAGTGCAGTATAGATGATCTAAGGTTGATCCAGGACCTGAAAATTTTTATTCACTAAAAACATTGATTATACATGTAGAAACAATGTTTGAATGTTTAAAAAATATTCGGATGGTCCTTACCTGTAATTAGTGCCGATAAATTTTTGGAGTTCATGAACTCTACCCGCAGTTTTGGCTCGGCGCAATAGTAGTAGGCGCTTGCTGCGACGCAACACGCACCACAATCCCATGCGACTGAATCGCACTATTCATTTGAACTATGCTCTGTTGAATGTTAGTCTGTTCATTTTATGTAATTAGCAATAAAAAGTAATATAATAAAATATAAGCAATCACAATGAATAATAAATGTGTACGAAACGAGAACACGTTGCGAGCAAGACCAACTAAGGGGAAGGGCTGAAACATCACAGACCAATGAGTCATCAACACAAAACAAATCTTCTTCAGAAACTTCTAAAATAAACAATTATTTCCTACTAGAAACGTAAACATTCCTTCTAGATAAGAGACAGAGTGTTGGTAAAAAATTTGAGAGCTAGTGCCATGGAAACGCCTCCCCCGCACCATAGAGGGGCGAGAACCGGAAACTAACCATAGTGCGAGTATTGTAAGGGAATAGACAAACTCGAGACGAAGTTTCATTCATTTATTTCCAGTGGCTGAGACACAGTATCCCTTTGAATACAACATTAGACTTTGGAGCTCATGAACTCCACCCGCACTGAATGTTTTAATCAAGTGGCGCACAACGTTCGAATCGAACTGCGCTTCTATCGATACGACCTTTGATCCAAACTTCGTAATTATTGCATTCAGACGTGTATATTAAGCCCGACAAACGCGAACTGTGTGACACTCGAAATAAATAGAATAAGTTAAAAATAAATACTGAGTATAATTATATAAACATAATTCATTCATTATAAATATTTCGTTTGATTATTATATAAGCCCAACACTGGATTTTTTATAATTTTGAAATTTCTAGGCCTATACGTTATTATTGTAATAATTTCATACAGGACAGGTCTAGTAATATCTCTCATCGAAGTAACTTGTATAACCTCGGATTATATACTTGACCTTAGAATGTATTTTTTTTTTTTTTTTTCAATAGAAAAGGTATCAGATTTCCTTGTGAAATTAAAGAATTTCTTACTGGAAAATGCAGCGGAAGTCGTATGATGCGATAATTAGCGGCATCTAGTCGACCGTCTTGACTTTCGCCGATTCTTGTGAAATGTATTGAAAATTTATAGCATTGATGAACCCTCTCGTGTGTTTAAACTTTAATGATATACAAATAACATTAGAATTTTAGCTACAGTTACGTGTCAATGAATTAAGTGACTTGAATATTCCTAGATTTATAATTGTGTGTTGAAGGGCTAAGGTCTGTATTTTTAAAAGGTACTGTACTGTAATTGGATAAATAATATCTTGAAATGATAAGACCCTTTGCCCAAGTTAGAAAATAACTCGTATTATAATCATGGACATACTTTTGTATTAAAACGTCGAAAATTTTCAGTTTTTGTATATTTGAGGTTAGGTTTTTGAAGGCCTGTATGTATGCAAGAAATTTATTGCAATGTTTGATATTTTCTTCAGTAGGCCTATATTATTTAAATTGTAGATGACAGAAGCTAGATAAATAACCTATTTTATTTGATATCTAATTCTAGGCTATATAAATCAACAACACCGAACAGGAAACAGGAAACAGCTGATTTTGTGGTTTACAATACTGTCTCAGCGAAGTATTATGTTCCGATAATTCTGTAGATAAGCGAATTCGAGGAAAATGCCAGTCAAACTGCTTCTGTTTATAGTGCAGAATAAGCAAACATACCGCAGATTACTCATAATTTGAGATTAGAAAACCACTAGCTCAACAGATGAGAAAACAATTCATGTGGCAAGCACATGACATGATTATCCAATTACATATGCCTAAGTCTACTATACACAGACTTTGGTTTAGTTAGGCCTATGTTAAATTTGTATTCGGCATCCTAAAAACATAAATATTTTAATTTACAAATTCTGTTAACACAAAAATAATAAAATTGTGTTTCTAAAGTATAGCCTAAGCATAAAAATGGAGCCAGATACCAGCGTGAACTTTATGCTCCAAAATACATGAAAATATGACTATTTATGAAAGTTTTTACCCAATTCGTAGATTTACCCCCATGGCCCCATCCTTGTGCAATTTCTACACGACATCTAATATTTATTTAACTAAAATTTGTAATCGAACCAACCATTTTGGGGATAAAACTTGGCAGTCTATATTTTGGGTTTCATAACATCAGACCATCAATTGAGGAATATTTTACACCATATTAGTTTGTATGAATGAGAGAAAGTTTGTGCCCTATTTTAATCGTAGACGAAATTGTTTGCTTACAAAAACCATCATTTCAAGTTGTATGTTAATTCTAACATGAATTTATATTTTTACTGTTTCACAAATACGTAAAATAAAGTTTAGTGGTGCTTTCAAAACGCCCAAATGATTGGGTCGATTTTTGTATGCTAAAGGGGGCTACGTTTTTTGCAAAAATCACGACTTACATCAAATCTTGCTAATGAAAATTTATTAATAAACTTATTGATCGCAATCTTCCAAAAAATGTAGGTTCAGGAATTATCGGGAAAAATAATACAAGGAACTCAAATTAGCTCTATCGATTCTGGTGAAATATGAAGATTATTTGTTCTCAAGTAAACTGATTATTGATCATTTTAACTGGAATTTTAAAGAACTCTTGAAGGCTGTATAAATTTGTCTATAAACTATCGCCTATCCTAAGGCCTCCATTATATCTTTCAAGGGTTGAAAAACAGTTGCTCCACAGTTTTGAAACAAAATAATATTTCGGAAATATACAAAGTTTCAAAATTTTCAGCTAATTTGAGAACCAATTACGTAACAACAGACGTAAAATTTGAAATCAGTGTTTTAATAAACACAATTATATTATGAATTTCATTAAAATAGATTTAACTAACTTTTTTCAAAATTGTGAGGTTAGGCCTATTATGTTTTAGGGCCGTATCTCGAAAGAGGTTAGTCGTAAAAATGCTTTAAAAACATCTCAATCAATTCGGTCTGGGGTTGATGATAACAAAATTACATCAAATCATAGCACGTGTCAAATAAATGGTGCAAAAATATTGCACAAACTTTCTCACTCACCCATCCCAAAACCAAATAAAAACTAATCAAAATTAATCGTCACTAAAAATGTCAGTTCGGTAGTTGTCAATCAAAAAGTGAAAACGAATCGTAGACCTAGTCTTGAAATATTTATATATTTTAAACAAGATCCTAAACTGGCTTCGTTTGTGCCGTAAACACGTCCTCAGCCTTCACCTTTGGCCTATTGTCTATTATTCCTGAACTGTAATATTTTGTATTTACAATTTTGTTCACGTGTTTGAGTCATTGATGTTCACATTTCAATAAAAATTGAAAAATGTATAATTGTTGAAAAAATGGAGAATATCTCAACGATATGATTAGAGTCCTTCCTGTCCGATAATAAATTGAATCTTGAATCTAACTGGATAAATGATTGTGGAATAGGAAATTATCAAGGACAGCAAGTTTCCTTTGCAGTGTTGATGTGTTTTGTGAGTAAACTATTCTACTCTTCCGCTATGTAACCATTTAAACAAATCATCTGTCTCAATGTTTCGGTCTTTTAATATTGGAGGGTTTCTGAATGACTCAAAATTTGTGATAGGCGTACCTTCAAACGAAATTTTGTGATTCAAATCTTCAAATTTGTGATAGGTGTCATGGTTGTACTTA
Organism: Aphrophora alni; assembly: GCA_963513935.1. Taxonomy (NCBI): domain Eukaryota; kingdom Metazoa; phylum Arthropoda; class Insecta; order Hemiptera; family Aphrophoridae; genus Aphrophora; species Aphrophora alni. The sequence continues at coordinate 82,461,638 of OY740769.1, forward strand.
TCCATTTTCACCATACAATATAATATAAGAGATATAATGCCCAAAAGGTTTTTTTATTTTTAGACCGTGTAGGGTACGTTTGGTTGATCAAGGTGGCTTATCCGGTAGGGTAAGTTTGTTTAAAAACCGATATTACACTCGCCTTTTGAACCTTGTGTGTACTGATGGGACCATTTGTCTGTGCGCGCGGCTCTGACACTACTAGCCGTTCTGTAAAAGTAGGGCTCGCTCACCCAACTATGTTTGTCTACCTTTCGCGACACATAATTACAGTTTACAAGATTTGTAGTGCATATAGAAACATGATGTTTACAAACAACTCGAAGCTACATTGAACAGGTGAATAATCTACGTCCGGCGCGCCGCGCGGGACCACATGTGTTTGAAAATGAGCGATAATCACTCCCCTCTCCCCGCCGCGCCATAGCAAGCCGCGCGCACAGACAAATGGACCCATCAGTATATGACTACTTTCTTAACGTTGGCATAGTCTTAACTGGTGTCATAGGTGGAGTATGTATATATTTATTTTTAAATTCTCCAATCGTTTAGCTCGTGCCAGTATCTCGTAACTACACAAATATCATATTTTCTTGGAAGGTTGAAATTACATTGTTGAGAATAATTTCACTATTTTCCATCGCAGAGATGTGTGATTGGTTCCGTTACATGAAGAATTAAAAATCTGAATGTTTGTATCTAATTTAGAATGTTTTAAGTTGAATAACACACGAGATATGAACAAAAACTGTTTAATGTAGCCTCGATTTTGACATGTTAAATTAGATTTTTCCTTTATAAAACTAATCAATCGAAACAAAAACTAATAAACAATAACATATTAACTTCACTGGGTAATACTGGGGATCATACGCACTTAACCGTAGTCATTTTATCCACCATTTCATTATTAATAGAGACTCATATTCTTGAATACTCTAATAACGTCAATGTCGGAAGAGATCAAGAGAGAACCTGATATAGAAAGATGAGAGGTATCTAACCCAAGATTAGATGAAGAAAGGTGTAGACCCAATTAGGGTACTTCGAGATTAGTACACCCGTAAACGAGTCTCGAGTTTTAAAATAACGACAACAAAAACCGACAACGGCCAGAGTTTGTTGAATCGTAATTTACTTTTATCTGCTTCTTAATAAAATGATTTAGGACATAAACTTCCACATTTCACCAAATATTTATCAATTTGGTGGTGATGACTTTTCCATATACTAAATAGATTGCCTATCTCCGTAATATGAGTTAAAACTCAGAAATTAAAGGGTTCTAATAAGCTAACCAGGTGGGCTGGCTCTCCCAGTTCTTTGAACTAGTTTTGTCTGAAAAACTCATTAGTTACTCGAGGATTAAATAAAGCTAAAGTTTCAAAATTATTTTAATAATATAAATGAGCTACAATTGTTTCGCATTGCGGCATCAACGGGCAACTGGTAATTAACAAGTATTGACAACTATTTATACATACACAAGTAACAGGAAACTGAAATACAATGGAGAAATCGGGAAGGGTAGAGGGAATGGACCTAGCAGGTAGATGAAGGTTGATAAACTATATTTTATTAAGGGTGGGTTTTAGAAGGGGTAAAGAATTTAATACAATTTGGTCATTTAAGTTGAAAATAGGCCTAAGTGAAATAGATCTATTTATTTCTAAACATTCTAAATTATTTAATATATTGCTTTTATTTTGTAAAAAAAATAATAAATAAAAAATATTTGACGATAGGAGTAGGGTGTCTTTATTTTATGCTCTTTTCTTTGTCTATAAGGGAATGATGACTGAAAAGTGTTTTGCCTGTATTAAAGGGGATTTCCATCAAGTTTGAAAAACTACAATATTTATGAAATTTTTTCTGTAGTTTCCTGAGTCTGTAAGAGATCCTGTAGTACCAAAAATCAAAAAGTTATAAACCCTTTATTTTATTTTTTATTTATTTAAATTTAACAAAAAATAAATATACAACAAAGATTCCTAATATTATTATTCGTGTGTGAAAAAATGTTAGCTTTCTGTGATAAGTAGAAGTTGAGATCTTAGTAATTTATTTTCAAACACTCAAGTTTCGAGAAACCGCGTTAAAGTAAAAGAACAATTCTAATGATTTGTTTACATTTAAAAGTCTCCTGTCCCATATTCTTGTTTTTGTATGTCTTCTAAGTCTTCAATCGTCTCTTCTTCATTCTATTACAATGCTATTTACATTTTCTTCAGACATATAACTAAGTTTCTTCTTTAAAGAAACTAAGAGTTAATGTAGGCCCATCACCATTTTGTGGAGTCGTCAAACTATTTTCACTTTCTACAAACTAGATATAGCTGGTTACATCTAAATTTTCTTTGAGAACAATAACCAAAACGAAAGTATAGTAAAATAATTTTTTCTAATAACACAAAACCCACTTATAACCTCGTAATTCACATCAAAACTTGTAAATACAACAACAATAGATCTATACGTTGTACAACATATAAACAGGTGTTTGGTGTAAAACAGAAAGTTCCTTTTGCACAGTGGTTTGGAAAAATATAGAAGTTGGAAAAATAGATAAAGGTTTGAAAGATGTATAAACACAAAATGTAAATCGAATATAGTTTGACAATGTGATCTTGAGACATGCTGACTTGGTGAATAAAAATATAATGCATGCATTTCTTAAAACTGTAAATACTACCTAAAAATGTTTTACTTATATAGCATCTTATATACCATCTAATCTAGAATAGAATGGGAATTTTTTTAGCCAATAACAAACAGATGATATCTTTGCCCTTTCACGTGACCTTTCTTCCCTTATATAAAAAGGAAAAATACTCCTAGAGTCCTAGGCCATTCTGAATTGGAATTCACAAAACTAAAACTGTTTAACCTACATTATAGACTTCTTCGTAATATAAAATGAATGCTTTTCCTATGCTTAGGGTTTGAGCATTAAATGATGTAAATTTTAAATCTGCACAAAATGAGTTATTTTGAGCTGTACGACATATGGCTATAAAATTATTTATTTTGAATTCACCGACCGATTTATTAGTCAATGAACTTTTCTAACTGTTCTTAAACCAAATTCTACGTGTTAAAATTGGAAAAATATTAAAACAAAATTGAGATTTATTACAACGTTTAGGGATTCACTTTTACTGAGTATGGGCTTCGTAATCCCGAGGGGTCTAGCTGGATCTACACCTTTGTTCATGTAAGTCTTGGGTTAGTCATCTTTCCTATCTCTCTTGACCATCTCATGTTCTTTTCCGACACTGACGTTATTAGCGTATTCAAGTGAAAGGTTTTTCGCTTTAATCGGCAAAGAAAAAATATAGTTTTTACTAACATATAGTGTGGATTACAAGATTACAAATAACTCTGTTGAATAGAATCCAAGGGCATTTCATGGTGTTTACGTTTTCTTGAGTGAGGAAGTAATAGCCAACTAAATTACATCGATCATTAAGAACTTATTGAAAAGATGAAGCAAATTAAAGGGTTTGCTTCAGAGTTGGAATTGCGCATGCGTAGACTATTTACAATCTCCTACTTCCAATTAAAGGTTAGTGTTATATTGCTTTAGGACTATTGTTAACTTTCCTTATCGACTTTCCTCCCTACAGGCGGCGCATGATAATTCTTCGTTTGTTTAAAAATTAATAAAAAATATTATTTTTATACAAAACCAAACTTATAAGACATCATTTTTCTCAGAAAGATACATAGAATTCATCTATGTAATACATTTTTTTTTTTTTTTACGGTTTTGGAGTAAAGTACAGTATGTTAGATGTCAAAAAATGAAGTTAAGATAACATTTTTCAGAAAAACCTGTATCATCCAAAATCAATAGCTTACCACCTTTTTCCAAGATATACAAAAGTTTTGTGTAATATTTGTGAATATATATAGGGAAAAATTTTTTTTTAATTTTTACATTTTCAAAATTTAAAAAATTATTTTACGAAAAAAGGGAATTTGATCTTTTTTTTCAATTATTTATAAAAAAAATGGTAATATATATTTTATACACAACTTCTATATATCATTATATTCAGAAAGGTGCATAGAATTTAGTTTGTGTAGTGAAAAAAATGTTAGATGTAAAACATTTAGAGTTTTTATGTCAAATACCAAAAAATCGGAAAGTAACAGTGGGAAGAATTTCACATAAATGGTAATGTACTCATACAAGCTGTTTTTTAATTCGGTACTTTGTATAGGAAAACCCTAGCATATTATGTACCGTACGACTTTTTATTATAATACCCAGTATACTGAATATTGGGTAAGTTGGTAATTATTGTCAAAAATTTCCACCTTCGTTTTTTTAAATAATCTTCACGTTTTAGACATCAAGAAATCGAAAAGGTGATTTTCAACATGTGGTCAGTCCATCGTCGTTATTGTTGTCGTCCGTACTTAGGCACAATAGCGGCTAAGGTTACTGTAGTGTGCTCATATCTCGGAAAAATAGAATTGAAAATATCAAAAGATTTGTAAACAGTATTTGTTCATATCTCATCTGTTATTAGTTTTACTTATATTTTTTTGTAACAGCATTTAGTCTACATTTTAAATATTACAAGTCATTCTTTATGTATAAGTCTGCATTACATTAAAACGCATATTACACTTATATAATTATACAAACACACATAGAGAAACTATAATTACACTTATAGTACTCATTTAAATATTTTCATAACACCAGGTGTTCTTTCACAGAATAAAAAGTGCGATCTATGAGGTAGAGCCTCGGAAACTCTCGAAAGAAATATGTTTTTATATTATTCACCTTGTAAAACATTAGATAAATATTTACACATTTCAATTCTGCATGTAGTGTTACCAACTTCTACCATTCTTCTCTACGATGACAAATAGCTAAGTTATTGTCAAAAATGTGATTTTTGTCCCTAAACCATGACTTTCCAAGAAAATGTGATATTCGTATAGTTACGAAGGCCACGTCACCGACATGAGCGTAGTGAGTGGAAGCTCCTTCACATATTGTTCAGCTTCGACGATCATTAAGACTGAGATACCGAACGAACGAAACTTACACATCTACGAGACTTGAAGGCCTACAATTACGAAGTTTTTTTTTTTATAAAACCTTACCATGCTGATGCTGGATAAGACCCCTTGATCTACCAATTTAATATTTCCTACAAGGTGATGACAAGGTTTTATAAGGTGATGTTGACCGAGAGGTTTTTTCCATTTAAATAACGAAAAGAAAATGCAGAAACTATTCACTTAAAGCTCCCATTATTCTGTTTTAAATTTGAGATAAATTATGCCTTGTGATACGGGCGGGCTACTACGTTGTGGGGATCCGTCAGTTCAAGGTTTGTTTACTGGCACTGTGCCATGTGTTTTGGCAACAATAAAAACATAACCTAGTTCCAGATTATCGACTAGTTACAAGTTTTTTTGTATCTCATTTGTAAAGAATGATTGCGTCACTATTTTGTTGAGTGGTTATCAAAATTTGAAATACACTAAGCCTATAAGAACTTACAAGTTAGATGTTTGTTGAAACCTTTTTTACATTCATTACAATAACAACCAATATTATAAATTTCATAACAGTTGATTAATAAGTAAGTCACTATACTAAACTAATTTTGATGTTTGGTTAATCGATGAGGTGAAAATTTGTGGCTACCTACCATAAGAAAAAAATGTTTAAAATCGATATTGAACAAATTTTTTTTCAAATTTACACATCCACACCTGCAGTTATATTATACAAAAATGGGATTTAAATTACTTCCACAAAGTACCGACGTTTCCACAAAGTGGGTGATCACAATAATTACAATAATTTATAAATTAGTTAATTGTCGTTAATAAAGAAGTAGATTCGACAATGGAATTAAAATTATTCTCTGAGATGGTTAAACATCCACAATAGTCAATAAGTGACAATGTGCTTACGGCACTTTATGTGAATTCAACTAAGTGGCCTTCTAGCCAATCAGATGCTTCGCTTCCTGCTACTTAATTCAGTGTTGGCTGACCTTTGTCCATACTTATTACTTCCTCAAGTATACACAGTATAGAGAAAGTATTGGGGGGGGGGGATTTCCCAAAGTTTTCGACCAACCATCCAGTTTAAATCATTATTAATAAAGTTATCATTTATGGTCGCAGATATAATTTTTGCCCACTATATTATTTGGGGCCACCGTCTCTTGAAAATTCGCATTGCCTTTTTACACCCAAAAGAGTGAATAGAGGCTAATCAAATAAATTTGTTTTTATTTTGTGTGTTAAAATAAATGTGTTATTGATATTTTAAATAAGAAGAAAACGCAAATAATTTAAAGAAACTAATTACAGCTCTTCGTCGACGTAAATAAAATAAGATAGAGAATAATACAAATTTGAAAACTAAAATGTTGTGTACATAAAGAGTTTCAGAAAAGAAACTTTCCAGCGCTCTTATTTTTAAATATTTGAGATACTCTACTTGAATTCTGTTTGCGGCAATCTCTTTAGGTGAGAGGAGGAACCTAAAACAGCTAAGTTTTAGGTTAATTTAATTTTAGGGAGATGGGGTTTGAAAAAAAATAACTCATTATTACCAATTTGAATAAAATCGACTGAATAATTCACTCAACAACAAAAACGGATAGAAAAACTTTTTAAATCCAATTTTAACAACAATTAAAAATATCTCGTTTTTCTCGTTAAATACACAATGTTTCCATTTTAATGTTAGTGGTAAACTTCCTGCTTTTATAAGGCAATAATGAAACGAGAGGTTATTCGCCTGTAGATATCAATAAAAAACTATTTTAATGTACTTTAGACCTGCAAGTCTGCTAAATTGAATTTGCAGGGAAATTAAACAGCATAGTCAATTTAATTCGTTCAATTGTTGTTGTGAAAAAACTGTACAGCTCTTTTTGTACAACTGGAATTTGGCGAAAAAAACCATACAGTGTTTGATGTTTGACAAGGGTCTGATGAGGGTAAACTTTATGGAAATAAAATTTGACAGACAATAAACTCTACAACATCCAGAGTCCACCTCAATCAACATAGCTCTTTCATTGTATATTTCTAAACTTGATTTGAAAGTCTTTAAAGAAAGATTTAAACTTTCTAGTAATAAATAAGCAGCTGTTATACGCATACGACAAAGTATTATTTAATTAATAATACATTATTATTAAATAAAGCATTATTTAATTAATTAAACTGACTATGTCTGCTGTTTAATTTGTCTGTAAATTGTAGTTAGCAGACTCACAAAGTGTAAGGTACATTAAAACACTTTTTCTTGTTTAAAGGCGAACAACTCGGTCGTTATCGCCTTTATAATAAAAAGGAATAAAATAAAATAAAGATCCCTCCCTAGCCTTCGAATACTTTAATAGTGTTAGGATCAGAAAAGAATAAGAATTGTTATGAGAGTCCTGATAGGAAAGATGAAAGAGAAGGATCTAACCCAAGACTATATGAAGAAAGGTGTCGCTACACCCGTACTCATCATGAGTTTAAAATACAATAGTTCGTGTGGCCTAATAATATTTCTTTTACTATACTGTACTATATTTCGCTACATTTTCCCTTTTATTTAAACTTATATTGAGAAAAATAAACTAATCACAAATTTTAACAGTTACACTTCTACACGGATAATGGTTTTACTTACATTAATTATTGATTTATTATTACTTTAAATTTGCGTGTAATTTAATCTGTGTATTGAGTTCTGTGGGTGAGTGTGCGCACGAGGCATTGTTGACTTCGAACTTCTGATCAGTCTGGCCTTGATAAAAATATAGACTACATTGATAGTCAACACACACTAAACCTCGTGCTTTTTTAAAGAAAGGTTATCTAAATATTAAAAAAAATCAAATTGATAATGAAAACAGAATTTGAAAAAATGCTGGGTTGGAGGGGGGGGGGCTGCGCTCACAAAACCTCCTACAGTACTTGCAAATAAATGTTAACTAACGTAAATTGAAACAATATAATTGAAAAAAGAAATTTTGGGATTTTTTTTACATTAAAAAAATGTTGTGTGTCCTTAGGAATCACTTTGTGTAGAATTGCGAATAAAAAATGCGTTTTAAAATTATAAATCTCTCCGTTTTAGACATTCTAAGGTATGTCTAACCATAAAAAAATTTAACAATTATTATTCAGATTTATCACCTTTAAACGGTTGACCCGATTTTCGAATGGCCTTCTATACCTACTTTTCTACCAAAAAAAAAAAAAAAAAAAACCGCAGTAAAAACACTGATAAAAAAAGACATTTAAATATTGATGTTTCACTATTTCTATGAGTAAAAATTATTGGGCAATTAATATATAATGGAAAGTATCCTATTAAATGAACATTAATTCTAGACTATACTCATTTTGTTTTTGTCGTAGCCTATTTGAACAAAAAAGTTCATGTGGCGAATAAAATGTGTTTTCCGCATTACCACACTGAACTCTCCCTAAACTAAACCTGTTTTTTTGTTTCAAATACAGTATCTCCTTTCCAGGTAGACTGTATTGTCAGAGTCCTTTTGTCCGTATTTGAGTTCGAGGAAGGGTGAGGTGGTTCCAACTTGGAGAGTAATGTTATAGAATCCATTTTCTTATTTATAGTTTAGTAACTAAATTATAATTTTATTTGCAGAATCCGATCCATAGATTCAGCCAACGTAAAAATAAAAATCTTTTAATTAATTGGTTTATTGTATTCCATAATCAATTTATTTGATTTATATTATAGATGTGGCTAAAAAGGATTTTATTGACATTTGTTTCCTCTATTAGGAATAAAAATTTTCCTGTCTGTCTAATAAAATACTCATCTTTCTCTTTTTCTTGTTTATATGCGTAAAAACCTCTCTATCATCATTGTCTTTAAAAAAAAGAAAGAAAAGAAACATAAAATAAACACCACTAGCCCTCGATTACTTTAATGCCGTCAGGTCGGAAAAGAACAAGTGTTGGTCAAAAGTGACCTGATAGGAAAGATGATCTAAAGGAAAGGAGAGAGAACTAATAAAAATATCATTGTAAAACTATACCACAAATAAGAAAAGAAAGTGATAATGTAAATAAAGTTCAAACTACAGTATGGTATAAAAAGTTTAGGCCTATAAATAGTACAACTTGATATTGACATAAAAAATTTTTAATTGAAATCTTGTTAATAATTTTTATTTTTGCAATTATTTACGCAGTAGTGTCAAGTGCGTTGTACTTACAAAAGAATGAAGACAAGTGCTTACGTTTCATTTCGTCATGTGATGATGAGTAATCAAAATTATCTTGAAACTGAATGCTAAATTGCTTTCAAAACAGGAATCATGTGATTTATTCTTCCAGTCATGCAACATGATAATATCTAATTATTGAATGGAGAATTGAAAATAAAACATATTACAAATAAAACAATTTAATCTTATTCTAGTTTTAAACATTTATAATGCCAGATTTTTTTATGAAATATTATTTTAAGTTTTATAAGATTGATTAGGTATTTTAGTTTTGTGTATGAAGGGGTAACGTTGGCTATACTGCACCTCCCACCCGTAAACAGCTGTAGGTCTAGTTGTATTCATTTCCTAGCGTCTTTGTTAGATTTTAGTTTTAGTTAGTTAGTTTCCTGTTTGTCGTAGTAGAAGTTGTTTCTTGAGGAGGAGGAAAAGTTGTATGGAATTTTGTTAACATATTTTAATTTTAAAGAAAATCATCATTTACCGTCATCATTGTTTGCAGGTTAGAATATCGATTTTTTAGTAGTTTCAAACTTCAGTTTATTTTTATATTCCTAATTCTATAATGCTAGAAAATTATAGAACTAGAATATTTTGGAAATAGGTCAGAACAGTACTTTGTTTTTCATTTTTGTGACCATGACCTACTATTACTTATTTCTTAATTCATTGTTATGATTATGTGAAATTTTGGTTATTTATTACAATGTTAAAGTCTAGTTGTTTGTGTTAGGATAGGTTTATTAAATTATTTTGTATGGTAATGAAATTAATTTGATCAGACCTATAATAGCCTAGTGTTTTTTTCTTGATGTAGGCCATGATAATTTCTAATCGGTATATGCAGTTTTTGCTACTGTATTAAAGGTTCTCTAAAAGATGATCAAATTTTTATATTTGGTTCTTTTAGCCCATGCAAGATCCCAAATAAAATTATTATTATAATATATACCTAGTTAGTTATTTAGAAGTTATTGGTTAAAAACTTGATTGTTATTAAATATTTAATTTTTCAAAATTGGTTGTTTCGATTTTCATACAATTTTATGGTTAACCACCTAAATCAATCCCCTCTTAAATTAAATGTTCAAGTATTATAAGGTTTTTCAGGTAATTGTTTACTGTGACTGCAACCAGTCTTTTTGGTGATTTTTATTTTTTAATCATGTTCTACATCCTTATTTATTCATAATAAAATAAGTTTTCATTGCGGAGGTTACTTTTTCACCGAAAAATCACGATTTCAAAACTACAGAATTCATTTATAGATCACTGAAGTCAAGCAACATTGAGTGCGGTTAATATTTGGATGGGTGAGCTTGGAAACCCATGCAGAATTTCTTCTTCTTTTTTAAAAAATTTACCCGTAGGTCATGTAGGGTCTCTATAGCATATATAGAGAGCTATCTTACTTGACCCTGTAAGGTAAAACTGCGTGTACAAACCTATTTTAACGCGTAATTCACTTAATGGACCTTATCCTAGAAAAGTTGAAATTATGTTGTTTTTTTCTTTGAAAAAGTTAGCTCCGTGTTGAAAACTTATTTTATTATTTAGAAATAAGGTATATAGAACATGATTAAAAGAAAAAATTGCCAAATAGGCCGGTTGCAGTCACAGTAAATAGTTTCATATTTAAAGGGAAACTGGTTTAGTCATTACATTTTTATAAATGTAATTGAGTATGTAGAAAGTGTAGAATAATTGCAACAAAAGTGTATAAAACTCTCATATTGACTACAAGTTTGACCTTTGTCTATGTCCTAAAAATTGTTTGCTGATAATATGTAAAACAATATATAGCCTATTATAAACATTATGTAAATACAAGGTAAATAAATCTAAACTTTAGTTCAAACCATTATGTTTTTAGTTTAATATGGTATACCTATACTATATATTATAGGCTTAGTAATTTTTTTAGAAAACTTGTTTACTGTAGACTTGTTAGGGATGGAAGTCTTATTGTCCAATCACACGTTAGCTCCTTAAACTTGTGTTAAAAGGAAGAGAAAATAAATAATTTTTGTTCTTTCTATAAATATAACATTGTGAGTACGGTACATTTAATTTTCCTCAGCTGTTTGATTTTCTTGTTACTAAACTATTGAACCATTCTATCGTTAATTCATGTAGGAAATAATTTAATCACATTACGTTTTATTCTTCTATTGCTTAACAATGGATTGTAGATCCCGTTTTATCCTGGGCGATACTTCAAACAAGAAATGGTTGAAGACAATGAGGTTGACTAATCAGTTCATTCTTACAAGCTTTTAATTGTCAGATATATTAAATTATAATGTATATAAAAAGTAGTTCTGATTTAACAATTGCAGAATAGTATTCAGAAAGTGCCAGAATCCATTATTTTCTTTTATCCTTGTTGTTTAAAGGAAAAAAAACCTCTCCATCAGAACCACGTTATTATAAAAAAAAGGAAGAAAAATATATAAAATAAAGTCCCCTAGCTTTCGAACACTAATATTGTCAGGTCGGAAGAGAACAAGAGTCGGTCAAGAGAGAGCTAATAGGAAAGATAAAAGAGAGGGATCTAACATAAGACTGCATGAATAAGATATAGTTCAGCTAGGACCCCTCAGGATTACCATACCTCAGTATTCACTATAAGTGAGCACCTGAAAGGAGTAATCATTATTAAAAGGCATAACTACAATTAAATTATTAGAAAGACATAATATATCTAATATGTTTAATATATTATTTATTATATACAAAGTAGGATCTTAATACATAATTTTTTTTACTTACAGGTTTGAATAGTTTCAAAATGAAATTCCTGTTCGCATTAGCAATTTTTGTAATAGTCGCTGAAGGAGTATCGTTTTATGACGTTATACTGGAAGAATGGAACACATTTAAGGTAAGTTAATTCCTCATTTGATTTTTGTTCATGTTTTAGATGGTGTTAACTTTTAAATAAATGCAAGGGGGACTGTTAAGCTTATTAATTAATTAGACCTCTATTAAAATAGCAAAATGTTTAAGATAATAATCCTTTCTAATTGTGGAGAAATATTTGTAAAATTATCAGACTACATATGTCTTAATTTACCAATTGGTATTTTTAAGCAGCTAAAAGGTAATTTAAGTGAATTGAAAACAATTAGATGAAAAGCTCAATAATTATACTAGATTAGGTTATTAATTAGGCATAATCATTACATGCACAAAGGTCTTTTCTTATCTCACAATTTTTAAAAATCTGTTAAAAGGTAACTTAAATTAGTTGAAAACAAATGGTAAGATGAGCTCAATAATACAAGTTATACTATTAATTAAGACTAATCTTTACGTAGGTATTTTTATTAAGAGTAGAATTTATTACTGTTGTTAACTTTATATTATCGTCTCTTCAAAGGTAATAAAATGATGTACATTCGCTAATCATAATTTCTGCAAACTGAATCATCACATTCAAAATTCCAACTATTTTTTAAGATCCCTAATTTTGTAAGATCCTTTTTAAAACTGAAAAATTATATGATTTTGTTATTTTTATCGGCGCAAAAAATTTATCAATGTAGGTATTTAGGCTACATATATTTAAAAAAAAATTGTTATTTAAATTTTCAGTAATATAACTTATTTACAAATTTTCTGTGGAAGGTGTATAGTTATTGTATGTGTTCTCATGTTAAAGTCCAAATGTGGGCCCATCACATGGGAACTGCTCCCATATGACCCCCTCCCCTTCCATAAAATGTTCCTCCTACAGTTTTTTGTGTGTCACTATACATTCTGTGCCCATTGAAGTTAAACATGTTTTTAAAATTAAAAAATAAGGAACGTAACGCTAAAAAATGTAACATTTTTGTAAACCACATAGCTAAAGGTATCATAAATAAATAAAACCATATAACCTAACAAACTATAAATATCTCTGTTTCTTTAATAGGAATTTTAGTTGGATTCCAGTAAAATTTGGCACTTAATCTAGGCTTTACTATTTGTTGACTGTGTTTTTAAAATAATGGTTGGCATATTTCAAAATCACTGCATATTGAAATTTTTCCAAACTCTTCATAAGTTTTACTTGTAGATCTTGTGTTCCTTCAATCTACAATAGTTCATTATGTTGGTTTTGCACATATAAATGCCTAGGTCCAAGTCTTAAAAAACGATTTTTCAAAAAAGCTAAACGAAATTCATATCTGCCTATTTCAAGTTATTTATTTGGTTTACACTTTCAATTTCAAGTCCTTAACTGTACAGCCATAATTGCGAATGAACAGAGAGACTAAAATGAAACTAGTCACTTGAAGATAATGAGGTGGACTAATCAGTTCATTCTTACAAGCTTTTAATTGTCAGATATATTAAATTATAATGTGTATAAAAAGTAGTTCTGATTGTTTTCAAATATAATTTAACAATAATTGCAGAATAGTATTCAGAAAGTGCCAGAATCGATTATTTTCTTTTATCCTTGTTGTTCAAAGGAAAAAAATCTCCATCAGAACCACGTTATTATGAAAAAAGGAAGAAAAATATATAAAATAAAGTCCCCTAGCCTTCGAACACTAATAGCAACATACTGTAGATACCTACTGTATCTTGAAATGTTTTGTCTTAACCATGTTATGAATTTCTTAAAGATATATTTTGAAGAGTTAAACAATAGTTTTTGATTGCTTTTATAATAACATTGCTAAAATTTCAAAAACATATATTTAATTAAATCAACTGTAGACATATGTAACTCTTGTAAGCAATGTTAATTATTTACTTTCGAGTTCTTTGGTCACTGGTTTTATTGCTTCAATGAACTATCTCTTAAAGATATTGTTATTATTGTAGGAGTCACTATCCCATGCTGATTATTTTGAGATATTCTGTAGTCCTAATTTTATTTTAAATTAAGTGATGTTAGTAAGTAAAATGTGTTCTTTTTTAAAGACTTTACTCTGAATGTATTCGGATGTTTGAATTCATGAGGGCAGTATCGAATTATTACAAATTAATTTGTATAAAAGAATTCTTACAGTTTTAATTTTAACTGACAAATTTGATTTTAGTTTTATAAATATTAACATTTGTTCATCTTTTGGTTTACCCTGTTTATTTTTTACAAGTGAGAAGAAAAAAGCAGGGTCCCTCTCTTACATAATAGTTTAAAAATTTTTTTTCAAGGTTTAAAAACATATATTTTCATATTCACCAAAGATTAGTGAAAAACCCAGTTCATTCTATTTATGAACCTTAACCATCCTCGGCAGTAGTACAATCCCCTGCCACTTGCCTTCTTCTCCGAATACTTGTTCCTCTTAAGATACCTAGCCATCTTTTTCATGGATTTTCCATTAATTTAAAACTATTTATAAAAATTATCCATATATTTGATCAACCTCTGAAATTTTTAATAGATCTAACCTTAGATTGATCTAAAATAAAAAAAATCAAATTTTGCATTTTAATTTCAATGTACTGTAATTTGGAAATATTGAAAAGCAGTATCATAGTATAGACTAGAGATGTAACGGATAGTCGTTTTGGCCGGATACCGGATATTCGGTGAGGTACTAGGCCGGATATCCGGCTACCGGATATCCGACTCAGGTAGTGTGTGTAGTTCTAGCGATGATTCACGGAAAGACAAGTACGAACCTGTCTCTTGGACCGTAGGAGTGGGGGAGTGGGCGGCTTGTATCGTTCATGCGTCAAACACTAGTATTCAACGGTCTGTCAGTGAGTTTTTCGGTATTTGTTTTTTGTGGTTGAAGTTTTTTGTAGTTTAATGGTGACCGCTACGAAAAGATCACCTATTTGGAAGTATAGATCACCTATTTATGTAATTTCATTTACATAATTAAGTATCCGGTACCCGGTCGGATACCGGATACTAAAAAAGGGCCGGATACCGGATATCCGTTACAACTCTAGTATAGACTACTAGCAAATGCAAATGGTTTATATAAAAATACATATTATTTTTATTTTGGGTCATAGGGATGAAAATGTTTTGGTTCTAAATTCTACTCAAATAAAAAAAGAATATTTGCTTTAAAATGTTGACAAATAATTTGATTATTGTCAAATCAACTAATTTAATGATATAGGTGAAAGCTGCAAATAAACTGCTGCAGAAAACGCCTCAGTTTTTACAATGTCTTTAAATAAGAATTAAGTCATTTGGATTTTAAATACTTAATTTAATTTTAGATTTATAAATCCATGTGTGTCATACATTTGGAAATAGTCTGGGGGAAAAATGCTGATACTTTCATTGTGGAAATGCTTCAGAGGGAATATTTTGCTGATAATTTTATTGCAGGAAGTAACAGTAGAAGAGGAGGGGGGATTTGCTGACACCAAGCAAAGAAGGTGAATGACCTGACTTGAGTATGCAGGAATATTTATTGCTTTAGGGTTATAATAGACTTTTTTGATGAGTAATATTTAGCTGACAGAATATGCTTTATACCTCCTTTTAAAGCTCTGATAAATAGAAGAAAATATGACTTTTGATATGGCTTCATTCCTTTCAAATTCTTTTAGATGTTAATTGGGAACTAGAAGTAGGCTGATTAGATATTACTTGTCCAGTATACAACCTATAGGGTCAGTTTGATAACGTAAAAAAATTGACCTCCTTTTTTGACAGATCTTCACGTTTCATGACCTCAGGAAACCTAAAAAGTGATTTTCGTCATGCTATCTGTTCATTGTCATCGTCTGATAGTCGCCACTAAAAATAAGAAATTTGGTACAGGGGATTATAATCTATATAAACTATACGATTATAGAATGCTAGATAAGAATTATAGAATAGATTATAGAATTCATATAGAATGCTATTGAAATTACAAAAAAATGAATTGAAAATATCAACCATTTTAAACGGGTTTTTGTTATTCATCTTTTAACTCATTACATACAAATTTGCAGATTATATTTCCACAGTAAGGCTACCCAACCCCATCTCTCTACGATGACAAATAGTGCAGTTTATTGTCAAAAATATAGTTTTTAATCCTAATCTTCCAAGAAAATGTGATATTTTAAAATTATGAAGGCTGTGTTATAAATACTAGTGTAGCGAGTGGAAGTTCCTCTCCATATGTATGGCTTCGAGGCCTACCAGGGCCGAGACATGAACGGAGTGAGTGGAGACGTTTTAGTATATACACATCTACAAAAGCATATGTGAAGAAAATAGTGAGGCGGAGTAAGTACAATGATGGGGTATCAACTTGTTTTTTTTTTTTTTTGGAATTGTGGTTTTACATAAAAGCCGTCTAAAACCTAAAATCAAAAGACAACTTTAAACACTTTTTACTATTTGAATTGATAGGATAGTATGACATTTTGAATCCATTACAGAATATTAAATTCCACAATTCCAAAACAATTTCTCTTTGTAAATGAAAATGATAGACTGGATTTTATTAGTTGAACTTAAGAACTGTGTTAGTAAATTTTTGTATCACTCTGTAGATACCTAGGATCAAAAATTTTAAAATGACATGTTACATGTTTTTCTAATGTGTTCCAAAGATATAAAGCCATTGGCATATTTATTTTGCTACACTATATACAGTGTGGATAGATATAGATTTGTGTGCCAGCTGTTTTATTTAGAAAGTATCTGATATATTAAAAAAAAATTAAATGGCAGCTTTCCTGAACTTTTTATGTTGTCTTAAATGTGGGTTTTAAAATTATGACATCATCAGCAATTTTTACAATATGGCTGCCAACTTTAAATTTTCTTATATAAAGTTCCATTTTATATGATGGTGTTAGATTCAGCTTATAATCGGAAGACATTTTTTTAATCCATCCAACTCTTTAGTAACTACAGAGTATCAAAGTAGTGAAATACAGGATTTTAGTTGTTTTCAGAGGTCCATTTTCTGTACTTGAACAGTTGAACTGAGATTAAAATTGGAGCATAGATTGCTTCATTATGAAAGCATAGTTTTTTAGACTTCATATTTTTAGTGAAAACAACTCAAATATTGTTTACAATAAAACCTTAACAATATTTTTATGTTTTAATAAATTGAAGAAACTACTATCACAAAAACTGTATACAGTTGTATACTAAACAACTTTAACCTTGTACAGTAATTGTTTATTTCATAAGCAGCTAGTTAGTGATGTTTAAATTGTTGAACAGCTGATTATTAGTATATGCTGACCACAGCCACAGTGAGTAGACTGGGTTTTTAACAATGTCTGGCTAAGAAGAGCAATAGTTCTACTCTATCAATTGTAATGTTGTATAATGTATTATAAATTTTTATAAAACGTCTCTAGCTCTTTAAACCAAAAAAAAGACAAGAACAAAAAGTTTAAAATAGTAGGTTTAAAAATGTAACATGTGTTGGTAAATTAGCAAAAATTAAAAGTTTTTATCAATATCTCTGCTACCCCATGACATACAATAACAGCAAAGATATCACCTTGCTTAGGATTGAGGAAACTAAAAATAATAATTTTTTTGAAAACTAGGTGAAAAATTATAAGATTTTTTTTTAATACTGCAAATTACTTGTATAAAACGTTAATCAGGAAAATTAATAATTAATTAATTGTTCACTAAATATACACTTATTAGACCTGTCATATGATAAACAAAATTCTACTTTGTTGCATTTCAACAATAATTTATAGTAATTTATATTGTAATTTATAGTAGTTTTTATTACATTATACTCTATCTAAGTTCCAATTTTAATCAACTGTTTTGAGTACAGCAAATGGATCTTTGATAACGTTTAAAATCTCAAAGGAGCATTTTGTTTTTTGTTAAAAAATGAATTTTTTTTTCATGTAAATATTTTGTAATGTTGATTGTTTTCCAAATATTTGCCATTACATATTTCCATGTCCACCATTTTGGAAATGTTTGAAAAAAGTCTTGGTAACCGGTAAAAGGTAACAAATATTCTTTATACCAACTCTTCACTCAATATTTTATCTACTCACAAATATATGTTTTTTGTAAAAACACAAAATGGCCGTCAAGGAAAAGAAAGTGTTTCCGTACTTATATTTGTATAAACTTTTATTTTTATTTTTTAGCTCTTGAATCAACTTCCAAATATTGCCATGGAATTGTGAATCATTCTGTACCTATATTGTTAGAACACATGCCATATCCCTAACTGTATTTGTTTTGTAAATATAATATTTATTTGTTAATATAACATATATGTTTTCTGTGAGAATATTTTAATCACATTATGAAGGTGTGTTCATATAGTTTTTTCTAGTATTACAAACCGGTATTTGATTAGGTCTAGTTGAATTTCTTGTTTCTTTCAGCATACTGAGACTTTCCATAACTGTACTGATTCAAGGAAATCTATCAAGTTGTTGATCTTTTAGAAAATTTACACTCTATAAAATTTGTTAACGAGCTATTTTGAATTGTTTAACACTTTAAGAATACAAATAATTCTTTTGAATAAAAATTGTTTCTAGAAAATCATAATAAAGTTCTTGTTATAGCTTAGTCCATAATTAGGGGAGAAACCAAATCACTTGCCATACTATCAACCATATATTATTAGTTTGATTGGTTATTGTTACGACAAGAATGAAACAACAGAATGATATAGCACCCCACATTAAAGTGCCTGGAAAATAGTTTGCAAATACTTAAGATATTACTCCATCAACTGATTTAGTCAACTCATTAAGCAACTTTCAACAATATCTTTAATTTAAAGTTTAAATGTCATTATTTATTGCTCACTTTCTTCAAGATGTAGAGCTCCATATTACAGTGTTTAGAAAATTACCTGGGAGTTGGTGTTTTGGACATCAGTTAAATATAAATCAACTACATTTGGTACACATGCAGGAAATGCACAAAATACTACATAACTAAAAGTCATACAATGGATTGCTCCAGTGCATAATAGGATATTTGGGAATATAAGGTGAGATGAGATTACAAAAGAGACAGCTCTGATGTATAGTGGAACAGGCCTAAGAAGGCACTTCGCAGATCGGGTGAAAATGCTGTACTATTCTCGAAGTAAACGTTAAGGGGTGCGAGGAGGGCAAGTCTCAGATAGCTGGCTATTCGGAGGCAAAGTCAATGTTTGTGGAACGGTGTTATTTTCCGACATAATCCACCTCTTCCTCTACCGCCCCGCACCAAGCACAAGTGCCTTCTTAGGGCTGTTCCACTATAACCTAAGCCTCCTTTAAAATTGACAGCTGATGTTTACTCCTAACAGATTTAGAAACTAAACAGAGGGAATGGGTTGGATAACTGAAAGAATAACAATACAATTTAACATTTTCTACAAGGCCCAAGAAACCAAATTTTAGACACATAGAGGATTGTATTACATTGTATGATGATGGGGTTGGGTATCCACTATACCATTATAGTACCCATCAACATTTTTGTCAATATGCTAATCATTGTGTAATTTACTGAATGGATGGTTGTTTTTCATTTTTGTTTACAAAGTCAAATTTTTGGGAAGGTGAGGATAAAATTAGGCTACTTTTTGATTGTGTAATTTTTTGTTTTACATCATGGTTTGTAAGAAAATTAGTACAATGTTGGTATTCCATTTATTAAGCATATAATTTGTATGAGATTGTGCTTTTCCTTAATCTAAGGAATTGACCTATATTTCATAAGACCTTGAGAAATGTTTATTTGATTATTAACATCCTTAAGACAGAATGGCCTATGAAGTAAAAATAACCAAGGCATTGTGGGGTAATCCTTTTAGTGTTAAGTAAGTCTCTTTGCAGACAAAGTCTTGTAAGAGTATTAACTTTCATTTTTATAGATTCCTAATACTAGTTTCACTCAATGTTAGGCAGGCCATTCAGTTTAACATAAAATTAGCATATAATGCCAAGAAGTTAACTAATAAACAAAACCAAAGCTTACGTAAACAAAAAGTATTTTGTTTATTATAGCCTATATAATTATCTTTAAGTACAGTTGTTTTGGGCTCATTGTCCATCTCAAATTCACTATAAAAAGTTGCATACATTAGACGAATTGATCTCCCCAATTGGACGCAGTTGAATAATTAAAAAAATTATTGACACATAATGCGTACTAACAGAACATAAAACATCGCTTTAAAATATTTGCTTGCCTGTCTTCATTGAGAAATATATCTATTTCATTATTGGTTAGTTGTTCATTTTCTGGATGCAGTAAAAAATAACAAGTAGGCCTATTGATTGTTATCAATTAGTTAAATGACAGAAAAGGAATGAAATTTTTAGTAAAACTACTTTTCAACAGTATCTTGCTTTCAATAAACAACTAAAAACTAATTCAAATTAAGAGGTTCATTGATAAATTAGTGTATTAATGCATTTAGCAATAATTACAACTCTTGTCATGAAATTGTCCTGAATGGAAATCCATTATTTTAAACTAGTGAATTAAGGATTAGTTTTTAAATGTAATCTCATAATTTTATAGCTGAAATTAAACATTGTCAAACAATATGATCGTAGCATGAACCGAAAAAACTTTAAGAGTAGATCAATCGATATATAATTTAATGGCGTAAAAGTTCCATATTCTCTCGGTGTAGTGTTAGAATTTTTCCTAGCTTAACAAAAATAAAAACAGTTTCTAATACTTTTTTTTAATTTGTGCGTTTTTCTTTAATATTCACTAAAATGTAATCCAAATCTTCTACTACTTTTACCTTGACACGAAATGTACCCTACATGTTAAAATAATTTTCTTGATACTTTTTAATTTTAGATTTTAATGATTTTTAAAACACAGTAACACCGTAAGAATCTTTGTAATTTTGTTTAAAGAATGGTATAACAATTGTTGGGATTAAAGTGTGATAAATGGGATAAGACATGTTATTAGAAGTAACCCACATCTATGTGCTTGACTTATGCTCATTGCACACAGCTACTTTTTTCATCTTATACCATTAGTTATTTTACTGTTAAGATAATGTAAAGTATTTATTAACATCTCCCCAATAATGCTAGTTATTGGTCAAAGCTTTTTTGAAGTGCAGCTTGATAAATTAATTTAGGTCATTAATCTTCGCATTTCATCAAACTTTGATAAAAATCTATTAGGCAGATTTAGAGATATTCAACTGTCTAAGGCAACCAAAGTAGCTATGGTTCATTTTCAATTTTTTGACTGAACTCTCAAATCAACATTTTCAGGCGTTTATTTTTTTGTTATTCTTGCTTCAGAAAAAATACAATATTTTTTATAGAATATAACAATATTATTAACAATTATTACTGAATTTAAAATTTTTGTGAGAAGCACCTCAGTTGAGTAAAAAGTATTGACTCCTGGAGCAGCTTTTTTAATTTGCTTTTAAATATACTGACTTCTGAAATTTCATTAAACTCCTTGGTGAGTTTGTTCATAAAGATGACTCCAGCTTCAGAAGGAGCTTTTTTACTTAAAGCGAATGCATACATTTGTCGATGAAAATCATATTTATTCTTGTTCTATTATGAACTGTGAGGCTCGTACTTTTTACAAGTATTAACAATATATTTATTAACAAGTATGATAATGTTAGGGCACCCAAGTTTAAATACAGCTGTTCTTATAGGAAATGTCCTTAAAGTTTCAGTTAAGAAAAATGTTGGGAGATGTGATGAAAATATGCCCAAATACTAAAGCTCACTATCTCTGTTTGGAAACTGTATGGACAATGAAAGTTAATAACATTGTATAATCTAAATCATCTGATAAAGAAATAAAATAAAATAGTGAGAGTCAATTAAGAAAAAGATTAATTAAATATCATAACGATTTTTTTGAATCATAACCAAATCCAACTAGACCATCTTTATTTGTAATGGAATTCTAAAAACAAATTATTAATTAAATATTAGCTAAAGATATAAACAATGATAAATATAGTTTGTTATGAGATTAGAAATTAATAAAACCAATTCATCAGGATGTAAACACTCTTAATAATATCTTCAATGAGATATATTTAAATACATTTCTAATTGTGAAAATCGATTCAACTAATACTACACTTGTGTATACAGTACATGTATGTAATATAAATATGGTAGACAAACATTGCATAATTTTATACATTTATACTTATTCAAAGAAACTAAAGGTTGTTGTGCCTTCCCTTTTTAATTAACACACTTATCTCAAACCCTGTAATATTTATTACAATCAATTTTCACCTGAACCTCTTAACCCTTTCAACAGTTTAGGTTGGGCCTAAGCTATTGCTACCCCCCTTTATTTAACACTTCCAGTAATTATTATTAATTTTCCCTTAGTTCAGGGAGCTCTCGAGCAAATTTTATCATTTTTATTACTTATATCGAGTAATATTATATAAATTACTTTGGACAGCTCCTCGATCACAACTTATATTAGTCCTTTAGATGTAGTTTGTTAACCTGTGTGTGGATTATGAAAATAATTGCAAGCACAATTAATTCTTAGTTATGAAATTAATTTATATATACCACTTATTGCAAAAAATTAAATTTTCATTGTTATATAAACACAATTATTTTTTCATCAAATTTTTGTACAAAATTATTTTCTTTTATAAATTCATCTTCTATAATAGTAGGCTATAAAAACAAATAAATTCTTAAATTCAGAGGAGGTTGCTATTTTACCAAAATTATAACTTTTCTTAAATTGATTACTTTTTTCTTTCTTTTGAGATTTTGACTTTTCAAAAATTCTTTTTCTTTTAAAATTAAAATTTCCACACACATTAAATACTACTAAACATCAATTTATTAAATATATATCCCAGGAAAAACTTAAAGGATTCGAAATTATTTTTTATTGCACTTAGTGGCAGACATTTTTATAACTGTTTTATCAAATGTTATAAAAATGTCAAACCTTGACCGACGTGTCGGGGGAATTTTCTGGTGTAGAGTAGATCTGTGTTGTTAATCTGCTATCAGCTTCAGTTCATTGGCATAGCTAGATTCAGTCCAATTTGGCAGTCCTGGTTTTCTCGTCCCTTTACATGTGATATAAATCTGTCCTTCTATTTGACTCTAATACTTAATTGATTCTACCATTTACTTTACTACTGACTTTACTTTACAAATTTAATTGAAGAATCTGATGCAAACTGTTGTGAAGAAAGGTGATCTTCACCTTTGAAAAATTATTACAAGAGCTTCCTCCGAGAGGATCAACAGCTCTATTTATAACCGAAATATATTGTATTCTCATACCAATTTTCTTTCCTTCTTGGCGAGATACGATATTTGCTTTTTCTTCCTTATTGATACATTTAATTTATTATTTCTGTCTTCTACTGTGTTGTGATATTTATTCTGAATCTTTGCATATTAATTTTTTCTCTTCAAAACCCTTTTTTAATTACTTTTTCCATTAATTAGTTTATACTTTAACTGTTGTTGTCAGTTGGCTTCATGTTTTCACCCCTCGTGACATCACGGTTTTCCGCACTTTCTGGTCCTGCAAAATTGAACTTGCACTGGGGTAAAATACTTTTGTTTTATTTTAAACTATTATAACTTGTTAACTTTCTGTAATTTTTACTTTTTGATTTTTTCATTTTGTTGGTCTTCACCGTGGCTTTCCTGACAATTTCGATTTGTGATTCTAGGTGTTACTATTCTTCTGATAACGTTGATACTAATTTTGCATAATTTCGTAATCATACTTTCACACCTTTGTTCCTAATTCACTGAAACTCTGTACTTTTGTAGAATTACGTGTCTAAGTTTCGTAGCCGAAAGGAAAAAATTATGAGATTTCATTATCTGTCGATTTTCACACTTTTTATCACTTCTTTTTGCACTCACAATTTTACTAAATTTTCTTTAATTTTGACCTGGGATTTTGTTTTTCTTTAATTACTATTTATTAATCTGAAATTTTTATTCTTTATCTTTTTCCATTTTCCTACAAAATGTGTGAAAACTATTAATTTTTTATTTTGGTGTGGAATTTATTTTTACTCAATTCATAATTCCTTTTATATATCTTAATATCTTTGTATTAATTACTTTATTTCAATTTTCTTTTGTCTTACTTTTATAAGTAGCACATATCTGCTAACTTTTTAATTAATCATTATTCTCAAATTTTTTCAAGAATAACATTTTCTTAGATTTCCACGTAGTTTATGGAAATCTAAGTTTTTGGATTTTGACAAATTTTGAAAAATTTTCTCTTTTTTACTTTGTCTTCAATTTAAATTACGTCCTTTGGGAAATTGTCAATAGGAAAATATCACAATTGTTAACAAATATTAAAAGTCAGCCTACTTGAACAAAAAATAAAAATGAACTCTATTTGATCAAATTTTTCCAGAACTGGATTGTTAGGAGAGAAGGGGTTGAACTCCTGATCTGTTGTCACTTTATATTATTTTTTTGGAGTTACTTAAAACATTGGTTAAATGATATCAAAAACTAAACACAGTGAATATTATATGAAGGGGCAGAATCCCCCCCGTAATAGATTTAGAAATTCAAGAAACTAGACAAAAACATAACATGTTTAATTAACTGTATTTTTATATGTTGACACAACATATCATAATTTTTAACTAATAAACAGTAATAAAGTAAAAGATAATATCTTAAAACTTCTTTATAACCTTTATATCTAATAATAAATATTTTAAAATAATATACCTTGTAGTAAAAGCAATAAAATCAAAATATATATGAGATTACACTACGTTCCATGCAAAACGGGCTTTAGTCCAAGAGATATTATAATTTTTTTTCAACAAACTATGTGAAATAATAATAATATATCTTATCCCTATAATTTAGATTAGTTTGAAGTACACTACAAAAAATTTGTGTTTGTATTATTAAAAATAAGGTGCACAGACAGTTTTTTTCTCAAAACAACCCTCTTAGGACTGAAGCCCTTTTTGCGTGGACCGATTCAATTATTTTAAAGTTGAATAAATAATTTTTCGTGAATAGTCAAATTGTACATACACTTTTTTAAACAGATTATACTTTAAATGCTCAAGAATACCATAATTAAAAAAAATATAATTAATGGGAAACCGAAATGTATGTAACGTTAAAAATACAGTAGTATTGTGCTAAATTAATCTTGGGAATAAAAGCCAAGCCTACTGTATGTGTATCATGGCCATAAGAAACAAAGGTCTGATGTAACTAAGTAATTATCTGACCCTTCTCTGTTCCAAGAAAGGAAGCAATATGACTAGGATAATTCCAAGGAAATACTAGTTTGATATTTTGAACTAAGGAAGTGTGAAAACTTATTGTGAAAACTACTTGTCTCAAGTCGACTTGTACTTAAAGTCCAAGTTGCCTATTTCTGTAGACACAAGAAATTGTAGGCCTTCTATCTAGGACAAGGTTATAAGAGCTGCTTTGTTCTTGTGAGTATGCTTCCTCAAAACGTGACTCATTTATGTAAACAACTCTTATTTAAGCTCTTCTCAACTTGTTTTATGAGAAGGGGATTTGTTTGTGTTTATATAACAAGTGTTTTTTAGGTTGATGGTTTCATTTTTCAATATATTCTTTGATAAGGAGTACTTTATAAATAACTAGGAAGCTTTTTATGTGGCAAACATATATTGTGGTTTATTATCTCTTTTCCTTTGTAAAAGAATAGCTTAGTTGTAGGGGACAATATATTGTTTTCTCACATATATGTATGTAGTGCAGAGAAAGTTGTATAATGGGTTAAAAAATCAGCAAGTGTGTGTGTGTGTATATACGTTTTAAAGGTCTCCAGACCCAAAAAGCGATTTTTTAAAGTGGTGGTATCTGTATGTCTATTTATTGTATATGCAGCAAATTACTCAAAATTATGTTTTTCCTCAATCTGCTGTACTGAAATGTAAAGAATAATGGCCAAAACTTGTGTACATAATCATAAGTAAAAAAAAAGAAAAAACTTTACTATTCATGAGTAACAGGTAAAATACAAATGAATCTTGACCACTAACATTAAAAGCATTTTATTTGGTTTTAGGGGATGGATAAGCGAGACAGTTTGTGCATTGTTTTTGCACCTTTTATATTTCATGTTTTAAAATCTCCAAAATAATTACATATATTTAATGGCGTTCAGATTTATGTTTGGTAAGACAAGTTGGGTTTACTCTGTTTACTTCAATAATTTATCTGACAGTCTTAATTTTATGCTGGTGTGTAACCAAAATTAATTCAATGAAAGTTCCTAACTGGTCATTGACAATTTATTGTCAGACCCATAATACTCGTCAGTGCCATTCAAAACATAATAGTGATATTATAATTTATAGGGTGCACATTGAGTGAGAAAGTTTTTGTCATTTATTTTAACCTGCATTGTTAGTTTTATCAGAAATAAAATTGTTAATGATTCTGATTATTCCCAAATGGTTGCATAATAATAATCCAAGGTCAATAAAGGGAAGGAAAGTGACTCTCCCAAACCTATTACAGGTGGATCTTCATTGAATTAGAAATCAGCTATTTTATGTAGTATGATCAGTCTTAATTGCAAATATGAAGGGGTGTATGTGAACCTAGGACTTACCACAGTAATTTATCATGCTTCCCCCTCCCACAAAATGATGAACATGATTCTACAATTTCAATACACTAAAAAGCCCAACAACATAATTTCCCTTCAAATATATAAAATATCTCTTTATTTGTTGCCTATGCCATTACATCTTAAGTTTGTATAAAACATGTAATAACTATGTTATTTATTGGTAATAGTGCTGTGAGTTAAATAACTTTGAATTAAGAAAGATATGTATATATATAGCGTAAATATTTAGCTGGATTCCTCATTCCCCTCCCACAAAAGTAGTGCTTAATCTCCCCCGCTCCATGGGTAATCCATATCCTGATAGTTATTATGTTGGATAGAAACTTATATTATTTTTCTTACTATATACACTCTCATACACTACCATAACTTATGAGCTGTCCACAGTGGTTACCAATTTCTTTTATCATCTATATTATACAAACATGACTGTCAGAGAAAACTCTTTACTAAAACATTGCACAGGATGTGATTAAATTATAGTTCCTTATACACAGACTCAGATTTCTAGTAAGGCGAAAGTAGCCCATCACCTGGGGTGCCGATTGAGTAGTTGGAAAAAATGGAGGGAAAGAGATAGAATTAATGATGAACCATTCAAAATAGGTATTTTTTTTCTTATTTTTGTCTGTAGTTCAAGGGAAAATAAAAAAATACAGCATAGATTTCTTTAATATATTTAATAAAATTCCTAAACTTGTTAAAAGTACAAAACCATTAATAAGGGATGCCGAACAATAGCCTGGAGCTCTACTTCAACTGATTGTTTTGATTATCTTTGAACACCTATCTCCTTTGGACCTCAGGTGGACAGGCTACTTGTCAGTGGCAGGTGATGTGTTTAGATACATCCTTGACATTGTTAAAGTGCCTGAAGTTACCAGACGTAAACAGTTATATTTAGGCAAGTTAATCAGTAGACAGTAAACTCCCAATTATCCGCAGAGACAATTAACCATTCGTTTTTAAAATGAAATAAGTTTAATGCAAAACATGTACTTACTTACTGTATGTTAAAATAAAAACATGAAGACAAGCTATTAATATGTAACATAAAATCTGTTTATAGCTTATAGAAAATTTATATCATTTTAATATTTATATATTGGGAGGAGGAATGCTTATATGGAGTTCCAAGAAACAACGAAACATATTTTATTTGATCTTTTTGAGAGTAGAAACTCTGTTATAATGAGTAACATTTCTGAACTTCACAATGTAATTACTCTACATGATATAAAAATTTATTTGACCACGGTTTGGAAAGCTGATTTTAAAAGTTAAAAACACAACGCAAGCAGCAGTCGGCTATATAAAACATTTAACTTTTGATAATTTCTCCCTGTAAGTGGTATTTTGTTCAAATATATATAAGATGTGTTATATTTACTGTTACTTTATGGTTTATGAATAATGTTGTAATTTTACTTGGCGTGGTAGGCAGTAGCCACAATGTCTTTACTAGAATGATTTATTGAATGTATTAAAACATCCAAGGAGGAACACCTGCTGTTCATAGAACTATTAGTAGCCCAGATTATTATAACTCTGTGATTATTTTTTGTGTTGTTTTAGTTGGAACACAAAAAGACATATGATAGTGATATGGAAGATAAGTTCCGGATGAAGATCTTCATGGACAACAAGAACAAGATTGCAAAACATAATGCAAAGTATGAGAAGAAATTAGTGTCATTCTCATTGAAACTGAACCATTATGGTGATATGGTAAGTAGGCCAACATAAATGTAATACTTTGTATACATTGGCTATTTAGAATCAATGACATTGATCATATTTTGAAACCAGAAAATTGATTGACGTGTATATTATACTGTTATTTTTAATATTCTTGTGTGTGTGTGTGTGTGTGTGTACCTGATATTATGAGGTGTTTTGAGTGTATGTATTCAGGTTTGGGGATGTAAGTTTAGATATGTATGCAATATTTTAATTGTACTATTATTTATTTCGGCTTGGATTGTTATTATTATTTCAAAAAAAGTAGATTATATTATTTCTTTTTATTTTATATTGATGCACAGATGGTCAGCTCATGACTCTTTTTGTTTGTTTTTCTTATCTGATAGCAACCCCAACACATTGCATCTGGGGTGCTTAATTTATTTTACAAACATTCCATTTAATTGTTGTCGTGTAAGTAATTATAGTTGGTTTTTTCCTTGTTATTTCTATTATTGCTGAAGTTTATTTTTAAAGTTTTATATGTATGATATTATTTTCATTTTCATATGTATTATTGAAGTGTACTTACTGTTGTTTTTGTTTTGTACAACTTTGAATTTACTAACACTAACATTGAATTTACTTAATTTTGATTCAAATTTGTAATTTAATACGACCAATGTCAATACAAGATTTGTACTATTTACAAAAGGAACTAAAATTAAAAAAGAAAGGAGAAAGTTAGAGCTAAAGAGTCGGGGGGGGGGGGGGGAGCTTGGTGCAATCATGGCAATAATGTACTAAGTTTAAACCCTCAATCATTTTGTATCAATAAACTCCCTTCCTGTAGTGGTAAATAACACAAAATCACTTTAAAAAAATTCACATTTTGGCCACTAAGAATCATCATAACACAATAATTTATACACCATTGTAAATCTTATGTTTTATAAAACGTTATAAATTATATTAAATTAATTGGTAAAATTTGAGTATTTCACCTCTAATGAGTAAACCAACAACTGCGTACTACTGAAACTCAAAGTTATCTCATCCTACGTTTAATTTTCAAATCTACAATGACACTGTTCTAAAGTACAATTCTTCAGCTTTTGATTTGTACTTTCCAAATCTTTCTAACTGTTGTAGTTTCAAGTTTATAAAAATTAACAAAATCAAAAATTTAACCCGTTTTTAAATAATAAAAATCACTTATTTTTCAATTCAACTTTTAGAGTACTAAAATTAATAATTTTGAAATGATTTATATATCATTCTCAACCTAATCTTTCAAACTTTCAAAATTATGTAACCGAAATTCTATACAGCGAAAGGTAAAAATTAAAGAATTCGTTGTAGTTATTATCGTATCTGTCATAGTTTATGAGATATATACATTTTACGAAATGTCAAATATCGATTAGTAGTATTTCAGTTTTTTTTTACTATTTCTATATTACTGGAAAGAAGAATTTCAGATCTGTCGAATGTTTGAATCCATTCCCCTGTCCAACTAATTTAGGTTTGGATTGTACAACAGAAAGTGTCATTATAAACATGTCGTGAGACTTTGCTGCTCTAGTTACATTGTAACATAAGCAATCTGACACCTAGTGGTGTCTAGGACAGTTTAGAGTGCTGTAAATTATTGTTTTGAGAATTTTTTGCTTTATAATTTAGTGTGGATTATTTATTATGTTTTGTTGATATATGTTTATACAGATTTATCTTCAGAACTACATTCTACAACTGTTGTTAAGTGTATGAATAGTCTAAACGAAATTTTATTCAAGTTTATTGGTGATTTTTAGACATGAAGACAACTTTTCTCATTTTTGTTTATTTTATTCGGAAAAGTATCATTGTAGAAAATGTATAAATTCATAATTCAATTTTACCTACACTTCTCTAAACATTAGTACAGTATATAATAAGTTGTGTTTTGCATAATATTAATATTTTTGGTTAATTTTATAAAATAATCCTAACTTTTCGGAAATTTTTATTTTTCATCATAAAAATTGGTTTTTCAACATGTTATTTTTATAAAATGATTAATTTTGTTATCATCATTTATTCACAACTACATTTCAAAACTTTTGTAAATCTTAAACAAATATTTGTTATATAGTATAGATACACATTTTCACTTCCTAACATACTAACTCCAACCTTTACATATAACACTTTTTTCATTACATAGATAAATTCTACTCACCTTCCTGAGAAAAATGATATATATTATTATTATTATTTTTTATGAATTAAAAAAAAATATATTAAAAAAAGGAGCAAAATCGCCTAACTTTACAGTAGGTGGTTACAGGGTTACTTGTAATAATAATAAATTACAAAGGGTGAACAATTCCAACACTATAAATACCTTTATTTTGTCAGCACATCCTATTTACATTACAAACACAAATACATTACATAAATTGATCTCTTCATTATTAAACTAAAGAACACTATCTAACCACATTTTCATTTTAGTTTATTGTTCCACATTTGTTAGTTAACATATGTACCAGGTTAATGAACTATAAAGAAAATGTGGTTTTTGTTATGATATAATACCCAAAGTTTCAGTCTAATTTTAATGTTCAGTCTAATATGTTTAATCCATATTTACCATGCTAAGTCTAATTGTATTAATACATACAATTAATTTACATTTAATTGTATGTAAATGTGTTACATACTCTCTCTCTGACAAAGCCATATGTGTCCAGTGAACCGGTGTTGTAATGGTAACAATACAACAAATAATAGGATTTGCTGAAAAATACATTTACTTACCAAACAAACTTAGATTATAGTCTGTGATCTACACGTTACAAGTACTTGTGTCAGAAATGATTAATCGTTGATTTTTCCTTTGAAAGGCGAAAAACCTCTCTAAAATCATTGGCTTGTAAAATATAGGAAGAAAAGATCATAAAATGAAGACTTCTTGCCCTCGAGTACCCTTAATAGCATAAGGATCGAAACAGCATAATAGTTGGTTAAGAGGGACTTGTTAGGAAAGGTGAAAGGGAGTGATTTAACCCAAAACTGTATGAAAAAATGTAGGTCTTGGGATTACCATGAGAATACTCATGGAGCATATCGTTGATAGACTAACACTAATAGCACTTGATAAATTATGCATACTTAAAAAACTATGGTATCTTTCAGTGAAAATAAATACAACACAAGAAAATATTTTCCAAATATGTGCTCAGGATCTGAAACAACATGGAAATACCCAGTTTCACGCAGCTAGGCAGAACAAATTTAATGTTTTCAATGGAAGGAAAGTAGGTTTGATGTATTTTTCGTAGATTTAAAAAAAAAAATTAAAATTTTGGCATATCAAACCACCCTAAAAATAAGTAGAAACTGTATGACAATAAATTCAGTTTTAGATACAGAGATCCTATATGTAGGCCTGAAATGAATTGCTTACTATTTTTTTTATGTAATACAAATAGATTTTGTTTGCTTAGATTTTAGTTTGTCTAGTAAAGTTTGTTTATTATTTACTGTATTCCAGATAAAAGACAACACATTTTAATTACATAATATGTATTACGCATCAATGAACCATAATGTTTTCCACAACTTTTGACTGTAAACATATTATATCTAATCTGTTAAGTTGTTCTGTATACCAGTTTGTTCAACAGACAAAACAAATATTCTCATCAATTTATGATACAGTCAATGCATTGAAACTACTACTGTAGGACATATATTTCTATATAAATGGCATAAGGACTATGTAGCATGTGTATTTCTAGTTAAACATTCTCTTTAAATAAATATAAATCAAGATAACCTTTGTAATTTTTAAAATATATATATTTTTTGTAGAACATTCAATAACATTAAATAAACACTTTGGACTAACTAATAATACAATGTCAAGTTAATAAATATATGATCTTATAATGTTTTATTTAACTGTAATATTTAGGTTTTGAATTTTTTATATTGTGTGAACAACTTGCAAACGTTTCTCTTTATATAAAAACAAAACTAACTTGGGAGTATAGTAAATTTTTTAAAATAAATGTGGGAGTCAATTAATTGTTTGTTTAGTAGTATAAAAAAGAATCATTACATGAACTCTCAATAATTTTAAAATATGACAAATATCCATTATCATTAATTATATTTTTGGTTGAAAAAGGGTTCTCTTTTTCAAAATGTATGTTCTTGCGAGATATGTTTCTGTTGTTCACTAGTATAGTATAAGAATTTTATTACTCTCAGGGGTTCACTTATTGTAAGTATCCTAGGGACCCTAGTTAGATCTACAACTTTTTTCATGTAGTTTTGTGGTGAATCTTACTCATTCATCTTTCGTATCGGGTCTCTAGACCAACTCTTGTACTTCTGACTCTGACTCTATTTGAAAGCTAAGGGGGTCTTTAGTTTATCTTATTTTGTAACTGAGAAAATTTTATTTTCTCGTATATTTTGGTGGAAGAAAATTTTCATTTTTGTGATAAAAAAACTCGGAAAATTATTTTATATAAATTTTTTTTAAATATGATAAAAAAAATTAGACTTACCTATAACTGTTCACCATTTTGAGCACAGAAATGAGTTTTGGATTAGATACTGTTTAAAATTTTGGTTGCTTAGTGTTTTTCTGTTGGCAATAGTGTAAACACTAAATTCTGATATTATGTGTATGATTCACTAAATTTAGTGAACAACTAAATACATAACTAAATTTAATAACAACTAGTTATTAAACACACATCTAAGATATGACTGTACTTTTTTAAAATTTAATAGATTATACTACAGTATTATACATTACTTGCTCTAACATTTTTAGAAATAAATTAAATATCTTTACAAAATGCTTAAAGAATTGTAGAATTATTTCTTTATTATTATTATTATTGTAAGATTAAATAGTAACATATTGAAACATATATTCTCCAAATCTCGCTCCTTGCAATTTATATTTTTTATTTCTACTCAAGAGTAATCATTATATATCTCAGACGATGAGGTGAAGGCATATGCCGCATTCTGGATTCGAGAAAATCAGAAGAATTTTTCAGTGGTGAGAGAAAAAATTTTGTTATGCGTTGAGAGAAATGTGTTAGACTTAACGGCTATTATGTTGAAAAATAAATATATAATTTTGAAGCTAAAGAAATGTACTTTTATTTACTTTTTGCCTCATGTTGCGATTTCTTTTCGTTTGTGTTCTACAAGCATGTATGTATTACTTTTCATCCTAATCTTGTATATAACAGAAAAAATTAGGAATCAATTCCCTGAAACATTACCCTAGACATAAACCTACATTTTACAATCCACTCACTGCCACAGTTGGTTTCTTAGTAGACTTTTCTGTTTTGGATTTCTCTTTCTACGAAGACACAACACAATTTATTTGCTTATAATGAAACTCCTTCTGGCTTGGAAATATTTTGGAGAAAATGTTTTTCCCGAATATCTAATATTCATTTTAGTCTATTAATTTTTTTTGTTGCATGAACTGTCATTGCTTATAACCGCCAAACTTATCCTTATATAAAATAAAAATTTTTGTGCTCATAAGGAAAATGCTAGTCTTCATAATTTGAAGTGTTTCACTCAAATGATCAACATAATTCCGTCCTGCCATTTTGGACTGCTTGTGATAACTGAATGTAATATGGTATCAAGTCACAATACACGCCTTCATATGAGCATTATGTAAAATACAACAATAAAGATACAGTAAAACCATTATAAATAATTATACTGTGAAATTCAATTAAAAATATTATAACACAGTATTACCAAAATAAAGTTGAAATCATTCGGAGTATGACGTCAGAAATAATACAATGGCTGAAGAGATCATACTACGTATGATGTAAGAATATAAAATGTTAGCTGATGAGTCAAACAATATAGTTTTTCTCAACCCAAAAATCTTCTCTACCCTCTATACTTCTTTGGTAAGTGGAAGATTTTCCCTTCATATTTTTATTCGAAACCCAATTCAAAATAACATTTCAAACTATGTAAAATATAATATAAATACATTTTGGAAGTGAGCATGATTCAGGTGTTGTAAATTTTATGGGGTTTTTCAAGAATAACTTTTCTTTCTCAGTCTACACCACACTGGAAAACAACAGTGTATTTCACAAGCTCGTTGTGGCCAACCAATAATACAAATCTATTAAAATCATTCCTGTAGTTGCAGTCAAAAAATTCCTGTAATGTAGTGTAGCATCATATTGTTGGGAAATGATGTTCATATTTAGTTAGTATTTTCCAACTCGTGCAAAACCTCTTCATATTATTTCAAGATATTTTGATCCATTTATAGCACTACACTAGACAAAAATTAAAATGTAATATCTTCAACTGACAATTTATCTGGGAATATTCAAATTGCTTTGTATTACTAAATTGTGAATTACAGCCACTCCAAGTAACACTGTTTTTTCCCTTTTAATTAAATCAAAAATTCACAGGTACATTTAACTGCAAGGTTACTCTGGTTTAATAACTCTTGGAAGGAGAGAAAAATCCAAGAAGGTGTTTTTAGTTTTAACAGAAATAAGTTTTTTCCCCTTCTTGTTTAAATGTGAAAAACCTTTTGTCATCATTTGATATAAAAAGGGTAGAAAAGGACTTAAAATAAAGACCGCTAGTCCTGGAATACTCAGGATTGGAATAGAACAGGAGTTGGTCAAGGTACTTGATAGGAAAGATTAAAAAGAAGGATCTAATCGCAGACCACATAAAGAAATGTATAGATCCAACAAATACAAATTGTAGCCTATTAAGACTATTCATTTCATACATTTATATTATTTTCATATTATTAAACACTCTGTATATAAAGAAGAATTTTGTAAAGTAATTAATTTGTTTTGGCGATTCCAGCTTCATCATGAATTTGTCGCTGCATTGAACGGCTTCAACCGATCAAGCAATTCTGTATTTAATCCAAACTTAAGAGGCAAACCATCGTACTTCATCGAGCCTGCTAATGTGGAACTAGCTAAAACTGTCGACTGGCGTGATGCAGGAGCTGTTACTGAAGTAAAAGACCAGGGCAAATGTGGTTCTTGTTGGGCATTCAGTTCAGTAAGTGCTTATTTATATAAAACAAAGTATGGGCAGAAAATGAGATGTAAATAGAAATCATTAACATTTTTTTTAAAATTTAAAAAATGATTTTGTTTTTTTGAAAACAGTGTAGAAGTGATAATAATAATCTTATATGGTTTAAATATGTTACTTTAAATAATGATACAATAACTCTACATGAAAATACAAGGTCATTTTTAGGGTAGGTTTAGATTGTGTAAATATTTTGTAAAAAAAAGTTAATTAGTAGTATCAGTTATAGCTAGTTAACTGTAATCAGTTATAGTAGTTTAGTTATTATAGCTCAGGATGGCCACTTTTCATAGATTTTTGTAACTGTTTTAGGATAACAGGTAAACCATTCCTATTTCTTGATAACAGTTCTTGTAATGAAACATTTATATTGAGGAGTTCTCTAGCAATCTTAGGGATAATCTAATACTTTTCTGAATAGACCCGGTCAAAAACTTCACAATTGTGTTATTTTTTGAAGGGTCGAGTGTAGAATGAGTTTTGTTTTTCGAAATACGGAATAAAATTGTAAATGTAAAACTTCACAATTGTGTTATTTTTTGAAGGGTCGAGTGTAGAATGAGTTTTGTTTTTCGAAATACGGAATAAAATTGTAAATGTGTCTGTGTTCACAGTATGATAAAATGAACACTTTAGTCCAAATTTTGTAGGTTTGTTATAATTATACACCTTGAAGCTGATTTTTCCTTTAAATGATTAGTTACATAATTTCCTGATGTACAAAAGAGTTGACACATTTTTTGCATGTGTTCTACTTTGGGCTGTATCAGAAACCCATTGTGCCTGTGACGATTTTGTCCCTGATAATGATTGAAGTATAAGTTGTAGAATATGTTGAGGAAATGATATTTAATAAAAACATCATGGTAAAAAGGTATTCATTTTTATTCCACTGTTCCACTGAGTAGAAAAATATAAACCAATATTAGGAAGCACCATAAGTTCCATGTTGATGATTGTACCCAAATATACTTTAAAAAAATAAAATAATAACCCATTCATTTACTCTGGCATAGGATGTGAGTGGGCTCATTTTTTCTTTTACTTGCAAATAAATTCTTTCATATCAAATATGGCCCATGTATTTGTCATTAAAAAACAGAAAAAATTATTTTACTGGTCGTGTATCTCCATCAAAAATAGATAGACAAAGTAAAGGGTCATTTTCAGTTTAATCATACCAAGGATCATCATCTACAGGCCTAAGTTACACATTTGAAGTTCTCCTAGATCTTAAGGTTTTCACTATCATTCACACTTTCAGCTTCACTTGCACTAACATTGTGAAGAATAATGTTTCCTCCCTCTTCTACTTCCAAATTTTCAAAGTCCTATTTGAAAAAAAGTAATCATCACTTCATTCACAAACTGATCAAACTCAAGATCGTCAGGGTTTTATATTATTCTAACCAAAAAATACAATTATACAAAATAATGTTCTAAAATACACACAATAATGTCTTAAGAATAACACGTGAATTTGTTCTAACCTACAAAACAAACAAATAAAGTACTATTGAATAAATAAGTTGCATAGCGACAATGTCAAGAACGTTTACAATAATCTACAAATCAAACAAAGTACTAAATAAACTGCATTGAATAAATAAACTGTATAGTGAGTAGCGACAATGACAACAAAACAGTTGTAACAAAACAAATTGATCTAATGACAGAGGGAGTTGGGATGTTAATAGACGCAAATAGTAAGAAGTCTCTCCTCAGAACCTGTTTTCCCTACGATTTGTGTCTGAAAACAGCTCAATAAATCTCCACTGACCTTGTTTCTGGACCGTCTTGATGTTTTGTGATTAGTTATTTTCCTCTCACCTGTTTATAGGCATAACCTGCACTTGAACGTTCGGACATACTGCGCTGATAGTGTCAAATAACGCTGTTCCTGTAGCGATAAATGACTCTAAAATCACTTTTTATCAATTCAACATTTTTCCCACTAAAAATCATCGTACTGCAATAATTTATAAACTGTTGCAAAACTGATATTCCAAACATTCTTATTAAAACGTTATAAATAATATTTAATTGGTAAAGATTGTGTTTTTCACTGTTAACAAGTAACCACAATTTTGTAGTAATGAAAGAGAAATTTACGTCATTCTTTTGTACAGTAATACTGTTCTAAAGTATGTTTCTTCAGATTTTGATCTGTGCTTTTCAAATCTTTCTAATTGTTACAGTTTTGAATCTATAAAAAGGAAACAAAATCAAGATTTTTAACACGTTTTTACAAGATAAAAATCACATTTTTTCCCCTTCCAATTCAACTTTTAGAGTACTAAAATTAATAGTTTTAAAATAATTTTTTTATATAATAAAATTGTAAAGCTAATGTTTCAATCTTCCAAAATAAGATAACTAAATTCTATATAATAAAAAGTAAAAATTAAAGAATTCGATGTAGTTGGGAGAGGTTTGCCACGAGAAAAGAGCACATCATGGTTCATTACAATTTAACAAAATATGATCTCATTGATCATATAATTTTTTAGAGTTTATTTTTTTGAGTGAATTTTAATATTTTCAGTGTATTTGTTACAGTGATCTAACCTAACTATTTAGCCTATTTCTGTAAAAATTAATTTTTTATAATGAGAGTTTTATAAATCGATTTATTTTAATTTATTCTCAAGTAGATTACAAAACTTTTTTATATCTTGAAAAAAATTGTTGTATGGTATATATAGGCTTTTCTGTGGTATTTTATTTCTAACATACCCGACTTTATAGTAGGTAGTTAGAAGGTTAAAAAGCACAATAAAAATATATATGAACATATAATTTAACATTTCCTAGATTTTGGGCTGCCATTTTGAAATAGAGATAAGAAAAACCTTTATGCCAAATTATAGAAAAATATACCTACTCCCCATTAATTTGCTCCTTTTTCTATCCTTCGAATTTTAAAGAAAGAAAATCAAATATCTACATTCTCCCTATTTAAATAAATTAGTAAGGAATGAATTAAGCTTGAACTGTTTACCCATAATATATTTGATACTGGTAGTCTGAAACACAGTGTATATAAATGATGATAATTAGTAGGCTTATTCAGTTGGTCTATTTAAACAAAAACAAATCCTAAGAGATGCTTTGTTTATCATTTTTATAATGTATGATTTTGCTTTGGAAATATTAAGAAAATTTTAGAAATATAATTTCAAAGTACCTTACTTTGATTTAGTAAAATCTCTTGATTTAGGTGTTGAGTTAGATAGAAGTTTATATAATGCTGGTAAACATGTGTTATTAATATTATACAACTTTATGCCAAATATATCTAAAACTGTTATTACACAACATTTACAAAACATAAAATGGTTTCCTCTTTTAATACTGAATACAATGTTATCTTTTTGTTTTGTTTTAATTTAATGATATCGGTAAAACTAATTCTTGTTCATTCTTCTAAGGAAACCTGTTAGCAAAACCAATAATACCTCTGTTATCAAAAACTATCTAAATTGTATGTAAGAGACATGTTGTCAGTTATCAGATAAATTACATATTTTCGAAGTAATGCAAATAATATCAAAGTTAGATTGTTCAAAAACAGTTTTTAAATGTTTACCAGTTTTTTCTGCTTCACAGACTTTAAAATTTAAAAAATACCATTGTTTGAAACAAAGGTCATGTATGACTAAGATGTATTTATCTGTAGTTATTGTTCGATTACTGTTTGTTTTGGTTTATTCAAGCGTAATAGAGTGATTGTGTTTTCAAATTGTAAGAAAATATTGTTTTTAACAGACTTAGGTTGTATGACAAATTCAACAAAGAATGCCAAACAATTGCGATGGAAATTGATTGACTCATGACTTTGTTTGGTATTTATTCAGCTGTGTTTCGATTTCATATTAATCTCTCAATTCTGAATCAGCTTTCATGATTCATTGTTATGATTATCCCATTAATGAATGTTGAGTCATAAGTTTCCTGACATATGTTATGGATAGAGATGTTTCAATGTGTTTATTTAAAAATCATGTTTTTATTTTTTAAATTTTGATGACGAGGTTAGATTATAAAATATAAAATTATGATCTTAAAATATAAACTGGACAAAAAATACCACTATAGTAAACAATATTTGTTGATATCTCCAAAATATGCAAGTTAAAGAATTATCTGTGAACAAGTAAAAATAAAACTTAAAAAATTAATGATGTAAATGAATACAAAGAAACTGAATGGCAGTCTGTATTAATTGAGGGGAGCAAGTGTTAGCATATTTGGCAAAGTATATGTTTACCATAATTTGAACTAGTGAACCGTTAAAGATTACATTCATTCAAGCATTCAAGCCTAGTTGATGACGTTGTGTTTTTTTATGTGTTGTACTTTGACATCTTCTTTAGTTAGTCTAACGGACATAAAGATATAAACAAAAACAAAAAGTTTCAGTATGTTCCAATTTACTCACAAACAGTAATTAATTGTTGTTGTATGTGTGATTTTGATCACAAATTACAGATACTCAAACTTCTTAAAACAGGGTCCATAGTTCGTTTTAATTTTATGACAGACAACTTCCAAACCAAACATTTTTAGGAAATTGCAAGTGGCAACCAATATATTGTTTTACACCTTACATTCGAGACAAGTTCTATCAAAAACAATAGAGACAATTTATATTAAATAAAGTTTTAAGTTAAACAAACTCTGTCAATATATAGCCAAAATGTATTATAGAAATGGTTAGTGGTTTAGTTACTAAATTGACATATCTACATCAAATGAATTGTTGCAAACAATACCCCTGTGTCCGTAGACTCCATGAAAACTATCCTGATGGTGTCTTACATTATAAGACGTTTATTTATTTTTAAAATATACAGCTATTAATGGTCCATAGCGAAAATAAACAACGAGACAGTTTTAAAATGATCCAAACCATTGGTGATTTTAAAACCTACCCGAACATGCGTTATTCGTTACAGAGGTTTAAAGGCAAACATCCCCATTGTACGTAATACTTATTGACTTATTAAAGTTTATAAATTCAACATTGTATTTAAAAAAAAATTCTTTAACATGCGAATACAACATGCGACTAATAAAAATTAAATTTCAAATCCTCAAAAAAGATCTTTGTAGTACACATACAACTATTCTAAGGGATATTTTAGCTGATCAGCTATTATAAATTTAATAGTTTATTTTGAGGTTATGTTTATGTAAAAACAAATGTATGAAACTTTTAAGTAGTACCACCTAGTTTAGTTAAATTAGTTTATTTGTTTTACTGTAATATACTGTTCAGAGAAGATAAGACAGATATTTTTCTGAAACTACTTTTTATGGACTCTGTTACCGTCAAAATGAAAATTTGAATATTCAATTTTATCTTCCCCTCAGAAAACTTCTTTTTTTTGTGATTGGATTCATTTTTATATTTCCGAAATTAATCACAAATTATAATATTCTATTTATCTAAAAAATTTCCCAGTGGTTTAAGGCATCATCCTTCCTATTTCACAAAAATTTGATCTAAAATAATATAAGCTAATTTTTGAGATATTCAACCTTCTTAAACAGCATCAATGATTCATTCTCACTTTTCTATATACAACTTCTGAACTAGTATTTTTGGGAAAATGCAAGTTCTTTTTGGTTGTCTAGAATTTTTTTTTATGTACAAGGTTAAGAAAGTTTGTGCATCTTTTTTTAACTGTTAATTTTAAACTTGTTCACTTAACTTTAGAAGTGAAAGTCTGTTGAAATTTAAAGAATGTCCTTGTGTCTACATAAAATAAAAACATATTCAATATATGATTGTTAGAAGTAGAATGAAATAAAGTAATAATATTAATTACAGACTGGAGCACTTGAAGGACAACATTTCCGAAAGTCTGGAAAACTTGTATCATTAAGTGAACAGAACCTAATTGATTGCTCGGCTAAGTATGGCAACAATGGATGTGAAGGTGGACTTATGGATAACGCTTTTAAGTACATTAAAGATAACCACGGCATTGATACAGAGAGCTCATATCCTTATGAAGGGGAGGTGAGTGATTTTTAAATATTATTTTACAACAACAACAAAAATGACTATTGTATTCATAAATATCTATAGAACTGATGTTCAAGATCTGCCAATTGTAGGGAATTTTACGAAAAAAGATACTTATACTGTTTATATTGAAAAATCTATTTTATACGCTACAATAACTGAAAAGATGCTCGCTCAAACCATCAAAAAGCAGAAAAACTTAAAAATAATGAGGTTTAACTCTAGAACCATCACTTGACCCAAGTTGTGGTCGAGTGTAGACGCATGGTTTAATTCACCGACTCTAAAACACATATTTTGCAATTCAACATTACACCCACTTAGAATCGTCCAATCGCAATAAATAAAATACCATTGGAAAGCTAATGTTCTGTAGATGCATAATCATGCAAAAAAATACCACATAACGTTATAAATAATATTCCAAAAATCGCTAAAGTTTGCATATATTTGATACATAACGTCAAAGATTTGCGCTAACAAGTTTTAAACAAAACAAACGTCATTTTTGTCTAATATTCCCAATTCAACATTTCTGTCAAACAGATCGAACATAACACTGTTGAATAGATCACATGTTTCTCTTCCAATCTGTGGTTTTCAAATGCTTCTACGTGTTATAGTTTTTATTATATAAAAATTAAACAAAATCAAGAATTTTAACGCTATTCTACACGCTAAAAATTACATTTTTTGCAATTTTACTTTTATCCTAGTAGATATTATTTTATCAAAATGTATAATATACCATTGTAAAGGTAATGTTTCAATCTTTCATAACCAAGTTTAGCAAAATCCATCACACGAAAACTCTATTTTCTAGAACTCGATAAAGTCGCTGACTTTTTCTCTAGATCGTGGCACTTGCGTGACCGGGAATATGTAGACAATTCTGTTCTCTATGTTCACATAATTTTACGAAATGGTAAAACTTGTCCAAATGTTACAAGTTGACAATATTATATAGTATTTTTCTTTCTCTTTCGAACTATGAAGTCGAAATTATCCTAAATTATATAGGTTATGAGTTATGTCCATTCTACGAAATGATCCTCTGAACTTTCAGAACTTTCAGACAGGTTTGCGATATTCAGTGTCTAGACAGTCTTGAAGAATCCGATCTTCATTTTTATACAATCTTGTCGTTTTTGATATAACTGTAAAGAGGAGGTTTCAATGTTAAACCTTGCATTTGAAACACATCTGTAGAAGAAAAAATACAAAGGCTGTGGTACGTTAGAAAACATAGAGATATCGTCATTTTGTTAGTTCGATCGCAACCTTTTTGCCGATGTGGAAAGTTGTAAATGTAACACCTCTTATGTATTTATAGTGAATATAGTTTCATGAAGCAATTTTTAATTTTAATTTGTTTATACAACTTATAATAAATGTGTCAATGTTTGTAGAGTGTATTTATTAGAGTGATATTTCATATTATTGGTTTTTTTTCACAGGCCTAGCCTAACCTCAACGCCTAGGCTATTGTGAAGGTCGATTTTTATCAAATTATTTATTTATAAGTTGTATATACAAGTTGTAATAAATGTGTTATTGTTCGTAGAGTGTGTTTTCGGAGTGATTTATCATATTATTGGTACTTTTTTCTAGGCCTATCAAGTGTTGTACTTTTATTCAAAATATAAATAATGGCATCCAGGAAAATGACCTAACCTTGTCTTACCACTTGTTTTTATATAAACATAGATATTTCCTTATAAAAATTGTATAAATTGATTTAGACTTTTACGAACATTTATTCACAACTATATTGCAAAACTTTTGTATATTTTGTAAAAAATTCTAAAAAAAAATTTATATTGTTTATATACCTATTTCTGTGGAATTTTGCCTTGGTTACAGGGTAAATTTGTTGATTCCGTACATAATAATTCCAAAATGTTTCCATCTAAAAATTTTTGCAATACACACATAAAATCTATGTATCTTTGTGAGAACATAGGTTTACAAACATTGGTTTTGATTAATAATTACATTTTTTGTGAATTTTTGAAAATAGTTACCAAATATTAACTTTTTACGTAAAAATAATCCATTTCTAATGAAAATTTTATAAATTGATTTTTCTTTTTAGCAATTTTTATCCACAAATATATTACAAATCTGTAGCAATAGTTGAAAAAATTCAAAAAAATAATTTAGTATGGTGTACATTACCATTTATGTTAAATTCTTGCCTACGTTAATTTCCGGTTTTTAGCTATTTTACTTAGTAACTCTAAAGTTTTTACATCTAACATTTTTTTTTTTCCACTACACAGCTAAATTCTATGCACCTTTCTGAATATAATGATATATAGAAGTTGTGTATAAAATATATATTACTATTTTTGGTAAATTTTTGAAATAAAAAATGATCATTTTACCCTTTTTCGTAAATTTTTTTATTTATTTTGAAAATGTAACAAATTCCCCCCCCCCCTAAATATATTCACAAATATATTACAAATCTCTAGTAATCGTTGAAAAAATTCCAAAAAAATCTATTTGTATGGTGTACATTACCATTTCTGTGAAAATCTTCTCTCTGTTACTTTCCAATTGTTTGGTATTTGACAAAAAAACTCCAAATGTTTTACATCTAACATTTTTTTTCACTACACACCTAAATTCTATGCACCTTTCTGAATATAATGATTTATAGAAGTTGTATAAAAAATATATTTTACTATTTTTTGTGAATTTTTGAAAAAAAAAATATCATTTTACCTTTTTTCGTAAAATATTTTTTTAAATTTTGAACATGTAACAAATTTTTCTTTTTCTTTTCTAAATATATTCACAAATATTACACAAAACTTTTGTATATCTTAGAAAAAGGTAGTAAGCTATTGATTTTGGATTATGATACAGGTTTTTCTGAAAAATGATAACTTAATTTTTTGACATCTAACATACTTACTCAAAAACCGTTTCAAAAATTTTTTTTTATTACATAGATGAATTCTATGCATCTTTCTGAGAAAAATGATGTCTTATAAGTTAGGTTTTGTATAAAAATAATATTTTTTATTTATTTTTAAGAAAACAAAACCTTTAACATTCACCGGTTACAGGGTTAAAACTGTTTATAAATAATATGCCTGCATAGTAGATCATTTCATTTGAATCTTTATAGGGTTTTAGACCATTTTTATGAAATTAAGTTTTGAGGTTATAACAGCTGTGAACACAAATAATATTTTCGTTGTTGAAAAGAATTGGTTGATAACCTGCCATTCATGGAGATATAGTGAGTAATAAAGACTTACTATTTTATTAGGTAATAAAGCCTTGGCCATACTTACGTTTT
The DNA here is from genome assembly GCA_963513935.1 of Aphrophora alni. Classification (NCBI taxonomy): domain Eukaryota; kingdom Metazoa; phylum Arthropoda; class Insecta; order Hemiptera; family Aphrophoridae; genus Aphrophora; species Aphrophora alni. The sequence goes on from OY740769.1 coordinate 82,506,592, forward strand.
TAATGCTATGACCTAATAATAGAGAGTGATGTCATAAACTATTCAATAATAGTGTATATTCTGACACTGCACTATATTATTTGAACTGAATGTAATATTTCCAGTTTGTGATTAATCTGTGTTTAGTCGCAGCATGGTCGTTCTTCATTATGATGTACAATGGGGGGACCCAAAAATAACGGGAATCGGGCTGGTGAGGAGAGGAGGTGGGTGTGGCCGGTCGGCCAGAGAGAGAGTCTCGAGTCACATTGCTACATATCAGTGTGCGACGTTTGTTTGCTGTGAGTGGATCAGTTCGTCCGTGAGAAATTTTTTTGTGAAAGACCTTTTTCCGTTTCGGTGAAAACGTAAAATGACTGACTGCCGGGAGTGTGGCTGTGAAATTTTGTTTCCTGTTGGGGAAAACGCCCATGGAATCGCTTGTAATCTTGTGACCAAAATTTGGTATAACAATATTGAAAAATAAAGAAGTTATGACCAAATTTCCATTTTTTGAGCCCCCCCCCCTCGTATGTAAATTATCATTGAACTTGAAAGAACATTCTTTAAAACTATTTATAAATAATAGGCCTACATAATTGATCATTACATTTGAATCTTTATGGGGTAATGAGACCATTTTTATGAAATTAACTATTGAGGTTATAACAGCTGTGAAGACAAATAATATTTTCATTGTTGAAAAGAATTGGAGACTTACTATTTTATTAGGTAATAAAACCAGGGCCATATTTTCATTTTTATTGCTGTGAGCTAATAATAGTGTTGTTAATATACTATTCAATAATAGTGTATATTCTGACACTGTACTATATTATTTGTACTGAATGTAATATTTCCAGTTTAAGATTAATCTGTGTTTAGTCACAGCATGGTCGTTCAGCATAATTTATTTTCAAGCTTCAACGATAATTTACATACAACGCCTGGCCGCAATACAGTAAAGGATGTGTTAAAAAAAAAAAAAATCTTATTGTACGTTGTCGTAACCAGATCAATGCAAAAATAACGCAAGCATGGCCCTGGTCTTTATTTTTATGAATAGGGGGAGGGGATGAGGTTTGAAGGTTAGTAAAATATTTCTGCACCCTTTATTAGCATATAAAATGGCAAAAAATATCATAAGACTAATCTTAAGTCTAGAGTATATGGAGTGTAAAACAAATGTTTTTATGTTTTATAGGATGATAAGTGCCGTTACCAACCATCCCAGTCAGGCGCTACAGACTCAGGTTTTGTTGATATTCCTCAAGGAAATGAAAAGAAGTTGAAAGCAGCCGTTGCTACTGTAGGACCTGTATCTGTAGCCATTGATGCCAGCAATGAGTCATTCCAATTTTACAACGAAGGTAAATTGTTATTTCAATGAAATTTGACTTTCTTGCAAGACCCATCTCATAAATTATTTAAATCTGTTTAGTTTATAATAGAGAGGCCTGTTTATTTATCAGCTTGCCTTTCTCTGTGCTACTATTTAATTAGTTTAAACATTTATCTTTTAAAATAATCTTTCTTCAACGAGGGTAAATTTTGAAACTTATCTGTCTGAGTGTAAATTTGTTTCTTAACACTTTGAAGCCTAACTCTCTAATGCACTGCTTTCCTATTATGTCTGGGTGTTTTGGACATGTTTTTAAAAAATTGTGGTATTTGTTATATTTATTATATATTACTTATTATATACAGTATCATTTTAAACCCAAAGAAATTACCTTTTTAAATATATATACATGTAAATACATATTTTGCTTACAGTAAACACGCCTTAGTCTTGAAAAAGGGTAAAATACACACACAAACAAAAATAGCTACACAGCACTAATTGGCCTAAGGTTGTCACTAAAAAGTCTGGATCATTATTTTCATCAATTTCGCCCTCAGAATCAAAAATCGGTTCATTCACATTTTCTCTCAAAATGTCACTAATTGAATTATTTCCATCACCTTGGCCGTTTATATGCCGATATCGCGATCGTATAGAATTATTTAGTGCGGCCCAATGTTTACTCAGGGTTCGGCGGCGAGCCCAGCTTCGTAATATTTTTATTTAGTCCAAATCAACAGCACAGACAATTCGAAAATCAAAGACATACAAAGATAAATAATCAATTAGCTATACGAAAGTGCCGAATCCCGATTATATGCCGACATCGCGATCGTATAGAATTATTTAGCGCAACCCAGTGTATACTCGGGGTTCGGCGGCGAGCCCAGCTTCGTAATATTTTTATTTAGTCCTAATCAACAGCACAGACAATTCAAAAATCAAAGACATACAAAGATAAATAACCAATTAGCTATACGAAAGTGCCGTAACCCGATTATATGCCGATATCGCGACCGTATAGAATTATTTAGCTCGGCACGATGTATACTAGGGGTTCGGCGGCGAGCCCAGCTTCGTAATATTTTTATTTAGTCCTAATCAACAGGACAGACAATTCAAAAATCAAAGACATACAAAGATAAATAACCAATTAACTATACGAAAGTGCCGTAACCCGATTATATGCCGATATCGCTACCGTATAGAATTATTTAGCTCGGCACGATGTATACTCGGGGTTCGGCGGCGAGCCCAGCTTCGTAATATTTTTATTTAGTCCAAATCTACAGCACAGACAATTCAAAAATCAAAGACATACAAAGATAAATAACCAATTAGCTATACGAAAGTGCCGAAACCCGATTATATGCCGATATTGCGATCGTATAGAATTATTTAGCGGGGCCCGATGTATACTCGGGGTTCGGCGGCGAGCCCAGCTTTGTAATATTTTTATTTAGTCCAAATCAACAGCACAGACTATTCGAAAATCAAAGACATACAAAGATAAATAACCAATTAGCTATACGAAAGTGCCGAAATCCGATTATATGCCGACATCGCAATCGTATAGAATTATTTAGCTCGGCACGATGTATACTCGGGGTTTGGCGGCGAGCACTGGCGTGACTGCCCGACCTATACTCGGGCTTAGGCTTCAATGTGTTAATGATATTCTACCCATTTAATTTGAACTTTGATATTTCCATATTTTATAATATGCTTAACCTTTGTTAAAACTAGTAATTTTAGAATTTTGCATGGATGAATTTTTATGGAATATTCTTTTCTTCCAATAGATGAAAGGATAGTGTGAATCTTTCTGGTCGTATTTATAAGATCTGATATGTTCTCCAAATTGTGTCTTTAGTTTTCGTCTTGTATTTGTTACATTACACACAATTATATTATTAGATCTGGAGAGGCTATCAACTTGGCTTTTAATTAAGAACAGTATAAGGTTAAATTTAGTAAATTTGATTTGAATTGTAGATTGAAAATATTTGATTTTTCTTTAAATGTTGAACATATATATTTTAAAATTAATGTTATAATTTTAACTTTCAGAAACATTTGAATTTAATCCTGTATAATTTTTGAAGAGTATTATGTTGTATTAAATCTTTGAATGTTACACTGAAATTGGTATAACTTTAGATTTTTTGTTTTTCTTAAATATAACTTTTTTCTCTAGCTCTGTAGGTGACAAAAAGGGTGATACAAATAAATAAAACTAATTTTGAATTATTGTTTTTATTTTTACAAAATATTGAATATTTTAATCAAAAATGTTACAAATATTGAGGATGTCAATCAAGAAAGGAGCTAATATAACAAAGGAAAATGAAAAATATTGAATCCAACGCTTCAAAATATTAATTTTGTTTTGTATGGTAATCCTCAAAACAATCTTGGAAGTAGTGGAAATTTGTTTGTGCAGGTTTTGTTCATATGAGATGTCTCGCAGTGTATCCCTCTGTTGACAGAAACATTGCAACAACTTTTTTCAGGTCCACTCTCACTGTTATGTAAAATAATATTCTCTTCTTCATTACTCTTTCATTATTTACACTAGAGAATGTTCTCTCCATTATTCTGAGTACAAATTCATCAAAATCCGGATCATCAGCATTAATTAGCTATAGTGAAATAGTAATAGATATAAGATATAAATAAAAAGACTAAATCATACTTCGTAGTTGACTGGCTACCCTGGCGAAGGTAGGAACTCCCATCTGTCAGCACCGTCCGCATGTCTTAGCCCTCAATACAGGTTAACTGCAATTACAATATTCTACCACTGTCATAATTCCCAAAACATATTCAAGGTGTTCACAAACACTGACTCTCATACTAGCCTGCACTCTGTCTGTTATTTCATGAACTAATATGTGACAATGGGTATTTTTGTGTGGTATCCTGTCAAAGCCGGATTGAGCAAGAAATATATCCCTATTACATGAAATCACGTCAATAACATTCATGAGTTAACCCTCAAAATTCTCTTCAACTCAGGTAATAGTAATCATACATTCCTAAAACTTTCTTCGACTCACCTAAGTTGTAAACATCACTTTTTTTTCAATTCAGCATTTCACCCACTATATATTGTCCTATTAGAATTATTAAGTACTATTGTTCCATACTTTTCATATTCATATAGCCCAGTATTTATAAAACGTTACAAATTATCAGTCATAAAATTGTAAAGTTAGTGTATTTTGCTGGTAGTGAGATTACACTATAATTAATGGAGATATAAAAATTATAGAAAATCAAGAGTTTATAACACGTTCTACAACTCATCTGAGTCCAACATTTTTTTTTAAAATTCAACATTCCGCCTACTATAAATTTTGAGGCGGAATCACAATAATTTAGGTACAATTGTAAAAATAATGCTCCAAACTTTTATACTCATATAAACAAAAATTTACGAAACGTAAGAAAAAATATATACTCAATGTACTACATTTGTCGTAATATAAGACAAAATTATGTTTTTATATTTTTCTTCCTCTTTCAATCTGTGCCTTACCTATGATCGTAGGTCTCATAATTATTGAGATATAAAAATTCTATGAAATGATGACCAAGATTAATCCTGTACGTTTTCTTTTCGACACATTGATGAATTGTCAATTATCGATTAGTAATATTTAGATGTTTTTGAAGATCTTTCGATTGGTTTATTGATTAATCCTGTGTTACAAATATTTTGTTTGGACTGTACAAGCAAATTCGTCATTCCAAATATGTTGAGGGGACCTTTGTTCTTCACTCACTGTGTCATTTCTCATGCTGTCGCATACGGGTATATTGAGGTTATTATTTTGAGAGTTTATTACTTTGCAATTTATTGTTAATTATTTATTATGTTATGTTAATATGTGGTGGTATAGATTTATCTTCACAAGTATATTGTACAACTATTGTGCTTGGATAGCCTAAAAATTTTTTTTGCTATTTTATTCAAAATTGTTGGTAATTTTTTCATTCAAATTTTTGTAACGTAAAGACAATTTTTCTCATTCTTGATTAACTGACTACAATATATCAATTTTAGAAAATTTATATATTCACAGTTCAATTCTACGTACATTTATAATATAACCTTGGGTTTTGCTTAAAATAAATATTTTTGGTGAATTTTTTAATATAAGCCTAACTTTTTAGCTATTTTGTACTTTTCTTTCTTATTTTTCTTACTTTTTTGTTCTTAAAAATTGATTTTTCTAATATAAATTGATATTTTTTACAAACTTTTATTGAAAATTACCCTAAAAAATATTTGATATATATATATATATATATATATATATATATATATATATTATATATATTGCTTTTTTTGTGGTGTTTTAGCTTCTGTTATACCACCGTTTTTTGATTCTTGACATACTACTTCCAAATTTTGTGTCCAATTTTTTTTTTTATTACATACATAAATTATACTTAGTGAGTCTAACAAATGTTATATTACAAGCTGCGTTTTGTATAAAATATCTATTTTTGGTGAATTTTACAAAATAAGCCTAACTTTTCAGCAAGTCTTTATTTTTATTTTTCATACAAATAGATTTTTCAGATTGTAATTTTTATAAACTGATTAATTTTTTTATCAACATTTATTCACAACTATATTACAAAAACTTTTGTATATCTTGAAAAAAAAATACAAAAATTTTGTTGTGGTGTTTTGTAGGTGTATATTATGAGGAGAATTGCAGTTCTGTAAACCTTGATCATGGTGTATTAGTTGTGGGTTATGGAACTACTGTAGACGGTGAAGACTATTGGCTTGTCAAGAATTCTTGGGGAGAGAAATGGGGAGATGATGGTTACATTAAAATGGCACGTAACCGTGACAACAACTGTGGTATTGCTTCTTCGGCAAGCTACCCTCTCGTCTAAAAATGTACCTTATATTGATGCACTTTTGTGATATATTTTTTATTTTGTTTGAATAAAATTAAGTTCAATAATGTTCTGATTTCAAGTGATTTACTGCTGCTCAAATACTACTGTTGTCTGTTTACCAGTATTATTTTAATTGAGTAGACATGTTTATTTGATTAATAGAATATTAGGACTAGTAATATCTGTGAATTGATTATCTTTAGTTTGCATTGGATGTTATGTTTAATTTTGTATGATAAATAGGATTTAAATCAAATAATAGGTAATGATATATCATTCCATTTTGTATAACTGTATATAACGAAGACATGATACTGTATCTTTTACTGGTTTTTAATATGATGTGTTTTAATTAAAGTGTTTTTCAAAATAAGTTGTTTAATTTTTGTTTTTCCCGCTAGTTTTAAAATAAACAATACACAAGGGGGGAGGTATGCAATTTAAAATGTAGGGCCTATTAGTGGTGTTTTACATTTTCCAATAGACATGAAAAAAAAATGTAGAAAAAATATTTGTATCAATTATAAAAGTAACGATTTTTTACAAAAAACAAAACAAATTATACAAAATATTTTTCTTTTACAATTTTCCTTCCATTCTATTTCAGAAGAGTATTGTATTATCAACTTTTCTTAACCCATTAGCATAGACATACGGAACTGTTCCGTATAGTCCCCGAGCGACCCACTAATAGACATACGGAACTTCTCTGTGTCCCGGAAAACAACGTTCTTTATCAAGCGTAGGTTTGACGTAGTTTCGAATAAATGTGTTAGGTGACAGCAGGGTCCAATGAGAATGGTTTCTTTGCATTTTATTGTGAAAATTACGATCAAAATGTAATTAAATTGCACTTTTTTATGAGCAGTGTTCACGCGCAGTCCCAGTGAAACCTTATGATGTGTGTGATATAAGCTAGATTTATTCAGTTTATAATACAATATCGTTATTATACTTTTAGAATATTTAGATTACTTGATGTTGGCAACACTTGTAAGCACCGTATCAAATAAACAGATGACTTCTGTGTTCTGATTAGGTTATAAACATTTGTTTTGTTTACTGTTTTAGTGAATACTTACGTTGTGCTGCGTTTCGTAAATAAAAATTATAGAAAATCGTTATTGTATGTAACTTATATTTGTTATAGAGAGAATTTAATTTAGAATAAAATGGTGAAAACGGAACTAAAATCACTAAAAACATAACTAAAAACGAATCAAAAGTTATTTATATTTTTCTAATAATGTACAAAATCAGCCATTTTAATTGCTAGATTAGGGTTAAGCAAAGTTTCCGGAAAAGGCTAGGCCAATGGGTTAAAATAAATTTTTGTAAATTAATTGTGTGTAACAATTATTTTAAAAATTAATTTTTATATACAAAATTTAAAATTAAACAAAAGCTATCATATGGACGGACTTACTTTAAAAGTTGCATAACGTTTTTGCAAAGTTTGAAAATTGGCTGTTTTCACAAATTAATTACTCAGAAACTATAAGAGATATTTTCGAATTGAAAAAACCACATTAAAATTTGAACTTTCTTCTTACCACATGTAAAAGTTCATATCATTACGATGTATAGTTAGGGAGCTACAGGCGTTCTAAAAGGTATTGCAAGTGGCGAAACGTGAAATGTAAAATCTGGTATTTTTATTGACATAAATTGCAATAACTCTTAAACAATTTGAGATTTTAAAGTGATTTTTTCAGAGATTACTCTCTTTTCTCTAAAAAAACTTCTATTTTGAAACATTGTAAAGGTTTATTAAAAATTTTTTATTCCTGAAATATAATTTATTTATGTTTCTATATATTAAATGAATGAGAAATAAATGTACATTCGCTGTAAGATTTTAGAATTTAGGATTAATACCAATATTAGCCCAATATTTTATTATTTAAAAAAAAAATTAACTTTCTAAGGTTATATATTTAAGGCTCTGTTCCACCTCCGCCATATTAGATTCATCTCCCATAAGAATAATGCAACACTTCGGCAGTTGTACTGATGTCAATTTTCATCTCAGATTTATTGTTAAAAGATCGTTTTAAAGAACAGTTGAACACGGATGTTTCTCTTTTTAAAAATTGGGGATATAATCAATAGTCGTTGAACAAATGGAGGGGACATTTGTAAATCGATTTTCTATTTTATTTTTTGTGAGTCAATGAATGATATTTTCGAAAAATTTAAAAAAGGAAAACCGTCAGTGTTTTATTATCTATTACAATAAATAATGCCGAAGTGTCTAACAACACGTTTTAATTCTTCAAACATTTTGTAGTTTTTTACATAATGCAAAATATAACTATTAATCTAAACTATTTTTTCTAAACATTTGTAATTCATTTATTTCTTTTACATTATTAATCACGTTAATCAAAATTACTAGACAATTCGACATTACAAATTATTAAAGCATTTCATTGCGTGACGAATAGTACTCATTATATATACATTTGTTTTGGGTTTTCCATTACAACGCTCTGGATGTCACGTAACTACAGAGCTTTCTCCCGCAAAGCTGGACTGTCATATCTTCCTGTGTTGTAGTTAGTTGTTTTGGGATAGGTGGGAGAAGGTTTAGTCTAGTCGTCTAGCGAGGAAGTTGTATTAGAGCCATATTGTGAAAATTATATTGTGATAAGAGGGATAGTTCAAACACGATTCTCTACTTGCGGTCATTTAGTGTGTATTATGTGTAGAAACTAAGTATTGTATTTTTCAACAATTAATTGTAATTACATTTTCTATCCTGTTGCTTGTTTCAAAAACAATGGGGAGTAAGATTCAAATTGCAAGAAAACGAAGAAAAGTCGTGGGACTTCGAATCTTCAAGAGTGACAGGTTTTAAAATCTTTTGATTTGACTTAAAGTAATGTTAAAAAGAAAAAACATTACTTCTACAAACATTCCGCTACTTCCGACAATAATGTGTGTATTGACAATGCGAGTGTAGCCCTAACACCATAAGTGGTATGATTATTGATGAAGTCATAGAGAGTACTCCAAGCTTAGTTAGAGTACTCCAAGAGAGCGTTTTTTCTTATGGTATATAATTTTGGTTTTTTTAATAGGCTGCTATTGTCAGATACCACACAAAGAATATTTCGTACTTTGGCGTAAAAAATAAGTACTGTGTTGTATGTGCCCGATCTGCACAGCTAAGGAGCATTTCTCGTCACAACTGTTTCAAAACTGGAGTGGAAGTTTTAGCAGTACCTATGAAAGGTGTTGTCATCGTGGAAAGTTTTTTACAAAGTATGGAAATGTATGGCATATTCAAAGAGGGGTAGCAGACGGCGACAGAAGTGTTTACACAAAGATCCTTGAAGCAAGACAACTTGACTGTACAATAAATTGAGTACCGAAATCATCATCTTAGGAATTATTGTAATAAATTAAGAGGTATTGTGACCACTTCTCTTGGAAATGCAACAAGGAAGACATACGTAACAATGAGACTTGCAATAGGTAGTTATATTTTAAGATGCAGGGTAGATGTTATTAAAGCATAGAAATTCTGAAGGCAGGACCATATCAGAGAAGTCAGCAAGGTTGGTGGAAGATCTTTTGAATGAACCTAGCCATATCTTCTGAGAACACTGTTTTTGTTTAAATTAGGCTACTTTTTTAATGGTTTGAAGGAAGGAGAAAAAAATCTTATTCCAGATATGAAAAAACGTGGTCTCTACTAAAAAGTAATGGCAGCTGTCGATGTGCTAACTGATCACAGTCATCACCTTATACATAATCTAGAAAGTAATTTGGCAGAATAGTATAGTTTAGTTGTGGCTCATTTTACTGGTGGAAAACTCACTGAAGGGGTCTTACCAAGCAAGATGTGCTGCAGCTGTAGTAAGCCATAACACTGGCAGAGAGTATTATAGTCTTCACAAAATACTTCATCAATCTAGTCCTGGGAAATATGCAAAATTATTCGAAAGCAGATCAAGAAGAAAAATCAAAATGGCTCACCAAATAAGATTTTCAGTATACTGAAAGCTAGACATTCATTTAATGTTATGCTGATTGACAAACATCAGATAAAGATTGTGGTCCATTAACACAAAAGCTTGATCTGGATTCTGAGACTAAAGTTGAGCAGCATATGAAAAATTTAAGTAAAACGAAGGAAGAAACAAAAATTCTTGAGGGGACTACGACTACGAAGAAACAAGCTAATAGCACTCACTGGCTAGAAGAGCTGTGGACCAGTAGTAAAACGAATCCTGTATTCCTCAGTAGAAAGTGCAGCAACAACTTATGAGAAAGAAAATGAAAAACGTGCCTTGATAGACATTGAAATAAAATGATCTAAACAAAAACAGATAAAAGAATGTGGTTTGTTTGTAGATAACGAACTTCCATATCTGGCAACAATTCCTTACAGCAACAGTATGTAATTGTTATATGACAATGCAAATATTTAATCTGGAAGTCACACTCTTTTTTTTCTGGAAGTAGAAATAAGATTAAAAATGGAAATTTGGATTAGATTGAGCTGAGTGTGGCTGAACAAACATAACCTACAATATGTTCTCAAAAAAAACAAGAAGTTTGTGCATAATGTTTTTATTGGATATCATTTAAGTTTCTTTAGATTTTTTATGTTTCATGAAAATTAATCACTTGATGGATTTATATTTTAAAACAACTGCATTAGATAGCAGCACCTTACTGAGAATTAAAAAATCCAAATTATGTTAAATAGTACAAACTTTTATCGCCAGGAAACAGTATCTTACAGGATGTATTATAAATATTGATTTGAAATATTAAATCTGCAATAATATTACCGACATATATTTTCTCAGTGAGGCAGAACAAATATACTAAAACTAGCTGTACCCGGCCACGCGTTGCTGTGGCTCATCTGGTTAAATGGAAAATAAATAAAAGACATAAATAAAGACATAAATTAAAATATGTTTATTTAAACAATGCTTGTGGGTAGGCTACACAATATTTTTTGTAGTTCCATTCTTTGTGTATATATACAGATTATCTGGTTAACGTAGCAATCCGTTTCTAGATCTAAGCCACACAATTCTAAATTTTGGCCCTGAGCTTTGTTAATGGTAATTGCAAATGCCAATCGAATTGGGAACTGCAATCTCTTAAATTTAAATGGCATGTCTGTTGGAATTAAAGGAATGCGAGGAATGAGGACATCATCATTTTTGTAAGGTCCTGTCAAGATTGTTGCTTCTATGACGTTGTTTATTAATTGTTTCACTGCAAGTCTTGTGCCGTTGCAAAGCTTTGGCTGGTTGATATTTCGCAAGATGATTATCGGCACACCGATTTTCAATTGCATTAAGTGTGGTGGCATCCCTAGCAGATAGAGTGAATTTAAAAATTCTGTTGGGTAATTATTTGCTTCATTTGCTTCAACAACAGTGTCGACGGACTTGTATGTGACTACCTCGCTTTGAATTTTAGTCTGAATAATATTATTTAGTTCGTAGACGTCTTTGTTCTTGGAGGCAAGAATAGCTCGTTCACTCAGCCAATCGCAATTCTTATAATTGGTTTGAATATTGGGAAATACTTGAACATTTTTATGTTGGAAATATGGAACCAATTGAAACATTTTTTAAAATAAAAAGCTACACTATCCCAGAGTAACATAGAGTAGGATTCATTTTGATAAAAACATTTTTTATATTCCATATTATTTGTAAATTTATTTTGAAAATCGTAAAAAAATCTTTGGGCATTAAACCCAGTGTCTAGCAGCTGTAGTATCAATAAATAAACAACATTATGAAAAACTAAAAAATTACTATTGAAAGATGAAATTTATAAATATCAATAGAAACGTACTATGCCAAAGATGTGCACAACAACATAAATTATGTGTGTATGTTGCCATTAAGGTAGGTAAAATAAATTAAATATAATTTTAGGTTAGGCCTAGAAAGATGAACCAATACATATTTCTTGAATGTACCTATTGGCATTCATTACCATAGCAGCCAATTTAATAAAATAAATGATGAAACAGTTGATTCGGATGTCCAGCTAGTACAAATAATATTTTTAAGTTAGGCCTAAAAAATTGAACCAACATATATTTCAACACACACAAACTAATAAAAGCTTGCGTTAAGATAATAATATTTAAAATTAAGAAAACAATATGTTACAATCTAATTTAAAAAAAAAAAGACATTAGAATTTAATAGTAGGCTAGGCCTATTTATAATATGGTAAATGATATATTTCATAAATTGAAAATTGCCTCTTTTATTTATAACAATACAAAATCTCTGTCCTAATTAATATTCCCGAGAAAATAACATTGTGTACAATAACCTGTTTTAAAAAAGTTATTATTTATGTAACATTTAGATAAGTTTTTATTTAAATTGTAGGCCTAACTGTTACAATTTTATGTTTTGTATTTATAAAGATTCTTTAATTTTAAAATAAAGATATAAATATTGTCTTTTAAGTGTTTTTTATTTCATATTGATATATTAATTATCTTAGAAGTAATTAATTATATAGTTATGTTATTATAAAATTTGGAAGTGTAATACAGTTTAGATTATAAAATAAATGGGTTTTTTGAATTGTAGGCCTAGTTGTTACAATTTTATGTTTTGTATTTATTAAGATTTTTTAATTTTAAAAGAAAGATAAAAATATGACCTTTTAGGCCTAATTATTTTTAATTTTATATTGATAAATCAAATGGTTTAATATAGTTATTAATATTAAAATGATGAAAATAGGTTATGACAAAAAAAATGTTATTTGAGTTATTGTAATTTTTTATTTAATCTGGTTTAACCAAATGAAAGACGGTGAAAAAATACAAAAAATTATTTATACTCACGAAATTAATGCTATAGTAAATGTTATTGTACTAACGGAATATCTTACAAAATAATTGATTTAAACATTTGTTAATTACAACAATACATTTGGAAACATTGAAAATATTTAATATAGTGTGTTTTGTTTTTACTTCAACAGATGTCGTTGTTCACAAAAACCTATCTTAAAAGCTAGAAATCCAAATAGGCTACATACAGTCGTTTGAAGTTTGAAATCAGCTGATAATGGAAATATAGGAAACAGTTGACTACAGCTGTTATTATTATAGTCCATAAACATATTATGTAATGGCGCTTGCATTTTTGTTAAATATTGAGCATATTTTTTGTTGTTTTTATGTTCATTAGATGCTACAGTTTTTCAAAAAGTATATAAAAACACTCGTGGATTCGAATGGAAATACTGTGTCCAAATTTCAAAGCAATCGGTGAAGAACTTTCTGAGATTATCGATTTTGAACAAACGCACATTTACATTTTTATTTATATAGATAGATAGATAGATAGATTAAGTATTAGAGCCTTAATTTAAAATCTTCTGATGTTCTATTTAATAAATTTTAATACTATTATTTAGGAAAACTGAACAGTCCAGAAAAGCATCCATATAGTCTTAATGGCTTCTAAATATACACTGAAAAAAATTATTCAATTGTTTTTTTTCAACAAAGGCGTACAGAGAGATTGTTTTTATAAGTTCATTGTTCTTATGCAATCTTGTTTATTTTTGGGTGAAAGATGAAATGTAATTTATGATCCTACTTATTCAAGAAACTGTTAATAATATATATATTTAAATATGATTTTACATTATTCAATTAAAATTTAGAATGTTGAATAGGGTTAAATAAATTCTCTCAAAGGATAAAGAAAAATATCTTATATATATATATATATATATACACACAATTTCTATTGATATCGGCGAAGAATGTCCCGTGATATTCTTCTCCAATCACAAACTTCTGTGGGCGTGTATTATATAACTAACGTCTTGCTTCTAATGGTCGCCATCTTAATTCCAGATTTTCGTTCATATTTCGACAGATTATGTCTTTGTTATTAAATATTTATATGAACTCAGGTGATGTTTTATATTTAGAAATATCTACTTAGTATTTCTGTATATCTCATTTTGTCTCTAGGTCTTCTGTATTTTTATAATCGGCGAAAGATCGGAGTTATATTTTCAATTCGGTTATTTTCCAAGTTGACCTTTCACGTCTAGATAAAAACAAATTATTTAAGTTTTCTTGTCTTTAACTGTGTGTTCTTTTTTTTTATGGATTAATCAAATTCTTAGGCGCAATTTTAATATAGGTTTTGATTTGTTTTAGATTGACAATTTTCTGGATTAGTTATAATTGGGTCGGAAAATATTAGATTTAGAATTTGTTTTGATTCGAGTCTTATCTTTTTGCCGCTAGGCGCGTGTATGTTGACGTTTAAAATCAAATGAATGAAATTGACTTGTTTTTCTTTTTGTATTTAATACCCTTTAAAATTAAAATTTCGCAAAATCCTTTCTTAGTGAGCGTCTATGACCTCATACAAATATGCCTTTAAATTTTGGTATCAATATCTTTGTTGGTTTTTGCTCTACGTTGATTCTCTGTCAGTCATTCATTCAGTCAGTCAGTCAGGACAAAGCCGTTTATATATAGTGATATTTATCAATTTGTCCCGGCTCACTGAAGGAAAGTCGGTAAAGAATATTACAGATTTATTAATTATTTTTTTAAATAACAATTAATTCATATTCTTTTAGTTCATGTAAATAATGCTAGGGTGCAGGTAAGTAGAGTAATTTATTATTTTCAACTCTCAATACGCCCATGGAAAGAGCTTATCAGCTTGGTACATGGAAAACCTTTCCTGTTTCCTTGTCCCATGTGATAGGGGTACTAACAGGAAGGAAGGTGGTTTTTAGTGAGTAAGAATCTCACACTATTGGGAAGAGCGGATTTCTCCCATTGTCTTTTGAAGATTTTCCACCTATCCTGCGAAAGTAAAAAAGGAAAAAGAAAAAAAAATTATTTTCAACATAAATGAAATGTGCAATGGAGGTATTAATGACTTTTTTTTTCTCAGTGAGGTGACACAAAATTTTGAATATTTACTTTTTTGAAAACCATCTTCTGATAGGTGCAGCTATCTGAAATCAGTTTTATAAAGTAATATTATTTATACTCACACTTATTTATTTTTGGTCGATTTTTATACAAAAGCTGTTAAAATCAGGATCCTGTCTCTTGAGTGTGTCCTTATTATTAACTTATTTGTTTAATCAAATTTGAAATCTGTAAGATTGTTGTTATAAATAGCCTATGTGTACCAAAAATATTGCACAAACTTTCTGAGAGACACATACATAATAAAAGTAATAGGGCAGTACCTACTTGGCAGGAATTTTTTTAAAAATTTTGTAGGAGCCATGGAATATCTTTAAGATGAAGAGGGAGATCTGATCTTCCCAATAGTGTGAGATATTTACTCACCTAAAGGCTCACTTTTCTTTCTGTTTAGTACCCCTATCACATATGACAAGGATTCCGAATGGTTTTTCATATACCAAGCAGGTGGTAAGCTTTTTCCATGGACATTTCAAGATGATAAATTTAAAAAAAGTAAAAATTTATATAACCGTGCAAAGAGTGAGATAAAGCCCTGGCTAGGACAGAGTCCAGGTAGGAATATTTATTTCAGATATCCAGTTTAGTTCATAATTCAAAATTTAACCACTATTTAATGTAACAGTAGATATTTATTGTTGAAACTCCACATTCAAGGATTAAATAAAGTAATAAAGCTAAAGTTTTAAAATTATTTTAATAATATAAATGATCTACAATTGTTTCGCCTTGCGGCATCATCGGACAATCGATTGTTGCCGCAAGGCGAAACAATTGTAACTCATTTATATTAAAATAATTTTCAAACTTTAGCTTTATTTAATCCTTTAACCACCATGTTGCAGTACCTATTTGCTAATACAACAACCAACGGTTTAACTATTTTAACATAATTTAAAATGTTAATATATATGAAAAGGTGTAGAATTTTGTTATTCATTAGATCTACACAGAGTATAAGTATTTAATTTTTTCTGATTAACCCAAACGCCACTTTGAAAATAGACTTAAAAGCTATGAAACAGAAGTGTTTAAACCATTTGTATATGAAAGTTTGTCACATGAAATCTTCCAAATGCTTTTTTTTTATCTAAACAAATTTTTCTCCTAAAAATCAATTACTCCATGCTTGATAAATGATAGTGTTTCAAATTGAATATCTTAAAAATCTAAATAATCTATAATCTTTTTTTTCTTGAATTAAAGTCCAAATTTCATACCTATGTAGCCTACAGTTTCTTATTTTATGATTATTTAACCATACAAAGTCTTCAAACATATGTTGGAAGAAGCTAACATCTGTATTCTGTATATTGTCAGACTCCAGATCTTTGGAAATTCTGTGAAACCCCAATGATTAGTAATTTGCGCATCTTTGAATTGCAAGCTCTGCTGATGGGCAAATATATAGTGCTATGAACTCATGCACGTTATGGTTGGAAGGGAATAAGTATGATAATAGAAGCTACATTCATTGCTCTAATATATAACAGTATTCCCTGTCTAAATGGAAGAAGACCATCGATGCAGCAAGGTTGTCTACCAACACTGGCTAATGGATTCCCTCCTGTTTTACCAAAATTTCCCGGTCTTTTTCGTACATTTTCTATCTAAACGTATTTGGATTTTTAATATAACTTGTGATCGAACAAAAAATATTAATAGAATAAAATTATCGATTACAAATTGCTGAAAATATTGAAATTAATATGAATAGTGCATTTATAAAGATAAACGCGCACCGAGACAGTACTATAAGGACTGCAAGGAAATAACTATTTGTTACATTATTTCTTATTAAGGTTATCGTACTACTACATCAGTACCATCGGGAGAGTGCCACAAATGCTCCCTTGTTCCACCGTTTATAAAAAGTTCGGGTGAGAAAATTAAAATAAATGTAGGCCTAGTTAAAATGGTGATAATGCAAAAAGTTATCATAATTTATATTTTATGTTGAATTTAAATACATTTATTTTACTGTGTAGAGTGAAGGTTTTCACTAAACACAACTAAACTGAAAATTATCTTTTAATTTAGACAATAGTAAGTTTCATATCTATATCAACTGTAAAATACATTACTGTATTGTCATTAAAATTTATTTTTTAATGTTTACCAATCCATATTCCGCCCGTGTGCATAGCCCTCCCTCCATAAATTCCTGACAGTGCAGTATCTACTGACCGACCCAGCCTACATCTTAGCATAAACTAATAAATACCATGTGTTGTATAGTTTGTAGCATTAAAAGAAATTAAAAGTATCAATTTCTTCTAAAAGCTTTAAGAATAATAGTTGTAATATTTATTCCAGATCAATGTTTACTTTAAAACTCTGCAGCTAGTTTATCTGTTTAAATCGAATGTTATTACATGCCCTTAAAATTAATTGTTCATTCCAAGATTTACTTTTTAATTCCATTGTGATTAACTATAAACTAAATTTAGGCCTATGGGTGTTTAGCGTCAAATTCATCCTTACAAATGATGTAGCCTATATTTATGTAGTTTATATTTTTAAAGGCAACTTATATGGAGTTGAAATTTTTCATGCTACTTAATGTTATAAAAGACTCAATTTGAGAAAAATATTAAACAGATTTTCTTTACTCATTTCAAAATTGTGGCTATTTAAACTTTTTAACATCAAATATCTCAGAATCTGTTAATTACTAGTTAACCCACTAAGTCTCAATCAAGATAAAGCAGAAACCATATTTTGTTTTAAGATCGTAAATTGTAAAATTGTGCACAGACAATTTGCATTTATAATATAACCCAGATGCATTAGATTTTGGATAAACCAGCAGACTGAAGATCTGTTGTGAATACAAACTCTCCCTCATTCGTGTCATTTCCTTTTCCCTCTCTTCCATTGAAACATTTCATAATTTTCACCTAAATAGCGAATACAAAATCTTGATAGACTTGGCATTCTATCAAGTATATTTAAAGTCCAACAAATGACCATCACAACGCCTGAGACTCCAACTAGATTATATAAAATTATGGAAATCCAGACTCCTCACCTCAAAATAATCAATTAAAAATATTTCCTGATACATTTGGAACTGATAACCATTTCAAAATCATTTTAAATTAATTACCGGTAAACTACACCAGAAAATTATAATATAGACATGAAAAAACGATTTAAAATTTATTTTCAACATTGAAATGGGAAAGTGTAGGCGAAAAATTAACAAGATCCAGACGGAAGCCGCCAAAACAAAACAAATTATAAAAGAGCAAAACCTTAACTGAGGGAACAAAAACTGTATTTATGGATAAAGAATCAAGGCATCTGGAAGGTCTGTTACAAATGTATACAAAATTCAGAAGAATTTATTAGAATTCAAAATCCTAATGGCCGCTGTCAAAATAAGAAAATTAGGGGACACACCCACAAAGGGAAATCGTAACTCAAATTGGTTGATGAAACCTCATTGTACTCTTCCAATGCCCATTAAAATAAAATTCCTTATATATATAATTTAAATATGCAAATTAGATAATAATTAATTCCTATTTGAGAAGTTATTTTACCTCAGTAATAATATTAATGTAGACATCTATCATACTAAAATTTTATTTCTTTCAATTTCAAAATTATAATTTTTTTAAAAAGAGAGAAATGATCTAATTTTGATAAAATAAGCTCCATTAACATAAATACAGAAGGCGGCAAAATTAGAACGTTTCCGGAGTGCAGTGAAGTTGAAAAGGAGGAATTGTTGTTGGGACGCCAAAAGGAAAAGGACGTATCCCAGACGTAGGAGTCTCTATATCAAGAAGAATCAGTGAAATCCAATAGTCGAGAGTGACAAAGTATTCACAAGAAAAAGTTAAATAGTGTGGTGTGTCGTAAAGTCATTGTTTATCGTCGGACCTACGTAATAATGAAGATATTATGAAATACAATCCAGCAAATTGGTGAGATCGAAATAGTTTTAGCTAGCCTATTTAAAATCCAAATATATAAATCCAAAGACCCCCATTTACATTAAGACACTAAGCCTAAGAGGCCGTGATTCTATTTTATAATTTTTTGGAGTGATAAAGACAATGAATTAATTGAGCTATAAACAATATCTTCTCATACCATTGGATATTTTCATTCTTTTACCTTTGAACTATTACTTTGTATTTAATTTGTGTTTTTTTTTTTTCAACTTAGATCCAAATATTTTAATTCATTTTATGTTTATTGTTGCTGCCCTTAGCCTTGAGAAAAGCCAGCACTGACCCCAAAACTTGTGATAGACTTGAACTCTATCCTACACCATAATTAATGAACAATGACCAATTCTTAATGAATAATATGGTATTTTAAGGATTTGTTAAGGTTAAATAATTTAATTTCATAAAAACTTCAATTTAATAGCAAAGACTTATGAACTATGCATTCAAACCTATATTTTTAAATTTTACACATTTTAAATTTATTCATTTTGTTAATAAATCTAACCTATAATTTCACTGTATCTTGTTTATTTTTTTAAGTGAAGAGAGTCAAACTAATATTAAATATATATATATATATATATATATATATATATATATATATATATATCAAAGTGAGATCGCATAAAAAATTTAAATAACTAATTTTATATGTAAATCATACCATAATACGTTTGATATTGTATAAGCTTTTACGTTATAGCAAGTTGATGCAACAACGTAGGCTATTAATTATTTTTTTTCATTTAAAGAAAGTAGGAGATATGGCACCTTCTTCTTTTTTTAATGTGATAATTGTAGGTTGACTCAAGATTAAGATTGAATGCTTGTCACGTATCACATTGGTTTTTTCAGTGATAAATTTAGATCATCAAATACTTTATAAAATGAACATTTTGACAGAGGTTTTGTGTTTCTTTCCGCAAACCAATTATCACAATAAAATAAATAAATATTGAGCTTGATTTATGAGATAACATAAGATAGAGTAAAACTCGAACACAAGATCTCACAAAAATTACGTTTACTTAATCAAACACGTTTAAACGACAAAGTCACCATCATCAGTAATACACTAGCTACAATAACTCTAGTGCAGTTATAGTTTAGTTATTGTAGCTCATGTATCACTGCGGATGGCGACTTTGTCGTTGAAATGCGTTTGATTAAGTAAACGTAATTTTTGTGAGATCTTGTGTTCGAGTTTTATTCTATCACAATAAAAGTTATATAATTTTCTTTTTGATGTCCATACAGTCTTATAGACTTTTTAATGATATTAAATAATAATGTGAAGGGACTTTTAGATGTGATTGTAAAAACTGAATCAATAATTCATGTCTCGCCATTAATTCCTTATTTGGTCCTTTTCTCCTGCGATTTCCTACATTTCTAGCTTTATTTTTCACTTGATCAGTAGTTTTTTTCTGAATTACGTTGAATACTGTCTTCTTGCAACCAGTTTATAACAATCCAGTCACCCACACCCAATGTTACAAGAAATTTCGCTTTACAAACATATATTTTTCTATGATTTTGTTTCCTCCCGCTTTCTGTGTCTACCTCTTTGTGTAGTAATGAACTTTTGTAAGTCCTCCAATATATATTATTTTTTCATCCCAGGAAAGTTTCCCTTGAAGAGCCTTTCTCTATCCTATTCTGGCAATATTGAGAAATGAAATGTCTTGCTTTAACGTTTGCATTATATTTCTTCCATCTCTCTTTTTGATTTATTTCCACAAAATTTTATTTCTTTTATCTATTATCTTCCTTCCTTTATATTGTTTTTCTTTGTCAGTGAGGGTCATATTCAAAATTAATGAATGAAATTCATTAAGGGTGAAAATAATAAAGAATCTGTTAGAGAATAAGTTGGGCAACAACCCGCCGAAAATGGTACCAAATAAAACCTAGAAATATTTCCAGACCTTCCTGGTTTCCAGAGGCTGATCATAAGTTAACTATAGTTTTTATAGTGGAAATATTATAAAACTAAAATAAAAGAGGAAGAATCATTAAAACAATACTTATAGAAGTTTTTAACATGGATAACAAATTAATTGTACATAATAAATAAAAACAAATATTAATAACAGTTATTTAAATCACTATATTTACAGGAACGGTTGATCCATACTATTTCCCAATTAACAACTTTATACAAAACCTAAATGAACTTGAAGTTTCTGTCTCTGTAGGAGACAAGACCACTTCTCAATTTTGCTTCTTCACTATCCTGAAACAAACAAAATAAAATCATTAAAAATAAATAAATAAATTTATGTTTATGAATACTGTTTTAACCCTTTTAAGACTAAAGGATATTTTTTGACCAAACAGAAAAAGGCTGCAGTCTATTTCTCAAATGTTTCAGAAAAATAATCATAACTTTTTCATTTAATAACATATTTCAATAATTAGTTTACCATTTTCTTTAAATTAAAAGTTTTAAAGGAATAATTTCAAATAGTTGTAAAACTATTTTATATATTATTATCGTTTTGATTTTTTAAATAATGAAGTTTAAAATCATACAGTGAGTACGGCTTGATTTGACCATGGAAGGGACTTTTTTTCATTTTAAACATGTTTTGTATTCAACAGGATAGTTGGTTTTATTATTAAAATGACAAGATGGAATCCATTATGGTACTTACTCAGCCACACCATACAATGTTATATAAAAGAAAATATCTTTTTTAGTTTCTCGAGGTCGTGAAACATGAAGAATAGTAAAAATAACGAAGAACCAAATTTTGGATGATTACCAAACTTACCTTGGTAAGTAATAATAAGTTTATATACATTATGTGAAACCTATAACATCAAATTTCCTATTAATTAGTTCTAGGCCTAAGTTCATAGGAACTTCACTTTCAGTACCATTAAATTCAAAATTAAATTACGCATTAAATATGTATATGTTATATAAGTAATGTTAACACTTCAATGATACAAACAATTTATTAACCAACCATGGTTGTCACGTACATCATATGTGCTAGATAATTCATTAGATGGTCCCAACTCTACAAAAAAAAAAATTGGTAAGCAGTAGTTTCCGATACATAAAACCTAGTGATCAAAACACCATTTTAATTCATACACTGTCCTTGAGGTCATTTATGTCACAAAATTTCCTACTATGCACACGATCACTCACCACACCCCAGAGGTGAATCACAGGGCATCAACTCGGAGGGAATTTGGAGGCCAACACAATGGTCCACCATGACCTATCTATTGACCTAGAAATATGGGGTCAAGATAAGCATGAACATTACGGCCATAATGTGATGGTGCACCATCTTGTTGGAAATATCCTGTATCTGGAAATATCTTGTTGGATCTGCAGTGGTAGTTCATCAATGGTATGTAGCTGCAACATCGGTGATGTCAGTGTGTTAGGGTGTCAAAAAATAGAGCCCAATTATGCCCGCGGCGGTCATGGTATACCACACATTCACCTTTGGGAAGTAGAGTTCATAAACTCTATAGCGATTCTTACATTTTCCGTACCCCCAAAAGTGGTGTTATGTCAGTTTATCATGTCCGCTATTGTGAAAACTGGCTTCTTCACTGAACGCCATCATATTCACAATATCCAGTTGGATATTTGTCAGCTAAAATTGACAGCATTTTAAGCGAACACTTTTGCTCCACTGGGTGACTTGTATGTTGTATAGACACATCCCAAGAATTTTAAGATTCCCCACACAATAGGTTGAGGAATTCCTATTTCCAAAGTACACCATCTGCTTGATTTATATGGACTTAGGAATAAGGCTTGTACAACAGCTATGTTCAATTCATTTCTACCAGTTCTAGCCCATCGTACATTCCTGGGTATTCACAAATTTTTTTAAATGTGATAAATTGTTAAACGGCTTGGTTGGTCATGTGCAAATCATTCTACAAACATGTTATGGACTACTACAGTTGGAGAACCATATACTTCCATACATTACATAATTATACACTTTTCTTAATACTATATCTTTTTGGGTTTCACTTTTAATGTCCTCACAAGTAATAGGTAATGAACTTTCTTTACCATAATATAGA
Source organism: Aphrophora alni (assembly GCA_963513935.1). Classification (NCBI taxonomy): domain Eukaryota; kingdom Metazoa; phylum Arthropoda; class Insecta; order Hemiptera; family Aphrophoridae; genus Aphrophora; species Aphrophora alni. The sequence continues at coordinate 82,529,855 of OY740769.1, forward strand.
TAAGTTCCTAACCAATCTAACTCTTGTTTATTGTCACCATGCTCGACTTTGAGCGGTAAACGTGATAATGCATCTGCATTAGCATGTTTAACTGATTGTACATACTCAATCTTAAAACTATAGCCAGATAAAAACAAAGCATATCGTTGCAAACGACTAGCTGCAAAAGCAGGTAATCCCTTTTTGGACCCAAAAATACTTAATAATGGTTTATGATCTGTACATAAAATAAATTCTCGTCCCCATAAATATTGATTAAATTTCTTTACCCCATAAACCAAACTCAAAGCTTCCTTATCAATTTGTGAATATGCTTTCTCTGCCGTAGATAAAGTTCGCGAAGCATATGCTATCGGCCTCTCAACACTGTCTTTTCCAATAATAGACAACACACAACCTAAACCGGTTTGTGATGCGTCACACGCCAATTTAATAGGTAATTCAGGATCATAATGCGCTAATACTTTAGAAGAAGCTAACAGTTTCTTGACTGTATTAAAAGCTTTTACACATTTTTCATCAAATTTAAACAATACATCCTTTTTAAGTAAATTATAAATAGGATTCAAAACACTTGACATATTTGGCACAAATTTACCATAATAATTAACTAATCCTAAAAATGATTTTACCTCTGTAACATTAGAAGGTGTTGGGGCGTCTAGCATAGCTTTAATTTTCGCTTCGGATGTGTGCAGACCTTCCTTGTCGATAATAAATCCTAAATATTCTAATTTATCAGAGAAAAACTTACATTTATCTTTTTTCAATGTAAACCCTTTTTGGTTTAACCTATTACAAACTTCTTGTAACCTACTGAAATGTTGTTCAGTATTTTCAGCTGTTATCAATATATCGTCAAGGAAAGCTACAACACCTTGTAAACCTTGAATCGTCTGCTCAATAACCCTTTGAAAAATTCCCAGTGCAGAATTAATACCATATGGCATTTTTGTATACGCAAATAAACCTTTATGAGTGCTTATTGTACATAATTTTTGTGATTCATTGTCAAACGCTAGTTGCATATATGCTTGGCTTAAATCTATTTTTGAAAACAATTTCCCCCTTTTCATACAAGCAAAAATATCCTCTATTCTTGGTACTGGATAACGATCTATTTCTAAAGATGGATTTAGAGTAACTTTAAAATCACAACAAATGCGTAATTTACCATTTTCCTTTAAAACTGGAACTATTGGTGTTCCCCATTCAGAACTTTTTACAGGAATTAAGATTTTATCTTCTACTAATCTATCTAACTCATTTTCTACTTTACCTCTCATAGAAAAAGGTAAGGGTCTTGGTTTAAAATATTTAGGTCTAAAATTCTCTTTCAATTTCAAAGAAACGATTTCTGTTTTACATGTACCTAATTTTTCAGTAAATACGTCTGGAAATTCCTTACATAATTTATTTACTAAATCTTCACGTTTAGCTTCATTTACAACTTCGTTTGGGTTTGACTGACCCAATACTCCTAACAATTTATTTTCAAAACAAATATTTATTTCCAAGGTCTTTAACCAATCTCTGCCCATTAAAGGATGAGCCCCCCTTTTAATTACATACAAATCAAGCATTTTACTTAATTTACCATGTTTAACATTAACCTTTAATTTTCCAGTTGGGACTATTTCTTCATTAGTATAAGAATTTAATTTTAAATCATTAGGATATAGTTTACAATTACTAAAATTTCTCAAATAAAACTTTTCATTAACTACAGTTACTGCAGATCCTGTATCTACTTCAAAAGAAATAACTTTACTCCCTACCATTACCTCAACTGTAATAGGCTCTACTTTAACTCTTTTAGTATTATTTTCATCCTCTACTTTAAACAGATTATTTAAATCATACACATCATCGTCTACATTTGACACTCAATCTCTATCTAATTCTTGAGTATTTTTCACTCCAACGAAATGACTTTTGTTGTGTTTATGAAAATTATTATTATTTCTAGATACATATTTATTCTTATTCTGAGATTTGTTAATCTTTTTCCTACATACCTTCGCCAAGTGTCCTTTAATTCCACAACTGTGACAAACACTATTTTTATGAAAACACTTATTTCTAAAATGACCTTGCTGGCCGCAACAATAACACATCACTTTTGGTTGACACTTTGTATTCTTCCTGCTTCCCAGGTTTCCATTGTCTCGATGAAACTGCCATTCTCTGCTTCTGAGTTGAAGGTCGCTGCCTCCGGCTATTGTTTTCGCATCCTTTTCCGCTCCCTCAATAGAAGTACTAATTTTTACTGCTCTCTCGTATGTCAGGGTCGTCTCGGATAAAAGTCTTTGTTTGATTGCGTCACTTTTTAAACCGCTAACCAATCTGTCTCTTAAATATTCGTTTAATGTCGCGCCAAACTCACAATAAGTTGATAATTTTTTTTAAGTTAGCAATATATTCGGCAATGCTTTCGTGTTCGTGTTGCGTTCTTAAACTGAATTTATATCTTTCGGATATAAAAGAAGGTTTAGGGTATAAATGTTCCCTAATTATTGTCACTAATTCATTGTACGTTTTTGTTCCGGATTTATTCGGAGTGCATAAGTCTCGTAATAAGCTAAATGTTTTTACACCTACAACCGTTAATAAGGTAGACACTTTTTATCATCTGGAATGCTGTTACATTCCACAAACAGTTCAAACCTTTCTATGTACGAACTCCAAGTCTCGTCCGCACTATTAAATTCAGAGAGTTTCCCAATTATTGTGGTAGACATGTTGCTTACACTAGACACTGAAATATTCTGATCCTCAGACATGAGAGAAAAAAAAAAAAGTACTGCCACTACACGTTCTTTTCCCTCCGTAAATGTACACTTTTGTTACTAACGAAAACTTATTTAAACACTTTTTTCAATAACTTCCCTAACACGTCTTCATGTCGTTAAATATTCTACAATTCATTATAAACCGCTATCCTCATCGCCACTGTAATATATGCTCGTTGCCACTGCAATATATGGTAACGATATTACTAAATTTGGGTTCATTAAATAAAACACATTGTATTAGATTATAGCTACGACTGCGTGTTACAGGTAGGAAGGTGAGTTCAAGACTCTGCATAGGCTATTCAGGAGCTGTTGAGCCATGGAGTTTAGTTACTTTTTATTTTAGATTACAATATATATAATTTTTATTTATTATAATTTGAAACACCACATTTAGGTACGAGAAGTTTTTAAATTACATTTGCATTTAACAATACAGTACTACCTCGTTTATCCGGACCTCATTCAACCGGAAATTTAATCAAGGATAAAATAAAGCAAAAGCTTAAAGTTTCAAAATATTTTAATAATTACTGTATTTTGAATAATATTTATAATATTTTGAAACTTTAAGCTTTAGCTTTATTTTATCCTTGAATATGGAGTTTCAACAAGAAATATCTGCTATTACATTAATGTTGATAAAAACGTGATTTCCTCAACAATACAGTGTCGCCTCGAGGTATTAGGGCGGGTTGTTGATGCACTGGGAAGAGAAAGTGGAGGATTAATGACCTCTGCGTCACTACCCCCTACCCCGATGCGGCATGACAGTGACCTTGTCTATTGTCTATGCCGGCGGGTAGTCTATCACATGCTAGCGACCGGAATACATCATTACCATATCGTGCTGTGCCGTGTTTAGTTTCTTTACATTTTTGATAGGATACGGTTAATAGTATTTCAGGGTGTCTAGCGACCGGGAAAATCGGGAAAAGTTAGGGAATTTGAATTTTCTAGAAAAGTCAGGGAATTTTTTAAAAAACCGGGAAAAATAAAGAATGCCTAATATTTTAGAAAGTGTAATACAATGATGATGCCTGTAACGGTCCTTAAAGAAAATGTACAACTGTGAAATAAATACAAACCAGTTGCATGTTTACAACGCATCATAAACCATCATGTCATTTTTACAACTTTATTGTTGTCGGGTTGCTAAGACTCAAGGGTGTAAATCAGTAAATGTGAACATTTTGTCACATCTTAAAGCGGTGCCGCCATCTTTGGGAACCTCCGTTCTTTTTTTTTTTGGCAGTTGGCACATCACATCCCCAGTCGTGAGTATCGAGGACATGAATGAGAATCGGCATAGTATTTAGAGGTGGGCGTTGTTACTGCTATTTATTTATATTCGTGTGTTAGCGTTTGTGCGTGGAAATGGCGACGAAATGAAAACGTAATGTGCTTACAATGGCCCAAAAGTTAGACGCATTGAATCGTATAGACAGGGCCGCATTGAAACGTCACACCAAATTAAAACAGAGGAAGATAAATGATTTTTATGTAAATAACAACTAAACCCTGTGTAAATTAAAAGCATGTGTAAATATTTTAGGTGTGTAAATAAAATGTTTTTCGTCATTTACAGTACATTGTGTAATTTCGTGTATTGTGTAAATTGAATGACTGTGTAAATATTGTGTTTTTCACGACTTATAAATGGTAAGTTATCATTTTATATTTTGTTTTATTTATCTTTCTATAATTTCGGATTATCCGGATTTTTGATTAAAACCGGATCACTTCCGGTCCCAATTAGTCCGGATAAACGAGGTTGTACTGTAACTAAAATTATTTGGAGTGGAGCATTTTACATTTCAAAACTTAATTTTTTTAATTAATGTCCAATGAAAGATTAAAATGAATCTAGTTGTAAAATGTCAAAAGACTACTGACTTGGAGCTTCCATGCTCCTCAGAAATTGCTGACCTCCTTCATTGACATGGGGTTGGCTATAGCAGCTCAGTTCAAGATGGGAACGTATCTGATTCATATTGAAATCTGATGAAGAGGCAAAGAGTGGATGGGTCAACTCTTCATGTTGATCTCACGAATGGAGTGAAAGCTTTGTAAGATTTAAAGCAGCTACAGGGAAGAAGTTTAATGGCTGAGAGAGTGGGACTACAAGGGTGAAGAAGATTGTGTATTATCCCCTACAAATATAAAATTAAGAGAGAAGGGAGCAAAGAGGAAGAGACTACAGAATATACCTGAAAGGATGAAACATGCTGATAAACCACAGTTCAAGAACATCAAAATTACATGACTGAGTGTCTAATATCATTAAATTTATATCTAAGAAGAAGATATATGGCAAACCAATAGCATAGGATAAGGCGAAGCTTAAAATAAATAGGTTAAATAGATGTAGCTCATGGGTTTATCAAAGATTGTGCTAGTTGGTAGGATTTGGGCACCAGATTCTATTGGTTGTTACGTTTGGCATACCTACTGATCCATCAAGTAACTATTCAAAATATTATCCATCAATGTCATTTAAAGCATGTAGAAAAAATAGAACTTATTACAGGCATGCAATGGGATCTCGCTAACCTTATACCACAGATAATAGAGTATACTCCTTTGTATGTCCTTATATATTCATTTCGATTATTTATTTTTTTTTGTTAGAACTATAGTTTGTTACGATTAACGTATGGGAAAATCGTGTCTTTAATAATATACGTCAAAATAATAACTAATTATAAAATTACTTTTATTTATGTAACTCTAAAACTATAGTAATGGATTATTTTTTTAACTTTGCAAGTCCCAAAGTAGAAACCATCTTATGTAATTAAGTGGGTCATCTATTATTATTAATTTTGTTGTATTATCAATTAATTACTATTATTATTAATATGTATAAGTTATATTCGTTTTTTTTATATATAAAAAGTTATCCTTTGTGAACACACCCAAAATAAATTAAGTATCCAATGGTATACAAAATTCCTTTTTCTAACCAAGGTGTACCACAGGGCACTTTTATTAGTAATACAATTCTCTGCAGTTTTCTTTTCTTTTTCTAATTCATATGAAATAATAATTATAAAAAAAAACAAAAACAAAAATGCTCAATAATTTATATAAAAAAATTCCTTCATTATTTAAAAATATAAATATTTGTTACAAAATAAGCTGATGGTCATTTTCATTTTCTTCATGTATTTGATTATCTTAAGGATTAATGAAATTATTTGTTTATATTTTACTAATTACTTTTGGCAATTATGTCTACAAGATATTTAACCCTCCAGCTGGTGCATGTTAATGGGTCTTAAAAATTCTTCGTTCGTTTAAAAATTAATGAAATATATTATTTGTATACAAAACCTAACTTATAAGATATCATTTTTCTCAGAAAGATGCATAGAATTCATCTATGTAATAAAATTTTTTTTTTTTGAAACGGTTTTGGAGTAAGTATGTTAGATGTCAAAAATGATATTAACTTTTTTTCAGAAATATCTGTATCACCCAAAATCAATAGCTTACTACCTTTTTCTAAGATATACAAAAGTTTTGTGTAATATTTTTGAATATATTTAGAAAAAAAATTTTATATTTTAAAAATTTAAAAAAATATTTTACGAAAAAACTGAATTTTCTCTTTATTTTTTCCAAAAAACATTAAAAATAGTAAAATATATTTTATACAGAACTTCTATATATCATTATGTCCAGAAAGGTGCATAGAATTTAGTTGTGTAGTGCAAAAAAATGTTACATGCATCACATTTGGAGTTTTTTGGTCAAATACCAAAAAATCGAGAGTAACGGAGAGTAAAATTTCACAGAAATCGGTACATAAACCATATTAAAAATTTTTTATGATTTTTTTTAAATATTGGTACAGATTTGTAATATATTTGTGGATAAAAGTTGCTAAAAAGAAAAATAAATTTTGAAAATTTTCATTAGACGAGGTACATTTTTACGTAAAATGTGAATATTGACTAACTATATTCAAACAGTAACTAAAAATATAATTTTTATTCTAAACAAAAGTTTTTATTACCTATGTTCTCACAAATATACATAGATTTTATGTGTGTAATGCAAAAAAAATTATATGGAAACATTTTAGAGTTATTACGGACGGAATCAACAAATTTACCCTGTAACCGAGGCAAAATTCCACAGAAATAGGTATATAAACCATATTAAAAAATTTTTATGATTTTTTTTAAATATTGATACAGATTTGTAATATATTTGTGGATAAAAGTTGCTAAAAAGAAAAATCAATTTTGAAAATTTTTATTAGACATGGGTCATTTATGATAAAAATCTACCTTCACAATAGCCTAGACGTTGAGGTTAGGGCTGTGAAAAAAAAACCAAAAATATGAAATATCACTAATAAATACACTCTACAAACATTGACACATTTATTATAAGTTGTATATACATTTATATATTATGTATATACATATTATAATAAATAAATGGTTTCTTGAAACTAAAAGTTCCAATAGCAAATCTAGAAATAGGCCTTACTAGTACTAGGCTAGATTTGGCTAGACTAGGCCGAAAATATGAATTATAACTCATAACTACACTCTACAAACATTGACACATTTATTTTAAGTTGTATAAACAAATTATAATAAAAAAATCACTTCATGAAACTTATATTCACTATAAAAACAAAGCTATTGCACTTTGAAATTTCCACATCGGCAAAAATCTTGCGAGATCGAAGTAACAAATTTGAGGTTATTCTACGTTTTATAAAGTACCACAGCCTTTGTATTTTTCCTTGTAAAGATGTGTTTCAAATACAAGGTTAAACACTGAAACCTCCTCTTTACAGTTATATCAAAAATGACAAGATTGTATAAAAATAAAGATCGGATTCTTCAAGACTGTCTAGAAACTGAATATCGCAAACCGGTCTGAAAGTTCAGAGGATCATTTCCTAGAATGGATATAAATCCTAAACTATATAACTTAGGATGATTTCGTCTTCATAGTTCGAAAGAGGAAGAAAAATACTATATAATATTGTCAACTTGTAACATTTAGACAAGTTTTACCATTTCGAAAAAATATATGAACATATAGGTGATATTTTCTATATAAAACTCGCCGCGAGAAACTGTCGCAATCTAGCGCTAACAAGGTAAACTTCAGTCTAGTCTTATTTCTTTACTACACGCTACATAAAATTTTCTAAACTTGGTTATGAAAGATTGAAAGATTACCTTTTCATTGGTATAAAATACATTTCGATAATATAATATCTACTAGGATAAAAGTTGAATTGCAAAAAATGTAATTTTTAGCGTGTAAAATAGCGTTAAAATTCTTGATTTGGTTTAATTTTTATATAATAAAAACTATACTAGTTGGAAACATTTGATAAACACGGTTTTGAAGAGAAAGACGCGATCTATCAAGCAGTGTTATGTCCGATGTGACAGATTGAAATTTCGGAATAGGAATAATTGACAAAGGAGACGAATGTTTTGTTTAAAACTTGTTGACGTAAAACTTTGACGTTTCGCATGAAAACTATGCGAACTTCGCCAATTTTTGGAATATTATTAATAACGTTTTGTGGTATTTTTTTTGCATGATATGCATCTGCGGAACATTAGCTTTCCAACGGTATTTTATTTATTGCAATGGGACAATTTTAAGTGGGCGTAACGTTGAATGGCAAAATACGTGTTTTTTAGTTGGTGAATAGAGCCGTGACTAACGAAGCGACCACTTTTAAGGCAAAAAGGGGTCGATCACCAGTTGGAGGGTTAATAAAAATAACAATGAATTTTAAGTCCCATTTCACAGTTTCCTAATGGAATGAAAAACTCCTGCAGCACCAGTTATGGCTTTATTAATCACAAAGGGGAATCTGGAAGGAGGTCTCTAGATCCTTACGTCCAAATTTTGTTTTTTGCTTTCACACACTCCTCGGACGATGTCAAAACTTGTCTTTTTCATTTCCTGGGTTGACGTTTGATGTGCAGAACTAAGAGCAGAAGCCATAAAAGAGTTAACCAGCCCACCATGTTGGACGGATGAAGATGAGACTCTGGGAAGGAGTACACCCTTCGATCATTTCCTAACACCAGAACTTTGGTGCCCAGAGTATCCTCTTTAACGCATCAGTCCAGACCCTTAACCGGAGAGGGAGCGACACCTCCCCCATTGCGAACCCTTCCTGACCAAGGAACAAAGTGTCTGGCTACTGAATAGAAACCATGCAAAGCAGGGTCACATCAGCTCACCACATTCAAAGGTTGAGACGCTTAGGTCTAGTAAGGATTCCCAGATGCGCTACGGCTCTGCAAGGTCAAAAACTCCCTATATATATATATATATATCCCTTCTGATATGTGAAGAGTATCAGCCTCTACTAAATGTAAAAAATATATGTGTTGTATGTGTGTGTGTATATTCGGATGTGTGTTAATTGTTCTACCCCTGTATAGCTCCAGTTCTGTGAGGGACGCTAAATCCTTCTCAATAGGTCCAGCCAGCTAGTCTGCAGCCCCCTGTGATGATTAGAATGGGGACTGCAAGGAACGCCAACCCCTCATAAAATAGGTGCAGCTAATCTGCACCCCCCCCTCTGCATGGTCAAGGGTAACTATTTTCTTGGTACAAATATGATATCACATTTCTATTATTTTATAAATATTTTTAATCACTGCACACATTGTTTTAACCTTATATACAAAAAACATTTCCTAGAATGTAACTCAGTTTAATGTTACAAAGGTAAAATCATATAAACCATCATATTTAAGGAGTGTAGATGCTTTTCTAATAAATAAAATTTGAATTAATGTTTTTTTACAAGTGACTGCTATTATTATAATTAAAATTACTAATATGGTAATGTTGAGTTTTGTGTGAATATAACAGTTTTGAGATCCCAGAGTCCAAAAAGTGATTTGTGGAATGTCTGTTCATCGTCTGTGCAGTGTTCTACAAATAAAAGCATGAACTGATCTGAATAGAATTTATGTGGACATATTTTGGCCATTTCTTAGTACTTTTATTTTTCACTTACTCAAGATTTTGAGGTAAGATTTTCATTAAATTTTGTTCAATTGTGGTATGTATATAATGACCCGAATAAAAACATTGGTCATGAGACTATTATAAAAGATGTAATTTCTCAAAGGTGTTTATTAAAAAACCCATTACAGTAGAGTCTCGCAAACTCGGCACTCGATAACCTGGCAGTCCGGATTACTCGGCGACCCCGACGGGAAAAAAAAAATTTCTAAAAACAATGATGTTCGTAAAAGTTTGGCAGATCCCAAAGTGGGCATTAACTTCGATCGCTCGAATCGTTGATGGTACTTTTCCCACGTTAAACTCATCACAAAGCTTTTTTACAGATTCCCCTCTGTCAAGTCTTAAACACATTTAACCGCGTCTCAAACGTAACCAACACACGCTTCCGTTTTCATAACTCGCTCATTTTTATTTACTGTATATACTGTGCGAACCTGTCAAAGAAAACTGAAAAGAAATGTTATATTTTCCATAATGTATACTAAATTGATCCGAGGAAAAAAAGCAGCACATCAAATGTTTTTGCAGGTGTATGTCTGCTATATCGACGGGTGCCAAAGCCGCGGTGTTATTATGTCGCCGACAATGGGATACCGCTATCGAAAAAGTCGTTTGATATCGCCGCCGCTTTGGTGCCGTGGTGTTTTTACACTGCCGACAATGGAAACCGTTATCAACAAAGTCGTTTGATATCGCCGCCGCTTTGGTTTTAAATTAAATTTATTTTTTGCCCTTATTCCCGATAACCCGGCATTTCACTAACTCGGCACACTTCCGGTCTACATTACGCTGAGTTTGCGGGACTCTACTGTATTTTGTTTTGGTACGAAATAAAATTCTCAAATTTGTGTAGGCTATATACTTTTCAGTTTTTTAGGAACATAACTATAAATTTTCACCTTTGTTGAATTTTATATATGTCTAACATAGTCATTTTAAAATGTCAACATATTCGTAGAACACTGTCTAAGGAAGCTTAACCCAAAGAATTGGTTGCGACCCATGTTTTTATAATGTTTAAATATCATAAATACTAATTACAAGAGAAACTCCATATGAAAGGTTTTGGATACTCATGCGCCGCTATAATCACAGAAGATATTTCAAGTAGTAAAAGACATATAAAACCAAAGCATTGAGAACTAGAAGACATGACTATACACTGGTGTAGAGAAGAGCGAGTGAAGTTATTAAAAATCCTGGGCAGAGCTCTATAATATAGAAAGCTAAGCTTAAAGTTACCAGATTTGGGACATTAGATAGCAGCACTAGTCTCAAATTTTGTAATTTAAAACAATACTTGAAACAGCTTTAATTTCATTCACCCCCTCACACAGTTGTTTAAAGGGAAAAAACATCTGTTATCGCTGCCTCATAAAAAATGGAAAAAAAAAAATCTTAAAATAAAGACCACCAACCTTCGAATACTCTAATAGCACCAAGGTCAGAAAAGAACAAGAGTTGATCATGAGAGACTGAGGAAAGATAAAAAAGAGGGATCTAACCCAAGACTACATGAAAAAAGATTAGATCAAGCTAGGTTTCCTCAGGATTGAAAAGCATCTACTCACTAAAGTGAATCCACAAGGGTCGCTGTAGCTCCAAGAGGGTTAAAAAGGGATTGAAATTCCGTTTTAAGTATCAAATTCAAATATATAGTTTTGTATGAACTAACAATGGTTTAAAAATGAGTTATACATAGTTAACATATGTTAAATGCAACAACCATGAAATTTCAGTAATAATTCAGAATTATAAAATTCTCAATTTGTATACCTTTAATTCAAAATGGTGGTTGTAAACAATTTTTTTTGATATATCTTTTAAGATTCCAAATACAATTTTGTCACAAGTAACATAAGCCAAAATTAAAAATTTCAAATGGTTTTACTAGAAAGCCTATTATTAGAAGGCATGTTATGGTAATATATTATTTTAATTGTCTTCTTCTAAGATTATCAATAGGGACTCTAGACATCTGGTCCATCGATTAATTGTGATAACTATAAAGAACAAGACATTTCTAGTACTAGCCTAACTATAATAATAAAAAACATAAACTATATAAAAAACATAGAAATGGCTAAAACATCATAATTAATTATTTATGAAAAGTAATTGTATTTTCTAGTTGGCTAGGCATACTTACTCTCTTAGTTTTGATAATATACATAAGCGAACCAAGTGGTACAACAAACATTAAAAATCCCATAAGTGTAGTTTTTTTAGTTGGCTTAAAGAAGTTGTATCCAGATACTTTCATTGACATGAATCTTTGGATGCTAGGATCAAACTGCAAATGGTAAAATAGACATATATTAAATTTAGACTCTTTACTAAAAGAGTACACTGGAGATAACTAAAGGACACCCCTAATGTTATAGTAACTATTAAGAAAATATACAATTTAATTAATTAATTTTTCCGCTTATACGATTTTTTACTTAGCAGGTATTTAAAATACAATAATATTTCAAGTGAAAAATATACGACCCAGACTGGGAATCGAACCCAGGACATTTGGCTTTACGTGCCAATGCTCTACCAACTGAGCTATCCTAGTCGCTTCCCAACACAGGGTGCAGATTTCTCACTTGACTTTTTACGTTTATTGCTGCAATTTTGAGTTTCTAAACTAATTACTTCGCATATGCGACATTGAAATTAATTTTTTTTTTTACTCATTTATCAGCCCTTATGTATATATTTATTAAATTTAATTTATTAATTTTTCCGCTTATACGATTTTTTACTTCTAGCAGGTATTGAAAATCCAATAATATTTCAAGTGAAAAATATACGACCTAGACTGGGAATCGAACCCAGGACCTTTGGCTTTACGCGCCAATGCTCTACCAACTAAGCTATCCTAGTCGCTTCCCAGCACAGGGCGCAGATTTCTCACTTGACTTTTTACGTTTATTGCTGCAATTTTGAGTTTCTAAACTAATTACCTCGCATATGCGACATTGAAATTAATTTTTTTTTACTCATTTATCAGCCTTTATGTATGTATTTATTAAATTTAATTTATTAATTTTTCCGCTTATAAGATTTTTTACTTAGCAGGTATTGAAAATACAACAATATTTCAAGTGAAAAATTGGCGCATAAAGCCAAAGGTCCTGGGTTCGATTCCCAGTCTAGGTCGTATATTTTTCAGTTGAAATATTATTGTATTTTCAAATATACAATATTTAATTTAGACTCTTTACTGAAACAGTACACTGGAGATAACTAAAGGACTCCCCTATACTCTGTTCATTTGGCGAAGGCAGTCGGACTTGGGACAGCCCCCTCCCCCATTCACACAGAACCTTTCTTCAACCACCTTTGTCAAATGAACAGAGTATAATGTTATATTAACTATTAAGAGAATATACAATATTTAATTTAGACTTTTTACTGAAAGAGTACACTGGAGATAACTAAAGACCAAATCTAACCTCACAACTGCCACAAAACATTTCTTCAAATGCTGCCATTTTGTTTGTCAGTAACAACACTGTTTTAACAAATACAGTAGTAAAATCTACTGTATTATAGACTAATTATCAGCCAATATTACTGATTTAGTACAATTTTAAGGTTAGAGGAAAAAGTTTAAGATTATTATTGTATGGATGGCATAAGACCTTCTATTACTGTCTTTTTATATCAAACATTATTACATATCATTGGATGCTGATTTTAAAATTTTACAAAAAGATTTTTCTTTTTTAGGCAATAATCTTGCGCTCAGATCGCCTTAAATAAAAAGCATAGCCTACCTCATATCTTTCTTGACCAACTCTTGTTCTTTTCTGACTATGGTGCTATTAGAGTATTTGAGGGCATGGGGTTTTATTTGGTAAATGTGTACTGTACATATCGTAGCGATTTAGTATTGAAATTTAATGAAATCATGTTGTACATACCTCATTTTAAAACAATTGGATCATCCTTTACCTGGGAGGACTCTTTTGAAGTATCAAAATCTATTATTTCTGTCTAAAATCCTAGGTTTATGAGGTTAAGGCATCTGTCTACATTAATTCCTATGGTAAATTGAGTGTCTCATCACTTGATGTTTATGTTCATCCGCACAAATAGGTCTGTTAAGGTAGTTATCTAACCAGACCTGGTAAAGCAACTACAGGTCGGGAAGGTCAATATGTAGTTACTAACCTTATCAGACCTTTAATTCCTATACATATTGACCTGCCGAGAGCTAGTTCATATGATTCTGAAATCATATAACGTAATATTTAAAATTTAAAGGAATTTGTATTGCACATACCTCGTTTTGAAACAATTGGATCAACCTTTACCAGGGAAGACCCTTTTGAAGTAACTTATTAAAATCCAATATTTTGTCAAAAATAAGCAATTTCCAAGTCTGGATTCGATGTTTAGAATACGCAATGAACCTATGCATCTAGGTTTCTTAAGTTAAGCATAGGTAATAGAATAGCGTGTCGTTAAATGCATGCGCATTAACTGTCTTCTAACAGGTAAATATTACTAAGCTGTATGATTTCAGAATCATATGAACTAGATCTCGGCAGATCAATGTATAGCAATTAAAGGTCTGATAAGGTTTGTAACTTTATATTGACCTTCCCAGACCTGTAGTTCCTTTACTAGGTCTAGTTAGATAACTACCTTACCAGAACTATTTGTGCGGATGAACATAAACATCGAGCGATGAGACTCTCAATTTGCCAAAGGAATTAATGAAGACAGATGACTTAACCTCATACGTCCAGGATTTCGTACTTTTAAAATGCTTATTTTAGACAGAAATAGTGGATTTTTATACGTGAAAAGGGTCTTCCCAGCTAAAGGATGATACAGTTGTTTAATAATGAGGTATATAAAACATGATTTCATTAAATTTCAATATTAAATCGCAACAAGACCCTTAACTGGACATTTACAATTCTATTACATTTATTCTAGTAAGTATGTATTGTTCCTATCTTTTGCTATTGTAATGCAAAATATAGGCAATTCATCTTCCAAATCCTTTTCCCCCCCATCATTTCAATACTCCTTTATGACACATTTCACTTTTGAATGACTGAAATCCATTCTTTCTGCCCAAAAAGATGATTCAAAATGACGATTTTATGACATTTTTAGGTTATTTAGGCTCTTTGCGTAAGTATATACGACAACTATTTAATCAATTTTGTGTCAAATCTATCAATGTTTTTGTTCATCCGCAAAAATAGTTGTGTTTGGTAATGTTTTCTTTAAGGTAACTTGTAATTTTCAGTTTTTTTAAATGTCTACTACATACCTTTCTTTTTAAGAATAAATATTGTTTTTCCATACGAAGATCACTTTTTTACACTGAAAAATCACAATCTAAAAATTATCAAGTATTATAGGTTAGATATAGGCCGGTACTTACGTATTAACGCCACCGCAGCAGAAGTTGCTAATGCGCCAATATTTACTTACTTTGCGATATAATTATATATCACGACAGGTTTGGCCAGGTAGCTATATATATATATATATATAAACACCTGGCCAAACGTTATATATATATATATATATATATATATATAGCTTATATATATAATCACCTGGCCAAACCTTTCGTAAGTTTATTGAAGTTAATAATTTCAAATTAGATCATGGATAAACATGAGCTTTAAAAGTGAAGTGCCGCCAATCTACGCCTAAAATTTTTGCGACAAATAAAATGAAAGTATATGAATCTCAAAGCTGAAAAAAATGGAAAGTTTGCTCTTTATTGGCGCATGCGCATTAGCACAACTTCTGCTGCGGTGGCGTTAATACCTAAGTACCTATAGGCCTAATGGCAAATGTTCACATTTACATTTCATATGTTACTAAAGATATCTCAATGTATATATATATATATATATATATATATCCCATGATCACAGATCACATAATATGGTGTGAATCCTCCATATTAATACAGTAATCTAATTTCAAATAAGGTTTGGCCAGGAGTTTTGTATATAGCTACCTGGCCAAACCTGTCGATATATATAATTATATCGCAAAGTAAGCAAATTAAAATTCAATAAACATACGAAAGGTTTAACCAGGTTATTATATATATAGCCACCTGGCCAAACCTGTCATGACATGAAATAGCGATCTTGCTTGGCCAGTGTGTAATGTGCAAGTGTCAAACCATACAATATTCTTATTCCTATTATGTGTAACCTATAAATCCGTCGATTTCATAGTTTTTAGGTTGTAATTTTTCAGTGAAAATAGTGATCTATGCAAGGAAAACATTATTTATTCGTAAGAAGGAAGGTATGTAATAGATGTTAAATAAAAACTGCAAAAATTACAAGTTACCTTAAAGTAAACATTTACTGGTCTGTTTAAAGAACTGTCAACACTTCCAATTACGTCATACTTAAATAAAACCAGGTCTGGGAAGATAATTATAATTATATATATATATATATATATATAGCCTATATATATAGTTACACCTAACCAGACCTAGTTAACCCCTTAAGTGTTTTATTTTTTTTGCCTAAATCAACCCAAAAATGCCTATTTTTTTTATTTGATTATTTTAATGTTTGTTAACTTGGAAGTTAAAAAATAGGCATTAAAAGAAAATATAAGCAACATCAAAAGTATAAATGTCATGTTTAATATAATTTAAAAATTTGCTGCAAATACATTAAAAACACATTTACCTAACAATTAAAAAAAAGTAAAATGTATAAAACCATTGTTAAAAATAAAAGTACACACAATAAAGATTGTTTACAGTTTCTTACTAATGTTTAGTAATTTTTTTGGGTGTGATATATTTTAAAACATGGGACAGCACACAGCCCAACATCACATTCGCTGCACTGGTATCGCGACTCCTTGTAAATATAATTTCACGGCGGATCCAAAGAGAACAAAAATAAAGCGGTAGTTTTATAAGTTATGCTCTAGAGAGCATGCCAACACTATCTAGCGGCAATACTAGCAACTACAACGTAATATTTCGACAGAGAACGAAATAGAATAGGGCAAGTTAAGAGAGTCGGCTTTAGCCGACAGCGGCACTTTTTATCGATATTTGTAGCGTCGGCTTAAACCGGCATAAACACTTAAGGGGTTAAAGAACTAAAGGTCAAGGAAGGTCATTATATATATTTAACTTACCAGACCTAGACTATAGTTCTTTTACTAGTTCTGGTAAGGTAAATATATATCCAATATTTACAATCCTTCAGAGACCTAGTTTTTATGAATCCATAGAAGCATAATATGAAACTGTGAAAGTTATTGAAGTGTGCATGTGCCCCACAAGTGATTTCAATATGCGTATTCCATTAAATATAGACACAATAAAGCGAGTGTGTAGTTGAAAATATGAAAAATTGCTCAATTTTGATGATTTTAAAGTGGATTATTGTATTGTGAAACATAAAAAGTATAGAGTCATTAAGGATGATGGAATTGTTACATCAAAAGGTATTTATCAAAATTTTGCACTTATATAGCAGACAGGTACAATACATATTTACCCTATTACCAATGCCTAACTTATGAAACTTAGAGGCATAGGCTAGGCTCATTGCATACTCTTAACATGAAATGCAAACTTGGATGTGGCTTATTTTTTGACAAAAATATTGGATTTTGATACTTCGAAAGGGTCTTCCCAGGTACAAGATGATCTAATACTTTCAAAATGAGGAATGTAGAACAAGATTAGTTTAAATTTCACTACTAATTCGCTACTTTAGATACACTTCTTACACTTTAAAAAAAGTAGGGTAACACTAAATATCAAACTAGTATTATTACGTTTAAGGTAATTCCTCAAAGGTTCGGTTTTATTTTTTTAGAAAACTAGGTCTTACTACCTAACCTGACGTATATTTGTTACTTCCATTAATTAAACAAAAATTCTTACCAAGAATCCACCTTCACCAGTAGCATGCCGGTGAGGGTTTGTAACCTGTTTCCAATATTCAGCTTTTAAAGCTAATCTCTGTTTTTGTTTCTTTTCAAACAATTCCTTCGGAATATCTGAACTTGAAGCCATTTTTCTTCACTGAACTGAAACCAGTATCTGCTAGATTTCGTTTTAATTCCTATGAATCAAGAGCACCTAAACTCATTTTTGCTACTTAGTAAACCATAGATCAAACTATAGAAATAATATTTAAAATACTTAAGCTAGGTAATTTAGTAATATCAAGAAAGAATTAATAATCGAGGTTTATAAATCACACAATGAATATTCGACTTGTGAGGCTTCAATGTGTGGTTTAGTTAGAGATGGGGTGTTATTTAACATAACAGCATATATATAACATAGTTATGTCGCGATAACCGTTACCGCTGCAATGCTGTTGCCGGAATGTTGTTTTCTTTCTAAACATATAAAATCATTTTGTCAGAAACCGATATAAATTTGAAACATTAATTATGACGTTACTATAAATGTAAAGTAAAAAAATGCTGAACAACAGTTGAAACATTTTAAAACGAAGTCTGTTAATAGCATCCACACTTCAAAAACACGTGCACAAAATAACAGTTAGTGCCAGTTGATAATATTATTATTAAAATAACATGATGTCACAATTTGTTATGATAATGCTGTTATAGATTATAACACTGTGTCGGAAAACAACAACATTTCCCTTCCCTGATTGTGCTTAGAACAGTTGACTTGTAGTTTTGGTGGTTCAAATTTAGAAGGCACTAAGTGTCAGTAGGGTATGCACGAAAATGGAAAATCTATTTGGTGTGAAAATCATTTCTAGAAGCTAAATATTCATTGTGTGGTTTATAAACCTCGATTATTAATTCTTTATTGATATTACTAAATTACCTCCTAGAAAAAATAACAATTGAATTAGTGTTATATACTACTTCAGTTAAGATATTCACATTGATACGTCATCCACCATTTCAGAAACTCAGGTTGAAGCTAAAAAAATCTTAATACCAACACTTCCATCTAGAACAGATTATTAGTATGGGCTCTGTTAATTCATATCCATACAAAAATTATATGCGGTATAAGCAATAAAACTGATATTTAAAAATATAGTACTGCCCGAATGAGCTAAATGCATCATTTTAAGCCATTGTTTTTTTGTATTTTATTAAAAAAATTTTTTTTTACTAAATCAAGATTATCGAAGGTAAATTTTATAACCAGCATTACGACAGGTAAAACAGCTAATGAAAATTTACCAATGTCTTCCTCCACCGAACTACTTGAAATTTCTTTTTGTTAAATTCAGTCCTGTTTAGATCCTAATAATAACAGTTAACGATTCTCACTCAAAGTCAATAACCGGAAGAAAACTTAAGTTTCAAAATATCTTTAAACAAAACTTTTTTTTTATATGGAAGAGTCGGTTCCGAGGTTTCATGGTGCGCAACTGACTTTTTATCGTTCAGTTTTAATTTCGTGTTTTTCAATTTTCCATGTTTGTGTAGTTTTTGTGTGTGTTATGTGATAACGATTATCTAGGAGGCATTGTTTAAAGATGCGTCTGAAATTCTGAAAACCGTCAAATATTCTATGTAACGGTAAGAACAAAATATAATTATTTAATTATTTGTATGACAACTTTTTAAATACGATTGCTAAAACTGAAAGCGGTAAAGTTATAAAATTGGTTTCTAAATATAAAATATCTTTAGCTATAAATAGTTGTAATAAATTTAAATAATTTAAATACAACATAACATTATAAAAGTGCGTTGTTGCAGTGAACTATAGTGTTGAGGAGACTATTTCACGTCTTTCCAATTACTAAACTAAAATTTCAAATGAATCAATGCTTTAAAGTATAAAAATTCAAGTTTCATTAAAATTGCCATAAAAAAATCACTAGAGCACTGTGGTGATTGTACATGAACAAGGAAAACCCCCAAACCACAAAACAATCAAACGTACACTGAAGATGATAGCAGAGCTATCGAAATGTACATAAGGTAATATAAACGCATTATACAGTTTTGTGTATTTGTGTTATTTTGTGGTTTTGGGGTTTTTCCTTGTTCATAAAATTGCCATATACCGGTATGTATTTGAAAAAAAAAAAGAGTTATTGTTTGTGGTTTATCGTAGCCAGATTATACAAACTTATGCCAAATTCCCACTCATAGCACTCAAATACTTAATTACAGTATATTTCTTTAAGACTATCATTAAAAATTGTCGTTCAAGATCTTTCTTTTTCATTTTCCTATAAGATCTCTCTTGATCAATTCCTAACTGAAGAGAACAAATAATTAGTCAAAAGAGGCTTATTAGAGATAGGCTATTGGAGGATCAAGGTCTATGGTTTCTTAATAGTTGTAGATCTTTTTTTCGGCTATGATGAAAGATAGGTGTCAATTGTGAAAAAATGGACACCTTACTTGAAAATTTTGAGTCAATCCAAATTGCTTTTAGGTGATATAATTCGTGAGAAAACATTCTACTGAAAGACAGATATCATATAATTAAATGTGTTTTTAATTGCTCAAATCGTCAAGAAAATCATCACAATATTTTTTGTAAAATATTGTAAAATCACTTTAACTGTGGGAGTAATAGACTGCGATGAAATCAACTCCTACACCATTCTTGGAGTGTACATAAGAGTCAAAAACATCCACCTTACTGGAAATCACATTATTGATTGTAGTTTGAAATAATACAACAGTAAAACAATATCACAAATAAGAAATAATGTGTTTTGTACTGAAACAAAATTAGCCTGCAGCTTATAGTTTTTATGTTTTTAAAAAGCCTACGAATTTTAGGGAGTAAAAATAAAACTTCTCTAAATTAATGGGCAAATTTTGCAACACTTGCACAGCTAAAGCGGCTGTAATATACTACGTAATTTGAAAGTAAAAGTAATACAGTAGTTTCATCATTGACTGTACTAGGTTGTCTTGTAATAGTAATTGTCTGCACGAACGAGGAAGCTTTTGTAAGAAAAGTACTATGACATTAAACTGGGGCGTGAATTAGATTTTAATTAATTTGTTCAGCTTCTGATTCAATTATTGTAACTTCACTATAAACATTATTTGTCCACAGGTAGAGAGTTGACTATTTTGAAGTTACTGTTATGGCAATGTTCACTTATTTATTTTTTTATTGTTATGTAATAAATTAAATACAATATTCTATTTCTAATTAATGAAACTGCACAAACATTTCGTTACTCTTAAAAATCCTGGGTTGAGACAAAATGTAAAAAATGAACCATGAGAGTCGTCTTTATAAGATCAAATATTTAAAAAAATCTTTGGTGAAATGTTTATCACCTAAAATGTATCAAGACGTATTAAAAAATAAATTATGGTTTCCAACGAAATTTAGAACTAAACTGAACTCGTATACGATTAAATTTAATCAAGAATCTTAACTCTCTGTTATGTTAAATTTAATGTAAAAACTATGTAATTTCAGTACAGTGGCGATAAAAATAGTCAGTAATAACACAAATATCATTTCTTAAAAATTCAAAATCGTGGTTGTAAATAATGATATGTTTTAACTATGAATCGATTTTGATGAAATTCAACTGAAATTCTCTTTCTTTGAACGGTGTGCACAATTTTTTTATTGGTTTTGGTGTAACTTAAACTAACATTTTAAAATGGTAACTCCGTAATTTTTCACTTTTTTATGATGAACCTATTTTGATTTTAACTTTTGTTCATGATCTGTTGAACACGAATTTGATACTAGTTTTGTCTAACCTAAGTCAACCTAAGAACACACAATCGGATAAACCTTCAAATCTAAATTAAATACAATAAAAATATCAGTTCGTTAAGTTGTCAAAAAGGAAAAATGAACTATAGACGCCGTCCCTTACGATAAATAGATTTTAATAATGGTGGACTAGATTTTTGTTTTTGCTACTTATTTCTGAACCGTAATCTTTTATTTTTTACGTGCGTTTTTCCACACAGATTTAGGCCATTAATCTTCACATTTCACTAAAATTTGAGCAAAATTGGTAGAATAAATTTTGGGAAATTACCACTTATAACAGTTTCGATTTTCTGTTTTATTTACCAATATCTCAAGAATTGGGATTTTTTTTTAGAGATGGTGAACAATACTTTTTGTTTGGGTTCTTAGAGGCTACACTCGAGTAGAATAGTTCCGCCGATTTTGAGAATATCATAATTTTGTTTTTCTTTTCCTATGAAACTAGCCACAAATTTTGAGTTATCGACTAAAAAATGAAGAAAACATTTCAAGACAGCCAAAATATGACCATATATCAAATCGGTCCAGGCGTTTGGGTTGGGCTGTGGATTACAGTCGTAAGACAAACATCAATCCAAAAAACAAAATTTGCATTCAAGGGACTTCAAAAATAATAATCCACAAAAACACCGACATTGATTTTTTAAATCTAATCACATAACTATATGTTATAAATTTCTTAAAAAATATAACATTTTTTGTACTTATCCTGGACCAAATTTTCCAACAAATCTGAACATGTATGAATGCTCCTTTGTTTTGTTTACACTATAGTTCAAATTAAATATCTTAATCTGTCAGAATTCCATTTTAAAGGTTTCAGAAACGTGTTATAAAATAATTACGAGTATTTTGTATATACTTGGTGTTTATAGAACATAATATTCAGTTCTTTTGGTGTTTTTTACACATTAAAATTACAATTTGTCATAAAATCTGTCTCCAACAAGGCTTTTTGGAGTTTATTGGGAGAGACACTTGGCGGGTAAATATTTTAAAGTTTGAATAACATAGCATGCCTGAGACGAACACTACTGGCTAAATAAACCTCTGCAAAAATACAACAAAACATGTAGCCGATAGAAGTATCAAACCACCATAACACTATGAGTCCCATCTTGTGATCAAGTGCTTTAGGAATAATATTAATATACTTGAATTATTAATTAATAATATCACTGACAAGTGGCGGTTATGACATATTAACTATTGTTTTTCATGAAGGCTAAAATTATAACTTATAGGACGAAATTTTACACTTTCACCATGTTTTATGTCATGTGCATCAGGTATATATTTTTTGCCATTTGAAGCATTGAATTTGATCTTATTTCCTTGCTAAAAAGAACTGCAATTGCAAATATTAATAATATGATTAAGTGTATATGTAAGAAAATTGAATATAATAATAAAATAAACTTATTTTAAGTGTAGTTCAATACTTCAATTATTTGAATTTTTTAATATTTTGGGTACAAATGGAGCGTATGTAATATTGCTGTTACAGATTAGAATGTGCGACTACGGTATTATAAAGGCCATTGCTGTGCTAGCCTTGGCTCCAAACCAGTTTTGTCTTCTGCTGTGCTGTCAAAACGTGGATAATACTGTTGGCCGACAACAACAACATTTCACTTTCTATGTGCAGTTCTGTGAGGTAGCAGCTGTTCCTGAGTTTAATTAACAGGGCTACACTTAATACATTTTGGTTTTATTTTAGTTGAAATTTACAATGTCTGATATAAGTAAGTACAAAAATATTTTATCTCAGTTTGATCAAGAACACATATTACAATTTTGGAATAGGTTAAGTGAGTTTGAGAAACAAGAGCTATGCAATGATTTAGAAGATATAAATATTAGTGAAGTAACTTCATATTTCAAAAGAACTGTAGATTCATTAAATGAAGACCAAGAAAAGTTGGATGATAGGTTAAAGCCTATTCCATCACATCTTTATGGTGCTGTATCCAGAACAACCCCTGAAATGCTGGCTTCTTATGAAAGTGAAGGATTATTACAAATTTCGGAAGACCGTGTTGGTGTATTACTTATGGCTGGAGGACAGGGTACTCGGCTTGGTTCTACTTTGCCTAAAGGTATGTACGACATTGGTTTACCTTCCCACAAATCACTCTATCAAGTTCAAGCTGAAAGGATAAAAAAATTAACTCATTTAGCAGAAGATAGCCATGGTAAACAATGTAGAATTACATGGTTTATAATGACTAGTGAAAAGACCATGGAGCCTACACAAGAGTTTTTCAGTAATCATAACTATTTTGGTTTGGATGAAAATGATATCATTTTTTTTGAACAAGGTTTGCTTCCATGTTTTTCTTTTGATGGAAGAATAATTTTAGACAAACCTTACAAGATTTCTAAAGCTCCTGATGGAAATGGGGGATTGTATCGTGCTCTTAGAGACAGAAAAGTTTTAGATGAAATTGAAAGGCGTGGAATAAAATATTTACATGCACACAGTGTTGATAATATTCTTGTTCGAGTAGCAGATCCAGTGTTTATTGGTTATTGTGTTAAAAAAGAAGCTGATTGTGCAGCAAAGGTTGTAGAAAAAGCATTTCCTACAGAAGCACTTGGTGTTGTTTGTAATGTTGATGGTAAGTACCAAGTTGTAGAATACAGTGAAATTACATTAAAAACTGCTGAAATGAGAAACAATGATGGACGTTTAACATTTTGTGCAGGGAATATTTGTAACCACTTTTTCACAACAGAATTTTTAAGAAAAATTGCTGATAAATATGAAAATAAATTGAAACTTCATGTTGCTAAAAAGAAAATACCTTATGTGGATTTGGATGGTGAAAGAAATATTCCTGAGAAACCAAATGGTATTAAAATGGAAAAATTTGTATTTGATGTTTTCCCATTTGCAGATAATTTGGTTGTATGGGAAGTTAACCGGGAGGATGAGTTTAGTGCTTTAAAGAACCCTGATGATAGTGAAAAAGACACACCAACTACAGCACGCAAAGATATTTTTAATTTACATGAAAGATTTCTTAGTGATGCTGGTGGTAAAATAACTGGAAGTCCCATTGTTTGTGAAATTTCTCCACTTGTCTCCTACGCAGGTGAAGGTTTGAAACATCTCGTTGAAGGAAAAACATTCCAATCTCCTTTTCTTTTAAAAGCACCAGAAGAAGAAGTGTTCACTAATGGAAATTCAATTCATTAATTGTCACAATATTGTATTATCTTAATGATATTAAGTTAGATATCATTCCAGTAAATAAACCGTCCATTTATGTTTGTAATATGGGTCTAAGGCTTATAGCCTATATATGATATATCTATTTTTAACTATAGATAAGTTTTGTAGTGGTATATATTTTTACAAACATGATAACATAGTACTTATTTGTAGGTATTTATCCCTATGGTTCCTATAAAGATGTATGTTGTATAAGTCATAAAAAGTCTTTTAAATTTAAGTAACATATACTGTTAAACTGACCACAGTGTATAATTTAAGTTAAAATATGTAGAGCTATTTATAAACAATATTTGATATTATAATGATAAATAGGCCTACTGTTAATAATTGGTTGTTGATGCTTTTATATAAGGACTTTGAAATGTAGTAACTAAAGTTAGGTTATACTATTCAGTATTTTTTTTGTATGTATTTGACTTTGTTCTGTTTATTTCTTTTTAAAAAATATTTAAACACTTAAGTACTTATTTAAAAATAAAATTTGGACATAACGTCTATTTCTGAAGGCCTATAAAAAAAATAGAAAGGGCATTAATTTGTGAGCTGTAAGTCTATAGAAATATAATCATATAAAGTCTACAGAAAAATGTTAACATTAACCGGGAGAAATTTAATATATTTAAGTTAGGCCTACTAGCTTTTCTTAAATATTCATTTTTAAGTGTAACTTAAAAATAATTTTTGACTGACTAATTTATTGTAATTATAAACCTAATTGTACTGGCATCTACTGCTCTTCCGTACAATGGCACTGTAACAATTACTTGTATTTTAAATTGTATTCTTGCAGTTTTGATTAATTTTTAATTTTCTGTATGGTTTCACCTCTTATATACTGCCAATTAAAGAACAGAACAGTTCTATTAAATGCTGCAAAGAATTTTTAATTATAGCTCCAAGCAAAGCAGATTATCATTACAATCTGTAAGAATTTATTATTTTTTTTGTTAGTATTATGCATAGTATAAAGATTTATTAATTTCATTGTAAAAAAAATCAATACATGAAAACGCTCAAAATACTAGAATAAATTATTGTAGTTAATGCCAACAAATGTGTTTTAAATGTGCAGTTAATATATTATGTAGTAAAATGTATTACGTACCGGATGTTAAAATTATAGCTTAGGTGTACATAATTTGTAAAATTACGAGTTATATCACATGCTAAATACCTGAAGAAAATGTATTCATAAAAGATCTAAATAGTTGTCTTGTTTTAGAATTTTAAATATTTTTGTGATATTCATTGATATAATCTAAGGAATAATTTGTTTGTGTTACATACTTAAATAATTTTAATTCAAAAAATATTTGATCAGAAAAGTCTTTCATTTTTATATCTATTATAATTGAAAGTATAACTTAGATTTTATATTATTTATAATATATCAAAGCTTTGCTTCACAATTATTGTAAACTGCTGTAGCCTACTATTAAAAATAATTCATATTTAACTTTTTATCAATGGAATTGGGTACAAATAAAGAATGTTTTGTATTTCATAATAAAAATGTTTTTATTATAATGTTTTGTTTTTTTTACTTAAAATACCTAATAATGTTATTTTGTATTTGGTAACTTCTTGTATTGTCATTTTACCCAACTTTCTTCTGTAGGCTCCCAACTTTACCAATTCTCATATTGCATATTGCATTTTGGTATGGTTGTTTTATATTAGGGTAATAGTACAACAATAGTTTTCAGATGTTCATATTTTAAAACAATACACTATACTCTATTAAATCAATTTCTGTTATCATTATAAATAATCAATATAATCTCTTGATTAGACTAAAATCATTTGATTATGTAATTAATTATGAATTATTTTAGTCACTGCATTGTTTTTTTAAACTTTAAAAGAAAATCAAAACAAATCTAATGTTAGGAGACCTAAAACAATTATAATGTAATACTTACATCTATTACTGGAATTACACACAGGATTTGAAATACTACCTATCAAAACATGACTATTCAACAACACTTTACACTAGTTATTAAATACGTACATGAAATAATTTATTTTAATTTCTTTATTTAAGTTTTTTCTCACTTATACAAAATACCACACTAATGTAGTTATTGCTTTATATTTATGGTTAGCTATTACATTTTAACATCATATAGGCTAATTATGTTGAAAAATTATAGTAATGTTGTGACATAGTTTATTTGATTTTGTTTTTTGTTGTGATATTCAACAGTAACCTTTGGTCCTACATTTTTGTTTTCAATTTTCTTGTGATATGCAACATGTTTGGCAAATATTAAGAGAGATCATTTATTTAACCAACTTGCAGACAATAACTAACAAAAACCAAGACAGGAATTTAATTTAAAAATTACTGAGTTTTATTTTCTAGTAGAAATAATAAAATTTAGGAGTTTAAAAAGTTTTTTAAACATTTGTTTTTACTTTAAATTAATAAAAAATAAACAGGCATGTTGTTTTGAGCCTTTATTTAACTGTAAAGCGGCCTCTTACTTCCTAAAGATATTGCAAAAAATTGATTTTATTAAGATTTATTGAGAAAGACATGGAGATTAGCAATATTTCATGATAGAATGAATGACACATGCGCTGTGTTTTGAATTTTTCTATTGGTTTAATAAGATAAAACAATATGATTCTTTACATATTCATAATTAAAATTAAATAATATTCATATTCGTAATAATATAATATTCATAATATTATTCATATTTAATAATTATTCTGTGATGATTAAAATTTTATAATAAATTTATTTTGTCTTAACACAGTTTCTAATTTGTTAGGAATGTCGTAATAATGGTTTAGAAATTTACAATAAAAATCCTTAAACGAATTACTAATATACCATTACTATTAAATTTTGATTATATAACTTTGAAATGTTAAATTTAACATTATGATAACCAATTATTTCAGTGACCTTTTCACTACAAGCTAAACTGGTTTGTGGGTCATGTTCTGTGTGCCTTTCACCAGCATTAAGAAATAGGGGCCTATAAACATTATGTATCTAAGCATCAAAATAAAATAATAAAAAAAAAGTTTTAAAATACAACTGGAGCATACAGCATTTTGGTGCCATACAATACAGGTGTAAATAATATACAAATATCGGTTAAAAGTCTTTAACAAAAAATCGTAGGATTTTACAAATGAAAGAAAATACAATTTTCCACAATAAACACTTTATTTGTAGAAGACATTATTTCAGTAGCTAAGTCTTATTTTCAGTTATTACATGTACATAAATCTTCATATGTTTGAACTACAACAGACAAGAAAGTTTTTATTTGATTTTAAAATAGGTTCTTGCCTGCTGTGTTATACCAAGAACGTTTGTGCGCATGGATTAACTGTAGTCATTGAAATATCATCTTGAAACAAATAAAATGTTTATTGTGTTTTCTTCCATTTGATAATTTCTACAAGTGTTGCTCATTTCTATTGGAATATGTAGAATTTGCTTTAAATTAGTTTTTAATGGTATTTCAAATGTGAAAATATATTTTTTGAAAAATGAAAATGTATCAATGAAATTGATATTTTTTTTGTAAAAATATCAGATAATATTTTCACTTTCGATTTTGAATTTCTTTGCTCACAGACATGTTAAAACCTAATGTTTATATAAAATTTGGTGAAATATGTATGTGTATATAAATGTTGATAAAGTTTTAAATCATTAAACATTACCACCATTTTAAATAATTTGATAGATCATACAAGTTAATGAATTTGTTCAAGATATTGGAAAAATAAACATGTAAATACCGTACCAATTTCTTAAAAGTTAGACAGCATGCCACATGGATTTATATGAAAAGGAGCAGATGCTGAAATATTGTTTTAGGATCAGGATCAGTGCACATTTTGGTTATGATTCCAAGTTGTGCTTGTCAAATCTATAGTAGTTATTTCTCAGAAAGGGAGGTTAAAATTATCTATTCTTAAAAATTAATGTAAAGATAGCTGGTTATTTGAAAGATAACAAATTATTAAAATTTGAAATACTAATAAAAACAAAAGCAACAACATAAAACAATTCCCATTTGTTAAAAAATAATAACCTACAAATTTAACATACCATAGGTTTTAATTTGTACCGTACTAATGTTATTGACTCTAAATATTAATATTTTACTATATAAAAACATTATTTAAAAAGTTCTTAAATTTGCATTATTCTATTGTATACTCTTATTAATTTAGCATTCTTTTACCTTCAAATTTTGCACAGGTTGTGTTTTATTTACACATTTTCATATAAATGCCTCAGAAAGAATTTAAAAAAAAGTATGTTTGAATACTCTACTGTTCCCAGGTCATCTATTTTTATGAAATAAAGATTTATAGTACAGTCAGCACAAACCAAATAATATCAATAAAATAAGAGATAATTGTTTAAAATTAACTTAAAAACTATCAGATTTATCAATGCTCCATCATCCAGTGATGTTGATATGGTAGAAAGCGAATTAATTTTTTTATACATCCAGTTGTTTACTGAAATTTAACTTTGTTTTAAATACAGGGTGTTTCAAAAATACCTTTATAACCTTAACCTTGTAAATTCTTATAAATTTGTTCAGACTTTTTGTAGAGCTGGTTTTATTATCATTTTGTAACAAAATACTTCAAGTTTTTTACCTTATAGTTAGTAGGGTTCAATGTGACTTCCATTGGTCATTTTTAGACATCGCATCTGAAGTCGATTTCCTACCAAACTCGCATCAGCATGGTAACTTCTTCTACTGTGGGATAGATTCTTGCTCTAAGCTCAGCGAGAGAAGCTGGTAAGGGTGGTTTATATATAAACTTTATCCTTGATAAATCCCCAGAAGATAAAATCGGGAGGTGTCATATCCGGTGAACGAAGTGGCTAAGCAAAGCAGATATTGAGGAAATCCTGGACCTTGGTGAGGTAGTGTGGCGATGTGGCATCTTGCTGGAAGTGTATGCTGTGTTCTTGGTCGTTCTCATCAATCAAACAGTTTTCAACATATCTAGGTACACTATTCCATTGAAGAAAGGGCCATAAACTTCGCTCTTGAATAAGGCACAAAAGACTTTAACTTTTGGGCTATCACAAACTTCTTTCAAGGATTGTCATGGATTTTCACTGCTCCAAATCCGACTTGTCTATATTCACTTTACCAATTACATGGAGAGTCGACTCATCACTAAAGATTATGTTTACAATGAAATCCATCCAATAGATGTTACATTTCTGCATAAAACTCGTTATGAACAACCCTATTAGTGTCTTTTAGTTCTTTCACCATTGTTAACTGATTTTATTTTATTTTATGAAATATCACGTTATTTTTAAAGTTCACCAAATTTGGATTGTAAAATAGTAGAGTTAATTTTAAGAAATAATTTCTATTATAATAATTACTAATGAAAGATATAAAAAACTCCCTAAACTTACTTGTGATTTTTACAGGTATTCCAAAATAACCCCTATCACAAGTGCAAAATTTGTCAATCTATTTCTAAAAAATGACTGCTGAAAAAAAGATTTTAGGATTCAAGAGAATGGAAAATTTATGTATCAATGAAAATTTCAACATTGATTTATTTTTTTCCATCACAATCTCGATATATACAATGGGAATGTAAAAGGATAATATTTCAGGATTTTATTATACTAATATAAATGAATCATACAAAATGTTAACTAATTACATAAATACATAAGGCAAGATAACTAATTTGGAAGTTAATAATATTGTGCTTATGCTTAATTAATGTAAACAAATCATTAAGAAGTTTATACAAATATGGCTCTAGGCTTATTATTCAACAGTGTTATACCGATATACAGAATGCTAAATTTCTCTCAAACTAAAAGAATTTCTTTGTTTGCTATGGTTGAATGCCTGAAGAGGAAGGGAAAGTTACTTTCATTTTCAGATTAAATCTAGCTTACATAAGACACTTATTGCCCTACATAGTTGTTTGTCTGGTCTGATATTTCAACAACACTCCTACAACCAATCCACAAATGGACAACTTACACATAGGCCTACATACTGTAAATCAAAGCATGGATTTAATATTACTACTTTATTTCTAATATGGGAAAATTGGTTTTGGTCCAATTTAAGATTATTTAGAATTTTACAAGTAATATTTTTAGATAAAAAAATAATGTTAACAGCAGACTGTTAAAAACAGTTTAATTATTTTTCTTTGGTATATTTCCATAAGATATTGTGTAACTTTTAGAAAGACCCAAACGTGGGAATGTAGATCCTGATCCTTAGAATTTACATTGTTCTGAAAAGCTTTATATATATATATATACAGGGTGAGACAAATATCTGGAATTACTCATTATAGGAAAAATTGTTATATTTAAAATCTGATAATTTAGGTAATTTTATTGACTCCCAAAAGGCACAATTTGGAAGAATCATTATTTTTGTTGCCCATTTTTTTGAATTCGTCATCTTGAATTGAACTTTAATTTTTTAAATAGCAAAGGTGTCACATGAAACATGTTTCTATTCTAGTTTTTAATTCTGAAAATGAAGATATAGTCAGATTGTATGCTTCTTGCAATTTTCATGCACATGCAAGCTCTTTATTTTCTGCGCTAGAAAATCTATGGCATTTCTTTGAAACTGATCCAGTTTCTAGTAGCAAAGTTTTCTATTTATGAATTGATTTCTTGATGGAGACATTTGGATAGGTCTTTGAAAACACCGTATCAATTCATATTCATTTTCAAAAGCAATAATCTAAGAACATTTCACTTTTTGTTCAATTGAAAAATTCATTGTTTGGAGATTAGGTATCATACATAAACTGATTGATTGAATACAACTATCAAATTGTTTTGTTGAGTGTTAAGAAAACAACAGCTGATCAAGATTCAACAGATGGCAAGCACATTTTCATTGCTTTGCATTGTGGCATGGGTGTCATCACCAGTTCATTATTGGGGGGGACATATGCCGAGGGTCTGGGGGTATGGAAATTTTTTAAAATTAAACTTCTCAAAACATTGTTTTTATGCATTTATTTATGCGTTTGTAACAGACATGTAATGTTAAAAACCCTAGTAAAGACAAAGCCCGATGTTTACCTTTTAAGGTTTTAAGTAAATCATTCGTTTTTAGCAAAAATATTTTTACATCTCAAATATTGGGGGGGGACGTCCCCCCGGCGATGACGCCCATGCATTGTGGGAGGAAGTGGTTCTATTGAGATTGTTCTTTTTGTTATTCTGCCATTTTGTTTTGATTCACCATAAAAAAAATCAAAGTTGAGGGTAATTTTTTTACGTATCTATGTAACATAACTGTAAAGTGTCAAGTTTGTAGAGTGTCCAGCGTATTAATCCAAAATTAGCAAATTATTCGTGGCGTATATTTATTAAATATATATTTTTGCACTCTTAGCTGTCACAATTTTTGTATGATTATGATACTCAGGTCGTTATTAGCATTATCTTAGACAAGTTCGTAATCAGAAAAATTGTTCAAACAGTTCAAAATGGTGGCCAATTACAATATTTTTTCATATAACTTTGTAATCATAACATATATTATTATGTATGTTCGAATGTTTAGTAATGATTGTGCACTTAGTAAATGTCAATTTTATACAATACAAAATAACAAAGTTAAAACCAAATTGAAATTACACAAATTTAGACTTTCAAATTTTAAACTTGAATTCATAAAAAAATATTTGTTAGTAATGCTAAAGACTGATATAGCTATATAGAAATCGTAGTCACATTATGCTAATTGGTTGAGTTTTCAGTCCCCTTATTCTATACAATTATCACACAATTGAGTTTTGTTTTTCTAATTTTATTAATGTTAGTACTATGTAGCTGTATGACATATTATTTTTAATCCAATTCATTTTAATAACAGTTTTTTTTTTGCAAATGATAATTTTGAACCCATGTTAAGAATCGATTACTTTTATAGGTAAGTCTACTGTATTCTACTACATCTGTAGTTTTCATGTGTTGTTAGCAGGATATAATGATATATTGCATGAATACATTATGTTTATGAGGACACTTCAAAATTTGTTATTTTTTATTTACAGTCCATTTTAAAATCAAATCATAAACAAAAATATGCTAATTTGTGGATGTTAAAAACTTACAATTATTTCTACAGTCCAAACGGTAAACTGATTTTTATTATTCTCTTCCATTAGTTTCTTCCATTCACCTTCTCCTTCAAACCCATGTGGTTTAAGCGATTTTCTGGTGATTTTTAAATATTCTCTTCTTTCAGTAATCTAGAAGCCATTTTTGTGTGTGTCTTAAATAGTTAATATTTTGAATGCAGTTTATGCAAATTAATACAGAATTTAATATGTGTTATTTATTATTCATCAATTTAACATTTTTTTGACATTTTAAATGAAACAACTTATACAATTTCAGTAAAATAGTAATAAAAAATAGTCAAAAATTACAATTTTTTTTCTTGCATCCCTTCAAAATTGTAAACGAAGGCTGAAAAATACCAACTTTGACAAAAGTCAGTTTTCCTATGTTTTTAAGATTGAATGATTTTGACACTAGTTTATGTCTAACTTAACACACTAAAATGTTGAAATACCCACACTAGAAAATTTGAAATTCTTGTCTTGTACATATTTTTCCTTGTGAATTCAGTTAACTAGATATAATTAAATAAAAGGTAATGTAATAAAGGAGTATACATTCTGAATAAATTTTAATATGAAGTTTACATTAAGTAGACGTTAAGTACTTGGAAAAAAATTGTATAATCAAACATGATCAAAATTTTTATTTTATGTTTGTAATATCTGATAATTAAAATTAAAGCATTTAAACAACCACACCCACAAAAAGGTCAGTTCATATAACGGGAAATAAACAGCGCCTTCCATGTAGTCAAACTGGTTCTCAGGGCCATACAAGTTTTTTTTTTTAATTATAACATTTTATATATAGGTATTTATAAAAAGACAAAAAGTTTAACTGTCAATGATTTAGACATTATGCTTCCTCATATCCAGTATAGATCTCTATGCATACTCATTCTAATGTAATAAGTTGTGCTAATGTTTAAGAGATGAGACTTAAGGCCAAAGTGGTTTCTATATATTTAGGGGTACACACTACCAGAAGGATAAAAGTGCAGAATAATGTGGTATTCTATGTTACAGAGTTACAAGCAATTCAAATTTTATTTCTGACCAACTTACTTTTATTTTTACAAACAAGACTGCAACGGAAAATTTGGACGATAACACAAATTTATATTTCATTGTTACGATTGGCTGTTTCAATTAATTTAGCTTATGCATATAATGAGTATGGATGTTTATGAACATATTTTCGCTTACTACAACAATTTATTTTAACATTTTTTAAGAAAATAATAAGTTTGGAAACAACTCCATAGATTAGTTTCATCCCTAGTACTGTGCACCCTAAATCTTCTGATATAATATTATTATAACATAATTTACAATTACTATATAAATATTTTAAATTGTTTAATTACATTTATTTAAAGTTATTATTTAATCTAAGCTAATAGAATATTTTAAAATAAAGTTTATATTTTCTATTTTATGTTACTTTGAAATCATAAAAGTTTTGAAATTTTTTGAATGATGACATTGCTAGAATACATTAGCTAGTTAAAATGACAGTCTAAATTCTCCACCATTTGCTGGTAACTTTATTAATTTTTTTATTAATGATAACTAAATTCCATATCTTTGATTTTAATAGAAAATTTAATTTTGAAAATAATTTTATTTTTGTTTGTTTTTGTTTTGAAATTTTGGGCTATTTAGGAGATATGAGCTTTAAAGTGTTATTGAACATACACTACTTTTAGGGTAGTAAGAATCTTCAGGAGCGTTCTCTGTTAAACATTATTGTTGATGATGTTGATTATTAATTTGAAAAGTTCATAATACATTTTCAAATGTTTGAAATAGTTAAAAAAAGGAGATACTATCTAACCCACAACAATGATGCCTTAATATTAACTAATATCAATATAGAAAGAAAACAAGAACTTATTTTTAACCATTTATATTTGGTACTGTATTATTATTGTTAATATGTTATTGACTAGGAAAAAAAAGTATTTACCAATTATTGCAAAGTTAGTATATTATATCTTGATAGGATTGAAGCGGTTCTACATTCCAATAGAGAGGCTTTAAGAATCTTGCTAGAGTAAAAATAGTGTATTTTCATTAACATTTTGAGAACCTACATCTTCCACTCGGTTACGAATTTTTTAAAAATTTAATTTTCTATTGAAAATAATGATACAAGGTCAGGTTGCCATTGAAAAAACTAAAGGTGTCAGTCGTGGAAAAATGGCAGGTGATTTAAAAAAATTAAAGACAAACCATTTTAATAACCAAAAATTCCAGAACGGTCACCTTTCAAAGTTTTTACAATTTGATTTGAAGATCACCATTTTAGGTTCTATTGATCTAAAGTGTTTTTTAAAATCAAATGAATCTGTACTGATTATTTAGTTTAATAGATTTTATTTCAAATTGGCAGCTAGAGATTTTTCAGACTCCTAATATGGATGAATTAATCAGCTCAAGATTTTGATTATATAATCATAAGGTTAAAATGAAGGATTTATCATCATTTTCCCAATTATTGGTTTGAGAGTTTTCAGAAGAAAAAAAACCCAGCTGTTGTAAAAGAACTAATTTTTCAAAATCAGGTCTACTGATTTTGGTATTTGGTTAAATATGAAGATTGGTAACCCAAATCACAAGTAAAAGAAAATTCAGGTTCAAGAGAAATCGGAAAAAAACCAAAATACAATATATTAGTCCACCAATAACAATTCAATTTCAATCAATTACAAGGTGGCGGTTAAATGTATGATAAATCGAAGAAAATGAAAGCTCCATTTATAAAAATATAAACAACTAATCTGGTTCACAAGGGCTGAGTTACTTACACAAGTGAAGCAATCTGGAGGTTTTATTTAGGAATATGGCCGTACAAAGTACAGGGCTCTCACCTCAAGTATAGTAGAGTGGTTATACTTGTTTTACTCCTTTGTTCAATTCCTTCAAAGACCAAACAATTTATAATTTATTCAGATCAATTTATATGTTCTAGAATAAATCCATTTGGTGTCACAGTAGAAAGAGACTATTTGAGACTTTTTTTAATCCCCCCCTCAAAATATGAAATAAATTTTGATTTAAATATGACCAACTGAGAGGTTTGGATCACTTGCAAATTGTGCCTGAAAGTGTTGACACAAGCGGAGGTTTAATTATTTAGGAACATGATAGTGTTCTGTTCTAAAAAGTATTAAAGTACGGTACCTACAAATTTTGTCTATTTTGAAAACATACATATGAGTGAGAAAATTTGTATACAATTTTATACATTATGTTAATGCTATTTTAAAATAATAAAACAATTATTTACAAATAATTTTAAAACATAAAAAGTACACATATTTATAGATGTAGAAAATTGGGCTGAATTTGAATTATATGTTGGAAATTGGAAAAGTTACGCCAACTCTTCATTTTTTGAACTACGGTATTTCTATTTAAAAAATGCACAAGGTTGAAAATAAAACGGAATTTTTTTCAGCTTGAAAATTAGTTAATAATTGCGAGGAAATTCCAAGTTCAAGTGATTGTGTTATCTGTAAGCTAATATTTGATAAGTATGATACGTAAAGAAAATGATGTTTACTTTTATATTGTTATCTGTGTTCTATTGTTGATTCAAGTTAGTGCTCAAATATAACCATAAATTTAATCATAGAATCAATAATTACTATAATTCTGTTTTCAGTTAGATAACTGTGTTTCGACATTAAGTATTTATCTATGAAACAAATCTCCATTCTTACTTACTTACATGTAATATAGTGTAGAGAAAGATATATGGTACAAAAAATAGATATTAAGTTTTTTCGAAAATGTCGATTATGGTTTTTATGGTTTTCGAAAATGTCCCTTGAGCATAAAAAAGTGGTTTGGAATTATGTCTACAGTATCTGTCATCTGTGCATTACTTTACAGCTCAAATAATTTTAATGAAATTTGGTGTGGGGATATTTTAGTAATATCTTGATGCACTTTTTTCTCAATCAAAACTTGGAGGTAGGCCTAGCTCTCATAAGACCAAAACTGAAAATTTCAATTTTCTTAAAATCAACTTTAATGATTTTGATGAAACTTTGCTAAAATGAAGCCTTTAAGGACTAAACCAAACATTTTTTTCTTCACATCCACCAAAATACCATTTCTGGAACCAATGGTTACTACTATCAGTTAAAAACCAAAACATGATCCATAAAGCTGTGCCAATTTTGTTAATTTAAAATTTGGTGAAATATTACAAT
The DNA here is from genome assembly GCA_963513935.1 of Aphrophora alni. NCBI lineage: Eukaryota > Metazoa > Arthropoda > Insecta > Hemiptera > Aphrophoridae > Aphrophora > Aphrophora alni. Next base: position 82,567,034 of record OY740769.1, read on the forward strand.
CCAAACTTTAGTAATAACTGATAAAAATTGAAAATGAACCTTGACTGCCATCATTTAAAATGAAATTTCAAACAAATATGATTTATCTTTTAGCAAGTTTATAACAGAAGTGAAACAAGCGTTAGGCTCTATTTATATAAATAAAAATATTAAATATTTCAGAAAGTTGATAAAATGGGATCTTTCTAAATAGTCTTATCTTATTGTAGATGGGTGTGTTAGATAATTAGTGGAATGTTTTGGACGGTTTATTTCATTCATTATTAATGTAGAGTTTTTATTAAAAAATAAAATACAGTGTCCGACTGTTAACTTATTTGAAATGGGTGTAGATCGTATACAACATTATGTATCTCTTGGATGGACTTGGGATATATAAAGATGTCCTGTAAATAAGCTGCTGAACTTTAGGAAATGATTCTGTGGTTTAGAATAAAGAAAAAATAAAGAATAATCCGTAAACGCTTAGTTTTCCAGATATCCGTCATTTTGCTTTTTTTAGATTAAAAAAAAACATAACTTTGAATTCCGATGTAGTATGCTGTGAAAGTAAAGACTTTATTTTGTATACTTTCAAAATTGCAGCTGCTTAAAATATTAAATTTTGTGTGGGCTAAATATCTTGGAAACATGTACAAAAATAAAACAAATATAAATTTTACTTGTAAACAAACAAATTAATGACACTTCCAAATTTACTGTATTGCAATAGGTAACAAAATTATGAACAAAATTGAGTTTTTATAACCATTGTAAGAAATTATTATTATTTATTTAACCAATGTTGGACCACTTTTTATATTCATCTGTTTTACATTCATAATTAATTCTGTTTTAATGACTAAGTCACTATCATCAGTTATACACAAACTTCTTGAGACTGAAATATTGAAGTGAACACACAACCCCCTAAAGTATATCTACAAACTTTCCAGAAATGTTACATAATATATTTTAAATAAATGAATATAGGTTGCAATAAAGTGGATGCAGAAACAGACACATTCATAATCACCTCACATTCTCACAGTGACTTTAAAAAATCTGTTCCTAATTTTTTTTTTATATCAACATTAGGATTATTAGTATAATTCAAAGATTATTGGTGGGGTTATTTTGAAATTTCTATTTTAGCTTAATTTATGTCAAAGTTACTGATAAAATAATGTTCAGCATTTCAAAAACTGATTTTCAGAAAAATCATCATATAATTAAAGAAGTTGAAATTTATGGGTACCATTTTGAATTTTAATGGATGCATAGTGAAAAATGTTGTAATTATAGACTATTTTTTATTACCAGTGTACTGAAATTGAATAGATATTACATTTAATTTTTGTTAATCATGTTAAATAAAGAAAAAGCCAGAAATTCCATTAAAACCTATGTTAATTTATGCAAATCTGTGGTTACCAAAATTTTATTTTTCAACACAAAAAAGTCAAAATTAGGCCTTATAGCAAACAACTAGACTTCTTAAAGATCACATTGAAAATTCCATGAAAATCATTTTAGCCACTGTGAACACTGGCAGGTGAGACGAAGGCATCATTTATCAAAAACACACTTAAAAAAACCTTTTGTATCTCAAACTAAAAATTGGCTTTACTAGTGTGGAGACTAACAGACTACCAAAGAGTAAGATTATTGAAAATGCCATATAAATTCAGCTGTTTGGGCTGTAGAGAGAACTACTTTTTATATGTGCAACAACCAAGTCCTCGTAATATATTTTACTGAATTGTTTTAAAATGGTTTGAAACAACAACATATCAACATAAAATGCTTTTGCAATAGTTGCACCTAAAAATTAAATAATCATTTGAGATGTAAATATTATGGGATTTTATGGTTAGACTAGCCATTAAAGTTTAAATGACCATATTGGACATCATATCAATACAGGAAGAGCTGAGAAATGATAAAGAAACGTTGTAAACATGGATCCAGAGAAGAGAAGAGAAGAGAAGAGCAGAGAATAGTCTGAAACTGAAGAGATTGTTTCACTTGGAAGTCTTGATGTCAGGTAAAATGCAGAAATTTATAAATTGACTTTTAGGAACTCAGAGCAAGAAAAGTAGGTGTAACTAGAGACAAGTATATTTCAAGAATTTTTAATGCAGCAATATTTACCATTATAAAAAAGAAAGAAAAACAATCAAGTTAATGTTAATATTTGTCCGGGTTACATTAATCATGGAAATCCCAGTTTCAGAAAAATAGTAAATAAGGTAATTTTCTAATTTCTGACTTTTTCCTCTTATATTTTATGAGAAAAGAGTTTACTTTTACCATCTTTTTATATAATTAATTGCAAATTTTACATTTTTTGGGAAAGTTTAAAAACAAAAATTCAAATAGGCTTTGAAGTGGACAACTGGACTATCCAAGATAAAGATTAGTAAGAATTGATCCTATAATTTGGCTGTAAAGACAAAATACATCCTTTATATTTTCCAATTTGTATATGGAATTGGTCTTCGATCTAAAATGTGAAGTTATAAAGTTTTATTTCTAGAAATTTAAAATATTCTCTACAAATTTGGAGAGTGGGGATATAAGATCTGTTAAATGGTGCACAAACTTTCTCGCTCACCTAGCCCCAAATAGAATTATTACAAAAAATGTTAGTTTAGTTTAGTACCGGTAGTTATTACTCAAAAATTTTAAATGAACCATGGACGTTATCTTTCAACAAATAACGTATTTAAATAAAGGCCTAAACTCGCTTCGCGTCTGCCTTTAAAACTTCCTCAGCATAAATCGTATTTGATTTAAATCTAGTTTTAAATTATGGTGGTCAAGGTTCATTTTTGTTTTTCCAATTATTCCTGAACAATAAAAATTTTATGATTTTGCACAAGAAGAAATTTGCATCAGAAATCTTCCTATTTCACTAAAATGTTAATAAAATTGGTATAGCCAATTATGAGAAATTACATATTTTATAACTAGTCAATTTTATGGTTTTTTACTGATAACTCATGAACTGGCATTTTTTGGAGAAATGGCGGCTATATGTTTTGTTTGGGTTCTTAAAGCCTATTTTGACAAATCGTAATTATATATTTTTCTTATGTCAGGTACCTGCAAATTTTAAGTTATTAAAATTTATAAAAGTCCTGAGGTATGACAAAAATGTAACTTTTTTTCCTGAGGTATGATCTACCTAATTTTATTAAATGTTTCACATGTTTGGGCTGTAGATCATTGCACATACGATAGACGGACATTATTGCAAAACTCAATTTTTAAACTAAGGAAACTTCGAAACAGATATATCCGTAAAAAAACTCATTGATTTTTTAACCCATTACATAACTTTATCTATACTACATATACTTAAAAAAGTAAAATCATTATCTACTGTGATTGTCATATGGCTTTGAAATTTCTTGCTAAAGTGACTTTACAACATTTTAGTAAGGTAGAAATGGGTTAGTTTTATTTTGTGCTCCAGCTATTGGTTAAATAATAGGTTACAAAATGAGTTTACAAAGAATTGCATGGTTATCAACAGCAAAATCCATTAGTTCCCTTTGCGAAACTATAGCTACAATGGTTATGTAGATGTTATGTTATTAGAACTACAAAATAAAATAGTAACAAAAGGTGATTGTTGAATTTAACATTTTACATAAACCTAAATTGTAAGAACAATTTAAAAACAAGTGCTCTGTTTCAGATAGAACAGACAGGAAGTCTATGAAGAATGAAATTCAAGGCTAACTGGTAATGGAAACTTACATACTATAAAATTATCCCATTTATAAATACGATTTCTTTGTCTGTTCATGAAATCGATAGACTTTGATATATATGCTGATTTTTACTAAGAAATGAATTTATTATTATTATTATTTTTTTTTAAGATTCGATTTTAACATCTGAGTGTTAAACACACATTTAAAAAATATTTTTAATAAATTATAACTGTATTTTAACAAAATTTTAAACTGGTATTTGTTTAAAATTATGTATAACGGTAATTTAGATTCTTCTTGTAGCAAAATATTCTGTGCTTAGTGTAGTAGAAAGAAACAGTTTTTGTTTTAACTCATTGTCACATTCTTTATAACTGATCTTTTCAATGTAAGACTATCTATTGAAGGTTAAGGGCAAGAGACAAAGTGAAACTGGATTCTATTGAGTTGTCAAGAATGCAGCTCACCCAGACAATAGTCCAAGGTCAAATTATTGAAGCTGTTGGCTTTCTCTCATGTGTGGGTTGATAGTTAACTTCAAGTTTGTTAAATTTGCTGAGGGAACAAGAAACAATAATTTAATGTGGGAATATTGTCCATTAATTATTTTAGATGATTATGTTATAATCATAGTGTAGATTTTGTGACAATCATTGATGGGGGGGGGGGGGAAGAATCACACTCTTAAAAAAGCCATTAGAAGACTTTAATAAGTTTGTGTTAAATTGAAAATACAAATTTAAAGGGGACAGTTTCTTCATATTACTTTTTCACTTATACATACAGTAGTATAAAAACGTTACGTAGAGGATAAAAAAAATGATGTTGAGGTTTTTGAGGGTATACCCATTTTGAGGTTCCTTGAGTTCAAAAAAAAATTTTTGGAATGATGTCTGTCAGTAATCTGTCGTAAGTTCTCTACAGTTCAAAGGTGCCGACCAATTTTAATCAAATTTGCTATGTGATCGCATTTTGGCCAAATTTTTAGGAGTTTAAACATTTTTTTAATTTCTCAAAATTGCAGGGTAACTGCCATAACTACAAAATTACAATTTTATCAAAATTTGCTGAAAAAAATTTGATTAAATGTAGCCCTTAAGCCCCACATAAACATATTGGTCCCAACCCTCCAAAAATGCCAGTTCGTAAGTTATCGGTGTAAAAAAAAAATTGACCATGAGGCTTTTATAAAATACGTAATTTTTCAAAATTGACTACCGATTTCATTAAAATTTAAGCTAAGATTAATGTCCAAAATCCGTATGAAAAATTGCAAGTAAAAAAATATTGTGGTTCAGGAATAATTGGAAAAAACCCAAATGTACAGTCATTAAAAGTTTCAATATAGTCAAATTCAATTTATGCTGACTATTTATGTTTATGGTACAATTAGACCAAGTTCAGTCCCACTTGTTTGTTTTTTCAAAGACCGTGTTCATTGTTAAATTTTCTATTTTAGATTGACATCTACCAAACTGACAATTTTTTGATGAAGATTATTTTTGGTTGGTTCATGGGGTAGGTGGGTGGTGAGAATGTTTATGTAATGTGTTTGCACCATTTATTTTATATCCTAATTTTAATATTACTATAATTTATTATTATAACAATCTTACATATTCATTTCCTGAGAATATTATATGTCGAATGAATTATTATTAGATAGTTGGCCATTTTAAATATCTAAATTCGTACATGTAGAAAAATAAAAAAAACATTGTTATTTTTTTATAGTTCTTTTGAAAACCTTAAGTTATTTATTTAATGATTCAAAATAACAACTTTTCCTAAAAGATAACTTATAGAAAATTTTGATCCCAGCTAAAATAAATGACAAAATAACTTTAAAAAATAGCCTTCATCAGATAAGAAATAAAGCTTAATTAGATATACTAGAAACAAATTCATAAAATTTTCTGAAGATTTTATCTGTCAGAATAAAATCTACAGTTAAATGTCTATTGAATATTAAGAGGGCTTTGTCTCTTCAATATATATATATATATTAATTGGAGGGGCTTAGACCATCAAATTTCACAAAATTCAGATTTATGGTTACAATATTCCATAAACAAGCATTGTACAAACTTTGTTACATGTATACGAACATACAAAAAAGTTAAACGATTTTTTAAAAATATTTTGTTTTTGCTTAATATTGCATGGACAACAGTCAATGTTTAAATTAGGCCAATTATGTCAAAGAGTAACTTTATTTTTCATATAATTTGTTTCATTGATATGGGCTATTAACTGTCATATTTCATCACAATTAGCAATACTTGTAAGATGATGTTGAAAAATTCAACTTAAAAATATGTTAGAGGTTTTTTAAAAAAAATACCAGTAATTCCAGAATTGGGATTTTTGGGGGACATAGTGACTATAATATATTCTTTTGAGGACCTGAAAGGTCATAAATGATAATATTTAACCAAAATCAAATGAGCTGATTTTGAGAAAATTGGAAGTTTGTGTTGTTTCATATAAACAAAATTTAAGTTCTCAAAAATATTCTATTTATAATGAACTCTGATAACCCTCAGGATTATAATAATAAAAAATAAAATCTGGATAATAAAAAATTCATAATTTTTCAGGGAATAACACAAAAATAATACCATTATATGTATGTTAATAAAGACAAAGAAAGATAGAATTTAAAAAAATGTGACTACTTGTTTTGAAAACTTGACAAACATTGATGGATGAAGTGGTGAGTGATAGGGGAAAGAGCTAGTTAGCTTCACTTTACACCTTAAACTAATTATAATAACATCCAGCTCATACTTCGGGTTCGGATTGAGTTAAAAAATAAATGATAAAAAAAGGACTAAATACTTTAATGCTAAAGCCAATCACATTTTGTTTGTTTTATATTTATTAGTAAAACTATTTAAATGTCCTTTAAAATAAATAATTCTTTTGTAATAGGCGCCTAGTCCGTTTGTCTATTGAAAATATGTCCCTGGTTTAGACAAAAACGGACATAATCATGAAAATCTCAACTACAATTTTTTTTTTTACCATTACAATATATTTTTTTCTATTTATAAAATGGGACAAGTAAAATATATTTTGTCTACAGTTGTTGACAAAGTGGCATTTTGTTCATTTAAATTAGTTTGCAAAACAGCTGATTTCTCAACAGTTTCACTTTGCCCACTACTTTACTCACTCCGGATGGCAACCGAACAAAACGAAATTTAGGTTAAGTTTATTTGAATTGATTTATAATATACAGGAAATGTCCCGTATGTAGGTTAGATTAATTCTTACATGTAAAATAACATAAATAAACAACAAAACAACGTTTTAAAGTTGAAAAAGGAAGTAATTATTCATGAAGATGATTGACAGTGTATGTACACGGAGAGTATTTTTCGTTTGCCGAGTTTTGAAGTTGGCAATCCCGTTTCCTCAACAATACACCTAAGTTATTTGTAATATTCATAAATAACCTCAGTTTTGACGTGAGAAGTTCTACTCAGTATTGATGTGTTGTTTAGCACTACTGCTATATTTTGTGTAGTTAGTGTAATAATGTGAAAAATCAGAGTTTGTAGTAGGTTTGAAATACGCGGGTTTGTAAAGAGCGGATAAGCTGTTCAAATAATATTTTGTATTTACTAAATTTATTTATAAGAGAAAAATAGATTTTCAAAGCAACAGAGTAAATAATCATGTCAAATGTTAATATAATTTGTTTTTTTATTAATAGTGTATGTAAATTTTTGTGTTTTACGGGGAGTGTGTAAGATTTGAGAACAGTGGCCGGAAGGAACGCTTTCGAATGTATGATATGCCTCATGGCAACAAATCAGTCGGAGTCCAGCGTTAGAGGTAGTAAGACGTGTTTTGTGGTTAGAGAAACTTTCTTGAAATGTAGTTTAAGTGTTAAAAAACAGTCTTAAGTTGGGAGGTTACTATGATAGACGATCAATAGTGATCAGTAGTTGTCAATGAATAAACTTTTTATCAAAAAAGGCAGGAAAACGAGTTAAGTTGAGTAAAGTTATGCAATCTTGCACGTGGTTTTCGAAACATGGACAATGAACGATTATATTCATTTGTTAGTAAAAAATGAACTTTTGAGATTACGACCACGACATTTTTCAAGAGTGCAGACATATTTCAACAGTGTACATCTACAACAATTACGAGAACGGCTACGATGTTACTCAATGGACAACAAACTCAGCAAACGTGAATCACAGGTTCTATTGTTTCATATAAACTCTCTATAAAATGTTATATGTATTTTCTTTGAATTGTTTCTGTAATAGACATGAATTTAAATTATTTCATAAAGAATCTATGTGAGTCTGAGTATCATGTAAATAAAGAACAAAATTAATTTTTATTTTATATATTTCTTGTATCGATTAAAAGAATAAGTAAAATACTTATATCTAAATTCTTAAATTCAATCAATGGATTAAATACTTGCAAGTTTGATTTCTCAATAATATAATTTCAAAGTAAAGTTAAAATTTTTAAAGTTAAATATATGGTCGATCTTTTTCAGAATTGATAAGATTTATAAAGTAACAAGACTTTACGAAGCATTTATGTGTAATCAATGTATGTTAAAAGAACTTACGACCCCTGAGATTATAAATTCAGTAAATTCATTTTTTCTATGTTAAATAATGACTAAAGGTTGGCGCCCATAAAAAATCAAATAATAATACATAAATTCATTTTTCTTAAGTAAAATAAAAAGTAAGAACTCTTCAAGTTCAACATAATTCTCTTTTAGATACTTTTAGAAAACTACATTTTAAAATTATTACATTAGTTAATCTCCTTCTTGTCAAATCAAAGAAAAAGTACGACTGTCAGTATGAACTGGTTTTGTCATGGCTAAAGGAAAACAATGGTAAAAAGATTTCTGAAAATATTTTGCTAGAGTACTTTTCAGAAAAGGCAAAAGTTTTATAATCTTCTACTCTTTGGAGCACATATTCAATGCTGAAGGCAACTATCCAGGTAAAGAATGATATTGATATTAGTGTTTTTAAACAACTTATAGCATTTTTAAAGCGTCAATCAGTAGGCTATAAACCTAAAAAATCTAAAGTACTAACTGGAAATGAAGTAAATAACTTTTTGAAGTTAGCTCCAGAAAATGAAAATTTACTAAGAAAGGTTGTTTTGATATTTGGGGTGTCTGGTGCTTGTAGAGTGGACGCACAAACAAAAATGTCAGTAGAGGATAAAGGTTCTGTTCTCATTGTAAAAGTTCCTGAATCCAAAAGTAACAAACGCTGTACATTCACCATATGCAATGAAGATGGAGTAAAGTATTTGAAAATAATCAGAAATTACTTGAAATTAAGGCCTAAAAATGCCCCTACTATACATCTTTTCCCAAGATATTCAAACGGTGTTTGTTACAGTCAACCTGTGGGTATAAACACCATATCAACGATTCCTTTTCAAATTGCAAAGTTTTTGAAATTATCTGAGCCTAGCCTCTATACGGGTCACTGTTTCAGACGTACGTCGACAACAATACTAGTTGACGCTGGAGGGGATATTACCTAATTAAAATGGCATGGCGGCTGGAAGAGTACCACAGTGGCTGAAGGGTATTTAGAAGAATCCCTCTCAAACAAAGTTGCTACTGGGAAAAAGATTCGTGTAAGTTCTGCAGGCCCTTCTAATATGCTACAATTTCATCAAATGACAAAACTTCAGGAGCTTTCAACAACCTCTTCATCTAGGCCTACTACAGTGGAGGAACAACTATTTATGATTTCAAAAATGCTACTTTTACCAATTGCACTTTTGCAAACAAGTAGGCCGAGGCCTAATATTTCAAAAATGCGATTATTAAAGATCGAATTGTAATTGATTGTTTGTTTGAACACTATTGTATTAAATTAATGTTTTATTAAATTGTGTTACTGCTGAAGTATGTTTTTCATTATTGTCTCAAAATAACAACTGTAGACACAGTATAATGTGCAATTCATGAGCAAAGTGTCTTTTTTAAACTTGATAAAATTGACGCATTCAGCAAGCTTCGTGCGTCAACATTTTTCTCTTGTTTAAAAAAGTGCCACTTTGCTCACTAGTTGCACAAATAACTATTATCTTTAGTAATGGTTACATTTAATTATATTTTAATGATTCTGTGGATATGTACTTGTGAAAAATTGTCTATATTTTACAACCTTTTTTTTTTTTTTTTTTAATAAGAATCATGTAGTTCTGAGGTTGTTTGTTTTATCTGTATATAGATGCATATATTACATTTTCTGTTAATGGTTTGATTTAAACCAAACAATTCCAAATATCTGCAATAGAAACTTTGTTTTCATAAAAATTGGATGTTTTGGGGATAAATTTGTGAGCGATTAAATTTTCTAAATTAATTTTAGACAGTACCTGATCTTTTTAATGTTTCCAACATTTTATGATAGATATCAATCAATTTTTTCTTTTATCTGAAGAAAATTAACTTTCGAGAAATATAATTATGTTTACCTGTTTGTAATACTTGTTTTTTCCATTTATCAAACCATTTGTTGTTTGATACCATTATTCAAACCATTTATCAAAAAAAGGTGTTTGTTCTTTAATTTTTCTAGAAAAAGTGAATCATAAATCAAAATTACATAATGAACTTGCTGATATGTATGTTACATATTATGGCCAAGCTAAAAAAAAATTGAGAGAGGCAAAATGGCTTTACCAAGATAAATATCCAAACCGCTGTCCAGCAGATAGAAAATTATTTGCACATCTTCATGAGCATTTATGTGTAACTGGAAAATCGGAAGCCGTCATAATTGGTAATGAATGGTAAAGCTAAAACAGTTTCAACACTAAAGGTAGAAGAAAGGGTATTGTACAATTTTTCACAAAATCCGGGAGTTATCTTGGAGAAGAGTTGCTAAGCAAGAAAATATATATTATATATTAACTAACAGATGTCAACAACAATGCGAGTGTATTTGATTAATATTTAGAGGTCCTGAAAATACTAAGTAAGGATTGCAACTTACAAGGCAGTAACAGGAGACACATATTGGAATGAATTGATAAGAGATGGTTTCATAAGCGGTCTGTCTATACCCTCTATGAGATAAAGGAACAAGCTAGATCTTTAGAACTTGCTACACAACAATCGTAAGAATATATAGCAACATGTCCAACTGTGAATGATGCACAGAAGGTTTATGATGGAAGTTCTAACCAAGATGTCTTTATAGGTTGCATCAACGAATAAACAGCGTTTCTTCTCTGGAAATAGCTTGCATTCTTGTTTCAAGTGCCTTGCTACTTGTAGAATCTGCAGTAAGAAGGGACATTTCACAAAGGTATGTAAATCAATAATTTCAAATAAACATACTGTTTCTATAAATTGACTCTCTACACTTCCTAAACTCATAGTAGCTTGTCAATTGCTTGTCTAAAGCCCCAGTTTGTATTTCTATAAATGAATTAAAGACCACTGTTCTTATTGATATAGTTTTATAACTACTAGTTTCATTAGTGAAAAATAGCGAACAGCCTCAAACTTCACATAACAGGCAAGATAACTATGGCCTCAACCTCACTTTGGTCCTCTATACGTGGTTGTTGTAGAGTAATTATTCATCTCTTCAGCTATTCTTATAAAAATGTTGAGCTCCAAGTCCTTCAAATCTGAGTTTGAATATCAATCTAGGTCAGTCATGTCAAAGATACGGCCCGCGATCGCAATGTGTCACAGAAAGAAGAATCATGTTTTTTAGACTTCACTTGATTCCTCTACGGAAGTTTTAACATACGCACACTACATTTATAAGTAATTTCAAGGGCAGCGCGTGCCTAGACAAGCGAGAGAGATAGACAGTAACGCCATCTCTTAGCAACAAGCGGAAATACCCTATTATTTTTGTTGAGAACAATAGAATCTTCCACACTCTTCGAGTCTAGACTAGAACCTTCCTTATCGATATAAAAGGAGTGTGTTGGCGCAACGTGAGTCGAGTAATCGAAGCGATACGGTCAGAGAAGGATTTTAGTTGTACTGCGAAGTAGTGATTGTGCATTTGTTTGTGTCGTGCGATATCCATAATTGTTACGATTTTAGCACAATGTCACAAAAACGTACAGTTGATAGTGTGTGCAGAGTTTTACAGTCTAAATGTGAAATTGCATATTTTATCTTAGAATGGAAAGGTAAACCATTGTGTTTGATTTGCAATCAAACAGTTGCTGTTTGTAAGGAGTTTAACTTGAAGAGACACAATGATACAAATCATAAATCAAAATTCGATTGTTACACTGAAAAAATATGAATGGACACATTGTCATATTTAAAATGTAAACTTCAAGGTCAACAATCGATGTTTACTAAAGCTAATACTGAGAGCAAAGATGCCCTGAAATCAAGTTTTATTATTGCATTAAAAATCGCGAAGAGATCAAAACCTTTCACTGATGGTGATTTTATTAAAGACTGTATGTTGAAAGTTGGCGATGTTTCATTTCCATTTCAAAAGTCAATAATTCAAAATATTTCGCTGTCAAGAAACACTGTTGCTTCAATTATAAATGATTTATCTCAAAGTTTGGTTCTTCAACTGAAGGAGAAAATTAAGGAATTTACAAACTTTTCACTGGCTGTTGACGAGAGAACCGATACTGTTGATACAGCTCAACTTGCTGCTTTTATACGAGGTATTAACAGTAACTTTGAAATAACTGAAGAACTATTAAAGTGCGTTCCATTGACAGGTACTACAAACAGCAAATGATATTTATTCTGCAATTGAGCATTTGATAGCAGAATATGAATTCGACTGGAATATACTTAGCAGCACAACTACGGATGGCGCTCCTGCCATGGCTGGCAAACATTCGGGCGTTGTAACTAAATTAAAACAGAAAACATCAGGGAATTTTGTGGGATTTCACTGTATAATTCATCAGGAATCATTGGCATCTAAACATTTAAAAATGGACCATGTCATGCAACCTATAATTAAAAAAGTAAATTTTATAAGGGAGCAGAGGACTAAATCACCGACAGTTCATGCAGTTTTTACAAGATTTGGACGAACACTTTTCTGATGTCCTTTATTTCACCGAAGTTGGTTGGCTCAGTCGAGGAGTAGTTTTAGAAAGATCTTTTGCATTACGTGACCCTATTCAAGCTTTCATGTTAGAAAAAGACAACTCAATTGATTATGACAATGACTGGTAGGTTGATTGTGCCTTTTTGGTAGATATGAATAAACACTTGACTGATCTGAATGTAATGTTACAGGATAAAAATCTGATTGTCACTCAAAATGTATTCATGTATTCAAGCCTTTGAAACAAAGTCGAGGCTGTGGGAAAATCAGGTAAAAAATCAAACTTTGGATCATTTCCCTCATTTAAAAACATTTGGCACAGTGAACCAAAAAAAAAATTGGATCAATATTCTCAACTTCTGCAAAATCTGATCACGGAATTCAACAATCGTTTTGAAGACTTCCACAAAATGAATCATGGAATTCCCAATTATCAACAATCCATTCGATTTTGAAGCTTCACAGGCACCAGTTCATTTGCAAATGGAGTTGATAGATCTTCAATCGGACAGTATTTTGAAAGAAAAAAATAAAGAGGTTAATGATCTTACATTATTTTTATACACAATATTTCAAGAGTTTGGAAAACACCCGGAATTAAAAAAGCATGCAGCACGCATTCTGTGCATGTTTGATAGCACCTATTTATGTGAGCAGATGTTTTCCATCATGAAAATAAATAAGAACAAACATCGCACAAGACTTACGAATGAACATCTCCAATCAATTCTTAAAATAATTACAACGAATATGATACCTGACATCAATGAGCTTGTCAAAAACAAGAGAAGTATCTGGATCCTCGAGCTCAAAATAATTACCATCTTTTATAACTTTGATATGATTTTTAACAACCATATATTATACTATAAAATTAAATAAATAAAATGTTATAATAATTCAGTACATTTTTTTATATTTGAATCTGGCCCGCCTACGCATTCTAAATTTAATATATGGCCCTCTGCAAAATTGAGTTTGACACCCCTGATCTAGGTGATGATTTTTCGTTTCAACATTTCAGTCTTAGTATAGCTTTTGGTGGTGAAAAACCTCCATTGATTGTGTGTGGCCTAGCTGTTTCTTTATTACCCATTTAGCTCTCGATTGGCATCAAATCGTATCAGCATTAGCAAAAAGATGAATCTTTAATTAATCAAAATAAGCTAAATCAACTCTTCAAAGAAGGCGTCATAGAATTTAGTATTTTCCCATGGCGAGCTCAAGGCTTAGTAACAGACAGAAAATCACAAACTAAAGTTAATGAAAATAAATCATGTAAAAATTGGTGATAACTAATTTTTTTTCTTCATAATTTATATTTGATGATCAATTTTAATACATTTATTTTTTATTTTACTGTATAGAGTAAAGGTATTCGTAGCATTATTTCTTATCAAACTGATGACAGTATATTAATACTGCTAACAACAGATACTTTGCTGTTCCACCATTTACAAAAAATTGGGGTAAACTAATGAAAATAAATCGAGTTAAAATGGTCATAACTCAAAAAATTTTGTTTGTTCATAAATTATATTCAATTTTAATACATTAATTTTCTATCTTATTCTATAACGTAAAGGTTTTCATAGCATTAATTCTTATCAAGATGATCATATTAAATTGGTACCACTGATGACACTCCCCTGTTCAACTGTTTACAATGTCTGGGCAATATAAATCATTTGTAAAGTACATATAGTGAATTGTGTACAGTAAGATTTATTTAACTAGTTATAAATAAAATCAGTAACCTTATTTCAACTAAATGTAATCATAAAGTTGCCTTTTATTGTACAAAAAATCTAGGGAGGGAAAATGTTGGTTAATAATAAAGATAAAAAAGTAATGTTAGAAAATAGTGGAGTTTATAAAATATCTTGTCAAGATTGTGACTCTGAGTACATAGGTCAATCAGGTAGATCTATAAAAGTTAAAATTAAAGAACATGTAAATAGCTGGAAACTGGCTATAGAAACTCTAACTTTGCTAACCACCTTTTGGACTCGGGTCATAGTTTTGATCCGAAATTGAATGTTAAACTCTTACATATAGAAAATAAAAGCAATAGATTAAATAATTTAGAATGTTTAGAAATAAATAGATCTGTTTCACTTAGGCCTATTCTCAACTTAAACGACCAAATTGTATTAAATTCGTCACCTCTTCTAAAACCCATCCGTAACATAGTTCATTAACCTCTATCTACCTGCTAGGTCATCCCCCTACCTTTCCCGATTTCTCTATTGTATTTCAGTTTCCTGTACTTATGTTTAAATATTTGTCTATACCTGTAAATTATCAGTTGCCCCATGATGCCGCAAGGCGAAACAATTGTAGCTTATTTATACTATTAAATATTTGAAACTTTAAGCTTTTGCTTTATTTTATCCTTGAATATGGAGTTTCAACAAGAAATATCTGCTATTGCATTAAAGTTTATATCCTATTGTGTTTAGATTTTGTATGGATTGGAGACATAGATTTATCTTGGAAAGTGATCCTTGGTATTACCTAATACACAAATAGAAAAATACAATAAAACACTTAAGTTCTGAAATATTTTGTAAATACTGTTCACTTTCCTAATAAGTAGAGAGTATAAAAAGAAGAATAAATTGTCGGAACATTTTCCCTACAACAACTGTAATAGTTCCTCTAGTAAAACAATTTAAAATTAAAGGCCACACACATATACCATAAAAAGTAATCTATCAACTGTAATATAAGTTTTGCCCAGCTCAATGTACAGTGTGTTAGTAAAATCCCTCACCCCCACCTTAACTTTTGTATAAACATAAATAGAGCCAAACCCTTTTGGGACTGTCAACTTGATCACCTATAGTTTCTTTTATGATTTTGCACCTCCCTCTAATGTGGAGAATTTTGGGGGTTCACAAAATTTTTAAATAGGAACCCGCATCTTGTAAAATGTCAAATTAAAGGGCATAAAAGACAAAATTAATGGCACTCACAAAATGTTTTTTGTATGACCATAACCAAAATGGTGGCACGAAATATATTTGAGATTTTAAAATTATAAAATCACTAAATATGTGAAATCAGAACATTAAACAGTTTTTAAAATGTTGGCTAGATTAATCTGAGAGAAACATTCGACATTTGAACTGAAGTTTACCTGTCGTTCAAAAGTGTGGTACTTTTGGGCACATTCAAAACACATAAAAAAGAACCACATCATGTGACATCAAATTAAATTGCTTTTTAAGGCAAAACTAATGGGACCAACAAATTTCACTTTTAACTTAATTAAAAATGTTATTTCAAATGTGGATGACATTTTCAAAAAAATTGTACTATATTTTTGCAGTTAGTATGAGTGTTACATTTCGTATTCATAATTGGTTTATTGTGATTATTTAGATAAACCTTTTTTTCAATTTCCTGGATGGTAGAGATCCTATAAGTAATAGTCACACTCACTACAAAAATGAGAAATGTATGTGTGGAACTGAAGCTGCAAGCAGGCAAGTTGTAGGCTACTGAATCCCAACACACTACATTCCTTACTCCCCTCAGTCTCACCATAGCAATAGTGTTGGAAGCTTGTGGGGCATCTTCATACCACTTTCTAAACATTAAACTACTAGACTTCACACATCATAACAGATATGCTGACTTGTTTGATGGTTCGCCTATTTTTTTAAATAATTATCGAACTAATAAAATTATTGTACATTAAAATTCACTCTGTAATCAAAAAATAAAACTCAGAATTACTTGCAAAATATATATGTGCACACAAAAGCACATATGGAATATAAGCCTCCTAAGAATGGAAGATTGTACATTTTGACATTATCTTAACTCAAGAATGGACAAAGAACATCTCTTACATAAACAAAATTGAAATGAAAACCTAATAGCTTTCAGAAAATTCACACTACTCTATTGGGATCATAAAAAGCCGATAAATTATATCAACAACCAAATTATTTAGTTATCTTTTATTAGTCTAATGTTTAATAAAACATTATTATTATTATTATTATTATTATTAATTAATAATAATTATTATAATAGCTTGGCACAATTATTGTCCAGCTATTGTGTTTCTTTGTCATTATCATCATTTAAAGAAAGATAAATTTAATAATTATTTACTGGTATTGATTTGTCGACATGTTTGGGAGTATATAATAGCCTTTTTCACTAAGATTTAGTGCCTGGTCAAAGTTTCCTGTATACTTTTTTTTTTTATTGTTGTTTAAAGACTAATAACCTGTTGGTCCATCATCACCTTATCAAAAAAAGAAGAAAAGATCATAAACCAAAGTCCCCTAGCCCTTGAATAGCACCAGGGACGGAAGAGAACAAGAGTTGTTTAAGAGAGACTAGATAGGAAAGATGAAAGAGAGCGATCCAATCCAAGAAAAACTAAAGTGTAGATCCAGTCAGGCTTCTCGGAATTGCCATGCCTATACTTAGTATAGTGAATCCCTAAGAGGTCTAGTATACTAATGAGGCTTTGTTTTATTAGCCACCTGGCAAATGCAGACTTTAGATGTACCTGGTATAGTATACAACCCCACAACGTTAAAAATATATTATGTATTCTTCATGAGGAAAATAATGAAGCCACTTTTCTTAAATTCTTTTTATTCAGAATACTGAAACGAAAAGCAATGACACCGCACCAACTTCTACCGTTCATGACAGTATAAAATAACGAATGAATAAATATCTTCTTTGTAATTTATTTAAACAGTTGGCTCTATAGTCTTTCCGTCTTCAATTTGCCCCCAACCAATCAACCTGTGAACAGACATAATTTATACCCATTAACTTGCATTGTAAATGTTGTATCTTTGGTTTTATAATGGTAGTAGCGATTGATATTAAATAGTTTTTGTATTAATTAGAATGGCTTTATGAGTGTCCAGTACTGTGACTATAAAAATAATCCATACTTACAAAAAATTCACCATATATCAAAATGGCAGCCTTATTATTTAATTTTTACAATGTAAAGACTTTGATAAAACTGTTTCTTCATGTGAGACACATCCACATAGGGTTAGAAAAAAGTTTTGTTGTAATTTCAAAATGGCAACTGTTTAAATTAATTTTTTTTTTTATTATGAATTTTTTTATTAGTAAGGAGAATTTTTGGAGGTGTTTTAGTAAATGATTGCAATGGTTCATTCAAATATTTATATTTCATTTATATCATGAGTCATGTAAGACTCCACCACTAAAAACACTTTGGATTTACTGAAATACTATTAAAAGAATTAAAGCAAAAGTAATTAAATAACTAACCTAAAAAACATTAGCCGATAAACACACACTCACTTAGCTTTCAAAAACTATACAAATATACCAACAAAATGACAAAACACAACAGTAATACTATTAAAAAGATAAGAAAAATACTATAAAATAAATACACTGTGTAAAGATAGAAACTTCTTTGTGTTTAACACAATACAACCTTAAGTTTGAGGCTGAGACAGCTGATTAGTTTCAAAATTTATTTTAAATTAATAAAATGCACTGGGTTTAGGCCAATCATTAGTAATGATAAAATAGCTTTTCTACAGATTCTGTATATTTTAGTTTCTTGAAATAGTCCCAAATATAGCCAGTAAATATCATTAGCTGACAGACTACTGCCATGTGAGTAGCGCTTGCAACCATGCAATCCGTATATGTTGGTCGGTTAAACTAAATTGCTCTATGTTTTATGTCTAGTTGAATACAAATTTGTCATCATAATGATTTATGATGTCTACATAATTCCCCAACTTAGACTTATACATTATAAACTAAAAGTTGTTTTGCCCTTACCTCCAATGATTTTCAACTTTACGACTGAGAGCAATCTTTTCTCCAATCTCTGTGCACACAGGATTGGTTAAACTAATCTTGGCCAAATCTGCTTTGGTAGCAAGCACTCGACCACCAGTTGACAATGAGCCAATGTTTACTAATAATACCTCATTCTTGGTTAATCTCGGAACCTGTTTAATAAACATAAAAACATGTATCATAACTCACTATAACAGAAGTTCTATAAGAGAACACATAACAGAAGTAATAATGTAATTAAAAACTTAATTGTTGTACAGGTGTCCGGCATTAGGTAGATTAGATTAGATTTTTATTGTTTTGTACGTTCAAATACAGTGGGTGGTATAGAACTAGTCATCCACCAATACATATACATCAATAAGTAATTAAAATAAAATCAAAAACAAGAAAAATAACATACAATGAATGTAACAAATCAATAATTAAAATAACTATAAACATTCTGTAACATGAGTGTTAAATATGGTCAGATTAATTAAATAGTAAAAACGTAGTACGGAACAGAGCATCAGACGAAAGTGCTACTATATCTATGGCTATCAATGTAGTGGACAATCATAAAATTTATTATAAATGATTAAAATAAAACTATATAAGAAAATTAATTATTAATTATTACGAAAACAAAATTAAACAAAAAGTTGGAAATTTTTAATCCACAAATCTTTCAACCTTTACAACCCAAACTGACAGTTACAAACATTAAAATGTAAAAATCTCTATTAATTAAAAATTCTGAATTGTTCATAAATAATCTATATAATAGAACCTCTAATTTAGTTAAAACTACATCCAAATTACCATTAGGGCTCTGTACAGCCCAATAACAATTAGTTTATTGATGGATAATTTAAGTCCTAACACTTAACCCTGGAACTGGTAATGTTAAGATTCTTCGTTTGTTTAAAAATTAATAAAATATATTATATATTGTATTAATATATATTGTATACAAAACCTAACTTATAAGATATCATTTTTCTCAGAAAGATGCGTAGAATTTATCTATGTAATATATATATATATGAAACGGTTTTGGAGTAAGTATGTTAGATGTCAAAAATTATATTAACTTTTTTCAGAAAAACCTGTATCATCCAAAATCAATAGCTTATTACCTTTTTCCAAGATATACAAAAGTTTTGTGTAATATTTTTGAATATATTTAGGGAAAAAAAAATTGTTACATTTACAAAATTTAAAAAAATATTTTACGGAAAATGTTAATTTCATCATTTTATTTTCAAAAATTCACTAAAAATAGTAATATATATATCTTTTACACAACTTCTATATGTCATTATATTCAGAAAGGTCCATATAATTTAGCTGTGTAGTGAAAAAAAATGTTAGATGTAAAATATTTGGCGTTTTTATGTGAAATACCAAAAAATCCGAGAGTAACGCAGGCAAGAATTTCACAGAAATTGTTATGTAAACCATACAAAAATATTTTTTTGAATTTTTTCAAGTATTGCTAGAGATTTGTAATATATTTAGAGAAAAAAAAAAATACATGTTACATTTTCAAAATAAAATAAAAAAATTTACGATAAAGGGGACATTGTTCATTTTATTTTCAACAATTTACCAAAAATAGTAATATATATTTTATACAAAAGTTATATATATATATATATATATATATATATATCATTATATTCAGAAAGGTGGATACAATCTAGGTGTGTAGTGAAAAAAAATGTTAGATGTATCACATTTGGAGTTTTTTGGTCAAATACCAAAAAATCGAAGAGTAACGAAGCAGAAATTTCACAGAAATGGTAACCAATAACATACTAATAGATTTTTCGGAAATTTTACAACGATTACTAGAGATTTGTACAGTAGAACCCCTCTTAACCGGTCTAGTCGGGACTGACACCCGGGCCGGTTGCCCGTTTAATCCTAGGTTCCCGTGAAAAATCGGTTTTCGTTCAAAGAAAGCTTATTTAATTAGGTAGCACTAAGAATTATGCAATAAAGATGTTATTGCAACTCATTTTATTGTACATAAATGTATCGTATATATTATGTTATGTATATTATACATCAAACATGAAAAAATTAAACACTACAAAGCTTTTTTACAGATTCTCCTCTGTCAAGTCTTTTGACACATTTAACCGCGTCTCAAACAAAACCAACACACGCTTCCAAGAAAACTGAAAAGAAATGTTATATTTTCCATAATGTAGGCTATCTTAAATTGATTCGTGGTAAAAAAGCGGCCCATCAAACGTTTTTGTCTGTGTATGTCTGCTATACCGACGGGTGCCAATGCTGCGGTGTTTTTATGCCGCCAACAATGGGATACCGCTATCGACAAAGTCGTTTGACTCGCCGCTGCTTTGGTGTTTCAATTACAATTTATTTTCGTAAACTCTCATCCAACCAGTACACTACGATATAGGCCGGTTAATCCGAGGACCGGTTAATCCGAAGCCTGTTAACAGAGGTTCTACTTTAATATATTTAGGGGAAAAAAATAATAATTTGTTACATTTTCAAAATAAAAATGACGATTTTCCCTAAAAAGTGATACTCTGACTGTTGAGGTTAGGTTTTGACACCTCGACAATTTAGACGTAATTAGTAACTTTCTAATGCTAGGCCTAAGACAAAATCATTAGATTCCACTAAAACAATATACTTTACAAAGAATAACACACATATTCACTTGTTGTAAGCATGGGACACTCTCCAACCAGTAATTAATAAAACATTATTTAATATTAATAATAAATATGAACTAATAATAGGATGATAGAAATAATAAGTATTTTATAATAATAAGTAATTATAAAATGTATTTAAATAATCAAACGAACAATAATAATAACCTAATGATTACTAATAAACAAGTTAAAACGAAACAAGTGAAAGCGTAATTTCAAATTGTGCGCGTGAGGTGAAATAGACTTGTAACCTTCAAATAACACAGACGTTGCAAAAAGCTGTGCTAGCAGGAAAATAAACCCCGGAGATAATTCCCATGAGCCTCAGGAAGGAGCGTCTTCTCAAAGCGTGTATAAGGTAGTCTTTGTCAGGATTCAGAGTAATACAGTCACGTTATGAGACGGCTGGACAGACTCAGTTTTCAACGATAAGATGGAGGATTTCAAGTAGTTGGGATATTGAAGGAAGCTAACACAATATGGACTGGTATTTCGTGAGTAAAGTGAAAGCTGAAATAAGTAATCATTAGGAGATGAGTTGTAGTGAGAAAGAACTGTAAAAAACTTTTTATTTGGATTTTAGCACATGCTTGATAATTTGTATTATAACAAAAATGACTCTTAGATTTAAGTAAATTGCCTGTTGATATATAGTAATGTTTTTGTCCATAGTTTCAATAAAAGGGAGATTTCTTGTTTTTATCAAAATGTCTGGCTAAGTCATTGTATTCACCATTGCCACGTTTATAGAAATAACTGCTAATTACGACCAGAATGTAACCCTACCTTAGGTATATTAAAATAATGGATTGAATAATAAGTTTGTAAGAACGCAGACTTGCAAACTAAAGTAACTTGATTATCAACTAATAGCTCTTAAAGCATAACTTTAACTTAACTCCACTTACATTGTATAATCAAATAAAACACTCTATATAAGAAAATTTGGTTATAGCCTATATTACATTTTACCTTTTAGGCTATCCCATATATAAACCTTTCACAAACTATAAATTCATTCAAAAACATAAACTTTAGAAATAAAAACACATATATTGTAACTTGTATACAAAATTTATATACAATTTGTATACACAAATCTTCAAAATAAAAAAAATATCTAACCAAAACAATATGCGCTACGTCATTTGTTACAGTTTTTATGTCGTACAATTGCTATGTTTGGAGATCAAAACCAAACCTTCTAAGTAAGTATTTGCCTATATCAAGTGGTACCAACTTATAGAATGAAATTTCCTCTACAACATACTGTAAAGAACAAAATATGTTTTTCTAACATAGAAAAATGGATTACGTCATTTCGTAAACTGCACCGAATGCCAAATGAATTTCGTGCCGTCAGGTTTGTTCTATGGTCAAGTAGACGTATCTCTGGATCTGTGATGCAGAAAAATTTGTAATCTACGGTTAGAAAAAGAAACATGTGATCTATAGAACAGTGTTTTGGTTGACTTAATTGACAGATAAATAGATTTGTAATCATATGGGGAAAAATGGCGTCACGTTTACTAAAAACAGCAAAATTGAAATTTACGATTTTACGCATCAAAAATATGTGAAATTCACCAATTTTTGGAATATTATTTATAACGTTTTGTGGTATTTTTTTTTTTTAATGATTATGCATCTATGGAACATTAGCTTTCCAACGGTATTTTATTTATTGCGATAGTACGATTCTAAGTGGGCGAAATGTTGAATTGCAAAATACGTGTTTTAATTGAACTATCGTCGTTCATCGTCCACGTATGTGGACAGTTACCAAGTGTAGGGTTAAAAATGTCTCACTATACTTAATTTCTTACACAATTAAAACATGTTGTTGCATAATTATTTCTTAAAAGCAATGCAACAACATCATCCCTTTGGCATGATCTGCAGAAAACTGACTTCATATAATTTGAGTCTCTCTGTAGGTGTGTTTATCCTTATAATCATGGCTTTTTATGTTATTAAAGTTTCATAAAACACAATGGAGCCCATATCACTTGTCAGTCAGGATGTTACCTGCTTCTCCATCATCATTCACCAATCAGTCTCTTGCAGGGTTCAGAGAAAGGCAAATTTATATTGGTAGTGTTAGGCCAAAAATAATTCATTATTCACCACCATTAATTTATTAATCAAAGAAATTTAAATTGTAAATATAAGTGATCTTAATCACAATATTCACATCATTCTCATGCACTATTAGCCAAGCTCATTTCATCTTTTATTTGTAATACAGCACAATTTGCACAGAAGTATTGATACCAAAACAAAGGGAGTCAAACAACATGACATACAAATAAAACACAATTTTTCTTTTGTAAAATTCTATAATTTATTTGGTCTAGCCGACCATGGTTTCGCGAGTTACGGCATTGATGAGGCTCTTACAAGACTAAATACAATGCACACCATAACTATTATAAAAGGTTGAGAAAGGCAGGAAATTCCCGTTAACAAACAAAGCACAAAGACCCGGGGGGGGGAAACCCGGCACAAAGACCCACAGGTCATGTGTGAACAAAATACATGACATACTGTACAATTAATCAGTTAAAAAAAAAACCCTTAAAAACAAGGTACAGTATTTATAAATTGATAAATAAAATGGTACAAGTTATAAAAATACCAACCCTGGCTCCTTTTTTATCACCTTCCATTCTGACACCAAGTAATCGTTTAAGAAGGAAACATGAAATTACAAGCTCTATAAAAATTTGTGGTAACTCTCCTACAGCTCCTAACACTTGTCCAACTAGACGATCAGCTCGGCAAAGAGTTGGCTCGATCTTTGTTCCCACACCTGAACAGAATCACAGTATATTAAGTTTTATGATTGACTTCATATGAGTACATTTTCAACCTTCTACTTACCTGAATAACATAAAAATACAATGTAAAGGTTAACTTAACACAAACATGAAAATTTCATTCACTATTGTTTTAAATGAAGCAATTCATACAGGAAACAGATATTTGTCAGGGAAAGAAATAATAGCGATATTTTAAAAACATTAACAAGTGATGACACAGGCTTAGTTTTAACCCTCCAACTGTCAATGTTAATTTTCTTCGTTTGTTTAAAAAATAATAAAAAATATTATTATTATACAAAACCTAACGTATAAGACATCATTTTTCTAAGAAAGATGCATAGAAAGTTAACATTTTTCACAAAAACCTGTATCATCCAAAATCAATAGCTTACCACATTTTTCCAAGATATACAAAAGTTTTGTGTAATATTTGTGAATACACTTAGAAAAAAATTTTTTTTTGTTAAATTAAAAAAAAAAAAATTACACAAAAAGGGCTTTGTTAGGCTTATTTTCAAAAATAGTTACATTTATGGAAAACACAACTTCTATATATTCAGAAAGGTGCATAGAATTTAGCTGTGTAGTAAAAAAAAAGTTAGATGTAAAAAATTTAGAGTTATAATGTCAAATAGCCAAAAATCGGAAAGTAACGGAGGGAAGAATTTCACAGAAATGGTAAAGTACACCATACAAAATTTTTTTTTTGGAATTTTTTCAACTATTACTAGAGATTTGTAATATATTTGTGAATATATTTAGGGGGAAAAAAAATTGTTACATTTTCAAAAATACAGAAATTGCTTTACGAAAAAAGTGAATTTGTTGAATGTTTTTCAAAAATTCACCAAAAATTGTAATATTTATGGAAAACCAACTTCTATATATCATTATATTGAGAAAGGTTCATAGAATTTAGTGAAACAAAAATTTGAAAAATAATTTTGGAGTCAGTATGGCAAAGAACAAAAAAAAAAAAACAAACACAAAAATCGAAGGCTAAATTTCACTTCAAAGTCCAATTGAGCATAGAAAATTTTGTTTTACATTTTTCTCAAGTATTACAAACGTTTTCTAGTATAAATGTGAATAACAATTGGTAAAAAAAAATCAAATTCTAAAATTTTCAAAATAAAAATAATGTTTTCCTGTAAAAGTGGACGACAGAAGTTAGGTTAGGTTTGTTACCTTGACAACTTAGGCCTAACTTGTAACTATCTAAAGCTAGATTCCACTAAAATAATAAACTCTACAAACAATAACACACACACGCACAAACACACATATATATACTTGTATAATACACTTATACACTTGTATAATCAAATAAAACACTCCATATAAGAAAATTTGCTTTTAGACCTAGGTTTATAACTTACCTCTAGGTTATCCCAAATATAAACCATTCAAAAACTAGAACTTCACTCAAAAAAATAAACTTTAGAAATAAAAACAAATATATTGTAACTTGTATACACAATTTATATACAATTGGTATACACAAACAGAAATATATAATCCCAAAACAAAGCGCCACGCCTTTGCCACACCTTTCCGTGTCAATTTATGTCAAAAACTTGGCTATATTCAGAGTTATTTGTTCCGTTAGGTTACTACTATGGTCAAGTAGAAATATCTTGTGATCTATGACACATAGAACAATTTGTAAACCACAGATGGAAACAGAAAGATGTGATCTACAGAACAGTGTTTTGGTCAACCTGTTTGACAGAAAAATAGATTTGTGATCATATGAGAAAAAATGGCGTCTTTGATTTTATGTATAAAAATATGCAAAATTTACCAATTTTTTAAAAATATTATTTATAACGTTTTGTGGTATTTTTCGCATGATTATGCATCTACGGAACATTAGTTTTCCAACGGTATTTTATTTATTGCGATAGGACGATTCTAAGTGGGCAAAATGTTGAATCGCAAAATACGTGCCAAATATGTTGAATTGCAACGACGGATGGGTCGTATCGGGTCAGTTGACGTGTGGAGGGTTAATATCTAAAGTGGCTATCGCCAAACTGTCAATCATAAGCTAACAGTAGATTGCAGGTATATTTTATGAGGCTTAAATGTAAAGATGATAAAAAATATGAACAAAAACAATTTAATAGATGAACATTTGACAATTGCATTTGAATGCCTGTGACTAATAGTTACCTAACAAAATAAAAATGGTTGGTGAAAGCGAGTGCCATCCTTTTCATTAAGAATTGTGTTTATTTTATTTTAGTAACATTAATGTACAGATTATTACTTCTAATATAGATTTTAATTTATATTTTTAGTATTTAGGGTATTTTGTGACTTATTACATTACTTGAATATCACAAATATACTGAAAATAAAGAACAATAAATTTGAATTGGAATAAAAACATATTTTATGATGAAATGATTTAATAAATTGTATATTTTGTTAAAACAAATCTATTGAGATTTCAACCAATTTTCTACCCCAGTTTGTGAGATATAACCACCACAAAACCTAAAAGTTAAAAAAATCCTACTTATTGCGCAATAGTAACGAAATTAATAACAAATGTTTTTGTAAGACAATAAGTTCAAATTTAACATGTGTCTTCATAATTAGACCGAATCATAAAATATTAAATATAAATTTAGATGACAGGTAAGATCAACAAACGAACAGAACAAATATATTTTTTCTTTAGTAGCATAAACAGAGGGTATATTACTTCTTTGGAAGAAGTACAAAATTAAACAACTATAAATATTGGTATGTTAGTATTTAACATGTTTCTGAAAGAAGAAGTACAAAATTAAACAACTATAAATATTGGTATGTTAGTATTTAACATGTTTCTGAACAGCTTTTGTCTGCAAGACTTTTAGGTTACAGTGTTAGAGGAGGGGTTGGGGCTATAAGTTAACTATAGATCTACAACAAAACAAAAGAACAAGCTTGTATACATGACTGAGTTCTCCCACCACATTATTTCCTGTTACTCTCATTGTTGAAATCCCAATTGTCCATTTATACAACTCTGTTCATCAAGCATGACAGGAGGAGGCAGGTATCTTCCCGCCCATTCCCCATACTGTTCTTTTGTTTGTTGTAGCTTCATTGGCTGTATTAGTTAAATCACTAATATATAAATAATGTACAACCAATAACCAATATTAATACATACCAATAAGGCCTCCAGGAACAGCAAATTGTAGTTCATTTTGTTCTGCAAAGAGTGAAACAATCCTTGAGAAAATTGGTCTGCAGGTTAATCGTCCTTTACTGTCTTTTGATACAAGACCTGGTCGCACCTCTATCTCCATGCCAATCTGAAATGAATAATTCAGTCTGTTGTCATATAATTTTATAATACAATAGAAGCTAGATACATGTTTATGATAAAAAACAGTAAGTAATTGCTATTTTTATCTCTTTAGTACAAATAAAATAATTTGACAAAGTATCTAATATCGCATGGTTTGTTAGGGTACGAAATTAGGAACATAATGAATTGAGTAACAATTTATAAGATTTGTTTGACAAGATAAGTTATTGTAGAGAAAATAAATCAATACCAAGTACGGATCAATAGAACTAGGAACATAATTCGTTGATTATCGATTGTAACGGTTTAATTTAACTACATAAGCGTATTAGTATAGGTACCACTTTAGCAATACAAAGCCAATGTCGGATTAGTCCAGAGTGGGTGGAAATATGGTGCTGTTGTTTGCACCTTGCCCATTACTATAACTACACTCAAGTTACAAGTTCACTCTTAAATCAGGGAGTTAATGGGATAAAAATATCAGTTACAGATCCGCATGATCTGTAACAAATTATCAGGTTGATACATTTCTAGTTCATTGTACACAGAATTTTATAACAGAGATCTAGTTAAATCTTTATTATGCAATTATTAATGTTTACCTTCAATACACCTCGTAAAATACTACCACCAGCAACACCTCCTTTTAAATCATCCACTTCACATCCAGGTTTATTAACGTCAAATGATCGGATCACAATAAGCCGAGGAGGAGATGTAAAGTCTCTTACTGGAACTGGAATTTTCTTAGTTATGTATTCACACAAAACTTCTATATTATATTTAAGCTGAGCAGAAATTGGTATAACTGGAGCGCCTTCAGCAACAGTTCCTAAACAAAATTAAAATCAATATTATAAATTTAATTTATTAGGTGAGGTCTTAAAGTGGTATTATATGGTGTGCTTCAGAGTTCAATTTTGGAGCTGTTACTATTTTGAATTTTAAGTAGGCTAAATGGTTTACCTACACACTGTCCCTGCAAATTAGTATTTTCACTGATGACAACATTCTATAAACAGTATTTTTAAGAAGTAAAAAATGCTTAGTTATCTGTAACTTTAGCAATGTCAATGTTTAGTTTGGTGCAAACAATTTGACATTAAACTTAACAAAAAATAATTAACTTATTTTGTTGTGAAATCAAATCCAAACTAAATTCTATTAAAGAAATATAAGAAATTGGATGAAAATTTTAATTGAAAATAACATGTTTCAAACTTTGGTAATTCATACCTATTAGTATGCTTTGATGGTGTCAGCAAATTTTTAAATTATAAAATCTGTTTATATTTGTCTATGTCTGTTTGAATATCTCATTAGGAAAAGAATGCTTAAACATCCTGTGTTCTGTGTCCAGTGTATAATAATACACAAGTTTAAAGCTCTTTAATTAAATAGCCAGTTTTATTTTAAAAATTGTGTGTGTGTAATCTTCACAGTAACCTTTTTGCCATTATAATAACATGAATTAAGATATTTAAAAGGTTGAATCGATGTTTATGTATTAATGAACTGGATGAATTTTATTCATCTGGGCATCCTCCCCCCCCCCACAACTACAATAACAATTACCAACAAAAAATATTAATTTTAATATTGCAGTATTTTTATCATTAATGCCAAGATGCTGGTGGGTTTACTTGTAAAAATTCCTGGCTTGTGTGCAAGAGGTTTTGGGTTTAAGATTGGATCCCACATAAGGCTTAAAAAGGCCTAGGCCCACAATGAGTTGTTAACAACAACTATTATTAGTTAGTTTTATTAACAACATATTTACAACTAGTGTAGTTAACCCACATCCGACTTCTACTAAAGACTGGAAGGAATGAGGTTAGAAGGGCTGACACTTAACATTTACTTGGTAGGTTTCATGTAACCTAGTCACAATGTGATTTACTGCACCATTAAATTATAAATATGGCTAAAGAAATTTCACTTAAAAAAAAAAAAAAAAAAAAAAAAAAAAAAAAAAAAAAAAAAAAAAAATTATAGGTTTATAAACAAGATTTTTTAAATTTTGCTCAATCTGATCCAGATAATTGGAGTTCTACTGTATTGAATAATGTTGTATGTATAAATGTATATTTTCTTTTCAGAAGATCAACATAAACTTTTTAACTATTAAATGTATATATTTCCGATAACCTGTGGTTTTTTTCATAGTTTGTAAGTACATTTTCCTGTCAGAATTCACGATCCCGGGGTTTTATTTATTTATTTAATAAAGTGACTGTACTTTCTTGCAGACTGGCGCCTAACATATTAAGATTAAATTCGAATTTAATCAAAATATTAAAATCATTTTTTAGAACAGTAGGAAAGATTAAAATTATTACAAAAATCAATACTGAGACCAGTAAACTCTTAGTATTCAGTATTCATTATTCAGTATTCAGTATTCAGTAATTCAGTATTCAATCGGTAAACCAAAATTAAAAATAACTGTACTGAAATATTTTATTAAAAAGGGAAATAAATTGATAATAGTTTTAACCTAAGATTAATTAATGAAAATAATATTTACCTTGAATGAACTTGAGAATTTGTTCGTATTGTTCTTTAGCTTGGCCTTCCTTAACCAAATCAATTTTGTTTTGAAGAATCAAAATGTGTTTCAATTTCATTATCTCTATGGCAGCTAAATGTTCTGAGGTTTGTGGTTGAGGGCAGGACTCGTTACCAGCTAACAACAGTAACAATTAATTATTACTCTTAATACATTTATATTTATTTGCATTTCCCTGCTTATAGTCAACCAATCTGTATAATAGGGAAGAATTAATTTTAGTAAAATTTATAAAAATTTGAATTTTATTTCTATCTTTAGTGATTCCCCAAATAAAAAAAAGGGTTTCTTAGAAATTGTCTATTTAAATTTTTAGATAATATGAAATTTAGTGAATACAAAATTATTTCACTAGTCAAGATATTTGTTTGGTAAAAGTTGAATTGCTAAACAATTTGGAAAGTAGCAATTGCTACATTTTCTCCCCTAAAAACAGTCAGATTTCTATTTCTAGTAAAAGACATTTTTCCACCATAAATGAGTTTTAGTTAAGAAAATGGGACTGGAGACATGAGTGAAGCCTAGATGAGTCAAAATACTACAATCAAATATGGTACACAAGAATATAGTATATTTTTGTGAATAATTAGAATATAACTTCATATTGTGTTAAGAAAGGCGTTAGTGAATCATATGCATGTTAGCCAGTACAAGAAGCTTGGTATCAGTGATGTACTAATAACTCACTTCATTTTCAAGAACTCAGGTTAAATAAACAGTGTAAAAAGATTGCAAAAATTCTCACTTTCCCATATCCAAAACCAAAACTAATTGTCATTTAAAATGTAATATTAGTAGTTGTCAATCCAGAAGTGAAAATGAACTATTGACAGTCTCTAAAAAAGTATAAACTTGGATCACTTATCCTATAAGTCCTCAGCGTAAATAATTGTTTACAAGACTTACATAAAATGAAATGTTGTATTCAATTAAAACTAAGCTTTAATGATAATAGTCCAAGTTCATTTTGGTTTTTTGGACATGGGTTTAGATCAGTAATCTTCACATTTCACTAAAATTTAAATGAAATAGGTAGAGATGATTTTAACAGCCTTATGACCTTCTGTTCGGGTTTTTAGAGACCCACACTTGATCAAAATTGGATTAAAATCTTAATTTTGTGTTTCTTTTAATGGCAACTACTCCAAAACTTTTAATTATTGTATAAGTCCTATTATTTAAAAAAATATTAAACTGAAAAAAAGTCCTGCGATATATCCAAAATATGCCCATATAGTAAAATCGGTCCACATGTTTAGACTGGATACATGACAAGCAGACATCATTTCAAAAACCAATTCTCGGGCCTTCAGATAACTTTTCCTATACTACATGGAAAAGTAAAAATAATTATATGTAAATAAATCAAAGCTATCTTAACCTGTCATAGATATGTTGTTCTGTTTTATTTTTGTTTATTACAATTAAAAGGTGAAAGGGACACAAAAAGGAATAATTTGTCTAGGATTTATATCTTAGGATTATACAACATGTATTCGTAGTGGTTTTATTTCATATTCAATTTGTAGAATGAAAACTCATTGCCATTATATTTTTACTAAAGCCTTAAATCCATCATTCTAGGGAAAGTGGAGAGTTTAGAATAAAAACTTGAACCAAATTTAATACACTATACCTATAAGAAGTAATGCTGCATCCATGACAGCTGCACCGTTCAACATGGTGGCCATGAGAATGTCGTGTCCAGGACAATCAACAAATGAGACATGACGCACCAACTGAAATCGTCCAGAACATGCTGGGCGGATGCATGGAAAAGAATCATCTTTAGAAGACCCACCGGAGATGTAACATGCAGGGCGAGGACATTTCTCATTGTCACATTTGTAGATCTTTGCATTCGCATAACCTAAATAGAAAAAAATTGTGTGCAAAAATTATGATTATGATTTTTACTGTTTATTTATTTACAATGTCTTTTTCAAAATAATAACTTTCATAATTTTTAGGTGTCTTCCTTGTTAAAAAATAAAATCTGACTTTTATCTATAATATTGGTATAATTTATTCACATATTTGTGTACATAATATTTTTTTTGTACCTACAAAATGGTGACAAATATCACAATAAATTAATGAGGGCCTACCAATAATATTAGCAACCTATCATTTAGGTATTTCTTATGGAAATTACCATTTACACATGACAGTTGTTTTTACATATGACAGCCCGTAGCTCCATAACAGCTGCATTTAGAGAAAAATATCAAAGAACAAAAGTGTCATAAAATAATATGTTCTACCATAAAATTCAATAAATATAATATAGTGTTTGTATTAAAAAAAAAATTAAAGATGGTGGCCATATTTGAAAAATGGTGAAGATTAAAAATACGGTATCATCGTAATTTTAATATACGTATAAATCCAGAGAAGGTTACCAATTAAAATTTATTCGAGAAACTGATAGTTTCCGAGATCCCAATGGTGGCCATCTTGAGTTGAACACCCTGTATATATGACACATGTGCATTACAGTTTAACATTATGATTGAAGAATACTTGCACCTTGTTTTTTCTTACTTTTATTATAATACATAAATACCAAGATGGCCTGTAAATCCTTCGCTCGCTATATAAAGGGAAGAGTGTGAGCTAGGGTACAAGTGCTTTTGTAAAAACACATTCCATTCATTTATAACTTTTATATAAATAATTTTGCATTGTTACATGTTTCAATAGATAAATATAAAACTATTTATACCTATGTGTGATAGGGGCTTCGTTATCCTTGGATGACATTTTTGAAATACCTTGTAATGCCAAGGCCATAGCGGTTGTTCAATAAAATTGTAGTAGATTAGTTACTGGGTTGAAAGGATAAATGGCCTATGAATAGGAAAAACAAATTAATTAACTGTCAACAGATTTATTAGGAAGGATTGAAAGTTTTGATTTAACTGAATTTAAAAGGAAGCTGCTAAATGAGTTAGTGAACCATCATTGAGCAGAATCAAATCTAAATTGGATCGAATCCTGTCAAAGGGTTGTAGTTGTTTCATCCCCCATGTAGTGGTGGGTATTAAAATCCCTTACCAAAATAAATGGGGAAGGGAACTGTCAGATAAGGCTAATCAGTTCTACTTCAACAAACCTTGTAATTAGGTGGTAGGTACACACAGCAAATATGACTTTTTATATTTTATGTTCTTAATAACTTTCTGAACCTCATTTTCATTAGTGGATTCCACAAACATAGAAGAAACATTATAGTTTGGCATTTCTATCTTTACAAATCCTTCAATACTACTACTTACTAGAAGGTTATCAACGGAGACAAAGAATGAATTTAAAAAATCATGTTTTCCACTTAGTTTATTTCCATTAAATAATCCCTTTATTGATTTCCACGTAACATTTTGTTATCCATTCCATTTGAGACCAATCTGTTTTTGATAACAATGTGAGAAAGAAGCTGGCTTGTTTAAAACACCTAGTATATGTAAACTTTATAGGTATGGAAACTGTGCCATCAATCAAAACATATATTCCATAATGGTTTGATAAGGCTTTGTTAAATATTTCTGCTTTCATAATTTTATTTTTAAATGATTCAGATGTATGGGTAATTCTTAGTAGGAGCCGAAACATATGAGTCAAGATTAAACAACCCTGCAAATTCAAAAAGCTGCAAGTGCAGTGTCTATGGAGGCTGGTGCTTGCAGAACAATAAGAATTTCCCAACATTAAAATGTGTTAAAAGAGTCAAGGTAACAAATTTTCATGTGATTTAATCAAGGCCAAGCTTGGCTTTTATTATATCAGTATACAATTTTCAAATAAAGAACTAATTTATTACCAAATAGTAAATGGGCAGTGTTGAAAATAATAAACTTTAGTTGAACATGAATTAAATAAATTTAAAATTTTAAGAAATTTTGGACAAAACATTTTAGTTCATTATTACAAGTCTAGCTGTAAAGATTTAAGAGTAAAATTATATACATAATTAAACAAATGATGTACCAGAAAACCTGAGATTAGGAAACCATAAGAAAACATTTGTCAATGTGTGATTAAAAAAATAAAAATTCTCATCACAATAAATAATATCTTTATATATCCTCATTGGAAGTAAAATATACGGTCCTACGAGATAATTTGAAAGAAATGAATTTAATTATTTGAAGTTTTGTGAATTACCAGATCCATCCATATTATACTAGTGCAGAAAAAGAGTTAATAATACAAGGGGCCATTTTTGAACTGATTTAAAGCTTGTTGGTTAACAAATGTAAGATATTGCTACGTATACTGATTTGTTTATAATAATCAGATACTCTTTCAAAAATTATAGTATGGATGGACCCGATAACTCACAAAAAACAAAACTATCACTCAAAAAGTTCTATTAAAAAAAAAAAAAATTATATTACCGGTATAGTCAGTATATCATGTGACTTATGTTTATGTAAATCTTAAAAAATGTTTCATAAGGTTTCTTTTTTTTTGGAATCACAGTTGTATATTTTATGGTTGCTTGATTGAGGTTGTCGAGTAAACAAGAAGTGTCTCATGTGACATACAACACTGCACACTGAGCCGATTTAACTTATTGTGTTTTTTTGTTTACTCAATGACCTCAAGCAAGCGATCACATAAATATATAACAACACCCTCAAAGGTTTACTTTGGTGAGTACGGGTTTTGCAATCCTAAGGGAACCTAGCTGGATCTATACCTTTTTCATGTAGTCTAGGGTTAGATCTTCTCTTTCCGATCAGGTCTCGTTTGACTAATTCTTGCTCTTTCCGACCCTGACAGTATTAGAGTATTTGAGGGCTAAGGATCTGTATTTTATGCTCGTTTTTTATTTTTCTCATAAGGTGATTATGATCAAGAGGTTTTTGCCTTTAAACAAGGGAAAAATACATAATGTATAACTGATGAGAGGATTGCGCTCCAAAAATGCGTCTTCAAACCTTTTTTAAAAGACGTTACACACAATGGACTATACAGATAATATAATATTTATTTTATTTAAATTCTCACATTTAATGAAAGTGTCTCGGATATCATAAAACACGAAGTTTAGGAAACACTTGTTTTCTCATATTTAACTTCATTCTTTCAAAAATTATATGGACCCATAAACTTTATGGACAATTTAATTTCTTAATAGAAATATGTTTTACAGAAAAAAAAAATCATTACCTGAAAGTATGTACAAAACGTTTTGAAATAAATCCACTATACAGGCTATATATTGTGTTTAAAACAATAGCACACGTTTCCTTGGAGCCACATATTCCAACTCTCTGCTGTCTCGTCACATTCTCCTTAATTGATATGGTCCTTTTTCCAAAGGTTTGGGAAAAGCCAAAGGGATTCAATGATTTGTACAAAAATCCTACACTAGATGTTATGATACCTTAATTCAGGTTATAAATAAACTATCACCTCAGGGTACCATATCATCAACCACAAGATCCTGACTCCACCAAAACAGTTGGTCTTTTAGTGTACAATTTCTATTTTAAACTATTTACATAATAACTAAGTAATAAAACAAAGGTAGTCTTATGTTCTACAACATCACAATTTGTGTATTAAAGTGTAGTGCTAAATATACAATATAATAAACAAGTGAAGAAGAAGAAATAAGAAAAGAGGTTGCTACAAAAAGGGAAGAAAAAGAAAGTGAGAGGATTAGGAGATCATTGTTGATTGGACCAAAGAGGAGGAAGGAACACTTGAATTGAAACACTAAAAGCAGGTGGACATATAAGGTTTTGGATCCAATAATATAAAAAAGAAGAGAAATAAATATGATTTTATTTGTTCCAGTAACACTTTAAATCAAGTATCATTAAAATTGTGCCAAAGAATTTTAATCATCTTGGTGAGTGACGAGAATAATAAATTTTACTTCAGAAAAAGCTATAAGTATCAGCTTGAAGGAATTCAAATGTTTTAATATCAAATTAATATCAATAGCTATCTTGTCCAAAAATCATAAATAACTTAAATCAAATGACAGTGAACATTTCATAAATTCACCAGCTATATACCAATGTAAAATTAAGTATCACAGTTGTTGAGCAGGTGCATCCTTGTGATAAAAATGCCAATCACCTACCCACAACTTCAAACATATTTTTTTACTGCATCTCTCACATAGCGAAGAACATTGATGTGGTATTACTTACTAATTGTTTAACTTTTGAAATGTACTCATGAACAGCTTTCACAATTAAAATGCAACTTCAACATGGCTTTAATGTTCCTCTGCCTTCTTCAGACATGGAGAACTAGGCGATTTTTAATGAAAAAACTGAATTTTTGTATTATGGTCATACCCACAAACCCCCACCCCAGATTTATTTTCAGTTATAACCTCTTTGAGGAAAATGTGTGTCATTGTAAAAAGCAAGTCCTCAGTAATGGTAGCATGAAATTTATTATACTCTCTAAACAGATTTGTTACAGAACAAATATATGTTTTATACCTATATTTTTCATAAAAATCAGTAAAAGTCATTTTTGAAATCATCAGATCATCTTATAATTCCCACACTATTAGTTACTGACTTTCATAGATTGTAGACTATACTTGATCAATTTTTCAGGTATTCTGTTTGTTTTTTTTCTTTTCTTTTTCCTTCTTTTCAAGTGTGGCTTATATAAGTTTCAATGAATCATCCCCATAAGTCTTAATCATCTGAATAGTTTCAGTTTGAGATTGAAGTTAGGAAAATTCTGGTGCATATTCGCTGATAGACTCACACAAGTTCATTAAATGGCGTTTAGTAAATTATTGAATAGTATAATGGGGTTAGTGACTGTTCATATATGCACAGAAAGGTTCCCATTGAATTCGTTCCCAAGTTCTTCCAAATTGTTCTTGTTATATTAAAAATGGTTGGATATTCACTGGACAGATCTCGTATGTGTGTTTAATATTTTAGTGGCTAAGTTTATATATAATTTTCTTCAAAAACTAAACCTACTGCTTTAGGGAAAATGATAACAGATTCAAATTCACAAACTAGTAAAGGAACAATAAATTAACTGAAAATATTTTAATTATCAAAAAAGTACATTTTTACTTATTGAAAACTAAACTCAATCTAAACTTTAAAAATAACTATGATATAAAGTAAAAATAACACAAATATTAAATATGGCAGTGTAAATTAATCAACTTAAGAGATGAGAAACAAGTTTACAAATATACATACAAAATTCCACTACTTTGCACCAGTTAATTTGGAAAATATATTTTCGATATTAAAACTGGTCTTCTGGGCTTTATGTTTCAACTCTTTGCTGACATTGCAATCATATAATAATATTGTACCAAATATTCGAATATAAAGTGTCCTTGTGAGATGAAGCAGAATGGAAAGCAGTTGTCCTGGATGTAATGGTGGAGTGTAAAAAAGATGGTACATTAGGTAACTCCATTCATCGAAAACCAATGCATATCAATTTTAATGTAACAGCAGGTAATTCTTGTTGAAACTCCATATTCAAGGATAAAATAAAGCAATAAAGCTTAAAGTTTAAAAATATTTTAGTAATATAAATGAGCTACAATTGTATCACCTTGCGGCATCATCGGCAAAGCTTTATTTTATCCTTCAATGTATATCAATCGTTTCACACCACCATCCATCACACAATAAACTGCTATGGTTAAATCCACTGGTGCAAGTGCCAAGATTATATTTGAAAAATAGACTTCAGTGGCTACAATTCTTGAAAGGTGGAGCAACTAAAACCTGTAAAATTTGAAAAAGGATTTATAAGATACTCTACGAGGTGTATCTAGAAAATAAATGCATCGAATGTCGTACACCCGTGATATTTAATCCATGTGGTTAGTAATGGTGGGGCATTGACTTTGAATGATCCCTTTTATCTGTTTCCATTGTGATGATTCTGCAGTACCTAGTTTGCTTTCAGGTCTTGTTTTAGGCACTTGCTGTGTCGGAAAAAAGCTTAATTTTAGTCAGGATCAATGTTATTGTAAATTTTTTGTTAAACTTAAAAAAAACCTTTCTGCTGATCAAAGAGAAGTTTGAATGACCATCTTTGCTAAAATTCTAATAAATATTGCAACGGACCCTATATCTTTAGAAAAGGTTATAACATGTGATGAATCATGGTTTTTTACGTACAACAAATATGCTTTAAGGCAAAAAAAAGCATGGATGAACAAGTTGAAATTCAAAGCCATGAATGATCGTGTTTTCTGATTGGAAGCCTGAAGGTCAAACTGTAAATCAAATATACTACAAACAAGTTTTGACCACCCTTCTTGAAGATTGTTCATGTCACCAAGAAAATCCTTCACCAACCTAACATGCCAGCATATAACACACGTTAATCAAGACGTTTTTGGCCAAGTATGGAATTCTTGAGTTGGAGCATCCACCCTAATCAACCTTACCTGGCTCCATGTGACTTTTAATATGATCTGCACCATTGCTTCCAACAATGGAAAATTCACATGGAGGGGTGTATATTGAAGGAAACCTTAAATATACACATACCTTACATGTAGGGTTTTCAATGTAAAAAATGATAAATATAATTTTTCAAGAATTCAGTTATGTCATTTTCTAACCACAACTTGTATAGCTGTGGCAAGGTAAGGATGAAATCAGCCATAATTTAAAAAAATATGCTAAAAGAACAAATATAAGATGATACAATAAAAATACAAAAGAGTCAGCACTGGCAGAACACACTATGTTTACAAATCACAAAATTGATTTTGACAAAAAACTTATTGCTAGAATAAAGCATCATGTGAATTTCCTTCCAGGAAAATAATTGTACAGAAAAAAACAAAAGAGATCACCAATTTAATTTGTTAAAAAATTTGTTTTGACACTTTTTCTCTTATTTAAAATTTTAACAAAATGAAGAGTTTAATTTTATTTGTGATCTGGGATTTTATATTAAATTTATATTCGGTTTATTTATTTGAGTTATAGGCCCAACTTATGCTTACTGGTACTTTTAGACTACATTTAGGTACAATTTAACTATTTTTGTTTTAATTGACTTTATTGATATCCGACTCGGGGTCGGTTAAGAGGGAGAAGGAATGTGGTAGAGTTTGTTACAGATCACTGTGACCTGAGAAAACATATCCAATAGGATGGAGATATTTACTAAAGACTCTGTAGGTGACCCTCAAGAAGAAACTGTAGAGAACTTGATATTCAAATGTAAATACCTTGATCAGGAAAGAACTGAGACCCTTGGGTCTTTTGACAAAGGGACAGACAACCTTGTCAGGAATATTCTGAAATTCGTAGAGCTAACATGTCTCCATGGGGATGGATAAAGGCATCAAACTATTTATATTGATTTAACATGTGGTGATACGCAGAAGGGATAGACAGATTAATCGAAGAATAAAAACAAGGTTTTCGTTAGACAAAAAATAATCATATGTAGATAAAAAGAGAGTGATAGTCCATTTTACTTCAGCTTTCACAGTAAACATATAGGATTCCTAAGAAGATTAGAATAACAAGGTTGAACATTTGGCACAGTGTAAAGACCAATAGACCAATTTTAATTGAAGACAAAGGCTGAAGCAAAAACATAATTGATATAACTGTTTAATGCAAGCAAATCCAAACATGACTGGTTCTAACAAACAAAATACTAAATTTTGCCCCTATATTAATAATGTATAAAGATAATGGGTTTTCAGTTCATTTTAATTAAAAAATTTTAAATTAATTTACTAATTTTTAGTTTCAAATATCATAACTAAAATCATTCAACTCTTATCCAAAAAAAAAAAAAAAATCAGCATTACATAAATTTTGGAATGCTACAAATTAAATTTTAATCTATTTACAAAATACACCTATAACATTACATATCACATCATCTATATAGGGGGGGGGATAATGCTATGTACACTCCTTATATTAATTATTTATTATTTTAAATAAAAATACTGTTTACTTTTATATAAATATCTTTTACTTAGATTGTCTAGTAAGTAGGTATCCAAATAGATTATGAACATCTAAATTAAAACAAATTCCTATAAATACATGTTTATCAACATTAAGATTTTAAAACATAACTTGATTAAAAAAAAAAAAAAAAAAAAAAAAAAACTAAGATGGATTGAGTTATATTGATATTAAAATTTCAGAATTTTATACTATTAGCTTGCAGTGTACTATATAATTTTTAACTTATCATTTTCAAAATGGTTTTTATTAAAAAATTTATGTCAAATATATCAAAAAAAGAAAAAATAGTCGAGTTTACATAAAATGTAAAAGTTATAAAATATGTAGAACTTTTAAAGCTGAATAAGATTTACTTTACATTTTGTATGTCAAAGAATAGCCAAGATAGCGGTAAAAAACTAAAATAAAAAATCAAATTCTCGATAAATTATTTTAAAAAAAACAAGAACTTTTCTTTCAACTTAACTTTTTCAAAAGTTGACTACCAGGTGTGGATGACAAAGAAAGGCTTGCGTTTAAGTAAATTACCAAGAATTTGTTTTTTATCTCGGCTATCTCATAACTCTCAATAAGAAAACAACAAAATTAATATCTTAACTATATTTGTAAAACCAGTTCTCGAGATATTTGATATCAAAACGCTGAGATGAACAATATTTTAAAATGGTGAGATAAAAAATTATAAAATTGTACAGCACACTACAAACTATTAAGCGTATAACACTCTGCAAAATTTGGTATCAATTCTGGAGGTATTCTTGGCAAATAGATGGAAAACTTAACATTTTTGGAGATATGTTTATAGGAACTTTTTCTTTTATTTTGATGTACAGAATCACTCTACCTACTGGACAACCTGTATATATCTAATTATAATAAATTTTCTGTACATACTTTATCCCACAAATCACTTTAAAATATTTTACAAAGTGTTCTCACATTTAGACTGAAATTGTTTTGATAAGGGAAAACAAAACATATATATTTATGTCATTGGAGGGTTGTGAAAGTGTTTTGAATTTAAATAAAAGGTCTTTAAAAATGAATTAAATCATGTACACCAAGGAAATTAGAATTATAATATTTATGGACCTAAAAAGCCAAGTGTCTATTTATTCATCTTCATATACAATTTATATTGAACAGTGCAAAAACATCGCAGTTACTTTTTCACATATCAATATACAAAACAAAATAGTAAGCAAACAGAAAGTATTTAATTACAAATTCCCCTCCCCTCCCAAAAAAACCTATTTATTTAATATTTGGCAAAAACATTGAACTAACCCAACATTTAATCGAATAAAAAGTAAAAAAAATAAGCAAACGGCTTTCATCTAAAAATGTTAGTTGATAATAAAATTATTACTCAAAAAGGTGATTTTTTTTTTGTTTCATACAAAATATGTATATATTTAACTGAGCCTAAACTTCCATTTGCTTGAACCATGATTCATTTTAGCATAAACTGAACTGCAATTTTCTTCACTTGCGATTTACACATTAATCTGCATATTTCATCAAAATTACTACAACAGATTTTGAAAAGTTAGTATTAGCTAAATGGATGAATTTTTTGTTGTTCATCGATAACACTATTATTTGTTTGGGTTCCTAAAGGCTACATTTTAGCAAAATTTAGAGTATTGGGGGGGGGGTGGAGGGTAATACAGTAATTGAAATATGGCTGAAACATGTCCAATACAAAATTTGTGTAAAACTCAACATTAAATTTCTAAAATGACTTATAATTTTCTTTATATTACGAATATGAAAGAAAGCAAAAATGAAAATTAACAATGTATACCATCTTAGAAAGTCAAACATGTCAAAATCAGTTCAAGTAATTTCGATGAAATGTGAAAACATGCTCAAAACCAACATTCCTAATTACATGTAAAAAATTAAAAATTATGGTCCACAAACGAATTGGAAAAAAACCACAATGAAAGTCAAGAGTATATTTTGGTTTTTTAAATGTTATTCATGAATCACAATTTTCTTTTACACATAGCTTGGAAGTTTGGAGTTTACTTAAATCACACAGGTCAATTTTGAAATTCAAACTAAAGATGGCATCCGTGGTTCATTTTGGTTTTTTTAATCAACAACTCTTAATTGGATTATTTGGGCAAATGGCAACTAATTCTTTGTTCTGTTCTTAGAAACTAAAATCAAGGCAAAATTTGATTTAAATTGTTAGAGCTGATTTTGAGAAAAACAAAAAATTGTCTTGTTTCTCCAAATTTTAAGTTATACTTATTAAAAAAAATAAAATTATAACAAATAAAATAAATGTTTGAATGAAGGAAGAAAAAGAGAAGAGAAGTAAAAAAAAAAAAAAAAAAAAAAAAAAAAAAAAAAATCAGTTAATTCTTAGGGCAAGGATAAATAAACCATTTTTCAACAACCATGTTTTAGAGCTCACAATACTCAAAAATTTGTTGACATGTATAGTTTTCTAATATACACATTTAAATGAGAATTTAACAAGCACCATAAAAGAAAAGTGTTATTCCTGCAAAAAGAGAAAAGAATTCAGTTTTTCAACTTTTTTAGGAATTGTTTTGTGTACAACATTTACTAAAGTTGAACACCTAAAACACCTCTTCTGTTACTATTTCAACCTTATTTTCAATTAAAAGGATGGAAAAAACAAATATAAATGAATGATAATGCAAAC
Source organism: Aphrophora alni (assembly GCA_963513935.1). Taxonomy (NCBI): domain Eukaryota; kingdom Metazoa; phylum Arthropoda; class Insecta; order Hemiptera; family Aphrophoridae; genus Aphrophora; species Aphrophora alni. The sequence continues at coordinate 82,609,695 of OY740769.1, forward strand.
TTATAATGTAATGTATTTTTTTTAAACACCTGTAATGTTTTGAAATCAAATACCATACAAGTTATGACAATGTGTCTTATATTTCTTAATTGTTCTTATTAACTGTAAATTCTCTTCACTATCTTATCTTTGTACACAAACAACTACTAAAGAATAAGTTATAAGTTACAACTTACAAATTAAAAATATAACAAATTTTACATAAAAGTAGAAGAAATAATAAAAAAAGAGAATTTTACATAAATCAAAGTATTAAAGTTTTAATTTAGAACAAAATACAAATCAAAAATAAAAAGATTCAAAACAATATTGTAACTAAATATTTACAAAAATAAAATATATAAAGCAAAAAACTAATGAAGGGATTAAATTATATAATCTTAAGAACAAATTTGTTTTAACCCTTCAACGCGGTGAACCGTCTATAGACGCGGCCAAACTTTCACCTTCTGGCGCGGCCGCCCGTCTAAAGACGCTAAATGTCGCTGCGGTATGTGCTACATTCTAGCGTCTAAATAAAGAACTTTTATGAACTGAGCGTATACCCAGTACATTGCCAAGAGAAATGCCATCTGTTGAGTTATTGATTTTTATTTCTAGACCACCGTGACCTTCAGAAAAGGAAACAACAAGTGGCTATATACAAACAGCTGATTTACTCAGTCTGTGTAGCGGGTTCATGGAGGGCTCTCGTATGTTATAGGTTATTATAACCTTATTTATTTATAAGTGTAATATTTTTAACAGTTCGACAGTAGATCGTGTGATTAGTTCTAGTGTATATTGTGTTTTAGTGATAATGTGGGAACCGCAAAGTGATAATATTCGCGAGTTGGAAAGTGGGAATGATTTGGATTACGCCCAAATGGAGTTCCATTGTGATCCAAATATTGAAGGTAATCATGATAATGGTGATGAAGTTGTAAATATATGCAATGTGGCTAATGATACCGCAATAATCTTAGATAATGAGGAAGTTACAGTAAATGTAAATACGTATAATGTCCCGCCAGACAATCCACAAGAGGAGGAAATGTTAGTCGACGATTTTCACTACCGCACCAGAGGGTCTAGCGCTCGGAACGGCTTACTGCATTGAAGGGTTAAGATTACATCCTACTTTAGTGGTCTAAACTTTACACAACAAACCATTGCACTATTCCATACTGTAAGATGCAACCAAATAAATTTATATTATACAAACCACATTGGACTTGAATAAAATGATATAATGTCCTGTTTAGTAACAGGTTTTGGATTGCCCTAAAAGAATTTGACATTCACAATGGAGCACAAAGTGGATACAAAAAGTGTTTTAATAAAGAGTAAATATGATGGGTACAGTTGGGCATATGAGGCATGTCTATATGGACGAAATAAAAATATGATTGAAACACAAATAATGAGATTGTGTTTCTACAGATTAGAGAAACCCAAGAGCTCTTTGACAGAGACCTTGGAGATGTCTGAACCTGCATGACAAACATTAACACTCTTGGGCATTCAGTTGTATGCCAAAATAATGTGAAGTTTGAAAACAAAATTTTTGTGCTTTAAAGGTGAAAATCTGGTCACAATGGTCAACAACAAAAGAAGAGAAAAAAGAGCTTAAAAGAAAGGTTTCCAGCCTTCAAATCTTCTAATAGCGGCAGGGTTGATTTAACTAAAGACTAAATGAAGAAAGGTCTAGAATACCTCAGGAATGCGACACACATATTCACAATAAGGTTGTGAGGATTTTTTAATAAAGTTCAACAAACACCAATGGAATGTTTTCAAATGCTTATGGGAAAGACTGCATATTTCATGTAAATGTGATTTAATGGAATAAAATATTCAGTGTAAGACGTCAGAACGCTGAAGATAATTAGCTAGATTGTTTGAGAAGACTGCTGACTTTATGCTTGGAAAATACCTAAAATCATGAACATTGACATAGACATTGCATGGAAAATTTTACTTGAGGATCTAAACATGAAAAATGTGTGCAAAAAAACCATCACTCGAGATGAAACATGAATCTCCAGTACAATTCAGAGACAAAACGAGAGTTAATACACTGGAAAATATTGTCAACTAGAATGGAAAAAAGTTTGTTAATGCAAATTCAAAGCCATTCTCATTGTGTTTTTTTTTTTTACCAAGAGTGTAATTTTAAAAGAATGGGTTCTAAAAGGCACAAAAATGAAGCAGCACTATTATCAGAAAAAACTGATAAAAAAATATTAGAAAAAAGAGAGCAGAACTTTGGAAAAATGATTTCATTCTTCATCAGAATAATGTGTATGCTCATAGTACACTCTGTGAAAAATGTTACGCTTGCAAACAAGTTACTACTTTGAAACATCCATCATATTTACTCAATTTGACATCATGTGACTTCTTCCCCCCCCCCCTTAAAGTGCTTAAAAGAAACTTTTTTGAATTAGTTAATACAATAAAGAAGAAAATTGTGAATATATAAAGTGTGGAGCTAAGAGAAGGACATTCACAATGCATCATAAAGTGGATATAAAAGTGTTCGAAAAATGACTAAATATGGTTGATATAGCTCAGGCATATTTAATGAATAACAAATAAATGATAGGAACAAATAAAAGAAAAAGTTCAGATCTTAGAATATCCTTTGTAGTCAATGGTTATAACTAACAAGAGCACCAGAAGTTCAGGTTTTCCATATGCTTTTATATCCTAAGATGCAAACTACTGCAAAACCTTTTTTTAAAATGTCTGTACAAGACAATTAAGGCTTTATTACTTTACAGTAAACCTATCTACTTAACAGGTAACAATTACTTTACAAGACACAATTGAAGGTTTATATGCTGTTCAGTTTTTATCAGTGTATTCTTGTTTCTTCTTTTTTGATTTGTTATAAATCCAAGTTTTGTTTATCACAAATTTGGGTGGTTGATTGATAAAGGTGGTTTCTTACATTCTTCATTAATTTAAATAATAATAATAATAATAATAATAATAATAATAATAATAATAAGTAATAAAAGCTTTGTTGAAGCAAAGAAGACACAAAACAACACCAGCCATTGAATTTTTGACTGGTTCAAGATCATTTGACTTATGATATGTAATTTGTATTTAAAAAGAAAAAAATCCATCTCTGCAAGAAATTACCATTTACAACTATTTGTCATTGCATTTCAAACCTAACTTTTAAACATTTTGTGACAATCATATTTTTTCTGCAGAGGTTGCAGAATACAAGTATAGGTTGCGACTGTACCAAACATGGAAGATAGAGAGGGACGGTGATTATAGAGGATATGAAAACTAATAACAGTGGTGACAGAAGAGAAGGAAGCATGGGAAATAAACTTTTTCTCCATGCAATGTATTACAGGACATGCTACTTTTGGCAGTGTACCTTGAGAGGATGAGAAGAAGTGATACTAGTAAATTTTCATTCTTATCATACCTAGGAAATGAGGCCCATGCAAGTTATGGAAACAGGATTACTGTGCTGTTGAAGGACATGTTTTTAACACCAGACACAGTGGTTTGTAAAATGATAGAAGCAAGAGAATTTTGGGATTTGGTAAGTGAGATGGTCTGTTACATTATTAAAATAAAGATGCAGGAACAACTCGCAGCATAGAAATTAGGACAATCTTGGGGATGAAGTATTATATAAGTGGTATCATCCTCAAGGACAGAAGAAAGGGGTGGTTTATTTTATAGTAGGTGCAAGTCTCACATACTCTACGACATGGGTCAGGGAAATCTAGGATGGGAAATCCAGATACAATGCTATAAACAAATATTCTTGAAATATATATTGGTTGCTTATAGTATTAGTTAATCTCTATCATTTTACATTTTAAATCTAGTCGGCTATGTGTTACGATTATTTAATGGTACAGTTAAAATATAATCACAACATAAAATAGTGTGTAGGGATTTATATAAAAAAAATCTTCAAATGCTTCAATGAACCGAACCATTAAAATTAGGAATCTCAATTTTTCAATAAATAAAAATTTGGCGATAGCTACTGTAATGGCAAAACTAAAAATCACAACATCGCAGCATTTGTAATATTGATCAAATTTTGCTAAAATGTATTGGTCCCCAAGCCATAAAATGCCAGTTCAGGTGTTTATAGTAAAGAAAACACATCCATGAAGTTGTTATAAAAGACATAATTTCTCAAAACGGACTACTTCAAAATCATATTTTGTGCAAATTTTGATAAAATATAAAGACCAGTGTGTCAAATCATATATAAAAGAAAATTGCACTTCAGGAATAATTGGTAAACCTTAACAACTGTTGTTGAAAAAAAAAAATTGTTTTGATGGAATAGATTTACAAGTACAGTTTTTGCACCAGCAAAGCAAGCTTAGGCTCTATTTAAAAATCAATCAATAATTTTGTTACTACATTTCACAAAACGTTTCAAAAGTGGAGGTTCACTTATCGCTTACAAGTAGATAGAGGAATACATAATGATAATTACATTGTCCCTTTCATATGTGCAAGTGTAGTATAAAGACTTTTTTGGGAAGACGGTAACGAATATTACATTTGGTTTGTGGAAGGGTGTGAGAAATCTAGTGGATTCTTTTTTTACAGTTTATTTCATTACAGTTTAACACGTTAGCTGCCGAGGCCTAATACGATACTCTTGCCTGGAGTGCCACGATTACCAAATTATTTTTCCATTATTATTTTTGCATCTACCTATGTTAAATAATATAAGGCAATAGTATTTACATTTATGCATATATAGTTTCGAGACCGATCGGACAGAAATGCAATTTTTCGGCTTTAATTTTAATCGTAGTATAACGTTTAGGTCCGATCGGACCAAGGCAATTTTCGTGAAGGAAAAAAAAAAAAAAAAAAAAAAAAAAAAAAAATCTAAACGGGCTACTTTATTTCTTTATGTTGGCAACGCTCACTATTTTACTTGTCTAATATTTATTTTATAAATACATATATTCATTTTACAACTGTATTCTTTGTGAATTATTCATTACTAAACCAAAATGTTTTTGTAAAATTTTTAATCGGTCCGATCGTGCCGACAAAAAAGTGAAAATATCCACAGATTTTATTATTATATTGAGTAACCATGGTAACGGTTATTAAAGCATACAATTTACTACGTCTAACACACGTCTTTACCCAATCCAGAGAATACCAAAATTGGCTGATAGGTTGCTGCACTATCGAACTGTGAGCCACAAAACAAAACATTACATCAGTGACTTTATCGGTCCGATCGTGCCGAAACGCTGCATGTACATTCACCTTAGTTTCGGTCCGCTCGGACCGATATGGCAGCTAACGTGTTAAGTTACTGGAAATATTGTCATAACCAATATATATATATATGTACCGATATTCTTTCTTAATTGTTTACATTTAATTATATTACAAATTTTAGGTTTATAGCTACGATTCAATATGACGAAGCAAATGAAGTTTTTAAATTCACATACTATTGTATTGATTTTCATTATCAGTTTCAAATGCATGACATAGTTGGATTATTCCTACTTAATCTCAAAGGCAATTTACTTTTACATAATTTCTTTTAATAAGTCATAATAATTATTTTTACAAATGCAATTTAGTGAAATTAGTATGGTAACAAAATTAATAAAACTACTTAAAAAAAACAAATTCTTAAAAAAATTAAATACAGTGGAACGTGGCTAATTCGAACTTCTATAATTCGAATTTTTCTCCTTTGTTCGAATAAAAAATCTCAAACATTTTTATAGGCGTTTGCTAGTTGAGAATATCCTTACCGGAGATTACGACACTCTTAAATTCAAGCTTGACATTCATCAAGCATTCCGAATGTGTAAACAAGCTTAAGATCAAATGACGCCGCCGGAAACAATAAACAACTGTTTGAGAAAAGCCGGGTTCATAAAAATGGAAAATGATGAAGAAAGTTGCATCAAAACTAGCGGAAACCGTGCCTACAGTTGACAACTAGAATGACGTCATCAACAATCCTGCCATCGTGTTCGAGGACTTCGTAAATGTGGATGAAAAGTCGTAGTTTGTTGTGAGCTGACACGCAGAAATCGTAGCCGATGTACTAAACTCTGAAAAACAAAATGGTGACGACGCATCTGGCGATGAACCCATGGAGAAAATTCCCGAAAAAACTGTTCCGAGTGCAGAAGAAGCAATGAACCACATAAAAGAACTCAAGCTTTTTTTGAAAGTCGAAATGACGTAAATGACGCTGTTTTCTGTTCCTTAAATTTGTTAGATTCCTTTGTGATGTCCGAGAGACTTAATTGTAGGAAACAAGTAAAGATCTCAACCTTGTTTGAAAAGCAGTAGATACAATTTCTCTGAGACTTACTGATTGCTAGTTAAATAAATTATTTTTAACAAAAGTCTTTTTGTGAAAACTTAAATTTTGAGTATTTTCTTACCCTTTTGAAAGAACTTTGTTAATTCGAATTTTTGAATAATTCAAAATTTTTTTACTGGTCCCTTGAAGTTCAAATTATCCCAGTTCCACTGTATATTCATTAGAACTAAAACAATTAATAATTATTTACAATAATAAAATAATTAAAATTATTTTCAATAATAAAATAAACACTAATATATTAATAAAGTCTAAATACAGTCCTATTAACAAGTTGTTGAATTAAAAATAGTATTTTCGACAATTTTTACTTCCACATTTACAATGCATTTTAAAACTGTTCCTCTCGCCATCTGTGTTTGATACAGTTTTGTTCTTTTCTCCTCTTTTAGTAGGCGACTGACATAAATAATCAAATGAAATTTCTTCATGTTTTTTAATATCTCGACAAGCAAAGAAACATAATTTAGGGAGATTAGGATCCAAGCAGTTTATCCAGACAGCGTAAACCCTCATGTTAGGATCACAAGAATGATTAATAAAATGAGATACATTACCGTACTGTGCCGCATCGACAGTGTAAGGGAAATGATTGGCATCATTAAAATCTAAATCAAACAAATAAGTTTTTTCTTGTCTATCATAAGTCTTTCCTCTTTTTTCTGCTTCTTCAAATTGGATTACTTCTCCAACATATTCAGTAACAAACGTGCCTTTAGGGATATCTTCCATAGTTTTTACGCCCCAACCGCAGCCATTGTTTGTTCTAAAAATACATAATTTGATTTTCCTTCCATTTTGAACGACCCTGTTGTTACAATCCTTAGCACATTTACATCGATTGTTGCATTCATAAACAGGACTTCCAAAAGGTAATTTTACCCTTCTTTCCTTATCATAAGCAAACAATACACCGGAAGATCTCCCACAACATTGCTTACGCGGTGTACAATTTTGACAAGAGCAACCAAACGGTGGATCATCTGGGATACTAACTCCAGCCCCGGGCAAATAATCATTTATATAAATAAAGTTTGCAGGAGGTAATTCTAAATCAACTAGGTTGATAACAGTTATGGGTGCAGAATCCGTACTTATAGCATTAATTTCATATTCCCATTCTGATAAAGCCAACAATTGTTCTTTTCTTTGGAAATCAATTTTATTAATCATAAATTCTCGTCTGACAATTTGTACCAGACCAGGATCTCTCTCATCAATTGGAATACGGGATAATACCTTTAACATATGAATAGCTTTAGTTAAATTTGTCTCAGGGATCACAATTGAATTTCCAGTATGAAATTCTTTCATTATTTCAACTAATTCATCTTTATTAAAAACTGATAATTTATGTTTCAATTGTTGAAATTCAAACTCACTATATTTTCCTGCTAATTTGTCATAAAATTCAAACAACATATTGCGACAACCAGAAAGATGTTCTAAAGGTTCCCAAGAATTGTACTTATCTGACCAATTCTCCCATTTCACCAGATAAACATGTTTGTCGCCAGGTATTATTTTGTGCATAATGATTTTTTCCACATCATACTCTTTTTCATCTACCGCCTGCTTCTTCCTTGGTGGTTTTCCATTCTTTTTTAAACGTTTCGATCCAAGTTTAGGGGCAGACTTCAGTGTTCTTTTGGTGTTGCTCTTTTCACAGACTGTTGCATTTCCATTAATGGCTTGGGCCGGTTTCACCACATCATCCAAACGTACTGGTGCAGTCTCTGCCTCCATCAGTTTCTCTGTTGTCGATGGGTCTGCAACGGGAAAATTGGCCAGTTTGGTTGTTGTATGGATATCTTCACATTAAATTTTAAATCTAAGTAACAGATTATTCAGAAAAAGAATTTTGTTTGCTCATCATTTCATTTAAAACAAATAAGATTTTTAAAAGAAGAATTTTCTTGTTTATTCAAAACCAACATTTTAAAACAAATTTAAACTTAGAAATAAGGAAAGAATGTACAGACCAGAAGATTTAATAAAAACTAATTTTCCCAGTTAATCTCAAAGTACTAAAACCATTCTTATAGCGTTAGATCTTCCGTTTATAAACTTATTATATAACTTTAAAAATCAGGAACACATTATATTTATAATTCCCAATACATCTCTTACAGATTTGAAAGAGTTTCAATTTTTTTTAAAAAGGAACACTTTTTACTTTTAAAACCTAACATATCTGCAAATCTGTCTCCAGTAGTATAAAAATGTTATTTGTTAAAATAGGATGAAAAATTACTAATATCGTGTATTTTAAAAGGACTATCCTTTTAAAAGTTACAAGTACAAGCATAGTAATTTTGTTCGTTGTCGATTGTCCTAGTTGTTGGAATTAAGATTTTTTACACAAATTAATTTATAATATACTAATGATATTATTGACCGATGGTACTTAGTAGAAATCCATGTTTAAAATAAAACAATACAAAAATAAATTGTAGAAGTTACAAAAAAATTTGTATTGTTTTATTTTAATTTATAATAATTTACAAAGCTGTCTACTTCGAGTGATTATGGATGATTTTTTTAAACTGTCTTTTAGTTAAAGAGCCAAACTAAATTTCTAAATGTTTTCCCCATCTGTAAATTATGTTATTTGGATGCACACATACTGAAAAATGTTTTGTTAAAAAACACATAGCCTCTATTTTCAAGAACACAAAAAGAGTTCTTAGTTGTTGAATTTCTTGATCTTTGAAACACTAATAATGCTGATATATACTGTAGTACAAAATTCTGAGGAAACTAAAGTCAATTGAAACAAAAGACAAAGGGGACTGAATTTTTAGAAAAGAATATTTCAAATAATATTTGGTTACAATTTTAATGGACAATGTTTGACAACTTGTTTTAAAACCTCTATCTCACGCTAAATGACTACTTTCTTCTTCTTCTTCTATATCTGAAATATTGGCTTGAATCATAGTGGTTTGAAAATAATGAACTACAAATAATGTTTAAAACACTGATGGAAGAATTTTCTGAACCCATGGAAGAAAAATGTGCACAAATCAATGGCAATTTTATGAAAAGAAAGTATATTTGTGAACATTTTCTTTAATTTTAAAACAGACTTTACTTTATAAATCTTTCTTGTTCTGAACCCATGGAAGAAAAATGTGCACAAATCAATGGCAATTTTATGAAAAGAAAGTATATTTGTAAACATTTTCTTTAATTTTAAAACAGACTTTACTTTATAAATCTTCCTTGTGTTACATAAGATTAATCACTATTTAGAACCTTTTTTTAATACTCAGAAAGCTACTATCCAAGATTGATTGATATACATGTATGGTTCCTTTTTCACAAACATAGAAAATTTGAAAGGATTGTATCTAAATTAAGTTTTCATTCCAGAAGAAATTAAATCTGTACAGAAAGTATTAAATAATTTTGTATATTACAAGATTGTTAGATCAGACTCGATATATTACATCGACTTTGATGTAATCAGAGGCAACCTTTCTATGAATGTGTGAACAGTTATTAATCCAATAGACTATTTAGTTGGTTTGTTGATGCCACTGAGTATGTGTAAACTATTAAAAAAGCTTTCAAAGAAGATTCAAAGAGTGAAGCTCACCAAATTTTTTAGTATGGTTGCAAGTAAAATCCAAAAGGAAAAAGTCATCAGATATACGAGAATTATAACTTAACGTTTCTTTATAAAAGTAGTAAAATACAGACTTAACTCTACCCGTTTCCTGTACAAATACTTTAGGTCAAATTTCATTATTTACCCAATGTTTCCAAAAATAAATAAAAGTTGAAATATTAATTAAGAAAAATTTATAAGTTATTCACAAAGTTTAAAACATTTAATTAAGATTATTTTAAACTTATTTATTCTAAATATTTTATAAGTTAAGAGCATTAACTTATTTTAAATTTTAAATACTCATATAAATTATTATAAACCATACTGTAGTCAACAAGATAATTGAATTATATTTACAAATTAACAAATATGGTAACTGTATAATGCTCCTAACTGAAGTTTTGCTGTGGCAGTTTAAAGTAGAACATATCCACCAGATATTGAACTCTTCACAGCAAAAAAATGTCTGTGGAGCAAGTACTGAAAGGTGCTGTAAGGCATTGTAAAAATGAAATACGACTTAAACATCATTTTCTTTTTGCATCCCCTAAAACACCATAGTTCAGAGGCTTAAACCAAAAACGTTAAGATTTTCAGTGCTATAAAGAGCTCGGAACATGGTAGATGAGTTCACCTTTGAGTAATCTTTGGCTACCACTGCAAAACTCCAGTTGAAAGTGTCACCCCTGTAATTATAACACAAATATTAGAAACTGTTGCAAATCAATTGTCTTACATAAAAACAATATATCTTGATTTCAGAAATTAATAACAAATAAACTAATTTGGTAATTTTGTATTTTTTCAAGTTGGTATACAGTAAAATGTTAATTCGAACAAGTTGTTGTACCCACATTTTACAAATGTTAAACAGTGTAGTGATGAGATTTGTAAATCTTTATACAGTAGAGGTGTCCTGTATCGAGTCTGAAGTTCGTTACTGCTGGATTACTAGAGATATTTTTGTTCCAGGTGTCTAATATCCTTCCACTGTTTACTGCTAAATGGAGGGTTAACTTCATTGGTAAACTTTCGTGCGTTTTGTTTTTTTAACAATATTTTAATTGTTTTCATGTTGTGATGTTTCCTCCCTCCAATGCTGTATCTTTCTTTACTAGCAGGTCAGCTACTTCATCCGCTGTTTATTCCTACATGCGAAGTTATCCACTAAAGAATTATTATTTTCTTTAGATGTGTCTTTTTTGAAGGCCATTAATCTAAGCAACATTAGTTAAAGTGCCATAGATATTGCTTTTATCTCTTCATCAAATCTGGGCTTGTTATCTCCTATTGAGATATATGAAGAAAACAGTTCACAATATATCCTTGCATCGACCTTCCCATTTTCTCCCATAATTAATCCATCAGTGTAGGATATCTTTATTTAAAATTCATATTTCTTTTGTATCCAAGTCATAATGGTTTGAAATAACAATGATTTACCTTATGTATATTTCCCCCATGTGACTTCTTTCTTGCAGTGGCGGCGAGAAACTTGACCGGGATTTTTCGGGAAATTTTACCGAGACCCGGACGGGCCTTGCTACACGGCCCCCCCCCCCTATCATAACAATATTTTTATGAGTATTGTCATGAAATTACTAAAATAAGGTAAAATGTCTTCAGACAAGATTGTGCATCGTGCATGCAAAACGGCAATAACCATTATTTTTTAGAGAGCAGTATTTATTATTTAATGCCATGATACAAAGTATGTGTATTGTTTATCGTTGGCCGATAAGTAATGCAGCTATCGCTACGTCGCGGTGACTCACCGGCGCCGGCCGGCGAAAAGATAAACATCTGGGAAAAGAATATTGGGAGAGGGGGGCCCGATGAACAAATTTGCGGGGGGGCCCGCGGGTTCTTATCGCCGCCACTGCTTTCTTGGTATTACAACAAACATGTTTCAGAACATCTACTCCATCTTTAGAGTTTTTTCACTCGCTCTAAACATTAAAATTCAACAAAAATAATGAACAAAACAATACATTTCACAGATAACACATAACACAGTGTGAAACATAGGATGTGCATCGTATCAATGTCTTAGGACAACTAATGTCTCATATCTGTATCCGTGTTTAATTAAGATTTGTGTATCAGATTTTGATAGCTGTATCATATGTTGTATTCGAGGAGAAATTTAGTTGATCGTTCAGTAAGCTGTGTTTATTATATTTAAAAGAAATAGACTGAATGCTTGATTATGAAAGATACTGTCTACTAATTTTTTCAGCAGATCCTTGCTTATACAAAGATGTTTAAAGGACTACAGTTACCTTCGTAGCAAGAATCAAGAGTGTGAATCACATATAACTGAACAATACTTACACTGATTTCACCTGAGTGACTTAATAACCAGCCAGACAGAGATATAAATATTATAGAACACATTATGTTGAAGTATTGGTGGATGAAGGAGATCTAACTACAATTCTGAAGAATAAAATAAATTGGCCATTGGCAGAATACTGTGATTATATGCTGTTTATTGGCAGTTGAAGCTGGACCCCTACTTTAAAATCTTAAGATCCCTTACTCACTTATAGTAAGTAAGGATGTAGCAATCGCAAGGTACTTTAATTGTATCCACACATTTTTTCATGTAGTTTTGGTTAAGATCCCTCTTTTCCAATCAACTCCTGTTCTCTGTTGAATCTGACGCTATTAGAGTATTCGAGGGGTAGGGGTCCCTATTTTATGCATTTTACTTCATTTTTTAAAGGTGATGATAACAAAGGTTTAACACTGCAATAAGCAGCACAGCTCCTGGCGACAATAAGTCCTCTAATATAATATTCATCAATTGTTGTGGTATAGCACACGGTAAGATAAATTTAAAACTATATTTATTCTTGTAAATGAATAAGTCATTATAAGAAATATATGTTGATGAATTAGAGACAGAAATTAAATAATTATAGGAATAATCTATATGACTTTAGGAAAATTTGTGTTAGCTGTTAAAAAAAAAAAAAGGACCTTAACATTTATTTTGATTTGTAGAATTTTATGACTTGTATGAACATGTGTTTCATTACTGTTATTAGTATTAAGTACCTTTCTGTTCTGAATCTGAAAATAAATATATGCATTTCAGATATCACAACTGTGTCTTAATTTAAGTACTTTCTTTCAAAGAAAAAATGCCCTGAGATTAACCTAATTTAAAAAAAAGTACATGTGCTCAATCACATGTTAGCACCCAATCTTTGAATTGAAATAATATGAGTACGGAGGTACAAATGTAAAGTAGTACTAGAATGTTAGGTTAGTAAATTTGGTACTGGACTCTCTAGAAAGATTAAAAACTTAAAAATTTAGGCTTCATCACAATCTGCACCTTGGCCCGTTATTATTTATAATTATATAAGAATTTTAATTTAAATTGGATATATAATTAATTAGATATTAATTAGATATATTAATAAGACTTAAGAGTACGTGTTGTGACAGTGGGCCTACTGCATCATGTTTTAAATGTTTAAAGAACTTACGTGTTTGTTATGTGTCGTATGTTCGTAATTTGTGATTTTAAACTAAGAGAACGGGAAAACCCAGCATAACACTTGAAAATGGCTGAATAGCCGAAACGGCCATAGTGATATATCTACATACAAATATAGACTATTGTGATGGTAAGTCTTATTAATATATCTAATTACTGATGAGATAATATTCTACGACGATGATGTTCTACGAGTTATATGATAAATAATGTTCTGCGATGATGTTCTACGAGTTTTTATAAAGAAAAATAAATAACGACGATTCTACGGCAGAAACAAAGTGTTCTGCAAATAATAATATATTTTTTACGACGAAATATACCTAGATTTAAAATAAATAAAGTTTTGGGGTTAATACAACGAAGTTATGAATTTTGTGAAGGGCATAAAAAAGGTAAAATTTTAAGACGAGATACTATAGTTAATGATTTAAGTAAGGTTAATTTAAAGCCATAGATAGTTTTTTCTTAAGAGAAGTAATATAATTTTTGTTGTAGTTAATAAATGGTTATAGTTATAAAAAAAAAAAAGAAGTTTTAGTGAAATTTGGAGAAGTAACATAAATTGACCTAGCAATAAACAGTAAGATTGAATTAAAGCTTGGAGAGCAGATTTTTTAAATAAAAAAGGTATGAATTAAAGTAATATTTTTTTAAAGTATGTTAATTAAAACTAAGATAGAGTAATAAGATAAGAAGAGATGCTTGCAACCAATTAGGGTTTTAGCGCGTAAGACTTGACCGAATATTGTAATTTAAATATATTAAAATAAAGCATGTGGCTGACTTTCAACTCCCTTAACCCTCCAACCGGCAATGTTAATTGTCTTGAAAATTCTTCGTTTGTTTAAAAATTAATAAAATATATTATTTGTATACAAAACCTAACTTATAAGACATCATTTTTCTCAGGAAGATGCATAGAATTCATCTATGTAATAAAATTTTTTTTTTTGAAACGGTTTTGGAGTAAGTATGTTAGATGTCAAAAATGATATTAACTTTTTTTCAGAAAAATCTGTATCACCCTAAATCAATAGCTTACTACCTTTTTCTAAGATATACAAAAGTTTTGTGTAATATTTTTGAATATATTTAGGAAAAAAAAGAAAAAAAAATTATATACAAAAAAACTGAATTTTCTCTTTATTTTTTCCAAAAAACATAAAAAATAGTAAAATATATTTTATACAGAACTTCTATATATCATTATGTCCAGAAAGGTGCATAGAATTTAGTTGTGTAGTGCAAAAAAAGTTACATGTATCACATTTGGAGTTTTTTGGTCAAATACCAAAAAATCTAAGATTAACAAAGCAGAAATTTCACAGAAATGGTGATCAAAAACATACTAATACATTTTTTGCAATTTTTTTAACCGTTACTTGAGATTTCTAATATATTTGTGAATATATTTAGGGGGAAAAAATAATATGTTACATATTCTAAATAAAAATGACGATTTTTCAAAAATTTGTATTCTGGCGCTTGAAGGTTAGGGTGACACGTCAAACTTTTAGGCATAATTAGTATTTTTCTAAAGCTAGGCCTAAAACAAAAGCGTTAGATTTTACTAATACAATATACTTTACAAAGAATAACACACATATTCACTTGTATACTCATATAAAACACTAAATATAAGAAAATATGCTTATAGCCTAAACTTACCATTGTTATTTTTAGGTTATTCCATATACACTCGAAATTCACTCAAAAACAAACTTTAGAAATAAAAACACATATACTGTAACTTGTATACACAATTTGTATACACAAACCTTCAAAATAACAACAATCTAATCCCAAAACCAATATTTGCCACGCCAAATATTATAGTGTTCACGTCAGACATTTACTACGTTTGGACTTCAAAACAACAAATTATTAGTAAGCAATTCCTCAACTCAAGTGGTACCAACTTATAGAATGGAATTTCCCCTACAACATAGAGTAAAAAGAAAAATAATTTTAAAAACAGAGAGATATCAACTTCGTCTTTTTGTAAAGCGCATCGAATGCTAAATGAATTTCTTGTTGTCAGGTTTGTTCTATGTTCAAGTACGAATATCTCTGGATCTGTTAGACACAGAACAATTTGTAATCTACGGTTAGAAAGAGAAACATGTGATCTATATAACAGTGTTTTAGTTGACTTAAATGACAGAAAAATAGAGTTGTAATCATATCAAGAAAAATGGAGCCGCGCTATACGAAAAGGCGCAGAGTTGAAAATTACGATTTTACGCATCAAAAATACTCGAACTTCACCAATTTTTGGAATATTATTTATAACGTTTTGTGGTAATTTTTTTGCATGATATGCATCTACGGAACATTAGCTTTCCAACGGTATTTTATTTATTGCGATGGAACAATTTTAAGTGGGCGTAACGTTGAATGGCAAAATACGTGATTAAGAGTTGGTGAAATCACTTGGGAGCACGTGGGCGACCTACTGTAGGTCGCCGTGCCGGTTGGAGGGTTAATGACGACTTTCAACTCCCTTAATGACAATACCAAGTTCTAAAATTGCAGATAGGCCTAAAAGGGTACCGAAACTTCCTATAAAATTAAAAGACTATGTATTAACATAGAGACAAACCACCGATTTTGGTTCTGTTCTGTCTTTGTTTAAAACAAACTTCATTAATTCATAATTAGACAAGTACGCACAGAAGTTGTGCATGTGTAAAACTGGATTTAAAAGAACGGGACACCCTGTACATGACATCGGTAAGTGAGGCATATCAATGGAAATGCCTGTAATCGAACTTTTCTCTCTCTCACTCAGACATATAATTTAATAAAGGTAAGGGAAAGAGTTATAAGGTAAAATAGAAATCGATATTGGCAGTAAAAACGGAAAAATTAGTTTTACATAATGAACGTATAAAGGGGAAAAAAAACTGTCTTATATCAAAGATGAACTCAGTTAACTTGGAAGTAAGGCAACATGGCACAGCTGTGAGATTAAATTACGACACATCAGCAATATGTGTAAGCCTAATTTTGTAACAAATGGTACATCGTACGTATCAACGGAATAAATTTGCAAACGAAATATATTTTGCGTCGTAGGGAACGAGGTTGATGAACTCGTGGCGAACAAAACTGCTTAGGCCATGTCCGAATACAAAGTCTAATCAAACGTAGCATAAAAAAAAAAAAAATTAAATTAAAAAATAGCTGACGGAGGCGTAATAAAATAAATTAAAATACTGGTGATTTTTAGATTTTCGTATATGACTCGTAAATGGAACTAGACTTACAGGAAGCCCTGTATATATGAACATATAAGCGACATATCATAATTTAAGTCATGACAATTGGAGATCTTATGTAACAGAGTAACAATGTCAATAACAACCTGGTAGAACGAAATTAAATAAATTTTAAAAATTAATGAAGAATTGTAATTATTAATTCAAGCAAAGTAAAATATGAACACAAGCCATAATCAATGCAGACCCTTGCGGCTCAAGCCGGAAACGGTAAGAATTTCAGCTGACACAGCTTGAGGCTGACAGCTTGTTATGACTACATCAACATCTAGCCTCCATACAAGGTCCACATTTACAGAGTTTTATTTCATTTACAAAACTTTTCACTTTAATAATTAGGATTGGACTTTGCATAATTAATCGGCTCAAATACAAAATAGTCACGAATAGTGATGACAGCGTTTTTATTTTATACAAAATATTTTATAAATTTTGATAGGTGAATTGTACTGAAGGGGGGTTAGATCTGGGTTGAACATGTTCTGTGGGCCGCATTGCAATGAGACTCAGGTATTGTCCTTGCTAAGTTCATACCTTCATTTAGCCATGGCGTTTTGGACATGGACAGGCCAGAGATGATCCGTTTTTGGATATAGTTTATCTAGAAAAAATTTTTTTTGGGAAAAATAAAAACAATATTAATAACACAAATATAAATATTAAATTTATTGTATAGGCCTACATATCCTCTGAAAATCAGAACGGTTAAAGATTCTGACGGAGATTTTTTTTTAAAGTCATGCGTCTCCGAGGATATGTATTAAATACATTAGAATAAGACAGTATGAGTGTGAGATGTGAGTGTTTGTTAAGTGTAAGACAATTCCTATCACCTCGTAACCAATATATACGGAAGTCATAAATGGGGTAGACGTTTACTTCCGAAAAATCATTTGTATGGGGTCTTTGGGATGGTTTTTTTTTTCAAATTATGAAAGGGACAGACGTTTTTTATAGAACAAACATAACTCATGCAGAATTTACAGTCACTATTATGGCCCAGAGGCAATGCCATGATGCATATCTTTCGTTTTCATAGGTGTCTAAGCCGACTCTAAAATACTTTACCTATTTTTTTCATACTTCCAGGCAGTGATTTTTGGGTTATTTTCGTGATAGTTTAAGCATTATGTATGGTCATAGACAAAAGCTTGTGTTATGAGATGATATGAGAATATGAATGATTGCAGATCTGCATAACTGAGTATTTGTATGAATGGGTAATTTAATTTAGCTAAATAAGTGTTAAGGCTGCCGGAAAAAATATATACTTTAAATGAATCTCAGACGATAGGGATTTCGAGATTCTCTGTGTAAAGGAAATCTATAATGTGGGATTTCAGAAGTAATTTTACTGAAATATTGAAAGCCCAATGTAGCTTAGACGAGGGATATAGCAGGGCGTGACGTATGCGCGAATGTGTAGTATACGAAATGTATTTCAATATAACTCATTTATGGACGAGGATTCCGCTATGCATAGGTCCTACTGTTATGTTTGGGAAAATATTAGGACCTATCCTAGGACATGCGCGGAACATTGTGTACCTACACATAACGTATTTGCCTATAAGAAGATAGTATTGCGTTCAGTAGTACACACGAACCGCGCATGAAAGTACTACAATTAGTTTTAACGCCAATGCTGGAACTTCTAAGGCCAACGCCGGAACTATAACGACCAACCCCAGTACCCCCACACCTATCTACTGGACACCTGTACACCACATATGAGATTAACTAAGAAAAATTATTAAGAGTTTTCGTTGTAATCTTTTTTTAAAAAATTCTTTTTGCCTAATTTATTTTTTTTTGGAAATGAACATTTAACTTAAACAACTAACAATTTTTTAATTATTAATTATATTAGATCAAAATATAATCGTATATCGAAAAAGAAAAAGTCATAACGGTGTACAATAATTATGAGGCGTGTGGGAATGAAAAATAATGTTTTATAAGACAAGTAATAGTTGCAAATAAAAAAAAAAAAATAAATAAAAGATAGTTAACAATCTGTAAAGAGAAAATATGATTTTACTTATAAAATTTATTTTCTAATAACGGGAACATGGGACACGAAATGAGAATTCAGCTAGGAAAGAAAGGAGAATGCATGTTATTATAAATCTGTATATCTATGTTCGCAACCAAAATGTTGTAA
The DNA here is from genome assembly GCA_963513935.1 of Aphrophora alni. Classification (NCBI taxonomy): domain Eukaryota; kingdom Metazoa; phylum Arthropoda; class Insecta; order Hemiptera; family Aphrophoridae; genus Aphrophora; species Aphrophora alni. The sequence continues at coordinate 82,628,628 of OY740769.1, forward strand.
ACGCATCTGGGGTCATGAGGAAGTGTGTTTCTGTTATAATCAAGATACCATTTAATATTAGAAGTTTTTTTTTTTTTAGGATAACACCATGGTAGATTTCGGGGCGGGTCTGTAGTTGGGGAAAGATGTAAAGATGTCACCATCATGCCAGCAACAATTTGTTATGAAGGCCTAGAGCCTTGTCCAAAAGGACAAGGCACGGAAGGGACCCAAAGGGTGTTCTTCAATTGTTTGAAACTTGACATCAATTTACACAGATACAGTAACAGCAAAGTACTGTAAAATTGCCCATGCAGAAACCGAGCATCCCCACAATGAAGCCATGGTGATTTTTAATCCTATAGCAGATATAAATTTTGAATAAACTATTAGAATTTTTATGATTGTTGAGTAATCAATCAGAAAAAAGTAACAGAAGAACACTTCTCTCTTTAGACCGCGGATGCGCACCCAAGATGGAAACAAGCACAACAAAAAATTTGGTTTTCGCTTTTAGATTCAAGGGGAGTAAATACATTGTCAAAATTTAAAAGATGCCTAAATGGACACTCATTTTGTTTTAAATTAATCACTTTTTACAATAAGCAGGTTAATAATCGCTAGGAGGCTGTATTGTCTTCAACTATTTGCAGATTGCCAACTGATTTCAAAATTTTTATTAAGGCGCATGGGGACTTTGAAGGCTTTTGGCGACAATGAATTGACCTCAAGTTCGAATTTTTTCTCTCCTTTCAAAGTTTAAAGTAATTTTGTGGTATATTCTTTTGGCGATTTTTTAAAATTAATTTTTGCTTATGAGTAGAGTGTCACATTAACCACCACTTTCCAACGAGCCGAGTGGTATGGCTCGAATTGTATGGAGGGGGGTGATGTGGCCCAGCCAAGGAGCCCACCAAATAAAAACTATAATAAGTATAAATTTGGATGTAATGGGAAGGGATTCTAAATAATAAAATATCAATTGGCACTTGCAATTTTGTTGAGCAGTGCAAGATTACATAGAAGGGGGGGAGAGACGAGGAGTGGAGGGCTTGAAAGCGAGCCGAGAGAGTCTGTTCCGAGAGCCGTGAGAAGGAAGTTGAACGGCAGACCGCTACAGGACGAGGTCAGTCCATTTTCGGCCATGTGCTATAAAATTAATCGGTATGCTTTTCGGCCACTATTAAGGCCTTAATCTAGCTGTTGTCTTTTTTATAAATTATAATTGTTACTACATTCTTCTAATTCGGCGCTAAAATAAAAGAGAACATTTAAATTAACTTGCGTTGCGTGTGTTCATTTAGTGTCCTAACCCGACTCCTTGGCCCATCATGACAAGATTCGGCTAAAGTGTACGCGGTCTTCAACCAGCCGGAGCTTCCAGCTGGTCGAAAGAAGTGGAGACGATCACATATAAATTGTGTATACAAATTACAATATGTGTTTTTATTTCTAAAGTTATTTTTTTTGAGTGAAGTTCTAGTTTTTGAATGGTTTATATTTGGGCTAGAAAAGTTACAAGCCTAGGACTAAAAGCAAATATTTCTTATATATGGAGTGTTTTATTTGATTGTATAAGTGTATTATACAAGTGTATATGTGTGTTATTGTTTGTAGAGTATATTATTTTAGTGAAATCTAGCTTTAGATAGTTACAAGTTAGGCCTAGGTTGTTGAGGTAACAAACCTAACCTAACTTCTGTCGATTTCCACTTTTACGGGAAAACATTATTTTTATTTGAAATTTTAGAATTTGATTTTTTTTTTTTACCAATAGTTATTCACATTTATACTAGAAAACGATTGTAATACTTGAAAAAAATGTAAAACAAAATTTTCTATGCTCAATTGGACTTTGAAGTGAAATTTAGCTTCGATTTTTGTTCTTTGCCATACTGACTCCAAAATTATTTTTCAAACTTTTTTTCACTACACTACTAAATTCTATGAACCTTTATGAATATAATGATATATAGAAGTTGGTTTACCATAAATATTGCTAGTTTTGGTAAATTTTTGAAAATAAATTTAACAAATTCCCTTTATTCGTAAACCTATTTTTGTTTTTTGAAAATGTAACATTAATTTTTTTTTCCTTCTAAACATATTCAAAAATATATTACAAATCTCTAGCAATACTTGAAAAAATTTAAAAAAATATTTTTGTATGGTATATATAGCTTTTTCTGTGAAATTTTTGCCTACGTTATTTAAGATTTTTTGCTATTTTACATAGTAACTCTAAATTTTTTACATCTAACATTTTTTTCACTACACAGCTAAATTCTATGCATCTTTCTGAATATAATGATATATTGAAAGTTGGTTTTCCATAAATATTACAATTTTTGGCGAATTTTTGGAAATAAGCCTAACAAAATAAATATTACACAAAACTCTTGTATATCTTGGAAAAAGGTGATAAGCTATTGATTGTGGATGATACAGGTTTTTCTGAAAAATGTTAACTTCATTTTTTGACATCTAACATACTTACTCCAAAACTGTTTCAAAAAAAAAAAAAAATTACATAGATGAATTCTATGCATCTTTCTGAGAAAATTGATGTCTTATAAGTTAGGTTTTGTATAAAAATAATATTTTTTATTAATTTTTTAAGAAAACAAAACTCTTACAAAACCTTTAACATACGCCGATTACAGGGTTAACCCTCGACCTGGTGGACAGCCCGGTTTTAACAAATGACCGGGTCGTGGCAACTGTCATGGCTCACTTCACCAATACGTATGGAACTATAAAACACGTATTTTGCAATTCAACATTACGCCCACTTAGACTTGTCCTATCACAATAAATAAAATACCGTTGGAAAGCTAATGTTCCGTAGATGCATAATCATGCAAAAAAATACCACAAAACGTTATAAATAATATTCCAAAAATTGCTGAAGTTCACATATTTTAGTAGCGTAAAATCGTAAATTTCAACTCTGCGCCTTTTCGTAATACGCTACGCCATTTTCCCGATATCATTACAACTCTATTTATCTGTCATTTAAGTCAACTAAAACACTGTTCCATAGATCACGTTTCTCTTTCTAACCGTAGATTACAAATTCTTCTGCGTCTCATAGATCCAGAGATATATCTATTTGACCTATATTGTAGGGGAAATTCCATTCTATAAGTTGGTACCACTTGATATAGGCAATACATACTTAGCAATACATACTTAGAAGGTTTTGTTTTGATCTCTCAACATACGCAATTGTGTGACGTAAATACTGTAATAAAAGGCGTGGCACATATTGTTTTGGGGTTAGATATTTGTTATTTTGAAGGTTTGTGTATACAAATTGTATATAAATTGTGTATACAAGTTACAATATAAGTGTTTTTATATCTAAAGTTTATGTTTTTGAGTGATAGTTGTAATACCAAAAAAGGTTAATTTGAATGAAATATTTGTTATAATAGAAATCGTATTGAATAGAGGATAATTGAACGTGAGTCAAAAACATGACTTATGACTCTCAAGGTTAAAATAAAGTAAATTCATAATAGAATAGATTTCCAAACATAAATAAATAATAATGTATAGATTTTAAGGAAATTTAGTCATAAGAAATTTAATATATTGTGTGTTGTAAAAAATAGGAGATTGGACAATTTGTGAATTGCGTAGTATTTGAATAAAGGACTAGATAGAAATGTAGACGAGAAAAATATCGCTTACGCGGTGAGATTTGGAACAGCCGATACCGGATATTGAAAATCCACCATGCGTTTCCCAGTCTTAGTTTGGGACCTGTTATGGTCAGACCTATAATAGTTTGTATGGAGGTGTTTTAGTAAAAATGTAATATGTTTTATTCCCAGTCTAGTAAGGAGCTTAGTAGAGTATGGTTGTGTTTTGTAAAGTCTTAAAGAGAGGTTTGATGGGGTAAGACGTGTTTTGAATATAGAGAAACTTTTACAAAAATGTAGATTCAATGTTAATAAAAGTCTTAGATTCAGAGTTTAATGGTGTAAGATATGTTTAAGGTCTTAAATCAGAGTTGGACAAAAATATACAGTGTAATTTGAACAGACAAAGTGTTTCCCATAAAATAGCGTGTTGCAAAATAAGACAATAGACCGTCGCGCGCGCAATGTTATAATAGTCGAATAATGAACAGTTACGGAGTGCGGAAAATGAACTAATTACGCTGAAAGACATTCGTAAAATACAAATGCAAAGTGTGATTGGTGCAATTTCAATCAAACTAGTTCTATGCAGACTACACACAAGGACTTATCTTCGATGCCACGTTTTGCACACATTACAGGACAAAAGGACGATGTCAACGGACTGGTAAAAAATGTGTTATTCAACACAAAGAACTTAATTTGTATATCATGTGAAATTAAAAATGTTTTATGTTCTAAAATTGATAATCAGATACTTTAATAATTACGTTTACTAAATGAATAAATAGTAGATGTCTATTGACATATTTTTTTTTGTAAATTCAATAATAAGCAACAGATATTTCAATCTGTTTTAATTCTTAACCCTCCGAGTGTTCACTATATAATGAGTAGTGCCGCACTGTTTTTAGGCAAAACGCAAGGTTTAATTTAAAAATTCACTAAAATTTGAGATTTAGGTCTAGACACATATATGATACATCAAATTATTCAGAACAAAAGAGAGAATATGATAAAAAATGGTTCTATACATACCTTTATAGGAATTTTTGTGTGTTATTGCCCAAAGGTAGAAAATGTTTCAAAAAAAAAAAATAATGTTAAATTTAGACCAATCTTCCAAAAACTGCTGTTTGTCTAATATAAAAAATCTGAAATAGCCATTTTCTTCCAAATTTTATATTCTGTTAGAAAATATACACTTATATAGGTAATATATACAGCCACAAAAGGTTACAACACTATAACTAACACTATGTACCCGGTGCCAACTGCAAATTACTCTGTAGCGTATCACTACTTCCCGCGGAAAAGTCAGTCATTGAATTGTCACTATCCACTCCACATTACCTTCTATATCACTGGCACTTTCTATGTCACTCACATCTTCATCTAATAATCTGTCAATTTCACTATTATGAGTAATATTTCCATCCATTTTTACCAAGAATTTGGTATAAAACTGAACAAGAAACACGGCAACGACAATGAGGTTAGCACGAAAACTATTCAGCTGGTGAATCAGCTGACAGTAGTAATTCAAACAGTTTTCTTTAGTCAGCTAATCATCAAATATACTAAACCTGTACACCAAAAGATGGCCCCTATGCTGCTGTTTCTATGGATACCAAACATAGTGCATTTAGTGAATGATGAGCTGAAACAGCTGTGTTATTGTGACGCAATATACAGTCGTCGCGGCAGCGACTACTAGCACCCTAATGCGAGTACCAATCGTCGCTGCAGCGACTACCGACACTGGGAGGGTTAAATATTTTTCTAGTTGCAACATAAAGTTAAATTCAAATTTTCTAAAAATGGACCTTCTTCTAAGGTAATAAAAAGTTAATTTGACAGGATGTTAGTTTCAGTTGATTTATTTGATATTTTTTTGCTAACAAATGTCATGTATTAATTCTATTTTAATAAATTCATGTTAAAATTTCAGTTTCAAGTGTTTCTCATTCTAAACCAGGAATCACTGTAAGTACACTAAAAGAAGAACTTGCGCCCTGAGATAAAAATAATTAAATTCATAAATTCAGTTAAACATAATTAAATTCATTTTCTAAATTGATGTTAACACATCTGGCGCCCATAATGGCTGTGCAAAGTTTAAATTTAATAAAAATAAAGTCATTCTTTTCTTTTAAAAATATCTTAAGTAATAATTTTTTTAAAATAACCGTCTGTTATTTTTAAATTATTACATAGTTTAGTTTTTGAACGTTCTTATTTGGGATAACCTAGGCCAATATTGTAAGTCTAGCCTATATGCACATTTTCTTATATTTAGTGTTTTATATGATTATACAAGTGAATATGTGTGTTATTCTTTGTAAAGTATATATTGTCTTAGTAAAATCTAATGATTTTTTCTTAGGCCTAGCTTTAGAAAGTTACTAATTACGCCTAAATGTCAAGAGTTTAAACCTAACCTCAAGTGTCAGATTAGCTAATTTTGGAAAATTGTCATTCTTATATTGAAAATCTAACATATTATTATTTTTTCCCCCTAAATATATTCACAAATATATGACAAATGTCAAGTAATGGTTGAAAAAATTCTGATAAATCTATTAGTATGTTTTTGATTACCATTTTTGTGAAATTTCTGCTTCGTTACTGTTCGATTTTTTGGTATTTTACCAAAAAACTCCAAATGTGATACATCTAACATTTTTTTCACTACACACCTACATTCTATGCACCTTTCTGAAGATTGCATCGTGAAAGATGACTGGAAATGGAGGAACTTTGGATCAAAATAGCTTCCCTAATTTTCAATGCACAAATATTTAACACACACTTAATTAAAGATTGAAACCTAGTCTTTCGAATGTAGTAAAATATAAAAGTAAAATCTATGATGTCAATATAGAAATATGGAATAGCGTCTAAATACTCCAAGTCACAACAAGGATCAAAATATTCAGTAAGCCACTTCGAAGAATGTATATAACTCTTAAACTATATAACTTAGGATGATTTCGTCTTCATAGTTCGAAAGAGGAAGAAAAATACTATATAATATTGTCAACTTGTAACATTTGGACAAGTTTTACCATTTCGAAAAAATATATGAACATATAGGTGATATTTTCTATATAAAACTCGCCGCGACAATTTGTCGCAACCTGGCGTTATGAACGTCAACTTCAGTCAAGTCTTGTTTTACTATTTTACGCAAGTTTAATTTTTTTAAACCTGGTTATGAAAGATTACCTTTTCAATGGTATAGAATACATTTCGATAATCTAATATCTACTAGGATAAAAGTTGAATTGCAATAAATGCAATTTTTAGCATGTAAAATAGCGTTAAAATTCTTGATTTGGTTTAATTTTTATATAATAAAAACTATACTAATTCGAAACATTTGAAAAAGGCGGTTTTGAAGAGAAAGACGCGATCTATCAAGCAGTGTTAGGTTATAACTGACTGACAGTAATTTGGAAATAAGAAAAATAGGCAAACGAGACGAATGTTTTGTTTAAAACTTGTTAACGTAAAACTTTGACGTTTCGATAAAAAATATGCGAATTTCACTAATTTTTGGAATATTATTTATAACGTTTTGTGGTATTTTTTTTGCATGATATGCATCTACGGAACATTAGCTTTCCAACGGTATTTTATTTATTGCGATGGGACAATTTTAAGTGGGCGTAACGTTGAATGGCACAATACTTGTTTTTTAGTTGGTGAATTGAGCCATTTCTAATGCCGCGACCCGGTCATTTGTTAAAACTGGGTCGTCCACCAGGTCGAGGGTTAAGAAAAATCGAAGCAACATTATTTTATTAAGACTCAATTCTATGAAATTTCATTTTCTCACTAAACGTAGTCAAAATTCAGCAATCAATTTTTAAGAAAATATCTGTTTTGAAATTGTGAGATACCACAAAAATAAAACATTTGAAGTGTTTTATAGAGTAATTTTGTGACACATTTTATGAATATAAATTATATTACTTTTACATTATTATTTTGTCAACAAGGTACTTCTACTGTGAATAAATCCTTGGCAATCTGTAGTGGTACTAGAGATGTGAGAGATTGAGTTTCGGACAATGATCCTAAAATTATCAAGCCCTCGATTGTTCGAACCCGGCTTAATTTTTCGAGCTCGACATGATTTTCTGAGCCTGGCTCAATTATACAAACTCAGCACGGTTTCCTGAGTAGGTATTGTTTTAAGTGTTTGGCAGGGTTTTTCGAACAAGACCCAAACTGATGTTAAACTTAGACATATATTCTTCTATATAGATTCACAATACATTATGAGAAAAAATATTAAGCTTCAAATTTTAAAATAAATCTACAATACAATGTTAGATTGGAAGCCAGTGACAAATGGTTTACTATAGTGAAAAATAACATACACATTAACTCTCTTCTGTTCATCACATCCGGAATTCGTAACAAAGTCATTCTGTTTAAGACGACTCTTAGTGCGAAAGTTATCCAGCCTCGAAAATGTGATGTAGTTGTTCATAAAGGGCAAACAATGCAAAGGAAAATGTGTTAGATTTCCCCACCACTAACAAGTAACAGAAATTCGGTTTGAAAGAATGTAATTGATATTCACCACAAACAGGTCATGCTTATAATTGGGGATTGATTTCACCATGGCTGAATTTATAAAATTAATACCAGTAAAACTTAAACTGACCTAATTTAATAGTGATGTTCCTTTCCAGTTCATTTTTGAATCGTACAGTTTGGACACCAGACACTGCTTTCACAACAGTTGATTTGCCGTGAGCGACATGTCCAATTGTTCCTAGAACAAGAAAATCTAATCTTAAAAACAGGAAATTTGAAAGACCACATTAATTTATGTTGGAAATGTTAAAAATAGATTTAAAATATAAAACTTAATTAAAATTGGAGTACTAAATATTATTTTTTGGCCAATTTTACAAATGAAAGCTTTAATTGCCTCCCTCACAACTCATTAAAAGTAATTATACATACTAAGGTAATTAGGCTAATAATTAATAGAAATAACCACAAAGTTTCTATTCCAATTATGTAAAATCATGTGAAACAACTGTTTAAAAAATTGTTACCCCTCTCGACTGAACTCCAAAGTTCCCCCTCTCTTCCATTCACAAATTAATATAAAGGGAATATTAATTGAATATTTGTAACTAAAAATTTAACTGCAAAATAAACATAATACAGTGAAGGTACAACAGTAAAAAAAACTGGAAGAAGGGTGAAAAATAGTATGATTGTTTCAATTGTCTTTTTCTTCAAGCCTCCATTCATCTCCACCTTAGAGAAACATGATTACTAATAAGCATTGCACAAACTTTCCCACTCATCTATTCCCAAAATCAAATAAAAACAAACCAAAATTAGCCACTAAACATGTCGTTCTGGTAGTTATCTATCAAAAAGTGAAAATCAACCATCAATGTAGTCTTTATTATATATATATTGTAACGATAAGGAACTCATTATTTATAATAATAGGAATTATTATTATCAAAATGCAACTAGTAAATTAAAAGCAAGGTATTCAAGAAGAAAAAAAAAAAAAATTCTGAGATTGGAAATAAATGGTCTGAAATATAAAAAACGACAAGTTAGTTGAAGGAAGGTTTGGAAATAACGGTACAATGGATTTTTTATAAACAGACACAAAGGAAAAAGGGACTGTGTAACCTCGGATAGGAGACCCGCTAAGCATTTAACATTAACGGGATATTGAGCCGAGGACAAATTTTGACATTAAAAAACTATGGAAAAATAGAGAAAGCTGGCGTCTCTAAGGGTACTTCCAGGAGTGAAAGCGTCAACAGATGAAAAAAATAAAAATTTTAGGAAGTAGGTCAACCAATGAAATCAGAGTCCGCATAAAAATCAAACGGACAAATTTCTAAATCCTCTACTAGAAAAGCAGAGAATCAAGTTCAAGAAAAACCACGAGGGTTGGACGAATCAACGCCGAGCAAACAAACTTAAATTTGAAAGAGGGGAGAAATTCCAGAAAAAATCAAATTGAAGGAAAAGGGGGCTTCTTTGGTGAGCAGGCGAAGAGTAGAGGTCATCTCTACGTCGATCCGATATCTAAAGAGAGTTTTGTATGAGAGGCAAGTAAAACGCCAAATCATCGCTTAAAAATAAATTGATCAAAGTTTATGTAAAATTAATTGAGTTAGATATTACGTCATTTAGCAAGAAAGAAGATTAATCGTCGCACATTAGGATAGATCATCTCAGCTCCAAAAGAAGATTTGAGAAAAAAATTGTGTTGTTTTAAAGTGATAAAATCAAGTGAAATCTGAAAGCAGAGCAATTGAAGTTAATTAGTTTGTGAAGTGTTGTTTATCACCGATTCATTCTACCAGCTTAAGGGTGGAGATACACAAATTTGATAAGTAAATTTTATTAATCATTTCATTATTAATTATTAAGTTTGGCACTTCAAATGAGCTACCAAAGATTCTACCTCTAGCATTAGAGTTAGTGCTATTTAAAACAAGCCGTGGAAATTAATTGAAATATAAAAATAATTGTATGTGAAATTTAGGGTTTATAATTTGTTTCATTGTAAAGGTTATTTCAAGTAAAAAGTTGTTCTGTATAAAATTTCTCATTAGATTTCAAAAGTATGAGGTTGTAGAAAGTAAAATTTCTTATAGTGATGTAGTCGGATCTTAAAAAATATTAATCAAATTAATCATTGTTTAGTTAACTTGAAGGTTGAAATATTGTTAAAAACATTTAACATTGTGTAAGCGAACAGTTTAGGAACATTATCAAGACAATTCTCCAGGAGAATTTATATAAAAATGGTATTAAACTTTGTTAATATTAGTTGTCATTTGTACTAGAAATTAAATTAGGTTAAAGAATGTTTGGATAATGAATGGTAATAATATTAAGAATACCAATTTATAAAATTATGATAAATTTATTTAATCGTAAATGCACTAATAAATTCATTTTATTTAAAAGATAAATGTTGTTCTGAGTAATTATTTGAGATATAGCAAAAACCTGTTCAATAAAGGTATCACAAAGAAAAAAAAAGTTATGTTATAATAAATAAATAAATATATATATATATATATATATAAATAAGGGGTTAAACTTGCTCTGCTTACGTCATAAACATGCATAAGTTGTATTTATTCAAATTAGCTTTGAATGACGGCATCGAGGTTTAATTTTGATTTTTTTTACTCCAGAATCTAATGTTTTTTACTTACGACTTTAGACACAGTTTTGAGTAATTAATCTTCACATTTTAATAAAATTTGAAAGAAATTGGTAGAGTTATGCCTATTAATAAAACATGCTCTCTCTCTAAACCTATATAAATGGTGCAAAGACATTGCACAAATTTTCTCACTCACTCATCCCCAAAATCAAATAAATCCAACCATAACTATTTTGCAACTTAAATTTTCATATTGGTAGTCAATCAAAAAAAGTGAAAAGAATCTTGGATTCTTGTCTTTGAAATATTTATAAATTTAAATAGGGCCTAAATTTGCATCACTTGAGGCATAAACACATTCTCAGCATAAATCGTATTTGATTAAAAGCAAGACTTTCCGCAATATTTTTTACTTGCAATTTTGATTATATATGTTTTGGTGATTAGTTTCACATTTCACTAATATTTGAATGAAATTAGTAGAGCTGATTTTCAGAAATTGTCCTTTATAATAGGTCCATAGTTTTTAGTTGATAACTCATGAACCGGCATTTTTGAAGAAATGGCAACCAACACTTTGGGTTCTTAAAGGGTACAAACTGAAATTAAAATAGTTGAATTCGTATTTGAGATCATTATAATCTTGTGTTTTCTTATGACAAAATTTTAAGATTTTGAAAAGGAAAAAAAAAGAAGTCCATGATATGGCCAAAATATGCCTACATACTAAATTTGATTATAATCAGTCCAGACGTTTTGGCTATAGAGCACTCTCCAATCTACATTGATTTTTTGACATCACAAAACTTTCTCTATACTACGTATATGTGAGAAATAAATAGATTGAAGAGCAGACGACCTTTAAGAGAAAATTGAACAACTCTTGGTGACAGGATTCTTTTATTCAGTAGAGGAGTTCCTCAGCCACAAGTGAAGACTGATTCATGGAGTAGTTGCAAATGCATAAGAGCCATTTTTAAATTGAACTACTGTACTACTTTTATTTGGTAGTGTACTGTGTATACAATTTGTTTTTATTTTATTATATGTAATGTACTGGTAATATGTTCGGGATATTTTTAGATTGCCTTTTAGACAAACTGATTTCTTATCAAACTAGTCTAGTATTTTATAATCACTAAACAAACCTATATTGATTGTTGCTTGTCAGCTAATAACTTTAGGCGACAATGCAGTCAATTCAGCCACATCCTATGACAGACTTATTTCTTATCAGACTAGTCTAGTATTTTATAATCACTAAACAAACCTATATTGATTGCTGCTTGTCTGCTAATATCATCAGGCGACAATGCAGTCAATTCAGCCACATCCTAAACTGATTTCTTATCAAACTAGTCTAGTATTTTATAATCACTAAACAAACCTATATTGATTGTTGCTTGTCTGCTAATAACTTCAGGTGACAATGCAGTCAATTCAGCCACATCCTATGACAAACAATTTGTTATAAATTATTAAATAAGGATTTATTTCAAATTATAACATTTCATTTCCCTATAGCCTAGGACAAAACTACATTTGTTATGGCTATAATCACTTCTCATCAATAAAATTACATTAATTAAAAATTCAATACCAGTGAATAGTGATTACAAATGAACAGAACTTAAAGCAATACAATAAATTAAAAATTTGTATTACATTTACCAAATAATTATAATTGAATACAAATGTTAAACTAAAATTAAATTGCACTGAGCAACTGAAGGATTTACGAATGACATAAATGTCTACTTAATTTCAATCACAGAGTAGAAGGCCTCTCACAATAAAAGTCGTCTTAGGCGGTTTTTGAATTTCTCAAAATATTCTTAGTCTTATGCAGTCTGGAAGTTTGTTATTAAATGCTATACCAGCCTGCGAAGAAAGCTTTCTTTAATATTTAGTCTATGAGGCTGATATAAACAGTTTAAATAGTGTTTTCATATGAAAATAATTGTTATAAACATTTTTATATTTGATTCAATTACCGTATATACAGTGGAACTTGGTTATTACGGCCTCGGCTGTATTGTCAACACGGATGTAACGTCATTTGTTAACAAGTCCCGGCCAACTGTATTAATTAATATTATAAAAAACCCGGTTGTATCGTCAATAAATATGGACTTAACAGCAAAATAGGATATAACAACATTTAAAAACATTGATTGATTTACTCTTGGTCTTGTTATAAAATGTATGTAACTTGTGTTATGCTCTGTGGGGCACATAAAAGCTGTAGGAATGTAGAAAGTGATCGATAGAACTACGCGGCATTGTTTCGTGAAACATAAAACAACTGTAAAGTATTTTTGGAATGGATGTGTCACCCCGCACCATCCCTTCTACAAGCAGGTCAGGTGTCAGCTGGAAGTCTAGGTCAGTAACATTTGCAACAGCACAGTGCAATCTTAGTACGAGTAGGCTTGGCTATCATTCCTTTTCTGTTTTTGTCTAAGTGTGTTTGTTTCTTCTTATAATTTTCAAAATTTAATTCCCAGTTTTGAATAACATTTCCAACTTAATTATGGCAAGTTGTAGTGTAAAAAGAAAGTTTCTGCCCATTAAAGACAAAGTACGAATAATAAGAGCGGATGTAAAATAGCAGATGTGTGCCGTGAGTTTGGGCTAGTGAATTCAACTGTTGGTTTAATTTTAAAAAACAAGGACTAAATTTTTAAAGCTTTGAAGGAAGATGGAGAAAATGTTAAAAGAATTAGGAAATGTGATCGGAATGATGTAGATGCAGCATTGCTGAGATGGTTCAAACAATGTCGCAGTTTCAATATTCCTATGAGTGGACTGTTTCTAAAAGAGAAAGCAACAGAGTTTGGAAAATTGTTTGGTGTTCACTTTACAGGCTCCAATGCCTGGCTAGATTATAGCTCGACATTTTATTTCCTTTGCAAAAATATGCGGTGAGGCGAAGACCGTGGATGAGAATGTTACTCGTGATTGGTACATAACACAGCCAGTTTTTAGACAGTCAAATAAAGATGAAGACATTTTTAACGGGGATGAAACTGGACTTTTTTATAAGCTAACATCAGATAAGACCCTCCAATTTTAAAATGAAAAATTCGTTGGTGGGAAGCTTATGAAACAAAAACTTACTGCTTTTGTTGGTGTAAATATGACTGGAACCGTAAAAAGGAAGCTCCTGGTTATTGGGAAAAGCTTGCGACCAAGATGTTTTAAAAACATTAAAAAATTTCCATTAAATTATTATACTGCCAACAAAAAAGTGTGGATGACATATGCAATTTTTGAAGATGAACTGAGAAAGTGGCATAAGAACATGTCATCAAAAAACAGAAACATTTTTCTTTTAGTTGACAACTGTGCAGCCCTCCCAAAATTGAATTTGACAAACATTAGTTTGGTGTTCTTACCAGCAAACTGCACAAGTGTACTACAACTAATGGACCAAGGCATCATCAGAAGTTTAAAATGACACTGTAAGTTTAAAATGGTTTTTATATGGACAATAATGAACTAGTGAACATAACAGCCTTGGATGCAATTGTATTCTTAGATAATGCCTGGATAAATGTAACTCCAATGACAATCTCAAAGTGTTTTTATAAAGCAAAACTTTCGATCTAAAACTCACCCGGTGATGATGAATTGCCACTGCCCGAATGAATTAAAAACCTCGATGTAGGATGAGATGATTTTGAAAACCTCGATCCCTATGCATCAGTAGATGACCACATAGAGACATTTCAAATGTTAACTAATGTCTAAATTATGGAGGAAGTACAAAACACGGAAGCAGAGGAAGATGGCGAGGAAGAAGATGCCGTCTATCGGGACAGTGCAAGAAGCTCTGGCAGCTGCTGAAAGACTCTCAATTTTTCTGCTTCAGGGGGGCGTCAGCCAACATACTTGAAGCATCTCAGCTTCTTCACACAACAACAGAAAAAATATATTTTTCCGAAAGGCCTACAAAAGAAAATTATAGACTTTTTTCGGCAGTAGAACCCCTTGTACAGGATAAATGTAAGTTACAATGCGATTGTTTAACTTATTAAAACAATGTTTTATACTCTTTTGTACTGTATTTTTTTACACTGTATACCATACCTCATTGTACTAAACACTTATACTATATTTGTAATTTTTCATTAATAAGTTTACTTCAAGGAAATACAGTAGTGATCTTAATTTTTCTTTTGTTAAAAATTAAGATTGTGATGTAACCCTTTATAGCGTCAACATTTGGGTGTTCCCTTCAATGATGTTATAACCAAGTTACACTGTATAATGGTTTCAAAAATATGTAGACTCAGAAAAGTTAATATTTCCAAGTTTTTAGAAACCATTCTGCAGTAGATAAATCCTCAATACGGCATAAGAAGTGTTTGTATAGTGCAGTAATGTTTAAAGTTATTTAGAACAAATTTTGATATATATCGCATCTGTACGGTTATTCTATGTTAGATCATGTGACCAAGCCTAAATATTTGGTACTATTCACCTCTTTAATTACATCATTAGTCAACATAATTGTAGGTGATGTTCATTTTGTCCCGAGCACTTAGAACCCCCCCCCCCATTAAAAAAATAATTAACCCAAATTATTTTTATAAATGTACATATCGTGGAGGTTTTATAATATCTTTTTGTGTTTTAGATAGTTCTAATATAACTTATTCAGATATCAATCAAATAATACACTAAGTTCGGAGAGTATGGATAACAAGTGATAAAGCTACAACATAAAATATTTAAAGGGGCATATGGACGTTGGATACTTGGAGTTATTTATTTTTTTAGCAAAATTTGATCAACATCGTTAAGAGGAATTTTGTGTTTTTGTATTATTGCAGTACCACCATTTTGAGCTATTGAACAAATGAAAATCCTGTGATACAGAATAGCAAATTTGATTAAAACCAGTTGGACTGTAGAGCACTGATCAGATGATAGAGAAATCATTCCCAAAACCACCTTTAGGACTCTTAGAACATCAAAACAAATATTTCTGCCAAAAACCATATATCGATTTTTTGAACTACCATTGATGTGAGAAAATAAAAAAGGATTATATTGTTTATACTGATGACCGACCGTACTTTATAGAATTCCATGTTATACAAATAAAACATACACAAATTCTTTTATTAAATTTATATTGGTCTAGCCGACCATGGTTTCGCCAGTTACAGCATTGACGAGGCTTATACAAAAGCCGACCATGGTTTCACCAGTTAGGGTATTAACGAGGCTTATATAAGTCAATGCTGTAACTGGCAAAACCATGGTCGGCTAGACCAATAAATTGTAGAATTAAACAAAATAATTTGTGTTTTATTTTATTTGCATAAAAAGGATGATTAAATACCAAGCCTAAAACCTTAATTTAGTAAACACATTTTCAAGTAAAAATAAATTTAAAAAATTGCAGACTTAGAAATAATTTTATTTAATATATTCTCATTAGAGTGGAAACCCAATGTTGAGTTTTAAAATCATTAAAATTGTGTTTCATGTGATGTAAATGTACCAGGATTTATAAATTATCTATTAATGTTTTAATACAACGATTAGACTAATTAATTGTAGTAAAGTCTTGACATTCTTTTCAAATAAATAAAACCTATTGACAACTGAATAGTGAAGGGTTACACAGAACTGTCAGGTTGAACAATAGAATTGTACATTTTTATATTAAATGCTGTTATATTGATCTGATATCTGAATTCAATATTTGATCAGTGTCCAATAAACTAATTGTTAGAATAATCTGTAATGATACTGAAAGCATTTTGTACAAACATGACCATTAATGTTTGAAAAATAAGAACAATAGTAGCCCAATTTTCATAAAGGATTACCAAAAATATGAAATTACATAAAAGAATAAAATTATATAGGCCTATATTATCTTTATAAACTTGTACACATTACAAAAACAGTATAAATGGACAGGTTTCATCTGAGCTGTGACCAGCGCGTGGAGGGGAGGTAAAGTTTGTAGTTCTAGGCCGCGTGGGGACTGAGGCATTGTAGGGGAAACAGTCAGTGACGGCTACTGTCGCCGATCCAGCGGTCTTACAGACATCGTTGTTAGTACCAACACCCGACACAAACTGAGGCGGCCGCTTTCCCCACCACCTTACTGACATATAGACCACGCCTAGACCCACTGTGCACCCAAACTCCACAGCTCAGATGAAACCTGTCCATTTATAATAAAGAAGTAAGTTTGAACAATACTTCTTAAAAATATCGAAATGGGGGAGATATATGTATATAACATACCGGTATATATAATTTTCTATATGTAGTTAAGTTGCCTATAGTAGATGAAAATAAATAAAACAATTATTTTATCAACACACGAATAATATAAACAAGTTTGAACAATACTTCTTCAAAATGTAAGAGAGAAGGTGATGTTACACATAATATGTAACTTTGCATATGTAGTAAATTATGCTATCATGAAAATAAATTGTGACAATTATTTTGTCAACACACAAATATTATAAACAAGTTTAAACAATACTTTTTTTTTCAAATTGTGGGGAGGGGATGTTACACATATAAAACTTTATGGCATGCTCTAGAAGTGAGGTTTCTGGAGAACCTCACTCCGGGGGTATAACAGAATTATTAGAACAATTAACCACCCGTATCCGAGGATGGGCATTGATAAGATAGATACTTGTTCTTGAAACTTTTTAAAGCCAAACTGACAAATAGATCAGGCGTGTTAGCTAATTCAGAGATCTGGTGTGTTACATTGAATACTGTAAGACAAAGAAAGGTACTGATGCTAAAGTTTATGGACTGAGACCGAAGTTGAAGTGTTTGATTTCCTTGAGACAGTATGTCCCAGTTTTTTAGGCAGAGGTAATGGCCATCAATGACTGTGTTCAAGAATCTGAGGTGTGTAAGAAAACCTGAGTCTAATCTACATCTACACTGACAGTTAGGAGGCAATCACCAAATGCAGGCACAAATATAAAATCTGGTTTGGTCTGGGAATGCCGGAAAACTTCAATTTGTTATTTTTTCTGATATATTTTTATGATATCTCTACTTGAAAGTACTGTAGGCAAAGCTACATCGGCGGATGCTAGTGTTAACATACAACCCCTTTCTGTATATTACATAAATCAGAACAGTGCTTGGATAAATAGTACAATTTATTCATCATAGTTTCATAATGATTTTGTGCCTAATGAAGCAAATTTTTGGATGAAAACAATCTCCCTCATAAAGCAATGCTAATTTTAGATATGCTCCAAACCTACTACAATAACACATAGCCATATTCAGTAAATTACAATCAAATCATCGCCAATATCAAGATTTTATTGCTAGTGCTTTATGAGCTTCCTACAAGCATTCCACAAAAATTAATAGTTTGCTCTATTCTGGATAAAATGATATTGGGCAGAAAAGGTGAAGAAGTAGTCCCAAATGTTGATAGACCAGATAAAACTACACAGAAAATAAGGGCTATCACCATTTGTAATATAAACCTTTTAACGGGAACTGAAGTGCGAGGAATTATTTAATCAAGGAAATGCAGTGATAGAGATGGCGTGCAGACTGATAACAACATAACATTACTAACAGGTTGTGGACAATACAGGAAGGATTAGACGTGGGTGGTTCTGAATTATAAGATACTTCAGTTGTCAGACTCAGAATGCAAATCATTGAAGTAACGAAATTAGTGAAGATGAGTTATAGTATATACTTAAATAAAGAGTCTGAGTCAGAAATGGACCAAAGAATACCATTAGGCTAAGGTGGAAAAGCACGGAGCAGGAAATAATTTTTCTTCAGATTAATGTATAACATAAATACTTTTCTTATATGTTATAAAATATTTTATCTTTATTATAAAATCCAAAATAGTGAAGTTACTTTATTAAAAATTTATTTGAAATATCTACAACTAGTCTTCAACTACTACTAAATAAGTTAACAATAATGCAGATAATTTCAGTTATATAAATTCATTTGTTTATTCATTTAAATTATAAATATTTTCTTTTAGTAAATTATTTCTTGTTAAACATTAATAATATTTGCTTTTGAGTTCTTTTAATAACACAACAAGGTTAAATTGTCTTTAATTACAAAGTTAAATTATTCCAGGCTA
The DNA here is from genome assembly GCA_963513935.1 of Aphrophora alni. Lineage (NCBI taxonomy): Eukaryota > Metazoa > Arthropoda > Insecta > Hemiptera > Aphrophoridae > Aphrophora > Aphrophora alni. The sequence continues at coordinate 82,647,565 of OY740769.1, forward strand.
GCTCTAGGTTTGGGTTCATTACATATATCTTTATCATAGAATTACAAAGTTCTTTTATAAATATTAGTAATTAATATGTATTATTTTCTCGGGGCAGGTACTCGACCAGACATGAACAAACTGTTTTTAACGCATTTTGTGAAATTACAGTTAAGAAAAATTGAGATTTAGGATCGGTGTTCTTTTTTGAAATAGGGTTATGAATTGTAAAATTTGTTAAAGTTTATCTTCAATATTAAGAGTTTCTGGACTTTATTATGTTTAAATTTACAGAGGATACCACTCTCTGTGTGATTTAGCACTGAATTTACCACTGTTTATACTGTTTTAACATACTAAAACTTGACGGCATCACTTTTAAAATTACGAATAGAAATTTTCATCTTTGGGCTCTGAAGTCTTGGATTGGAATGAATTTTTGGCTTCGGTTTTGGAATTTAATTGTTGCCGCGGTTCCCAGCATGCACTGTTCTTCCGTTCCCTTGGTTACTCAAATAACATTCTCTCGTTTTGTACAATTTGATGTTCTTGACTTGAATAAATTATAATTTTGGTATTACTTTATGTCTTTTTTGCCTTTGGTCTCGTGATAATATTTATTCATATTTACATTGTCGATTCTTAAATGAGTTTACTGATTTTATTGTTAATTGTATAATTTCCCGTTCCAACAGAATGACGTACTTATATCTATGACTCAAGTAGTCCTAGTTCTAATTCTAATTATATAACATTTGGGTCTTACGGTTACTATTTATGTTCTTAAATTTACTTTAAGGATTGTTTTACTATTCTAACAGATATTGTGACTTATTATTTATTTTTATTTGATTTTATTAATTTCGATTGTGATAGTCGTTTCTTTGATCTAGTTGTACTAACAAAAACATGGCGTTCATAGGGAATGCGTTTTACCTTCATATATTGTATATGCTATCTTCTGATGATTAAAATAAAAAATAGTTGTTTACTGAGGCTATATATATATATATGTGTAGTGCTTATATTAATTTATGGTGTAATGTTTGTGATAGTATTATGGAATTGGTTTCAATGTGTTTGTTTAGATGTGAGGTTATAGGTTTTCATGTTACAAGGCTCTGTCTAGGCTTTATTCTATATTTGAGAATTATATTTGATAATATCCATTTCTATATGGATTTGGGTGGATTCTTGGGGTGTGAATTGGTTTTGACATAGTTAATTTAGTTATTGATGATGTTTTTCCTTGTGTATTACTTTCGTAAATTGTTTAGGCCTATCAGCTGATATTTTAGTGTCGGTTTCTTGGTTGGCTTTGTGGGTCATTGAACTTTGCTTTGTTTTGGTGTCCTTTATTTTAGGCTAACTTTTTATGATGGAATTTGTGACGTTATAAGTGCCCTTTAAATTTGTTTTTGTGAAGTTTACTGAACAATAAATAAATTTATAACTAACAAATTACATTGTAAAATAACATATATAACATAATATAACATACATTGAACACTTATTCTTATGGAATTATAGGTTATCCTTACTTATTTTATCAGTTGATTTTGAATTGGTTTAACAAATTGAATAAAATTAACAATTGGATCATATGGATCTTATTCTCATATTAGGCTACATATACCTAATTAATTGATATTTTATATCATAATTCATGGTTCATGGGGTTATACATAGTTTATCATTTGGGTAACACTTTATAGTTGGGGACACATGTTTTATCATTGGGGTGGGAAACATATAGTTGTCATATGACATATAGTTCATACTAAGGAATGTCCATTGGACATGGGGAATACACATTTCGGGGACACTTTTACATAAATACATACTTTGTGATACTGTTCTTTTTTATTTCACTGTTTTTATATGGGTTCACTATTCATGGAGATATACATATATTTTAACATATAAATATTTGTGATAATTCACTGTTTATGGGGGGAATAAGTTGTGTGGGTTGTGGGAAAAATACTGTTTATGAGGGACCATTTTGTTTGTAGTAAAAACACATTGTTGATGGGAAACATACATATAGATAGTCACATTTTTTATATTTAAGCACTTTGTTTATGGGGGATATACATATATATAGGGAATTATATATAAATGGATAGTCACATTGTTTATGGTGAACACTTGTTTTATAGGGGACACTTGTTTTATATTGAAGTACATTGTTTATATCGTTGCACTTAACTTTATGTCGTTTAGGTTGGTTCGTCGGAGGTCTGTACAGGCAAGGCAATTTTGTAACGACGTAGGAGAGATATGTGATATGGTCCATAGGTTTTTCCATTATCATCGATCAGGGAGTAAATGGCTTTTCCCATTTTCTTCAATATTTTTAATGGTCCAACATATATTGTGAACAATTTTGCTGTTTCACCATATCCCATACTGGATTGGGGAAATGACTTTACTAGTACTAAATCATTTTCCTTGAGTATCGTTATCTTATGTTTTGCATTTAATTTCTCTGCTCTTTTGGCTTGTGTGGTTTTTATTCGAGATTTTGTTAATTCTAACTTTTGTTGAATGGGGATTTGCATTTTGAAAGGGTTTTGTATTACCTCTTCCCAGAATCTGATATCACATTTGTTTAGTTGTAATTCATTGGGAGTGAAACCAGTGGTTTCATGTTGTATTTCGTTTAGGAAACTGTTTATGGTACTTATGTAGTTTGACCAACTTCTGTGATTTTGAGCACAATATGTCCTGAGACAGCGTTTGACTTCTTTTATAGGACGTTCTGCCATGTTTGATATGGGGTGGTATACTGGATTTAGTATGTGTCTTATTTGATTCTCTTCTAGTTTTTGAATCCAAATTCTACTTTTGAATTGAGTACCATGGTCAGTTAAGATTTTCTTAGGTTTTCCGTATGTGGGTATGTATTCTTTGAACATTCTGTCTATTACTGCCTGTGATGTGGCTCTCTTTAGATTGTATAATTGGACAAATTTTGTGAATGTATCCAGAATGATGAAGATATATTGGACACCACCTCGACTTTTTGGTAAAGGACCAATCAAATCGATTGCGATTAGATCTCCTTTTCCTTCAGATTTGACTCCACTAGTCTCTCCATAGAGAGGATGGTTACTGTGTTTGCATTTTTGGCAGGTGTCGCAGGTTCCTATTAATTGTCTAATTTTCCTAGCCATATCTTTAAATATGAAATCCTTTTGTAAAATTTGCAGGCATTTCCTTGCTCCACAGTGTAGATAAAATTTATGGCATTCTGAGATTAAAGTATTGACAAGTGATTGGGGTATTGTAATTAACCAATTGTTGTGATGCTTCTGGTATAGTATGTCGTCATTTATTCTAAATCTATTATGTTCTGTAGTGTTTGAATTTTTAATTTGGAGATATATCTGTTTGAGAGTTGGATCGTTTTGTTGTAATTGTATTAAATTTCGAAGGTTTTCTAAAAGTTCTAAATTGTGTTCTCTTTCTAAATTTGCGACTATTAATTCTGGTGTGGTTGTCAATGAGTTCTGTTGATTCTCATCTGTTCTGACTCTGCTGAGTAGGTCAGCTATTGTGTTATCCACTCCTTTACAATGTACAATTTCAAATTGGTGATCTTGTAATGCAAGTATCCATCTAGTTAATCTACCATTTAACAATTTGCATGTTTTCAAAAATGTCAATGCTTTATGATCAGTAATGATCGTTAATTTTGCGTTTAAAATGTAATGTCTGACTTTTTGTATGCAGTAGACGACTGCTAGCAACTCCTTTTCTGTAGTGGTGTATCTGATCTCGCATTTCTTCAATGTTTTGGATATAAATAGGATAGCCCTTTTGTTGTTCTGGCTGTCAATTTGGAATAAATGTCCTCCTATCGCAAAGTCTGAACTGTCTGTCTGTAGGTAGTAGGGTTGGTTTGGCATAGGATGGTTCAATACATTTGTTTTTAGAAATAAGTTTTTAATTTCTATGAAGTGTTTCTCTTCATTAGAAGTCCAAATAAATTTTACTTTCTTAGAAGTCAATCTCATTAAAGGTTGTACAGTTTTTGCATATTTGTCTACGAATTTGTTGTAGTAGTTGATACCTCCTAGGAACCGTTTGAGTTCTTTCCTAGTGGTGGGTGATGGAAAGTCTTGAAAACATTTAATCTTTTCTGAATCTGGTTCTAGACCAGTAGTGGTTAAATAGTACCCTAAGAAAGGAACTCTATCTCGACAAAAGATTGATTTAGACAGTTTTATTGTCATCTTTGCATCTGCAAGTTTTCTAAATACATATTGTAAGTGTTGTAAGTGTGAATTGAAATCAGGTGATATAACACATATATCATCAATGTAGACTAAAGAAAAGTTTTCTATCGTGTTCTTGAATACTTGGTCTAGTGCTCTTAGTAGGGCAGCTTGTGAAGTGGATAGGCCAAAAGGGGTTACAACATATTGATACACTTTGCCTCGAAATTGAAATGCTGTATACTGTCTAGATTGTGGTTCTAGCTCAATCTGCCAGTATGAAGAGGTAAGATCTAATGTAGTCGGCCAGTTGGAATTTGTAGCTTTAGCTAATATCTCATTAATGCTTCTGTTACATTCATAGTCGGGGGTAATTAGTGCGTTTATACGTCTCATGTCTAGACATATACGGAGATCGCCAGTCTTCTTCTTGACAATTATAATAGGGTTTACAAATGGGCTGTTTGATTCCTCAATTATATTGTCCTCGAGCATGTCATTTAATTTTCTCTCTACTTCATCCTGTAAATTTATGGGTATTGGATAACTTTGGGCTCTATAATGTTCTGGATTGTCTACCCTGATATGGTGTTGGTACATGTTGCAACGTCCAGGTTTGTCTGAAAATACTATATTGTTTTGTTTAATTAGGTTGATTATTAGGTCCTTTTCTATTTTGTTGAGTTTATCGTTGTCTTTAATTAAATTGTTTATTTCACTGTTGTTGTTATTATTATGATTTTGAGTTTGATTATTGTTATTTATTCTATATTCATTGTCGTCGTATTTTATTATTTTGCATCCTGCTGACTCATTACTTTCGCTATCGAACTTCATTATTAATATTCTATTATCCTTACTCATTATAGTAATTGTATTAATCTTGAAATTTATTTCCATTTTTAGCATACGTATTGCGTCTATTCCCATTATGCAATCTTTAATAAGGTTGGAGACAATTATACATTGGATATCAAACTCGATATGTTTTATTTGGGCTTTTAATAGCACAATGTGTGAAATTCGTTTCGATTTATTGTTCAACGCAGTGGTGATGAATGGGTTACTCACTGGCAACTGTTCAAAATGACCTAAATTGTTCTTGTTTACCTGGAACCAGTTATCAGAAATACAGGATATACTGCTTCCCGTATCTACTAACGTATTTGTGGATATACCATTTAAATTTATAGTTATTTCTGGACACTTACAGTTGGTTTGATCTGGACTATTGTCATTGTCTTCATTTAATAGAAATTCTCTATCGTAATAAAGGTTTGAGATGTTGTAATCATTATAGTATGATTTGGTTTCTTTTTGTGGCTCTGTTCCGATTTTTGTAAAATTTGTTGGCACTGACTTAGAGTGTTCAGGTTTTTCTCGCAGATATCTCTCGCTTTTGCCTGTACAGCCTTGGTTGTTATTCGAAGTTTGGTCTAGGCCAGTGCGTTGGAGTTTAACTCTTGGTTACATTCCTCCTGAGGCACTAGTATTGGTTTCTCTAGTGTCGGTGGTTTAGTATTCATTGCTATAGCTTGACATACCATTCTTTGCTCGTTTGTAGGATACCTAACCTCTCTTCGCTCTTGGTATGGGCCTTTTTGTTGATAATATCGTTCTTGGTCTTGTTGAGGTTGTCTGTATTTGAACTCAGTCCTTATGGGTTCTGGTTGTCTATCGTAGTTGGTTTTCTGGTTATAGTTTCGGTTTTGATTATAATTGTTTGTATAATGTTGGCCATAACCGTTGGTGGGCCTCTGATTGGGTCTGTAGCTATTTTGACTTTTATAAGGGTGTTCTCTGTTCTTTCTGAACTCGTTTTGGGATTGATAATTCCTAAAGGGTGGTTTTTGTGGTTGGTTGTAGTTAGTATTTGTTTGGTAATGTCTAAATGGTCTGTTGTTGGTGGGATTTTGTGTTCCTCTCGGGCTTGTATTATTACGTCTCCTAATTTCCGAGTTTGCCTCTTCCGTATCTTCTCTTTGGAGAAGGTCAGCAAATTCCTTTATTGTACTTATATTTTGTACTCTTTGCGCATCCTGTATGCGTTGGTCAAAATGTTCTACTAGGGTTGCGATGATGTCTTCCTCCGGTGGTTGGGGAGTCATCGACTTCATTGTTAACACCCTGTCAATGAAGTATTCACTTCGAGTGAGTTTTCCTCCTAAACGATATTGTTCGAGTTCAAGTTTTTGCCTAATTCCTTTTTGAACATCCCTATTCCAAAACTTGGATAGGAATTCTTCGCAGAATTGCTGGAAATTTGTAGTATCGCCTTTTATTAATTGCCACCACCGAGCAGCACTACCCTCTAAACTGTTGTCGATTATGTCGAATAGACAGTCTCTGTTGTATCCGATCTGGTTGATTTGTCGACAAGTTAACCTCTCGTAGTATCTTGTTAATCTATCCAGATAATCATTTGGATTATTATGTCTTCCGTTAAATTTAGGAAGTGTCGGATTAGTTAAATTGTTGATTTCTTGACTATTACCTCCACAAGTTACGTTTATATGGGATGGTATGGCATTTTCGATATTTGATTTCGGTAGTTCAGCAATCATAGCTTTTACCTCATGGATCACATTATTTTTATTTTGTAACAATTGCTTCTCAATTGTGGCCTTCTGTAGGTCTAGGGACTCATTTAAACTCTGACTATTGATTGTGGAATCTAATCTACTTTCTAGGTTGTCTATTCTTTGGTTGTTCTCTGTCACAGCTTGTTCCATTTCAATTAATTTATCTGTAAATTGAGTTTCTACTATAGCTATCTGTATTGCCAAACATTCCTTTAAATTAGTAATTTCTTTCTGGACTATTTCAAAATTTTCCTTCAAATTGGATTCATTTTGAATCATTTTTAATTCTAGTTTTTCCTGATTTTGTTTAAATTTATTTTCTAATTGGTTCTCTAATTGCTTCTCTAATTCATTTTGATTTTGTTTAAATTTATTTTCTAATTGGTTCTCTAATTGCTTCTCTAATTCATTTTGATTTTGTTTAAATTTATGGTCGATGTTAATCTGTAGATTGTTAATTAACAGCGTCATTTGTTCTAATAACGTAGGGACATTTGGTTCTGTATCTTGGACACTACTAGCACTACTCTGCTCCATAACCTCTATTTGGCTAGGCCTAACATTTAGTTCAGTGTCATTGGCATCAATAGTCTCTCTAAAAGTTTTCAATTTCCCTTCCTTGGCTTTTCCGGTGGGATTAATTTTAGGCCTAAGGTTATATTTGCTACTTTCTTCTTGGTTAGCGTCCATTTTAAATTATTATTTTTGATTTTGGTATATTTTTTTTTTTTGAGTTTAAATAGATAAATTACTAAATTGAAATTAGGCTAATCTTAATTCTAATACATATCTTATTCTAGGCTATTAAATTTATTCAATCTTATAATTAAAGTTGAATGAATCCTTATTTCTAAATTGTTGTCTTAAATTTAATTTCAATTTACTTATATAATATATTTACTTAACCTAAGTCATTCTGTTGAATTCTCAGTTTGTTCATGCCCTAATCGTTGCGGCGCCATTTATAACATAAATACTTTTCTTATATGTTATAAAATATTTTATCTTTATTATAAAATCCAAAATAGTGAAGTTACTTTATTAAAAATTTATTTGAAATATCTACAACTAGTCTTCAACTACTACTAAATAAGTTAACAATAATGCAGATAATTTCAGTTATATAAATTCATTTGTTTATTCATTTAAATTATAAATATTTTCTTTTAGTAAATTATTTCTTGTTAAACATTAATAATATTTGCTTTTGAGTTCTTTTAATAACACAACAAGGTTAAATTGTCTTTAATTACAAAGTTAAATTATTCCAGGCTAGCTCTAGGTTTGGGTTCATTACATATATCTTTATCATAGAATTACAAAGTTCTTTTATAAATATTAGTAATTAATATGTATTATTTTCTCGGGGCAGGTACTCGACCAGACATGAACAAACTGTTTTTAACGCATTTTGTGAAATTACAGTTAAGAAAAATTGAGATTTAGGATCGGTGTTCTTTTTTGAAATAGGGTTATGAATTGTAAAATTTGTTAAAGTTTATCTTCAATATTAAGAGTTTCTGGACTTTATTATGTTTAAATTTACAGAGGATACCACTCTCTGTGTGATTTAGCACTGAATTTACCACTGTTTATACTGTTTTAACATACTAAAACTTGACGGCATCACTTTTAAAATTACGAATAGAAATTTTCATCTTTGGGCTCTGAAGTCTTGGATTGGAATGAATTTTTGGCTTCGGTTTTGGAATTTAATTGTTGCCGCGGTTCCCAGCATGCACTGTTCTTCCGTTCCCTTGGTTACTCAAATAACATTCTCTCGTTTTGTACAATTTGATGTTCTTGACTTGAATAAATTATAATTTTGGTATTACTTTATGTCTTTTTTGCCTTTGGTCTCGTGATAATATTTATTCATATTTACATTGTCGATTCTTAAATGAGTTTACTGATTTTATTGTTAATTGTATAATTTCCCGTTCCAACAGAATGACGTACTTATATCTATGACTCAAGTAGTCCTAGTTCTAATTCTAATTATATAACATTTGGGTCTTACGGTTACTATTTATGTTCTTAAATTTACTTTAAGGATTGTTTTACTATTCTAACAGATATTGTGACTTATTATTTATTTTTATTTGATTTTATTAATTTCGATTGTGATAGTCGTTTCTTTGATCTAGTTGTACTAACAAAAACATGGCGTTCATAGGGAATGCGTTTTACCTTCATATATTGTATATGCTATCTTCTGATGATTAAAATAAAAAATAGTTGTTTACTGAGGCTATATATATATATATATGTGTAGTGCTTATATTAATTTATGGTGTAATGTTTGTGATAGTATTATGGAATTGGTTTCAATGTGTTTGTTTAGATGTGAGGTTATAGGTTTTCATGTTACAAGGCTCTGTCTAGGCTTTATTCTATATTTGAGAATTATATTTGATAATATCCATTTCTATATGGATTTGGGTGGATTCTTGGGGTGTGAATTGGTTTTGACATAGTTAATTTAGTTATTGATGATGTTTTTCCTTGTGTATTACTTTCGTAAATTGTTTAGGCCTATCAGCTGATATTTTAGTGTCGGTTTCTTGGTTGGCTTTGTGGGTCATTGAACTTTGCTTTGTTTTGGTGTCCTTTATTTTAGGCTAACTTTTTATGATGGAATTTGTGACGTTATAAATGAACAAATTTTAAACAATGAACTTCGATCCATGTCAGAAGTGAAATACATTTGCAATAAAACAAATATATTCTTGGAACCTGTAAATTTCAAAGTGTTTACATTTACATTCAGCGTAAGGAGGGGGGAAAAAAAAAAGGGCAAAGCAATTTTTCAGTCAAAAACAAATAATATTAAATTTATTAAAAATTAAATATTTTAAAATTCACACATTTAATAATGAATGTTATTTGAAATATTAAAAAAAATAAAATTATACGTCTAATTTTAATTATGTCCAGTCACTTTTCACTTAACTTTTCGGTACCCGCGCCGTTGTAAAAAATACAACAGTCTTCATTTTTTTTTGTTTCCAAGTTTAGCCTTTTGGGTGATGGGCTTTATGACTGAGCTATTCCTGTGTCACCCCCTACCCTACCCTACCACTATCGCTCACCGACCTGCTCAAGGTCAACCAGTTTCCAGCAAGCTTTGAGACAATACATGTCACACATGTTGTACTTTTTACAACTCGCGAGTTTTCGTATCTTATTTTTTTAATTTACTTAATTAATTGTTGATGATAGTGAAGTGAACATGTCAGACTATCTTCGTAGCAGTGAAATTGTTCGGATAACAATGATGATATAGATGTGATTAAAGATAGAAATTCAGATTTTAGTAGTGATGAGGCTATTGAAAACAACAATGGTTCCGATGTCAGTGAGATTGAAGTTGAAGAGCTGCTAGTTGATTAGGATTTTGTTCTTGTTTTTTTATATTTATGAATATAGCAGGGATCAATGCCATGGTTATTTTGAATTTTAATATCAATGGCGAACTGCCTCCAAGAATAGTCTTCCAAAAGAACCTTGCCATGAGTTTGATGAGAAACTATTTGGAATCAAGAGCTGAAATAAAACCACTTCCTCTTGACTTGTACTCTTTCTTGGTAAGATATAGAAGGCTATTAGAAGAAGAGGTAGCTGAACAGCCTGCAAAGAAAAAAGGAACCTGCTGGTTATGTGGAAGAAAGAAAAATTCATCAGCATCAATGAAGTGCAGTTCGTGTGTCACGTTTTGAATGCAAACAACACACAGAGAAACAGACTCTTTGCTTACACTGTAAACAAGGAAACAACGGAAATGCAGAGAGTGACTTAAGCAAATTTTAACACTCCATTGTATTTGTACAAAGTATTTAATGTTAAATCACAAATTTTTATAAATTTCTTAATTTGTTTGACTTTTTCCCATTTTAAAAATATATTTTTATAATGGAAATATTGTAAGGTTTTTGGAAAGTCATTAAAAATCATAATTTAAAATATTAAAACAAATATTACACGTTTAAGCTGGTTAAAACATATGTTGTAAAAAGTACAATGCGTGAGTACCGAAAGGTTAACAAACATAATGTATATATTTTTTATATGTCTTGATGATGTATACTGGCCTGATGATGATGTATATGGCATCGAAACAAATAGCAAACAATAACAAATGAAACAGAACTACTCTGGATGTAATTAAAGTGAGGTTTGTAATATAAGTAGTTCAAGAACCGAACAATTATTATTAAATAAAAAGTTTATTGCTTTTAATAAGAACTCCAAGAATTGTACTACTATCACCATGTTATCTGTAAAATATTGTCATTTTAAACACCTTATACAAATAATCTGTCAACATTTAAAATTTGATAGGACAATATGGTGAAAAATTCTGATGCTCTTATAAATAAGAAAGAAATTTTTGCTCAAATTCAGTTATATAATAACCCTTGCAATATCTTCTGGAATGTATTAGAATTTTTAGGGTATGTCAACTTTGTTTTATATTTAAATTTGACAATATGGACTGCTGATCATACGAGGTGTGGCAATTAAATAACTGGAGATGTGTTACAAAACATTTTATTGATCACCAATTACATTTACTAACTTTATCCCCTTCAATGTACTCTTCATACCGATCCCTAAAAAGCTCCATAAGTATTTTCCACGGTTCAAAGCTGTGCTGGAAGTCTGCTTTCATCAGCTTGTTGAGAACCTCAATCACTTTTACTTTTACCGCTTCCACACTCCCAAGTCAATAAGGACCAACTTCTTATTTATTTAGGTTTTTCCTCATCAAGTTTTAATCTTTAAAAGCAATAAATTCTATAGTAACTTAAATTACCTCATTCAACTAGGTAAACTTCTCATTTCATATCCAAATCACTTGAAATAAAGTATTCTGTTATTACTGGTCACAAATCACACAAAAACACTACAGCAATATTAAAAAGAGCTTAACAACTGACCAACTCACAAAGAAATAATGTATATATTAATAACCAATGTTTTCCTAACTGGTGTACAATGCCATCTCAAACTGGTGCTTTTTCCACATTATTGATGTTCTAAACCAAAAAAAACATCTCCTACGTTGCACCTCTTTGCTTGAATTAATTCTAAAGTGGCATTGTCTATTTATTTGTTTGAAAAAGATTATAATAATCTTGAAATACAAACACTGTATCAGTTAAACATAAGAAATAAAGTAAATTTTTCCGTTTTAACAGAAATAAATTTAATTGTTAACCAATAATAATTTCCTCCCTGTATTTACTTATTTAAGCACACTATTAGCTGCAATAGAATGAGACTGAATTACTCTTACTTAAAAACATAGGTAAAAAACAATGACGTAAGTCTCATTAACACGTTTATTGGTGGAATCATGGATCCGAGACATATAGCCTAACCAATGAAAAAACTTGGGTGTTGTAAATTGGATGAAACTCTTGAATACATTTCATACACTGATTTTTCCATAGCTGTGAATATGTTAATATGCAGAACAATACCTCAATGATGTAAACTCAATACAAGGTCCGTACTGTTACAGTTTGGCAGCGATAGGACATACCGTTTACAAGATACAAGTATTTTATAAAAATCATACGCCTCCAAATTTGGAGTTATACAAACAAATGATTACAGGATTTATGAAACATCCTATACATGTGTATAGGCGTACACCCAACATTCCTCTTGGGCATGATGACACATGTGGCCATTAATATACAGCACCACGATTAGCCAATTTACAAATAATATCATATGTCTGTCATAAAACGGAATGTAGCAAGCTTTTATCGATCAAGGGCACGAACACCTTCTTTATTTTTAATCATGCCATAGGCGTACACACGAGTGCGACAAAATTTAGGATATAATTTGTCGGCTCATTATAAAAAGCATAATCAAAAAACTTAGCCTTCGGGACTTGGTGCCGGCAGTCACTGTGGAATGCTGTAGTAACAGCAGGTTAGATGTGCTTGCATACTAATGAGATAACAGAAGTCCAAGAATCGGCATTCCTCACTAAAAACTTGTAGGTAAACAAATGTTTGTTTTCTAGATTATTAAGAAGAAAGGAAATGAAGAAAATATTGTTATTTAAATAACTGACCATGTTATTTTATCTTCCCAGAAAGGTTACCATTGAGGTTAACTATGTATATGATATAGGTTAGGATATTAACCCCATAGTGTAGTATCCTACACTATTTTGTTATTACATAACTGAGTAAAGTGAGGTCCAAGACACCTATACTATATAACTATTTTCACAATTAATTATGATACACCTAAATAAAGTAGGAGTAAATATCTATTTTGTGACAAAAAAATGTCTTCCGACAGAAAATGTGATCCGATTGTTTAAATACAAGGTAAATAGTTAGATTTCATAATTTTTAATAATAAAATCTGATGATAATGTACAATAGATATTTACCCTAAATAATACCCTAGGCTATAATAATCAGTTTAAGTATAGGCTATGCACATTGAAAAGACCTACCAATCAAATAAAGGTTAGGTAAATACGCAGAAGAGTTGTCCGATCAATTAAGTGCAAAATCTCAGTATTTCATCTTAACACTTATACAGAAACATGATTTTTGTAACACTTTTAACGGAAACACCAGGTCTCAGAGACCGCTATTTTACCCTGTGTGTTTAAATTGAGAATTTAAGGTGCAATAACAGACAGATATCTCTAAAAACGGTTTATTATGTAAATATAATTGACTTTTCACAAAATAAAATCAATGTATAACTAATATAAACTTATATAATGACAAAATAAAAAAATCTTGAATAATAAAAATCGCAAGTTTTGTTCTTTGAAATATAAAAAATGGATTTTTTATCTTAAAATGTAAAAAAAAAAATTACAAAACAGTTAATGTTGTTTAATATTAACCTAACACTAAAGACAATAATAAAATATAAAAGTTAAAAAGAAAGAATATAATATAATATGATGTATTTTTTCAATAAACATAAAAGGAAATGTCTTGACAAACAAATATGAATTTTTCTCTTAGCTAAGTAATTTCTTAAGTATTCTGTAAGAAAATATAGTTACATATAGAATGAATACATAAATACTAAAATTCTATTCAGTAATATGAAAAAGTGCAATAATGTGAAAAAATGAAAATGTAAAGAAGTACGGTACCTTAGTTACGAACGTTAGGTCGTGTTTTAGGTTTAGGCTTTTTGTCTTTTGCACACTCAGTACAAAGTCTTCTACTACCTTCCATGCATATAGGCTTTTCACAGGCTATACACATGTAGGCAGTTTTTCGTTGCTTTTGGTAAGGACATGAACCACATGTTTTTCTTTTTGCCATCTTGTCATTTGGTACTTCTGGCTGGAGCTGTTGTTGTTCTCGTTGTGGCTGATCATGCTGTTCTTCCTCTTCCTGATGCTGTCGGCGTCGCTGTTGTTCCTGTTGCTGATTGTCGTTTTCTGCCAAAACTTGTTGTATAATAGACTTCAAACCACTTGGAAGGGTTACAACCTCTGCCACTCTTTTGTGAAGATGGGAAGCAATAAGCATGCGGCCCAAAAGCTTGACATATTCGAACCTTGACATCAACGGTGTATCTGAGAAACTCATATAAATTATAAATGAATTCACACATGCAATATTAACCATCTGATAGAATACGGCCATGGGCCATCTCCTAGTTTTTTTACTGCATGTGAACACAGCACATTTCATGTCCAACAAGTCGACCCCACATTTTGTCTTGTTGTAATAGCATATCAATTCAGCCTTCCGTTTCTCTTCATTGGTCTTGACCCTGTCATGCATCGTGGAAATCAGACACACAGCTCGATTGCTTTTTAGCACATAACTGAGAATCGTAGTTGGTCCTCTAAATCCATACAGGCTTGACAAAACTGGCCTTGCTGAGTTTGCTAAGAATTTTCCCGAATAAACTTCTTGTCTTTTCTAACCGTTCCAAGATAGGTCATGTTGCGTTTCAAAAGTTCATCACAAACCTCTAGAGAACTGAACCAGTTATCTGCGGTAACATTTCAATTTGAACCCTCAATAGGTTTACAAATAAGAATAACAGCTTGGGTAGGGATACTCAGTTTCTTCTCTTCTGTAGACAATGAAACACAATCACTCCCTTTACCTGTGTACAAATATGCATTTAGCAAATATGAACTTTTTGCATCCGTCAAACATATTACTTTAATGCCATACTTCTTGGGTTTTTTGGCATATACATTTTGAAACCACATCTGCCCCTGAATGGTATCAACATTTCATATACTGACATTGCGGAGGAGACACAGTACCTATACATCTTGACAGTTTGATGTAAATTTACAAAAAACTTGTGAAATGGGTGCAGCCTTTAATCTTTTCTTCTTTCCTCCCTTGTGTTGTAATCATCAAACCTCAGGCAAGGCGTGAGGATTTCATAACGCTTTTCAGACATTGCAGCAGGAAATATTGGCCAGCTGCAAGAGTCTTTGGTAAACAGTGACTGAATCTTTTCATCATTAGACCGTAACACCGATGATAAAACAAACAGACATAAAGAGCGTTTACCTCTTCAACGCAAGTATCCGAACTTTTTGGAGCTTTATGTTAGTATTCTCTACTATTATCGACATAATTTCGTCATCAAACAAAAGCT
This sequence comes from Aphrophora alni, assembly GCA_963513935.1. NCBI lineage: Eukaryota > Metazoa > Arthropoda > Insecta > Hemiptera > Aphrophoridae > Aphrophora > Aphrophora alni. The sequence continues at coordinate 82,662,983 of OY740769.1, forward strand.
TCCATACATCTGTTTTTGAAGGGTCGTCACCTAATCGCCTTGCACGGCTTCTTATTCCTGGTAAGCCAGTACGAATAATTTTTCGTGCTGGGGTTCTGACTTCATTTCTATTAGATTTGCTTTCCCAAGCATTGGGAGGACCATGATCCGTTTTATTCCTTCTTTGTATGAAATACTCAGGCAAGTCGTCACGTCCAGCATCTTGTAAAACATCATTTCCATGCACTTCCCGTAAAAGAATGTCTTCATCATCATCCAAGTTACCCGGATCACTATCACTACTTTCCTGACCAGACAACATAATCGGGATCAGCGTCAGAGTCGTCTACTTCACTATTACTTGGACCGTCAATAACATCACTTTCGTCTTCGTTTAACAGTCCACGAATTGTGTCGCTAAAGTCGAGATCCTTTACACTAACTTTCGGGCGAGGCATTTTACCACTTTATCTAGCAACATTAAATAATAAAAGGAAATATAATAAAAAATACATCAGCCGAAACACCAGTCTCATATGCCCCTATATGCGGTAACGGAAACACCTGGTATCTCAGACCACTACACGAAATACGGCAACAGAAACACACGGTCTCACAGGCCGGTAGGATTTTGACAGACGACACGTCAAGATCAGGCGCGCTCAAGCCGAACTAAAGTAGCCACAATTATATAAGTAAATTTCCCTTCGTGCCTGCGAGACCGGTGTTTCGGCATTTTGAGATTATTTCGGCACATACTTCATCAATTTTAAGTAAAATCTATCAATTTCTTTTTATTCCGCTGTTTTTAATAGTTCTGTTTTAAGAACTGTCAAAATATGAAGAACTGATTATATCATGTATATGGTTACCTCACCACGCCTAGTTAAAGAACTATAGGTCAAGGACGGTTATTATATATAAATATATACAGTAGGGCCCCGATTATCCGAGCCCCGACTAACCGAGTGTTTGTACACTGTACAGTACCGTAGCGAGTGAGCGGTGTGGGGGTGACCGCTCGGTCATTTTACTCGCTATTTTACTGTGCTGCATAGAAGCGGGCCAGTTCAGTAAAGCAGAAAACTCTGATAAACTTTTTCAAGAAGTAGGCTTAGTTTTAAAATTCAATTTTCATTGGTAAGTACCAGTATAAAACAGTTTTCAATACTGTAGCTCTTTTTAAGTGTATTTTCATATTTACCATTGACCTTGTTTTAGATTTGTAGGCTAGAATTTTGATTTACAAAAACTGTATTTTTATTTGCTGTTCAGTACAGCATATTTCTGTATTTTTTTTATATTATGAACGTAATAATTTATTTAGTAGTGTAGTAGGCCTACTGTGGGTTTTGTAGTAAAGTGACAGTGAACTCAATATTTTTATTCAATTTTACGTCTTTATTTATTACTATATCAACCCCAAAACGTCTTCGTAACGCCTGTAACAGACTGGTGGTCAAAAACGCACACGCTACCATTGATTTCAATGGCGGCGGGGGAAGCTCTTGTTCGCCGGTCTGTCTCTGCGTGTTATCCGAGTGTCCTCTGGTCCACATTAGTTCAGATAATCAGGGCCTTACTGTACAATATATATAAATATTTATTTACCTTACTTTACCTATATAGTTCTTGTACTAGGTCTGGGTTTTCAGAGGCCTAGTCATCATGAATCTTATATCATAGAGGCGTAGTTTGTTAAGAATGATCTACATCTGTATGTACATCTCCCAATACATCGAGAATGAAGTTTCGTGTTACATGTCTTAGATATTACATTGTTTGACTGTGCAATAATATTCAATATGTTTGGTTAAAGCAAAATCTAAAAATTTTAAACGAATTTGTTTTAATTTGGTTAGAGCTGACCTTCATGTAAAAACTAAACAACGCCTACAAATTTATTATTATTATTTATGTGAAGGTCAAGGATATACAGAGAGATATTGAGATAATTGTTTACAAATAAAGTTATTGCTTTTTTTGCGATTTTTTTTAACACGTACTACATACCTTATTTCTTAATAATAAAATATATTTTCAACGCAGAGCTAATTTTTTCACGAAAAAAAACAACATAGGCTAATTTCAATTTTTCCAGGTTAAAATAGGCATGCAAGTGAATTGTTATCTTACAAGGTCAAATAGGCCTATATAAATACTTACCTGACGACCTGTGTAATTTGAAAAAAAAAAAAAAAAAGAAATAGTACATTATTTTCCAAGCGGTCATCCATCCAAGTACTAACCGCGCTCGATGTTGCTTGATTTTGGTGACGTATAAATGAATTGAATTCTGTAGTTTTGAAATTGTGATTTTTCTGTGAAAATATTACCTCCGTGTGTACTAACATAACTAAAGTAGGATTCCCTTATTATTTTATTACATAAATAATGTATTGGGTGCTATGAAAATAGTGTTGGGGCCAATGCCAAAATCACTATGATGTGAATTGTACATAATAAGGTACATATTTAACAAATAGAAGCAAATATTCAACTTCAATGCATATTTACCAAAGGATATAATATTGTGTATGGCTATTCTTATACTTGCACTTTATTAGCCTATATAGAGGCATCCACATGCTGAAAATTCATTGGTTGCTATTGATAAGACTAGGTTATCTAAATAGACTAGGAGTAATTATTTTTCCAAGTTAATCCTACTTATTGTTACTGAAACAAGTATTAAACCGTCTCGTAGAATCGATAGATTAAATAACTAAATTTCATCAACTGCCTAGACTAAGTCTAGTATCGGCCATCGTGGCGATTACCGGGTTGAATGATGTATAACATCAAACTATTAAGGTTACCTTGAATAACTACTACTCTAAATTGTTTTAATTGTTTAAAATTACATCTAATACTTACAAGTTTTGTTAAATCTTGTTTACATAAACCTTGTTGAGATGTTACACTAGCAACCTCACTGGTCGCCATTTTTCAAATATAAAGTCTGTTGATCCGTTTCTGATTTCTGACGTTACGACTTCAGAGCTTTGGTGTCCACAATTGGGCAACTTCCTGGATAAAGGATAAGCGTCTGGGTTTCATAACTAAAGACATGCTTCAATCTAATTTACAATGTAATCAATTGCTTTATTTGGATACTAAAACAAATTGTCATATTGCAAAAAATTGTCTAATGTGTATGAATATATACTTTAAATTTTAATTTTCTACCTTACTTGAATAAAAAGGGCTCAAAAATTATCATAAAACTAGTATGTTTGTTATTATATCCTTATGTAGATTTCGATGACAGTCATCATTCTCAGAAGACGATTGCAAAATATTTTAACCTCGACTTATGTTTTATTTCATACTAAACAAACGATCAAAAACGTAAAACCTATTTAGTAGGTTTGAATAAACGTAAAAACGTTAAGATAATAAAATGCAAAACGCCCTTACTTGAATAAAAAGGACTGTAACATTAAAAACAAATTACCTTGAATACATTTCATTTAAGGGATAATAATATACACATTATAAGGTTGGTGTATAGTTAAGGTGAAATGAGTTTTTGAAACCCAGACATTTGAAAAAGGAGGGAAATTACACAACTTGGGAATTGAATTATGTTACATTAATATTTTATATTTATAGAAACATTCTGTATTTAATACAAATATCACGAAAAACGTAAATCACAAAAAAGACAAACATTTATGCAATACGTAATTCCTTATTAATGTTTTTAGTTGATAAAATTTGTGAAAAGTGTTATTTTTACTATTATGTTTTTAATTTAAAATAAAACAAATTATTTATACAATAAAGTGCTTTTAGTACTCGTGTCAGAATAACTTGATTTGACAAAAACAAAAAATTCAATCTAATATTCCCTACCCTACTAGGTATATTTATGTTTACGTAACTAGGTACGTGTTGAAATATATCCAATGTACTGGCATTTAATTTCTCATGCCAGAAATCCGTGCAATATGTTGCAGTACTACTGCCTTTATAATTAACTTTTGTTTTCCATTAAAAATTGTATCTACTGGCTGTGGGCTACTATTCAGCAATGTTTTTTTGGATTATTTAGTCATTGGTATTGGTATTAGTTCTATAGAATTGAAAATTTTCACATAATTTTTATCTATCCTATTCCTATTCTCTAGTCTCCACAGGAAAGTTGTGTAATAGACTGTAAAGGTGGAGGAGTGATTTGTTGGAAGGAAGAAATATTTGTATTGTTCTAACGTCAATTTTGCTAATCAATAGAGCTTACAATAAATAATCATGAAATTTACAATAGTATATTCTATTTTAGTGTTTTGCCTTTCCGGCAAATTAGTACTTTCGTCATCCGAGTCAGGTTAGTTTAATACAAAGGAAAATTGTTGGCAATTTATATTAGTTAATTTAGAAGTGCTAAATTATTATTACCTATTAATTATTCCACTCTTTTTCTCGGTACCAACTATAAATTTGGTTATATAGTTTATGGAACTACTGTAATGTCACCTGCTGTATTGTAATAATTTATAGATCTGTCAATTATGACTCTTCATTCTCTGTAAGCCTATTCTAATTTGATTATAGCTCGGATATCTGCTTAAAAAAAATCATTTATCATAAACCTTCCTGTATTTAGCAAGTGAAATTTTTTCTGTAGGCCTATTTGGAAAAAGTTGGGCTATGTGAATTGTCATTTTGTCTTTTTATACAAATTATTTGGGGCTTGGCTCTGTAGGTTAATAACATATATAACTATTTTTATTAATAACATGTAGAGATATTTGGCGTTTAGGTTATGTTAAATTTTAATGTGTTAAAAATTCATAAGCTAGTTAGTAGGCCTATTTAAAAAAGGAAACTAAAACTGAAAACTATTATAAAACTTGTTAGGCTATTGTGTTTTAAGATCTGGAATTAATGACGTTTTGGATAGATTTTTTGGAATCATTTTAGGTAATTTGTTTGATAGGGGGTGAACATTTTCAATTTCCATAAGAGTTTACTTACAATCAGAGTAGCTACAATTACTGGTAAATGTGTAGTTGATATCGCTTTACGATTTAATTAGAAATTTTGTTTTACATAGCTCATTATTAAACAATTGGATCATCCTTTAGCTGGGAAGACCCTTTTCAAGTATCAAAATCCATTATTCCTGTCAAAAATAATTAAAAAGTGTATTCAATGTTCAGAATATACAATGTGTGGTAATTGTTTACAAAGAAAGTTACCGATATTATTGGCGATTTAAAAAAAATTATATTCTTCATTTCTTATTTTGGTAATTATTTACTTAAAGGTGGCTCCTAATTTTTTTAATAATGTTTTTATTGGGGAGGTCCCTTTTTTTCACTGAAAAATTACAATCTAAAAACTATTTATACTTACGTATTAACGCCACCGCAGCAACTTTGCGCATATATATAAGGTTTGGCGAGGTGTATATATAGCTACTGGCCAAACCTGTTATGATATATAATTATATCGCAAAGTAAGCAAATATTGGTGCATATATATATATGCGCAAAGTTGCTGCGGTGGCGTTAATACGTAAGTACCAAACTATCAAATCAACGTATTTATAGGTTAGACATAATGGCAAATGTTCACATTTACATCTCATATGTTACTAAAGATATTTCAATTTTTATATCCCTGATCACAGATCATGTGATATGCTACCATTCCTCCATATTAATAATCTAATTTCAAATTAATAACTTCAATAAACTTACGAAAGGTTTGGCCAGTTGGTTATGTATAAAATAAATATATATAGCCTTTGGCCATGTATTTATGGTTATGTATATAAATATAAACTTTGGCCAGGTGTTTATATAGCTACCTGGCCAAACCTGCCATGATATATAATTATATCGCAAAATAAGCAATTATTAACTTCAATAAACGTAATATAATATTTGGGCCATTGGTTTTATTTATATATTAATAACCACTGGGCCAAATATTATATTATGTTTATTGAAGTTAATATATATAGCCACCTGGACAAACCTGTCGTGACATAAGTAGCAATCTAGTTAGTCATTGTATAATGCGAATGTGTCAAACCATATGCTATTAACATTACCATTATGTTTAAACCTATAAATACGTCGGATTTGGTAGTTTTTAGATTGTGATTTTTCAGTGAAAAAAAAGTGACTTCCGCAAGGAAAACATTATTCTTAAAAAGTAGGGTATGTAATAGATGATAAAAAAAAAAAAAAAAAAAAAAAAAAAATCCTGAAAATTAGGAGCCACCTTTAAGTAAACAATTACCCTTATTGCTTAATAATAAAATAAGTTTTCAACATGGAGCTAACTTTTCATGGGAAAAAAAACTAGTCTAGGTTAAGGTCCAGTAAGTGAATTATGCGTTAAAATAGGTTTGTACGCAAATTTTTACCTTACACGGTAGCCACCTTACCTGACCTACGTATAAATTTGTTAAAAAAAAGAAATTGTTGTGTTATTTCCCAAGTGGTCACCCATCCAAGTACTAACCGTGCTCAATGTTGCTTGATTTCGGTGATCTATGACTGCATTGAATTCTGTAGTTTTGAAATTGCATTTTTCAGTAACAAATTTAGCTCTGTGTTGAAAACTTATTTTAGAGGTATGTAGAGCATGGTTTTAAAAAATCACCAAAACTACTGGTAACTTTCTTTGTAAACAATTACCCAATGTACCTCTAGGTTTCATAGCTATTATAATAAGCGTGTCTTTAAATGTCATTAACTGTCTTCTAACAGATATTACTACGCTGTATGATTTCAGAATCAAGTGAACTAGGTCTCGGCAGATCAATATGTATATATATATATATATATATATATAATTATATTGACCTAGCCAGACCTTATAAAGAAACTAAAGAAATATATATATATATATACCTAACTAGACTTATTTGTGCGGATGAGCAAAACATCGAGCAATGAGATGCTCAATATATTCACCATCGTTGCCATAGGAATTAATGTAGATACTTGAAAAGAGGCCTGCCAGCTAAAGGAAGATCTAATTGTTTAATAATGAGGTATATAAAACATGATTTCTTTAAATTTCAATATTAAATCGGTAACGGTATCTTAACTGGACATTTACCGCTTTTATTTTGTAGAATCTGTAGTGATTATGGACTAAACTTGTTTGCTTAGCAGTAAACTACTTTAAGGAAGTATTTCTGTATCAAAATTTGTTTTGTGATCCCTTTCTGCTATGTAGGGAGATATGAGTGAAGAATACACTCTTGCTCCATCATTTTCCAATATATCGATTCAGGAGCCATATGATAAATGTTTAACTACTCTGCTGTTAGATATATTCTATAATTTGTAGTGGCAGCTGTCTTAATTCTTCTGATGTACTTTCTTTATTTTTTATTAGGCTTAGATTAATTAGATAAATAAGCCTATGATAGTTACTTATGGGGTTTATCAATGGTAAGGCCGACTACATTATTTGTTAATGAACCTGTATATTGTTTATTGTAGATTGAATGATTATGGGTATTGTACAAATGAAATTTTATGGTGGTTTCAATTACTTAAAACTAACTGTTTTGGATTTTCATGTTCTATCATGAATTCTCTACAATTTTTCTTCAATTCAGCATAACTTCCTTTTGCTTTGCTCAATCTTCATTTGTGTAGTTTTGTTTTGAAGATTCTCTTCTAGTTGTCTTTTAAGACCTCTATCTTATGTTATGGCATTTTAAAGATTACGACGATTTTCTTTTTCCAAATATTTTCTTTTCTTTGTTTTTCTTCTGGATTTTTGTTCCTTTTAGTCCAAAAGTGGTATAGCTTATTTTCTTTCCTTCCTGGCTCTCCTTTTTCTCGAGTTATGTGACTTTCTTCCCTATTCACACTTTATCCTCCATCTTTAGTAATTATTATTTATTATTATTAGGTTCTTATTTCTTTATTTGTTGGTTAATTTAGTTTTCTAATTTTTAGTTTTTTCGAATTCTTGTTTTTTGTGTGATTTTTAAATGTTTTCGAGTCTAATTATTTGTCTAAAAATTATTTATTATTATTTTGTATACAGTTTATTTTTCTCTACCACACTGTATAATAATATTTGAAGTTAGTTGCTTTTAATTTTTTAACATCATGTTGTTATGGAACTATTAATATTCAACAAGAATTTTCCTGTCAAACTGTGTAAACTGCATACTGAACTTTTTAACATTAAATTTTAATTTTATAATAATCTGAATATATATACTAATCACATGAACAAAACAGAAGCTAATTACCCAGTTTTTTATTAATTAATAAAATTGATTAATTAGTCAGAAATTTGGCTAATTTTACCATTATTTTATTTTGTAAAATATGTTTTATTTGATTTTTCTTTGTTTTTTGTTTAACAAAATTTTTGCCTTGAGAAAAATATACGTCCATCTTAATTTTATTAAAACATATTTTTGAATAGAATGTAGTACTAATTGTGTAATTGTCATATATTCGCCTACTGGGATGTTAGGATTAGGGAGATGAACTCTATTCACAAGATTATTAATTAAAAATATTACTTAAAAATAAGATACGTTTCAATTTTTCAGTGATAAAGTTTATTTCCGAGTTAAAATAGTAGTATATTACAATTAATTTTAAAATAAGGTATGTAATAGTAGAATAATTAGACGAATTTTTTTAAATAATCTGTATATCGACTTACTAAATAATTACCTAAAGTTTTACTCTATTTTGCACAACTTAACTTAATGAGATGCGTTACTCTTACAAAAGACAAAAACAACAGTCTAGTACAAAGATGCTACACTTATACCTTCGATGAATTATCAAAGTGGGAAATTTGGGTAATGTAAATTGGTTGAATAATATTGTTAAAAGTAGAAGAAGTCAAAATTTGAATGAAGTAACACATTACAGTTTAGACAACATTTGGAAATTCCGTGTTTCTAGGTGGGAGGAGAGAAATAAAACATATTTTAGCTTTTTTCCCCCCATGTTATATGATTTATGGTTTCAATAAAAGGGATATGTAGTTTTTGGGTGGGAAGAGATGTTGTTATGTTCTGGTATTGTTAATATCAATGTGATATTTATAACCTACACAATAGAATACATATTTGACGTCTAGGTTAGTAAGGTTAGATACAGTAAATTATTTACCTTTTTTAATTTGTATACTATATTTAAAAAAATGTATTTTTTAAAGATGATACAAAGTGTGTATGTTTGGGAACTATGAAACAGAGATTTTACTGTTTAGTTGCTATTATCTACAGGTTTTTGTGTTGCCGTTATAACAGATGAATATTACTGCGTCTTACTGCTTTTTTTGATAGTGTGAGTAATACATTAAAATAGTTGTGAACGTTATTTATATGGAGTTTAGTTACCCTGTGTTAGATTGGGATAATTATATGAAATATTATAAAAAAGTAATTTTGTGTTTTTTTTTTTTTTTTTTACTTTCATTTATTCCTTTGTTTTACAATTAAAAATAAATAAATTGAAAATCGAGGTGCAACAGATCTTTTATATTAGCCTATATGTAAATAGAGTGGTGGAAGATAGACGGTTTCATGATTGCAGGACTAGAAAGTGATTGTTATCCAATCATTGTATCTAATAACACATAATTTGCTATTAATTTGAAATTAAATAAGATTACAAAATTTTGTTTATTTATCATCTTTACTAACAAATACATTGATTATATATGTTGCGTGCGTTTAAATTATGTTTGTATTTTCAACACAGAGAAATAAATCCGGAGGACCAATAAACTTTGATTAGTTTATACATGCGTTTTTAACAGATTGCTTTTAAATGAAGCGTAACTAATTTTGAAAGACATAACATACAACATGTAAAATTATATGATCTGTGTAACATATTATGAGCAACACAAATTGAACGTACCTGGTTTGAAAAGATGGTCACAAGTTGTCCTATATTCACAACTCCTTCAGTGCACTGAGGTTCACTTGTTACGATACAGTTTATTAATGTTACTCTTTAAAACTACACAGATCACTTTAAATATAGAAAATAAAACAAATGACACAATATGATAGACTTTAAAATGGTACAACATGAATAGCGAAGCGGTTTTTAAAAACGTTGTAAAGCGTAGTAAATTTCGATAAAAATTAAAACGGAAGCGTTCAGATAACAATTTTTATTAACCTGTCAAAACGACCTTAAAGTCATGATGTCATGGACCTTGACCAGATATACAAGGCTCACACCCCTTGATTTATAAAGATAGCCTCTTCCGATAGGGCATGTTGTAGGAACAAGTGAAAGTTAATGATATAGAGGGGTCGATATAAAGAATTTAATAAGAATAAAAATGAGTACAGACCAATATAAATATTAAAAAAAAAAAAAAAAAATACGATGCAGTGGATTTTTAATTTTACAATATACAGATACATTTAGGTAATGTAATATCATTGGTGTCTAGAAAATTGCTTTCACTGAACTAACTATATGTCTAAATGACTACTTTACATAGCCTATTTTGTCTGTCTACAGCTATCTAAATCCCCCCTTTTTTTGTTAGACTAACGGTTTTAGAGCTTCATAGTCTCCATTGTCAAGTTCAACACAAACATTACAATACCGGTACTACATGTTATTGTTTTACCCAAAAAAGTTTTACATGTCGAGTTTAAAAACAACATGAAACATACAACACAAACTAACAGTTTTCATTTATATTTAAATACTATTAAAATCAAATAATTGTTACAACAGTTAGTTGTGTGTTGGCCAATTGATATATCCCAACTGCATGTGATCAATCTACCCCCATCTGTCTGATTTCGGGACTTTTTATCAGCGTTCTGTGTTACCTATATTCTGTAACTTAATTTAACACATCATAACAATACTTCTATTCACTTCTACTTCAGGTCATAAGGGTAGCAAAATAGAGTAGTACGATACAGTAGTATTTATCCATACAGTAGTGTGTTTCGACTCAGGAGTATAGTGGTGCATGTGACGATCTGACTCAAAATTGAATCACCTTCTTCCAGTGCTTTCACCTTGCTGTAAGCCTCTGACAGACCTCCAAACGTCTCAACTTCTGATCTGGGGTCAAAAAGCAAGGGACCCATCTGGCACATATTTTACAGAACAGTAGGTCATTTGTGATGATCCCTTCACAGCCCCCATAACTTATTCTAACCCTATCTGTAATTTCGGATACTCCTCACCTGTCAATCGTCTTCAAAATGTCTTAAACCGCACAAATGTTTTCATCTGTAATGCTGGTCTTAGGATGGCGATCGTGTTTCTGATTTTCCACTAGTTCTCGTCCTCTCTTGATATGTTTATGCCAGGCAAACACACGAGTCCTTGACAATGTCTGGTTCCCAAACTGTGCAATCAATCTCCGGAAAATTTCCGTTACTTGAACTCCTTCATGAGCATGAAATTTTATAATTATGCGTTGCACAGTGTAGGGATGCATCTGTTTCTTTGACATCGTGAGGGTTACTGATAAATGGGTTGGGAGTGTGAAATGGGCAGCTTTCCCCCCACTCTGAATGACCCCACCCAACATACTAGCAGCACTGGCATAGTCCTACCAACCGTAGACGCTCGGGAACCAAAATTCCGTTTATATTTGGTTCTTCCTCGAACAATATAAACAATATACAGATACTTTGTAAATGTGTCTGTATTGTTTACGTTAATAACTATTTTTTGTATTTTATTTAATATTTATTGTTGAACACTATTTTATCTATTCATTTATTGTACTATTGTTTGTATAACATTTAAGAATGACTATGTCTATACAATTTTATTTTGTTCATGACCAAAAATAAATGAAATGAATAGGTGATGTCAATAGTACAGTAGAACCCCACAAACTCGACACAATGTGGACTTTAAGGTTGTCGAGTTTTAGGGAACTTTGGTATTTAATGGTTAGGTTTGCAACAAATACTCAAAATTACCTTAAATAACTGTACATTTATTGATTATCAATGATTACACGTTTATTGCAAAAAAGTCACTGCCTGACAACAACAAAAATATTGTGTTCAATCACACATTAAAATGAAATTTATCGATGGGTCAAATGAGATTAAAAAGTATTGGCCTTGTACAATAGGCTCAGTAAACTAAAAAGACCTATCCTAATATGCTGTAATAAAATTTACAGTAAAGTCTACAGTAAAAAACAAACAGTCCATTAAATATTTTTAAAGATTAAAATAATTTTATATATATAAAAAAAGAGCAAAGTTAGCATTGTTTGAAAAAACTTTTGATTGATCTTTGTTTTTCATTTTAGACTCGACGTCTGTCAGCTTCATCTCGAAGTCGCCGAAGAAAAAGAATGTCCATACCAAACACGGTCCAATACAAATGCTATAAATTGAACTGCTGATCGCATATAGTTAAGAGTCGGGTCATTTTGCTCACCTGGTTAAGACCTTTATTACAAAACTTGAATCATAGTTCTACGACGCTCCGTTGAATTGTTACGACAAAAGACTTGCCGCTTACTTTAATGGAATCGGTGCTAATGACCGGTAGCATCCGGGTGGTTAGGCGCTTGGGTTCACAACAATATGAATGTTTTCACAACACATGATTAGGGCTGTCCCGGTCTATCTGGACCCTTTATCTTTAACTTTGGCCTCTACTATACAGTAGGATTAGAAAGTGGCTAGACAAAGGAGCAACCCTCACAGCTGTATAAACAAAAGTGACAAGCTTCAACTTCCCGGCATCTGGCAGGCGCACATAGCGTAAAACAATGCAGTGAATGACCTTGGAAATCCCACGCTCCTGGTCACTGGCCCTGTCGAGTTTGAAGGAATGTCGAGTTTGAAGGGTTCTACTGTATTTTTCAATATATAGCCTACCTATTGCTTTCATTTTTAAGGGAAATGGTCTTCATTTAATGACCTTCACTGTTAACATTATTACAGGCTTAACTTGTTTTTGTTTACAAAAGTAAATTTATTATTATGCCTATGATTTATTGACAAAGTACTCAAAATTAATCCATCTCAAATGAGATAAAGAAGTGAAAATGTAAATAAAAAGTCAGTATTTGTTTGATAATTTCTGCAGACTTAATTGGAAAGTCATGTTTGCCATATATATCAACCTTCTTATCAAGTTATAATTCAGTTCTCTAAGCAGGAAATAATAATCTAAGACAAATTTATTACTGTACACAATATAGACTCTTTATAACATGAGCTTAAATAATAATATGAAAATAGCTTATATCTTGCTCAGTTATGATTTTTTTCTATTTTTTAATAATCTTATTACTTTTTTACATATAGGTTATATAATACAAAGAAAGTTATGTATGTCTAAAAATTGATGTCCAATTTTTTGCAGTTATGAATGATTTTTAGAAAATGATGTCTAAGATATGTGCAGAACACAATTTTACATAAAATACTCTAATGAGTTTGATCATAATTTACTCAAGTATAGCCTTTAAGGAGCCAAACAAAACGAACTGGTTGCTATATCTCCACAAATGTAATATATATGAGTTATCAGTAAAAACTAAAAAATCTGCCATGGGGCTGTTATATGCCCATCTTTTAATTGGTATCGTCTACATATCTGAAGTAAAATATTATTTTTCTCTGTATTTATTGTAATCGGTCCATAGATGTTTTCGATGTCTTGTTGGAAAATTTCAGAGAGTGTAATCTATTCAAGCTAGGCTAAGGAAAAAAAAGGTATTAAGCTCTTTAGCTCTAATTAAACATTTTTATTAGCTGTAATTTTAGATAGAAGTAACATAATGACCAACAGTTTACACAGTTTTTCTTTACTCATTACTATCTTTAAAACGGTGTATCACTTTATAGCAGTTATCATTTACAATTTTTGAGTTTCCTCGAAAAACCCTAAAACTTTAATATAAGAATTTTTGGAAAAACATTTTTGTTTAGCGATTGTTTAAAATTTATGATGTCTAAAGATAGTATTTATAAAAGAAAAACATTTGCAGTAACAATTCTAGCTATCTGAATAAATTATACAAAATATACCATATATTTTGTTGTACAGTATGCGCCAAAATAAACAGTTTTGAAATTGTAAGATTTTATTTACATAGTTTTACCAACATACCAAGTAAAAGGAAGAAAAATCGGTTAGACTCGGGCAATAATATGTTCAATATGACCTCCATTCAGTTTTAGGCAACACATACAGTTTTTGAAGGTTTTCATGATTTTTGTGAAGAGGGCTTGTTTCGTGCCCCTTTACACATGGTTATTTTTTCCTGGAGTTGAATGATAGTAAGTGGTTGGTCTTCACGGAAAATCTTCTCCTTCAACATTCCCCAGACATAGGCGTCAGGTGGTGTAAGATTGGGGGAGTGGGTTGGGTAAGGATAGTTTGTTCTAAGGGTGATGAGGCGGTTGCCAAAAGTTTCTTGAAGTAAAGCAGTGTTGGTTAAAGCAGTATGGCTGGTTGCGCCATCTTTCTGGAACCATTGTGGTCTCTCTACAACACTGTCAGGACGTTCAAACCCCAAAAAAAGTGTTGTCTGTTTGCTTATGAAACCATTAAGGTCCACATGTGATTCATCTGAAAACCTACATCACTCAAAAACACAGGTTCTCCATAGCACATTGCTAACATTGAAGTGCAGTACTGAAATCTGATTGTTTTGTTTATACAGTTTAAAGGTTGCCCAGTTTGTATCTTGTAGGGAAAACCAACATTGTTTTTAAACATTCTTCTCAACGACGTATTGCTTATATCCAGTTTCAAAGATGTTCGGTTTAGGCTTCTTTTCGGTGACTGTAACACTTGCTGCAACACTCTTCTGTGGTTTTCATTTGTAGAGACAGTAGTTGGGCGACCTGAATAGCTCTTCAGCTGCATCAAAACACTAACTGTTCTTCGAAGTTTTTGAACAACACTAATAATTACATCATTACTAGGCGGGTTTTTATGAAAATATTCCTGAAAACTTAATGCACTGTGTGACAAACTTGGCCCATCTATGAGTGAAAATAATGCTGTACGATAAAAGCTTTCTCTGCAGTAGTTAGCATCATGTCAGCAAATACTAACCTCAAATAAGAAAGAAATAATAATCACGAAGACGTGGCAAAAATCAAAAGTTGACACAGCTGATCGAGAAGGCAGCTACAGCTGATTCAGTTTCAGTATTGTTTATTTTGGTGCAAACCGTAGTTTCCTATAGGTTCCAGTCGAAAACTTCTAGTTGCTGATCCAAGAATCCCAGTTGTCAGGATAGAAATCATATCGACCTAATTTATTTTCAGACCTAATTAAAGGTTTGGCAGTTTGTGAATTAGACACGAAGTCAAGAACAATACAGTATTAAACCACGACATTAATGTTTTTTCTATTCATTTAAGTTGCAATTTTTATTGTTTTACTGGCCAACTTATTACACCGGTCGCTATCTTCTGAATAATTTATATCATGTGATACTACTATACAGAAACTTATTCAGTATTTTGTTAAATTAGTAAGATCAATTTGTTGTGAAATATGTAGTGTGCATGCAAAGTCGCCAGCAAGAGCATCAAATTTCACCTCCCTTGTCATTGTACAACTTTAGAAGATTTTGTAGGTTAAAATAAAATATAGTTGTATTAAACTTACTGTAATTATTATTGGACATCCTTTGCTGTTGAAGATGTCGAATTATGAATTTTATAAATTTACAGTTGCTATTTACACATTATATACAATTTATATAAGAACTAGTTTATTGATTGGTAGCAGGCTTTGAGGCATAAAAAAAGCTGGCCTTTCTTCACATGCCTCGCAGAGATAAATTGTGTCCTTCCTTTTTCCAATTCTAAAGCACACAACACATCTTTTCCTTATGCTTCTACTATTTGGTCTAGCTTTTTTTTTGTCGGTATGTGCTCTCTTGTCATTCCTAGTCTTGGCACAGGGAGTCTCACTGGTGTCAAAAGTCCTTCTACAATGGATGTCTTAAAATCTCACAACAGCATCTTTTTATCAATGCTGTATTTGTTGTACAAAAGGAAATCATTTAGTAGACACATCTGCAGACCATGAATGAAAAGCTTTTTATACCACTGTTTTTCTTTCACAAGGATTATAACTTAAAAGTTGGTCTTGCTTAGAGTGGAGATAACTATTCTACTCATGTATTCATTGTATTTTATGATAAGGAGAGGTTTTACTTTATCTACTTCTCTTTTGTTTGTACATTCAGTCATCTCATTCTTGTACTGGTTTGAAATATAAAGAACTTCCCTTGTGTCTTTCCATTTTTCTACCATATATTTAGTTATAATTTCACCCTGCTTCAACTTCAATGCCACGACTTCTTTAGGATTGTCTATCCTGTCTACACGAAGTGTGCCGGTTATGTAGCTTTTTCTTGCGGGAGTTTCTTTGAAAGTAGCACGTTGTTGTAGAAGTTGTTGGCATAGACAGCATGGCTTTTTCATAGCCTATCTTTTTTGTATGTCCCGCGTCTGATAAAGCATCTAAAGTTCCAGGATATTGACCCTACATAAAATTTCAAAACAAGGTCATGTGGTTCAGTGAGGAGATACAATTTTATACTATAGTTGTGCTGTTTTTTAAATATATTGCCTGAATATGATACAGCCTCGCCACAGAACCATCGATTTGTCCAAAGAAAGTTCTTTACAAGGATAATATTTACAAAACATTTTTTTGTTGAGATAATCAACTACAGGCCTTATTTTTTTCGAACGGTTTTCAGAATTTGAATCGGGCTGACAGAAATGAAGAGATTTTTAAAATTAAAAGAAACCTATCTTTAGATATAAACTCTCCAAAACAAGTGTTAAAAAGTTTGTTTGTTTTCCAGTTATATTTTAGTTTGAAGATTTTTACAGTGCCTATATGAAACAGTAGTCCCAAAAATGTTTTGAATTCTGTTAAGTTCTGCTCCTTCCAATTAGATATATGGGAATTTTCAGAGAGGCCTGATGTCAAAAACATCTCTTCTGAATTTTCCTAATAACGGATTGAAAAAAAAAATACCAAAAGTGGAAAAAAAGAACCCATTGGGGTGTTGTTTCCTGGTAAAGGAACACATAATCCGTTAGGCTGAGTAAATAAAAAGGATCATTTGTTAGCTATCCATTATTGTTTTCATCATCAGTTCATGATAGTTTTGGATGAGGTGGAGCTTTTCTCTCCCTTGTATTAGTTTGGTTGATTTTGAGCGGGTGTTGAGGTTTGGGCAGTAGATTAGGTGTGATTGTGTCTTCATTACTAACATCGTCCCCCTTGTTGTCTGGATCACTATTAGGCCTTCTTTCCAAATCATTTTGATAAAAATCATGTTCTGCATCACTAATCCTCAAATTTTAAGCAGAATTATACTCCTTATCAATTGATAGTGAGATTAGTAGGATCACAATATTTTCTATGATTTTCATCACTCCTACTCTAAACACTCACTCGAAAGAATGGAAACCAACAATGAACTGTGCAACTAAGTAAACTAACCTATAAACAAATATACAAAAGGTCATACACCATTACTGACTGAATGGTGTTGATAGGAAATGGGGCAAAACAACATCTGAGCCTTACGCCAATCGGCATTACCTGCACCAGCAATACGGTTACATGATGCCGAATGGCATCATCAGCAGTGAATGTGTTAACTTTTAAACAGCCAAACAACAATTTATTGTCGAAGCTATGACGCTTGCGATGTCCATTCCAAAATTTCTTTTTTAATGAACAGTATGCCGAAAAATGTTATTTTAATCACAATGATTCTGCAACCATTGTAAAATTAACATTTTAAACTTTCATATCCACTCAAAAACATCTATATATTATCATATATTATTTGACTGAAATCGATAAAATAAGAGTGTCTCTAATTTCGTTCTAACAACTGTTTAGGAACAGCAGATATGAAAGTACATAATTTTCAATTTTTTTTTCAAGTGTTTTATCAAGTCCATGTTTGTCTTTACTCATGAATATCTGCTTTATCACGTATACCTGTTTTAGGAACTATAAGACGATTTTGAGCAATTACATCTTTAATAATACCTCCATGAAGGGTTTGGTAATTTTATAGATAACCCAGAACCGTTATTTGCGGCAAGATTGCAATTTAGTTTGGATCTGTAAGAGTCTGGAGTTTTCAACATTTAAAAATCATTAGATCTGAAGATCTTCACAGATGGATCAATAGATTTACAACATCCAAGAGGCCGGCGAGAGCTGTTATGCTTCGTCTAGTATGGATCCCGAGCTGGTGGCTATGAATGCAGCCCTAGTGTCCTGCAGATGGAGAAAAAATCTATCCATCCTCCGACTCAAGATCTTCTCTGGAGGCTATAATGAAGAAGGAACCTGGTGACAATATATTCCGGATTGAAAAGTTGTAGGTACTGCTAACAAAACTGGATAAGGGGAAAGAAGCTTACTGTCTTATAAAGAACTTCGGCCCATAGAGGGAAATGAATGTGCAGACGAGATTGCCAAATTGGCCGCAACTAGGACCTATTCAACCATCTAATAGTTTGCAAGGTAATGATCCACAGTATATTAAAGAACCAGTGGATTGAAAGGTGCAGACTTGAAGAACAGAGCAGTCCAAGCTGCAACCAGTACCTGTGGGTTCAGCACTTTACGGAAATGTCAAGAGCTATCGCTTTATTTGCCAGAATCGGTCATCTTGTCACTGGTCAGTCAGTACCTCTACGCTTTCCACTGAGAGACTCGTTAACTTGCACAGTTTGTCAATCGTAAAACTTTAAAACACGTACTGCTTAGGTGTTCATATTCAATCCTTGAGAGCATTGGTTGGTGGAGAGATGCAACTGGAAAACATACTGAGGGACAAAGCAAATGGGCACTAGCTGCGGTGGCATACCACAGAAATCTGGTTATTGGTGTCACCTGACAGTAGATGTCAGAACTAAGACATAAGTTAGTTCTGATATAGTTTAGCTGCATCCAAATTTTGACTTTGGTATGGTCAAATATATCTATGTATCAAACATTTGCTGTATCTGCTTTGCCACGTATACAGTTGTGTGTCTACATAAAGTTAGTCTTTTAGAGTGATTTGTATAAAATTTGTATATGACAACAAAAATTTTCAAAGGTAATCGGTTAGTAATAGATTTCTCCTTTTTTTCTGTATTGGGTGTTTAGTTGTTTTTTATAAGATGAAATTCTCTTCCTTTTGTTAGAGGAAGTCAATAATTATCAGTCAATAATTTTCATAAAAAAGTTATACTTCCTTATGAGAGTAAAAATACATTACACATTACACGTTACACATTAGCATTTTGATCATGATAATTTTTTTGAAAACTACATTTAAAAATTGTAAATTTAGATCTGAAGAAAATTTTCTTGATTCTTGACATTCTCCAATATATTTTACTCAATAATAATTCTCGTTTCATAAATCCAGCTTTCTCTAAAACCTTATAAATAAAATGTCAGGTTTTGAAAAAAAGTACCTATTTTTGGTAAATTTTTGAATATGTTTACAAAATCCATAAAAATATCTTGGGGCTATAAGGTTACTGTTGTTCTAAGAGCATATTTTATACTTCTCCACATGTACCATGTCATAAAGTTATGTAAAGTGTCAAACAAATCATTGTTGAGTTTTGTGGGGTTAATATCTGTTTTGAGGCACTAAGTTAAAAAATGTGTTTTTTCAAATCTGTCTGTCTGTGCAGTTCTCCACAACCCAAATACTTACCAGTTTTAATCAAATTGATATATTGTGGATATTTTGGCCATATAACAAGTTTAAAATGTTTTTATCGGTAACTCAAAATTTGACGGTAGCTGCCATAATGAAAAAAAATACATTTTTTGAAATTTGAAGATTAATAACCCAAAATCTCTAGTGAAACTTTATTACGGCTGAGGAATACTGTAATTGGAAAAAAAAAGGGAAAAAAAATGAACCTTGATCACAAACATAAAAGCTCGGCAGGATCTGAGCAAAAGTGAGTTCATAGCAAAAGTGAGGTTAGTTTAGACTCTTGGAAAATATATTTATTTGAATATATAAATATTTTTTGAAGACTGTGCCCATTGTTGATTTTCACTTTAAACTAACTACCTATGACAATTTTATGATGAACAGTTTTGGCTGGTTTATATTTGGTTTTGGTGATGAGTGTGTGGGAATCATTATTCAATGTTTTTGTACCATATGTTTATTAGACAATTTGCTAACTAATAAATCTTATATATTTTGTAAGTAGGTCAATTCTACAATATTATAGCCTACATAAGCTTGGTCTTGCAAACAAGGATATAAATGTTTGTTTAATCTCTGCTGAGTTTGTACTTTTTATCAAATGGCATTCATGCCACATGCTATCATTTTGTTGTTGTCAGCATTAGTTCAAGGTTCAATTGTTTTAACATGCTTCTTTGCCTAACACCTCATTTGGACTAAGAAGTAAACTATGATATAGAGGGGAGAAGTGTTAAATCTTTGCAGCAATTTATCCTATCAATATTTAATTTGTATATGTTTGGATTGTTTCAATTTTCTTACACACACATTCTTCTGATATCGTTGATACTAATTTTGTGTAATTTCATAATCCTACTTTTTGCACCTTTGTTCCTAATTCACTGAAACTCTGTAGTTTCGTAGAATTACGAGTATAAGTTACGTAGCTGAAATGAAACAAAATGTCCGATTTCCTTATCTGTTGATTTTTACACTTTTTCTCACTTCTTTTTGGACTCGCAATTTTACTAAATTTCCTTTAATATTTTGACCTGGGATTTACATTTTCTTTTTCTTTAATTATTATTATTTATTAATAGAAATTTTTATTCTTTATATCTTTCCATTTTCCCACAAAATGTGTGAAAACTATTAATTATTTATTTTGGTGTGGAATTTATTTTTTACTCAATTTGTCATTGCTTTTATATTTCTTAATATCTTTGTATTAATTACTTTATTAAAAATTGTTTTGGTCTTATTTTTATTTACTTTTATAAGTAGCACATTTCTGCTAACTTTTTAATTAATCATTATTCCCTATTTTTTTTCAAGCATAACATTTGCTTAGATTTCCATGTAGGTTATGGAAATTTACGTTTTTGGATTTTGACCAATTTTGAAAAAAAAATTCCCTTTCTTACTTTGTCTTTAACTTTACATCAATTAATATGAATTATTAGTATTAGATATGAATTGCGTACAACTTGTACTACCATTACATATTCTTAAAACCGTTTATTTCATATTTTCAAAATCCATCAAATAGGCCTACTGATATTTTATTTCAAAATGACTTAACTTAGAAACTCACCGTTTCAGCAGGTTCGCGAATCGTGACGTCAGACTGATATAGTCCACTTCCACAAACTCCTTCAAAACAGCAAAGCTTGCTTCTACTATACAAAATCCTTGCATGTTAAACTGTATTCTAATTTTTTCCAAAATTTGTCGTATACAGTTCCCATACAACGATATTTCCACTGTAGTATATAGGCATACCTTAATCACAATCCTTAGATTAATATGTTATTAATATTAATATGTTTTACTACTATACATATTAATTTATCGGAATTAGGTAACCAATTGCCTAAACCAGTTTTTGATTTACCATCATAAAAACATGTTTGAAGAGCAAAGGAAAGGTCTGCAATAACACAGTCGTCTAAGACTATTTTCCTAATTTAACTAGCTCATATTTACTGTAATTATAAGTAGGTTTTTATCTGCTCAACAAATTAGTTATTTTAATTTTAGTCCTGTAATTGGTGCAATTGTCTCCCAAAAAGCACCAAACTTTAAATTTTCATAAGTTTAAGTCTGTAATTCTTAAACGAGTTGGGTTTATCAAAAAATACCAAAGAATAAAAAGTTTTAAATTTGGTATAAAATCCGAAAACACCGTATAAAATAAGGGTTTCCATAAGGATTTGTAAGTTAGCTGGCATATTAGAAAATGTTAGTAATTTTTTCAAAATTTGATAAAGTAAAATTATATATAAAGATTTTCATATCCTCCATAGAAAGTTTTTCATAGGATCAACAGTTTACGAGATACCATTACTGCCCATTATGAAATAATCATCGCGCGTGTGTGTGTGTGTGTGTGTTTTATTTACTAAAAACAAGAACATAATCTAAATTATTATACTAGTTTTACAAGATCTATGTTACTAATATACTCAATGTATTTGATTAAATTTAAA
Source organism: Aphrophora alni (assembly GCA_963513935.1). Lineage (NCBI taxonomy): Eukaryota > Metazoa > Arthropoda > Insecta > Hemiptera > Aphrophoridae > Aphrophora > Aphrophora alni. The sequence continues at coordinate 82,685,143 of OY740769.1, forward strand.
TCTAAATTGTATCCTATCATAAGTAGTTTCATCACCGTAAGTTGTATCCTACCGTTATTAGAGTTTCATTATCACTATCAAATGAGCAGGTCCTCAGATACTTGACAACCTAAATATAACATACACACAAATAAAATTTAAAATCAAAAAAGTTAAAATACATGACCAGTATTTGGAAATAAAAATACTGATTCAATATTTGTCAGACTTTGAACTTTTTGTTATTGCTATCTGTACAGTGGGTGTAGTTGTTTATCATGTTTATTTATTTAAAATACTATGATATGGATAATGAAGATTAACATGCATTAAGTTTCATTGTTTTTATAACTTGCATGAGGTGTGTCTATTACATATAGAGATTGGTACAATAACTCACCTTTATTTATATGTATCACAATTCTAATTCTTGTCCCTTCAATTCCCCTTCAATATGGTCCTTATTTGCACTGACACTCTGATGCAAAATTGTTTCTGCTGCCCAAAGAAATAGAACAGAGTAGTTTCTGTCAACTGTTTTAAACATCCGCCATTGTTTTCTTTATTGCATATCAACTGACTCAAAACAGTTCCTTTAAGCCCAGAGCAACTTTAGAGAATAAAAAAGTCACATTGTCATCAGATTTGTCAAAATTTCCTTATTAGTTTTCTGTTGTGCCTTTAGGAACCCATTTTACCCAAAATGTCACTCAGATAAAAAATAATGAGGATTGCTTTGACAGACTTTTTTCATTCTAGTTAACCCCTTGTCTGCTGTGTGGTTCCTATAACCTACTGGTGGGTTTTCAGCACTTGGGCTGTTTTATAACTACAATAGGAAATTAGCATATGAAATGAAATACTGGTGCAATGACTTAGAAATGGGCGATTACTTGATGTATAAACTTAACATTAAATGTTTTGTCGGTTTGGAGAGTGAATAGAGGGGAGGGGGAGGGAAGGGGAAATGGGGGTGGGGGTTTGAGATGAATTTAAACAAAATTTATATTGAACAAATTTACTTGCAATATTGAAAACACAATTTTAATTATTAAAATATGTAAAAAAAAATTCTTTTACCGAAATTATTAAAATATGTAAAAAATGTTCATGTAGGCCTATGGTATCGAAATTTTTAAAATATGTAAAACAAGTTTGTATACCTAAATTATTACAATATGTCAAAAAAGTTTTAATACAGACTTAAATTATTATAATATGTAAAAAACATTTTTAAACCGAAATTATTGTAATATGTCCAAACGTTTTTTTATAGCCTACCTAAATCTAGTAATTTTTTAGTACATGGAACTTCGTGAAGCACGATACTACACACAGTCCAACATCACACTGGTAGCGAGACTTTCGCCGGTTCTGCTTAGATCTTTTTATAAATATGACAGACTTACTGCGCTATTTAAATTATTTTTTTTTCTGTTGCTGGTACAAGTGATTGACAGTATTACTCTGTTAGGAGAATCGGATTATCAAATTTCCATCACAAAAGACACAGAAACACAATGAGATACAAATGTCCAAATTGATAGTTTAGTCAACCTTTGTATAACTAACATAGTTATAACAAAATGGTCTAAATAGCAGCAGGAATGAAGGATAACATCGCTAGTGCGGTTATAATATGAAAAACTCCCACTAGAATGCAACACATGCTGTTTAGATCGGTAATTACAATAAAAAAGTGCGGTGAACCACATTCTGTATATGTAGCAGTGAGAGCATAGTGCCTGAACACTTATTTATACATTTACAGCAATCAAGGGGTTAATGACGATGTTTTCCAGTTCATTGATCGTTGTTTTGCCTTTGGATCATACTGGAAGATCATAATTTTTGTAAAAAGTTGATTTTTTTTAAAAGCTAGTGGTCGGCATCAAGTTTCTGTAAGCACAATTTCCTTGTAGCTTTCTTTTTGCTCTGGTTCGAGAACCTTAGGGATCACAAATTTTTGGTGAACAATTTTCTGTGCAATATTATTAATTATTCACGGCTTCAGCTATCATTTAGATACTGAGTCTGCAGTCTTCTTGAACAAACTGACTAATTTCTTCTACATTTTCTTCGGTTGTTGAAATGGAACGTCATTGTCTTCCACATCCTTCACTGAATCTTTTGTGCCACTTACACACAATGTGAAGAATGCTTACAATCTTTCCTGTAAGCCTCAGTAAAAATTTCAAACATTTTATTCAAATAGACATATTGTCTAATTAAAAATTATTCTCGTACACAACAGAAAATACAACTACACCAAATGATGACTCACAATCAACAGAATGACCAATAGTGTTGATATTTGTTCATGAAGGTTCAGTACACCAAATGATGACTTACAATCAACAGAATGACCAATAGTGTTGATATTTGTCATGGAGGTTTAGACACATTCAAGTTCTCTGCCAATGAGCTCACATTAAGTTTTCATTGCTTTCTTTAAGAGTTAGAAATAGTGTTCTCATTATTTAATAGACACACCTCGTAGGTAGAGAAAGAAAATTATATTGGATGTAATAATTGTAAAATATACAGACGGTTATTTTAAAGAAATTATTACTTAGGATATTTTTTAAAAGAAAAAAATGACTTTATTTTTATTAAATTAAAAATTTGCACAGCAATTATGGGCGCCAGATGTATTAACATGAGTTTAGAAAATGAATTAAAAAATTTAATTGAATTTATGACTTTAATTCTTTTTTTCAGTGTACTGTGATTTCTGGTTAATAGAATGAGTAACGCTTGAACTGAAATTTTAACATGAATTTATTAAAGTAACATTAGTACATGGCATTGGTTATCATAAAAATACCAAACAAATTAACTAAAACTAACTTTATCTCTCTCAAAGTTTCAAATTTAACTTTACGTTGCAACTAAATATTTATCAAACAAACAGATTAAAATATCTGTTACTTATTATCAAAATTATTTTACTTTAAAGAAAAAGAAATATGTCAAGAGACATTTATTATTTATTCATTCTAGAAAATTTAATTACTAAAATATCAAATTATAAATTTTATGAACATAAAACATTTTAAATTTCACATAATATACAAATTAAGTTCTTTGTGTTGAATAACACATTTTTTACCAATCCGTTGACATTGTCCCTTTGTCCTGTAATGATGCGTAAAATGTGGCATCGAAGATAAGTCCTGTGCAGTCCGTGTAGAACTAGTTTGATTGAAATTGCTCCAATCACACCTTGCATTTGTATTTTACAAATGTCTTTCAGCGTAATTAGTTCATTTTCCGCATTCCGTAACTGTTCATTATTTGACCATTATAACATTTCGCGTGCGACAATCTATTCTCTTATTTTGCAACACTCTATTTTTATAGAAAACACGTCTTAACACATCAAAACTCTCTCTAAGACTGAGAAAACTACATCTTACACCTTCAACCGCTGAACTAAGACTGGAAATAAAACATATTACATTTTTACTAAAACACCTCCATACAAACTATTATAGGTCTGACCACATCAGGTCCCAAACTCAGACTGACTAAACGCATGGTGAATTTACAATATCCGGTTGATCCAGGGGTTACAGCCCTAGCAACAAAGATTGTCCCACTATTCCCGCTGACGTTGTGATAAAGTTTCTCGCAATTCACTGCATACACTGTTCATATTACTGACATACCAACGAGTTCCTTTGACTAATTATTTACAATACACACAATTTATTAAATTTCTTATAACTAAATTTCCTTAAAATCTATACATTATTATTTATTTGTATTTGGAAATCTATTCTATTATGAATAATTTACTTTATTTTAACCTTGAGAGTCATAAGTCATGTTTTTGACTCACATTCCATTACCCGCTATTCAATACGATTTCTATTATAATAAATTTTTACTCAAATTAACCCTTTTTGGTATTACATGGATTAAAACATAGATGTTGAGTTATTCATAGAAATATTATTTTTAAGGTGTCCCAGGAATTTTCATTATCCTTATAAATTAAAAAAAAAAAAAACTTTTAACTCACTTCTTTTTAAATTACTTTAAAATTATTTTTGAAACGGGAATAACACAGTGAAATTCCCTTTTATCTGTTTTAACAAACAAAACAACACGTAGTCAAAATCCCTTTGATCTGTTTTAACTAACAAAACAATACATAGTCAAATTCCCTTTGATCTGTTTTAACTAACAAAACAACACATAGTCAAATTCCTTTGATCTGTTTTAACTAACAAAACAATGCGTAGTCAAATTCCCTTTGATCTGTTTTAACTAACAAAATAATACATAGTCAAATTATCTTTTACCTGTTTTAACTAATAAAACAACACAGTCAAATTCCCTTTTACCTGTTTTAACTAATAAAACAACACGTAGTCAAATTCCCTTTTACCTGTTTTAACTAACAAAACAACACGGAGTCAAATTCCCTTTTACCTGTTTTAACTAATAAAACAACATGTAGTCAAATTCCATTTTACCAGATTTAACTAACAAAACAACACATAGTCAATTTCCCTTTTACCTGTTTTAACTAATAAAACAACACGTAGTCAAATTCCCTTTTACCTGTTTTAACTAACAAAACAACACGGAGTCAAATTCCCTTTTACCTGTTTTAACTAAAAAAATAAAACACACTCAATTCCCTTTTATCTATAACTTGCTTCTACACTTTGTGGAATAACATGAACAGGACAAAAAAATAGGAATAAGAAAACAGTAGTACGTTCAGAAAGTTACGGTATTTGTGTCAATACAAAGACAAGAAAATGGAGAAATATGGACGAGGATAATAATTGTGAATGGTAGGATTGTGATGAAAATTAACAAAGTTTTGAACAACTGACAGATTAGTAGGTCATGTTAAAGATCAGGGGCAGAGGACAAAAAAAGTGAAAGTGATCAGGAGGAAGGATCACTTATCTAGTCCTCTATACAAGCTGAACTGACAATGAATTATAGAACTGCTGTAGTTTACTTTACTTGAATATTTGAGTGATAGGATGACAGTCTCCTGAAGACAATTAAATTTGATCAGTTTTTTAAGGTCATTGTTGTTGAGTGCATAGAGTGAAAAAGTAGCTAATTTAGAAGAGACCCCATATATATGGTATACAGATGGTTCCAAGATGGGTGAATAGGCTAGTTAAGTTGGGGTTGGAGTCTATGCACCAAGATGGATTATCTATGGCTCTTGGCTCCTCATCAACAACGTTCCAAACCAAGGACATAGCCAGACTCTTGGGCCAGAGAGATAGAGGTCTAAAAGAGGTTACAGTGATGCTAAAATCTGTATACTCTCAGATAGCCAGCCACTCTGTAAGCATTGTTGTCATTCACAATTGAATTCAGGCTAGTGTGAGACTGTTTTAATGTGGTGAATGATATGGCTAGAGTGAACAATGTCACCCTAAAATAGGTACCTGGTTATACAGGCATAGATGAGAACTAGGCTGCAGATTACCTTTCTAGAGTCAGTGCTTCAAAGACCTCGCTATGGTCCTGTGGAAAGCCATCTAAGAAATGTTGAGATGTGGGCAGTGAGATACTGGACCCTATGTTAGTGGGAATTTCTGCGCTTGGACAAGCAAAGAGGTTTATCAAAATTTTCAGATCAAAAGCTATTAAATTAGTCTCTCATTAGAAAGCACTTAAGACGAACGATAGGTCTGCTCAGTGAGATATCACCTAAAGAAAATGGGGTTGGTAGAACAGTATAACTGTCAGTTTGGTCCAATGGGAAGGAGTTGGCATAACAAATGTTCGAGTGTAAAGTGTTTGCTTGATGAAGGTTCAGTGAATCACCTGTGGGTCTTGAACATGTTAGCGGTGCTCTTCCCATGGTCTTATATAGGTTATATAACTAACATAGGCTTCATACAAAGTGTGTAGAATATGGAATGAGTTCTTTTCCATAGTAGATCCATAATGGTTTCAATGAAGAGACACCCTTCTGACTGACAGTCAGTTTAAAGAACCATGAAAATTAGTATACATAAAAAAAAAGTTTCTGTTTGTGAACAACGACTGTGATAGATTATTGTAAAAAATATTGTTTTTTACTACAATGTTTTGTCTATTATTTAAATTTATTTTACTTTCTCACATATACGTAGTACTGTATTCATATTGGCTCTAATGATTTTGCTCAATTCTAGTCTCTGAAGATATTGGTCATCATCTTGCCATGTTCATGATTCATTTTTTATTAAGAACTGCTGAACTGACATTTTTGGTGACTAGTTTTGGCCTTTTTATTTTGTTCTTGGGGGGATATGTGAGTGAGAATGTTTTGCAATGTTTACACCATTTAATATAAAATACTGTAAATATTTTTTGCAGTAACTCTTGTGTTATTACATATAGTTAAGTCTTCATTTATTGTAATTTAACAAAAGTGAAAATTGTTTTACTTCCTAATTATTTATAACCTTTAACATAATGTTTTTGGAGGTTTTGGAATTATTCTTCATTTTACTTTAATTATGAGCCCCTCTCCCGACATTATTATTGATGATCGATAGTTTATTGTACATACTCTCAGGCAGAAAGTCAAATTTAGTAGTGTTTGTTTTTCTAAAGAACTAGACTAAAACTAATTTAATATTAACTCCTATCATTAAAAATTCGATAGGCTTATATAAATATTATATTTTGTTTTGGGAATTTGTTTTATTTTAACATCTTTTTGTTTTTTTATGTAAATTTACACATAAGAAAGTTTATGAATTGTTAATTAAGCCAATCAGATTGTTTAATACGATATATTTGTTTAGCAATTGGAAAGTTTCATTCAAGACCATTGTAACTCAACTATCATCAAGGTAACACCAAACCAGTTATTTATATTTAAGTTTGCTACTCTATTTATATCAAGGAAAACTACTTTTTTTTATCTATAAATTATTGAATGTATGATGTGATGTTCTCATTTTTCAAAATAAATTAGATGTTCATTTTTATCAAAGTAATCAGTGCACACATTTTTTAACACCAAAAAACTAAATATCAATCAAATCTCAAAATTTAAAGAAGATACTGTTATAAGACTAAAACTAAGAATTCTGATTTTTATAAAATTGGTTCGATTTTTTGATAACTACAAATTAGGGGTAGCTACAATAAGAAAAAAAAATACAAAATTTCAATTATCTCAGAATCAGATCCAACTGAATCCTTAAAGGACCCAAATAAAATGAGACTTTTACAAAAGACACGATTTGTTCAATTGAGTATTAATGACCAAAACCTGTGTGAAAATTTTAAATAAAAACTTTAAAACGGTTCAGGAATATATGGCAAAAAGGAAAAAAATGAACATTGACTGCTTTCACTAAAAGCTTGATTTTAATCAAATATAACTTATGCCACATACATGTTTATGGTACTAGCGAAACAAGTCTTGGACCTATTTAAATATGCAACTTTTCCCCATAAGCATGGTTTTTTTCTTCTTGACTACCGAACTGACATTTTGGGTGACAAATAGGTTTTGGTTGGTTTTTATTTGATTTAGGGGAATGGGTGAGTTAGAAAGTTTGCGCACGCGTGCGCACTAATGATGGTTACGGCTTCTTTGCGTCTATGAATGTGCTTGCCTGCGATTCCTCTTTGATATATCATCAGTTAAATGTTTTTGTACTGCTTATTATTTGAGCTTTTCATCACTATTTCAACTGTTTTTAAGTTTAAGACCTGTTATAAGCTCTGATATTTTAATTTTTGGGATTTAAAATTTTATTCCTCTTGCTTTTTAAATTTATAAATTAAATTTTGTATTTTCATGTAGTTTTTGCCATTAATTAAAATTAATTACCTGTATAAAAATGTTTGTTTCAGGAACTCCCATTCATGCTGACCAAACGGCAAAAACGAGTAAGTAGGTCTTAAATTAAATTAGTTTTTACTTATATTTCAATAAAAATCAAAGAAAAGGAATCTTGCCACATTGCAGCTGTGGTTGGACTTAAAGTCGGAGATCAAGTATTTGTTTTTTTAAATATGGGTTTACCTGAGTGAAAAATGTTTCTCTAATTCATATCTATCTTTATGTATGTTTATATTTTTTAAAGATTTAAATGTAAGTTCTAGGCAGCACATTTTCTAATACAATTTCCTTCCAATTTGTTATAAATATAAATTAAAGAATATAACGATAATTGGGGAAAAATCTGCTGACCAGATCAGTTTGGTTATATATTTCGAAATAGTAGTGATTTCTTTTTTACTTTCTCACATATATGAAGAATAAAAACAAAAAATTATGTTAGGGTTTTCACAGATATATCAACTTTGAGGTCATCGGGCCCAAAAAAAGAAGTTTTTAGAATATTGTCTATTGTCTCTGCAGTGCTCTATAACCCAAATGAGTGGACTTATTTTGACCAAATTCGGTATATCTGGAGGCATTGTTTCACTTTATAAAATTTGGAGTTTTGACCATAAAACAAAAAATCATAATTTCATTTTCTATAAATCGGTGATAATAATTTTGACAAAGTTTTCCTAAAATAGGCTATTATATGAACCCAAACAAACTTATTGGTCGCCCTCTCCCAAAAAATATGTTTTTGAGTTATTGATAAAAAAGAATTGATTTTACTGATTTTGTTGAAATGTGAAGATTCAAACCCTTGTACAAAATGAACCTTGGTTTATGAACCTTGAACAATTTTAATCACATATTTAAGGGACACGCGAAGCAAGTTTAGGCCTTATTTAAATATATAATTTTTTTTTTTTTTAAAGTCACCATCCATCTGCCATTTATGGTGATCAATAGTTTTGTTTGATTAATATTTCAATTGTGAATGGGTGTTTGAGCATTGCACTGTTTATTTATAATATGACATTTCATCAAAAACGTTCCTGTTTAAATTATAATTTTTCAATACTGGTTTTCAATAATAAATGGGTATTAGAAATGACCAAAAGTATGATAAAAAGGACAAAAAAAGTCTAATTTAATTCATCAGCTGTAATTTAGTAATATGAACTTTTGCATAAAATTTAGGGGAAATTCTTATTTTTTCAAAATCAGCTCTATTAAAATTGGTGATTAAAATTTTGGTTAAAATGTAGCCTTTGAAATCCAAATATACTGTATTGGTCACGCTTCCTAAAAATGCTGGTTCAGGATTTACCGATAAGAAACTAAATAAATATCCATTGAACTGTTATAAAAAACTTATTTATGAGTCAGTTCAATCGATTTTGATCAAATTTTTATGAAATGTGAAGAATAATGATCCAAACCAATGTTCCACATAACAAGTAAAAAAGAAAATTACAATTCAGGAATTATTGTACAAAATGAAAATGATTAACCTTAAGAGTTCAACACTTCTGTATATGTGAGCCCGTGAAGGTAGTCCTTCATATAGTCTGTGATCGCTTACACACAAGCACTAGTGTATATTAGCTTTTATTTTGGTTCCAATTTTAAAATATAAAGACTATGACTTATTCAGTAATGTTCAGGAATTTTCCTATTTTTTTGTAATATTTTTAGCATTAATGGTAGGTGGTTATTTCAGCATATTTTTATTCATTCTTGTCTCTTTGTTGTGTATTTACTAACACAAAATGGTACCGTAAAGATAAATTGGTGTTGAAGAAATAAACAGGGACAGTAGTAATAAAGAACATATCATAATTCAGAATAGGTTAAAAGTTGTAGTAGATGAATTTTGTGTTTTTGTTTTATGACAGGTATTCCCGAATTTTGAGTTATTGAAAAAATGAAAAAATAGAGATATGCCCATATTTGATTAAAATTGGTCTACTCATTTAAGTTGAAGGTCATGGACTGCTCACATTGAACAGACATGACAAAAGTTTCAGACATCATTCCACTTTAGTGGATTTTGAAGATCTTAAATTTTCAGCAAAAAACTCAATACCTGTTTTTTTTATAACTTTATGCATGTGGGAAAATAAAAACAGAATGACACTGTTTACTCTGGGGGCTCTGAGACCCACCCGCCCTTGCATATTGCTCACGACCCCCTGGATTTAGAATCCTTTATTTAACTTGTAAAAGTATGTTACAAATCTTGCTCTAAGTTTATACAACACATTCTTTCTTATTGGAAATTTTCCATTGACTTTAGGGTAATTAATTTTATTATAAAGTCAATGGTAAACTCATTATAAACAATCTTTTAAGAAATATTTTATATAATCTGTATGTTATGTTTCAGATACCAATACCACCATTGCAATAAAAGATATTGGAATACCACCACAGCCACCTTATTCAAATAGTAATATTTTTGTTTTTCTCTAAATAAATACTGTAGCTGTAAGTTATACTACATTTTTTAATATATACTCATTTTTTTGGATTAAAGATTGTAGCCAAATATAAATGATATCAGACCACCTGTTAGTGATGAATCAGTTGAAAACAATTCATTTACAGTCCTAAGAAATCAGATCCTAATGTTTCAGGACATGTTCATAAGATTCAATGTAAAAATGTAGGCTGTTGAATTTACTACTAAACATGAGCATGATAGTCCTTAACCCTGCCGGTGGCAGTGTTAATTTTCTTCGTTTTTTAAAAAATTAATAAAAAATATTATTTGTATACAAAACCTAACTTATAAGATATCATTTTTCTCAGAAAGATGCATAGAATTCTTCATCTATGTAATAAATATAAATTTTTTTTTGAAACGGTTTTGGAGTAAGTATGTTACATGTCAAAAAATGATGTTATCATTTTTCAGAAAAACCTGTATCACCCAAAATCAAAAGTTTACCACCTTTTTCTAAGATATACAAAAGTTTTGTGTCATATTTTTGAATATATTTAGAAAAGAAAAAAAATTGTTACATTTAAAAAAAAAATGGTTAACGGAAAAACAGAATTTGGTAATTTTTTTTTCAAAAATTCAGTAAAAATAGTAATATATATCTTTTACACAACTTCTATATGTCATTATATTCAGAAAGGTGCATAGAATTTAGCTGTGTAGTGAAAAAAAAAAAAAAAATGATAGATGTAAAACATTTGGAGTTTTTTGGTCAAATACCAAAAAATCGAGAGTAACGGAGAGAAAATTTTCACAGAAATCAGTACATAAACCATATAAAAGATTTTTTTCCCATTTTTAAAAGAATTCCTAGAGATTTGTTATATATTTATGGATAAAAGTTGCTAAAAAAAAAAATCAATTTTTAAAATTTTCATTAGACATGGGTCATTTATGATAAAAATCTACCTTCACAATAGCCTAGACGTTGAGGTTAGGGCTGTGAAAAAAAACCAAAAATATGAAATATCACTAATAAATACACTCTACAAACATTGACACATTTATTATAAGTTGTATATACATTTATATATTATGTATATACATATTATAATAAATAAATGGTTTCTTGAAACTAAAAGTTCCAAAAGCAAATCTAGAACTAGGCCTGACTAGTACTAGATTTGGCTAGGACAGGCTGAAAATATGAATTATCACTCATAACTACACTCTACAAACATTGACACATTTATTTTAAGTTGTATAAACAAATTATAATAAAATAATCACTTCAAGAAACTTATATTCACTATAAAAACACAAAGCTATTACACTTTGAAATTTCCACATCGGCAAAAATCTTGCTAAATCGAAGTAACAAATTTGAGGTTATTCTACGTTTTATAAAGTACCACAGCCTTTGTATTTTTCCTTGTACAGATGTGTTTCAAATACAAGGTTAAACATTGAAACCCCCTCTTTACAGTTATATCAAAAACGACAAGATTGTATAAAAATAAAGATTGGATTCTTCAAGACTGTCTAGACACTGAATATCGCAAACCGGTCTGAAAGTTCAGAGGATCATTTCCTAGAATGGATATAACTCGTAAACTATATAACTTAGGATGATTTCGTTTTCATAGTTCGAAAGAGGAAGAAAAATACTCTATAATATTGTCAACTTGTAACATTTGGACAAGTTTTACCATTTCGAAAAAAATATATGAACATATAGGTGAAATTTTCTATATAAAACTCGCCGCGAGAAACTGTCACAATCTAGCGCTAACAAGGTTGTCGTATTTCTCTACTACATGCTACTATTTTGTCTAAAACTGGTTTTTCACTGCCTTTTGCATGTAGAGCCAATGGTGTAACTATTTTTTAAATATATCTTTTTGTTCTCAAGATATTAGCTAATCAAGCATTAAGAATTGTTTCTTGTGTATTGATCCAGATTTGAGGATCCAATAATATATTTTTACATTATGTACATGGCATATTATCTCATATACATATATATATACATACAGGATGATTTAATATAATTAAATGTAAACAAATTTTATACATGATTGAACATGCAAAAACAAAGAAAAAAAGTTCCTATGAATATAAAGGTATGATTTAAAGTCCTTTGTTTTCAGTCTTTATGTGTTTTTTAAGTAATATTTTGTATAAGAAACCAAGTAAGTTACAAACTCCAAATTTGGGGTGATTACTGTTGTTTGTAGTGTTAGTGACCAAAAAAAAATTATCAAATTTAAATTATTTTTCTAATGGCGTCTGTTACAAATTTTTAACATGGAATATCTTGAAAACCGTTAACTTTACAAAAAATATACAAGAGACGAAATATTTTTCTTTTTAATGACTATCAAAATGTTATTTTTCTCTTTTTATTAATCAAAGAATAACCTAGTTATCTACAAAAAACTGAAAACATAATTTCTTGGTAATTGTCTACAACATCCAAAATTAGTATAAAATCAACTTTAAAAAAAATTCTAATAGTATTAATAAATAAGATAAAATCCATTACTCTGAAATCCATTAAAAATTCAAATGTGGCTCTTAACCATTTCAAAATGGCGACTGATAATATGCTTCAATAATGATAAAAAAAGTATCAAATGCTGAAATTGTATCAAAATAGCAACATATCATTTGTTAAAATCGACTATGAATAAAGGAGAAATTAATTTTTTTGTTTGAACACTTACTAACAACTGAATAGGCTTACACCCATGAGGCACTGCACTTTGACAACATTGTATGAGAAAGGAACGAATAACTCATTAGAAATAGCAGATTTAAAATAAACACATTTAAATAATAACTCTTCCAAAAACATCAGATTTAATTGAGTGCAAAATTCAATTAATAATAAAGGAATCTTAATAATTTATGCATCATTATTTAGATAAAATTTATGGATTTTGAGGTATTGAGATTTAGAAATTTAAAATGGCCATTACTTTGAAATAGTACAAAGTATAAAGTTGATATTCTATACTAAAATGGGTCTTATTAGATGTAATACATGTATCAAGTTAGAAGTTGATATCTTCAGAGGTTCCTAAGATATAACATATTAAGTAAAAAACACATACAGACAGATAGACAGAAAACTAAATGTTTTAGAACATACCTTCATATGAACTTTTTTCTTCCTTTTTGTATGAGGAATCATATCCCAAAGTCCTGAAATGTTTTTTTTAACACCTTTTTCTATACAGGGTGATTCGCATAAGATTCCGAGCACTTTTTGAGCTGATTCAAATTTCAAAAATAATGAAAAAAAGTTCATATAAACCTAGGTCCGGAAATCCTTTGTTTTGGAGTTATCCGCCATTTTGTTTTTGTTTACAAAATAAGTAATATTTATTAAAGTAAAAAAGATTTTGAGCTCAAACTTTGTATACCTATTTGTTGCGTAACCGTTTATCACTATACTATAAATCAGAATATTCTTTTAAATATGTTCCTCAAAATGGCGGCCATTAAAAATGTTTAATGTCAAATATCTCAAGAATCGCTAATTTTACAAAAAAATTGCCAGGGACCAAAAAATTTACTTTGTTAATGATAAACATAACTTTTTTTTTATTTCGTCTGTATCCCAAAGGATAATAGAGATATTGACAAAAAACGAAAAATGTATTTATTGGTAGTTGTCAACAACACCCAGAATTACTCCATAATTAGGTAAATTATGATTTCCTAAGTTGGTAACGTAAAACACATGGTAAAAATACATTTTTGTTATTAGTGAATGTTCTTTGTTATAGCCTTAAATTGTTTCAAACAGTGCAGTGCAATTTACTATGTGTTTATTTTATAATCAGTGACATATCAATTAATGTAATACAACATCTATGGCTTTGTTATTTACGACTGAGGAATACGCAGACATGATATTTATCGTAGGCTTGTGTGAAGGAATTGCTACGGCTGCTTCTACAGAATATAAAAACCGCAGAATCTGTACTGATAAAACTATCAGTGAACATTTTGTACTCTACGAGAAAGGGGTACCGTACCGAGCAACCAATGCACTAGGGCAAAGTCAATCCACACAACACAATCGAACGTAATTTTCAATACAGATATAGCGTAACTGTATGGTGTGGTCTAATTTACGATCAACTAATAGGACAGTTCATTTTCACAAGACGTTGAATTCAAACATTTATTTGGAATTATTGAGAGAACAGTTGCCACTGCTAATTACAAGATGTTCTATTAGCAACAAGGTACTGCATATACTTTCAGCACGACGGTGCGCCTTCCCACTTCTCATGTGTCATATTAGCATATTTAAACGAGCAATGGATTGGCAGCAGCGTACTTCAGTCCTGGTCGCCATGATCACCAGATCTAACACCGTTAGATTTTTGCATGTGGGGTTGGCTGAAAAGTATTGTGTACAAAAAAACGTTAATACAGGAGAAGAGTTAATTGCTCGTATTACAGATGCCGCCACACAAATCGAGGATAGCTGTTCAGGATTGAGCAGAACAATATTAACAATTCGAAGGCGAGCTGCAAAATGTATTGAAATAGAAGGACATATTTTCGAATATTTACTGTAAACCTTATTAAATGTAGCAAAGATTGTTATTTATTTTATTGCTGTCAATTAATGTTAAATTTATTTTGTTTGATAAAAAAAAAAAAAAAAATGTTTCTGAAGTAATTCTGGGTATTGTTGATAATTACCAAGAAATTCATTTTTTCGTATTTTGTCAATGTCTCTGTTATCCGTTGAGCTACAGACAAAATAAAAAAACAACATTATGTTTAACATTAACAAAGCAAATTTTTTGGTCTCCTGTAATTGTTTTGTAAAGTTAGCGGTTTTTGAGATATTTGACAAAAAAAATTATACATGGCCGCCATTTTTAAAATATTTAAAAGAACGTTCAG
Organism: Aphrophora alni; assembly: GCA_963513935.1. Lineage (NCBI taxonomy): Eukaryota > Metazoa > Arthropoda > Insecta > Hemiptera > Aphrophoridae > Aphrophora > Aphrophora alni. The sequence goes on from OY740769.1 coordinate 82,700,319, forward strand.
GTTTATAGTAAAGTGATAAAAGGTTACACAACAAATAGGTATGCTAAGTTTGAGCTTAAAATATTTTGTACTTTAAAAAATATTAGGTATTTTGTAAAAAAAAAAAAATGGCGGATAACTCAAAAACAAATTATTTCCGGACTTACGTTTATATGAACTTTTTTTCATTATTTTTGCTAGTGGAATCAGCTCAGAAAGTGCTCGGAACCTTATGTGAATTACCCAGTGTCTTTTTTAGCTGTGCCACCATTGGTACTTTGGATCGGTAAGATTTAGAGGAAACTTTAAATTGGGGACTTTACTTAAATTTTTTTTGCCCATTAAAAATATGAATTTAGAATTTTTAATTTCGGCCGCCATTTTCCAATATGGCGGCTAACTTTGAAATTTGTTATGGAACATTCTGTATTTTTTTTTGCATATACAAATAGTATACAATATTCAAGACTTTTTTATTCTTGAAATTTTTTAAAAACTCAATGGTTTCGGAGCTAGAGCTTGCAAATTTTGAAAAATACCATGTTTTGCCTATGTTTAGGCACCATGTATAGGTAATTTTAACTGTTCTCAAAAGTCTAATCATATTATTTAAGAAACAATTTAAAGTTAATGTTCATATGATGTCCTAGTTTTTAACAAAATTTTCGACAGAGAACAAGAATTCATAATTTTTTGGTAATTGTATAAAATATCTACTGGCTTACAATAGTTTGTAATTATTACTGGATGTATTTAGACCATGTGAATAAGATACAGAAATAAGATTAAAAAAAAAAAATCAAATCCCTATTTTTAATGAAAGTTAGCACTTTTTTCAAAACTTATTTGTACCCCCAATGGTTCAAAAGTTAGCTATTGTAACATTTTAGGTGGTAATTAATAATTTGTAGGTCTATCAAACGTTTATTTTTCTGAAATTTAAGTGCCTGTAATTCCTAAACGGCTATAGATTAAAAAAAATACCCAAGAAAATAAAATATTATTAAAATATTGTTTTACAGCTGAAAAAAACCATAAAATACAGGATGTTCCATAACAAATTTCAGTTGGCAGCTATATTGAATAATGGTGGCCCAATTTAAAAATTGTAAATTCTATTTTTAATGGGCATAATACATAAGGTGAAGTCCCTCATTTAAAGTTTCCTGTAAATATTACCGCTGATATTTGCAAGAGAAATAAAATGGCAGCTGTTGATGAAAATGCAGTTGAAACGAAAGTGCCTGCCGCCGGAGAACAAGATAACATAAAAGCTCCAAATATTTAAACAGCCTAGGTAAATGTTTAAATGACTGGGGCTAGGTATCATGAAGTATTAAGCACTGATGTTATTCCACATTTAACTGTCGAAGAAATGCAGACTTGCATATTTCAGCAGGATGGAGCCACTCCACACTATGATCGAAAAGTGAAAAATCTACTAAACACTCAGTTAACTGGTTGTTGGATTGGAAGAGGACTAGATTTTATGATCTGGCCGCCTAGATCACCGGACTTAACAGTTGGTAACTTTTTCTGTGGGAGTATCTAAAAGAAAAGGTACTCCACCTACTCCCACGATATAGAAACAGATGAGGATTTAAAAAGGCTAATTGAAGAAAAAATGCATAACATCCATAGGGAATTCTTTAGGAATGGCTTTGAGGCTTTTGTTCATCGATGTTACCAATGTATAACAGTAGACGGGTTCAATTTGAATGATTTATTTATTTTTGGTTAAGAAACATGTTTTATCATAAAAAGGAATTTTATTATTTGTTATATTGTGGCAATTGAATTAAAATTTATTAAAGTCATAAAAGAATAAAAAGTTACCGGTATTTTATTGCTTTCTATAGTTCAAACCATAAATCGCTGACAACAGCCGTCATTTTATTTCTATTGCAGATATCAGCGTAAAAATTTGTTGGTATACTTTTGGATATGTTTGCATTATGTATGAAAAAAATCTTACAATTTGGTTGATGCATATGTGGTTGTTTAAAAATGTAAACACCTTCGTGGGACATACTGTATTTAGATGGATGGCAATTTCATTATGTAAAGTTTAGTGGTTTATTAGATTTAGTTTGAGCAATAATCTTCACAGATCTTTTTTGAATTTTGAAAGTATGTAATGATAAGATCAGGCAACATTTAATCATGGGAAAAATAATCTTAACACACTGCTTTTTCCAAGCCCTGCATAACCAGGTAAGGCTACATCATTAAAACTTACGGTAGGCATATCCTGAGTTCGCATACTAAATTCTAAGCTCCCCTTTAGTCACACACTCATAGACATATTGCTGTTCTACCCTTTGATTTGGACATAGATCCTACTGCTCATCTCCTGTAACAATTTGTTACCTGCCTTGTACCAGGGAGAGGGTGTGTAAGTCTGCACATGTCCCATCCCCCCCACCTTGCTTTTGCGGTCAAAACATTGTTTAAAAATAAATTGGGATCTGTATCATTAATTTTCTCCAGCTATCTACATGATTGTCATAGAATTTTTCTACTAATTTAACTTACATAGAGTTGAAAATTGATGATCATTTAAAAACATTTATGATCAACATCATGATTGAGTTGCTTTACGAAGGGAGAGATATGAAAGGAAATGATTGTGAGACATCTTGTTTTTTTCCTTATTAGTCGTGGACACAGACCGATCTGAAATCGAATGATTGTTTACTCTACCATCTTGTTGAAATCATTTAATCGTTCGTTCAACAGTAGATTTTGAAATAGAAGGTTCACCAATCTGAAAAGGCTTGACAAAAGAGTTCCTGTAGTTCATTGTACGATTTCTCTAACTTTGTTTCATTAAGAGACCTTTTCTTGCTCGCTGAGGTATGCCATGATAATGGTGTAAATTTGCATTTGATTCTGCACATGTTGCCCCACACCTTGCTCTACTCTCTGGAAATTTTTCCAAGTGTGGTGTTAAAATTTAATTTTTCAGTGCATATTTTCCAGTTTAAATTTTTATTTTCTATTTAATCACCAAAACTTTATAAATTGTTTTTTATTGTTAGGCTTTTTTTCTGGTATCTGTCGTATTAACTACAGCTAATAGTGTTCTGCAGTCCAAAAGGTTGTAGTGATTTTAAGTAAATTAACATTCATTCATATAAAAAGACATTAAATAACAACTAAGCAAATGTATGATTTGATTATTTAATTATTAATTTTTAAACAATTGTCTAAAAACTATTCATCCAAAAGAGAGATGACAACAAATATGTTTTGTTTGCTTGGTACTTGGTTTTTTGTATAGATGTGTAAGGAACTTTTTTTTTTATATTTCATAATTTTTATTATCAATTAAGTTGAATTAGTTTGTAATTTTATTTTATTATTCTTTCCAGGTACTATCGAACCAAACTCAACAAGTACAACCTCAACAGCACCTCCAACTACATCTGCAACCCCACCTACAAAACCAACAACAGTGCCAACAACAGCACCAACTTCTCCAACAACTCCATCTACTACACCATCACCTACTACACCACCACCTACTACACCATTACCTACTACACCATCTACTGCACCAACTACAACGGTTGCTCCTAGTACTACACCTTCACCAGCACCGGATAGGAAATTTGATTCTCCAAGTTTTATCGGTAAGTTTATGGTTTTTAACGTATCTTGTGTATAGAATTATATTTTAAAGAAAATATACAGAGTGATTTAGGAAACAATTTAAATGTAACATTAAGACTTTCAGGCCATGCATACACTTAACCTAGAACCCTGGGCAGCTATGGTTTAGAGAAACATATTTTAAAGATCTGGCTGTGTACTTTCTAAATAACAATAGAAAGTTATTATTTTATTTGCTAACGAAATTTGTACACTTTGAAAAAGGCCTTGAATTGTGTTGAAAAAAACTGCAACAGTAGAAGTAATACAACTAAATGGATTTATTTACATATTATAACACCAAGAAGTTGATGTACACTTAAGGACAACCACTAACTGTCATATAGATTCCTTTGCTGTCATGTCTATTTGTAGAAAGAGAAAGTAGGTAGGCTTTTTTTTAGTATCTTAACTCTGAACTATGCACAAAATAAAATAAAGGAAACAGTTTCAATTACAAAATGTATTTTCTGATTAAAGTTTAGGTGTAAAGAAAGTTAAATTATAGTATGATTGTTAATGTGTAGTGTAGTGTAATACCATGGCTAAAAAACACCATTTGTTAAAAAAAAAAAAAAAAAAAAAAAAAAAAATGAAGACTTTCCGTCAATTTTAGAGTCAAGAAAAGGTAATAAATTTGCCTTTTGCAGTGTTTGTCGGTGTCATTTTACTGTTTCACATGGAGGTCAAGGGACATAGTGAAACATTAATAAGGAGAAACCCAAGTCTTCTGTTAATTCCATTGAGAAAAATACAAAAGCTAATTTCAGGGTTGGAAAAGGAAAAAAAAATTATGTTATTAAATCACAATGCTACTTTACACATTTTCTTTTAGAATATAATATTCCTGTTAATAGTTCCGATCACACAGGTGAACTTTTTTCGCAAAATGTTTCCTGATTGCAAAATCGCTAAAAAATATGCTTGTGTTCTAACAAAAACAACTGCTATAATTCAGGAAATATCATTTAAAAATGTTGATACAATTTTAAGTGTGATTTAAAAAATCCCATTTTGTATTGCTACTGACGGTAGGAATCAGATTGATGCAAAACTTTACCCAATTATGGTTACTTATTTAGAGGAGTTGGAAATTAAATAGGTTGTGCCTAATCTTAATGGTGATGCTACAGGACTTAGAATATCTAAACTTCTTCTAAATAAATTAAAAATGTGCTGTTGGACTACTGCATTGCGTTTAGCGCGCTGACAATGCTCCAATAATGATAGGGACAAAAAGTGGTCTAGCTGAGTTAAAAAGATGAAATATAAAATTTAATTGTTATGGGTTATTCATGCCATTTAATCAATTTAGCCGCTGAAAAGGAAGCTGTTGTTTTACCGGTGAACGCAGAAGATTTTATTATACACATTTATTACTATCTTCAAAAGAGTTCTAAGAGAAAGGAGAGTTTAATTTGTTTTCAAAAATTACATGATACTGTTGTTAAAAAAATTATTAAAGAAGTTTCTACTCGCTGGATATCACTAGGTATATTTTTTATATATTTCCAATTAATAATGACATTTTGCTGCGTGCCATAGTTGTAAGACTTTCATCAATTAATTGCTGATTCATCTTTTCAAAGTGTGTTATTTTTATTGATAAATTTCCAATTTTGTTGAATGGCGAAGATAAACTTCAGCAATTGATAACACTACAGTCTCAATTTTGCAACTTACAATAGGAAGATTTAAGCACCATAGTAAATCATGTAATAATTGACACACAATGGGATTTAGTTATGTAAAATTAAGAGTGCTGATGGTGTAGTTAATTTTTAAAATATTTTGTTACTAATGTTGCATATTCTAATTGTTCCACATAGTAATGCTGAATATGAATGCATATTTAGTATGCTGACTAAGATATGGAGCCAATTTAGATTAACTTTATATATTTTTTAAATAGACTTCTGTTAAAAACTGTGTCCTTTTAAAACTTGTGAATAGACTATTTCTTTTTATTAACCTCTGTCCTTTACAACTTTTGTATCTATAGACAAATTTGTGATCCAAAACTTGTGTGGAAAAATTCGGTAAGTAATTCAAGGAGCACACAGTTGTATATTTTAAAACTAAGTTTAATATATAATACATATACACATAATATATATATATATATATATATATACATAATATATATACACTATATTATGTAGTTTTCACATGTTTCATTAACTGTAACACACTTTGTTGAAAACAAATGATTAGGATTCAAAATAATTAATAATAAACTGCATCACTAAAAATCTCCGTATTTGTAAAAATTCAAACTGGGGAAGTCTGGAATTAAATGGCACGGGCCAAATAGGCAGTCTGTTTATACTTGGGCTTAGGTTTGAAAATGTTGAACACTTATTTATCATAAAAAATAAATAAAACTGTATCAATTATAAAGAAAAACTCTGGGAGATTAAAAATAACTGGCAATAGATGTCATTGTTCATTTACTATGGTGATATGTATATTATTTATTTGTGCTTACTTACTTACCTTCAGGGGCTCATTTCAGTGAGTACGGTCTTGGCAATTTTGAGGCGACCTAGCTGGATTTACACCTTTTTTCATGTAATCTTGGGTTAAATTGTTCTCTTTCATCAGGTTTCTATTTTCCCACCCTGATGCTATTAGAGTATTAGAGGACTATGGATCTTTATTTAATGTTCTTTCTTTTACTTACCGAGAATATGAAGTATAAGGTAAGTTTGGTTTTTTGACTAGCCTTCACATCTCATGGCCTCAGGAAACTGAAAGGTGATTTTTGACATGCTGTCTGTCTGTCATCGGTGTCTTCTGTAAGTAAAGATGATAGCAGCCACAAATATTAAGAACTGAAATAGGTTCTTAACCCTCCAAGTGTTAAAGACCCAAACCCGTACTCATTCTCCCGGACAAGTTGGCTATAAAACACATATTTTGCAATTCAACATTTCGCCCACTTAGAATCGTACTATCGCAATAAAAAAAATACTGTTGGAAAGCTAATATTCCGTAGATACATAATCATGCAAAAAAAAAATACCACAAAACGTTATAAATAATATTCCAAAAATTGGTGAAGTTCGCGTATTTTTGTTGCGTAAAATTGTAATTTTCAACTCTGCGTCTTTTTGTAAAACACGAAGCTATTTTCCCGATATCATTACAACTCTATTTTTCTGTCATTTAAGTGAACTAAAACACTGTTCTATAGATCACATGTTTCTCTTTCTAACCATAGATTACAAATTATTCTGCATCTAACAGATCCAGAGATACTCCTAGATGAGCAGAGAACAAACCTGACAACATGAAATTCAGTTTGCTTTCGGTGCATTTTAGGAATACACGTATTCGTTTCTCTACGGTTTTAAAATTATTTTTCTTTACACTAAGTTGTAGGGGAAATTCCATTCTATAAGTTGGTACCACTTGATATTTACTTAGAACTCTTGAAGCCTTTGTTTTCATCTCGGAACATAGGCAAATGTGCAACGTAAAAACTCTAATTTTAACGTAGCGCAAATTGTTTTGGGGTTAGATATTTGTTATTTTGAAGGTTTGTGTATACAAATTGTATATAAATTGTGTATACAAGTTACAATATATGTGTTTTTATATCTAAAGTTTATGTTTTTGAGTGATAGTTTAGTTTTTGAACGGTTCATATTTGGGATAACCTAGGTCAATATTGTAAGTGTAGCCTATATGCATATTTTCTTATATTTAATGTTTTATATGATTATAAAAGTGAATATGTGTGTTATTCTTTGTAAAGTATATATTTTCTTAGTAAAATATATTGATTTTGTCTTTGGCCAATCTTCAGACTGTTACTAGTGATGCTAAATTGTGGAGGTTACAAACCTAACCTCAACCGTCAGAGTATCACTTTTTAGTCAAAATCGTTGTTTTTATTTAGAAAATGTAACATATTATTATTTTTTCCCCTAAATATATTCACAAATATATTAGAAATCTCAAATTATGGTTGAAAAAATTCTCCGTTACTCTCTTTTTTTTGGTATTTGACCAAAAAACTCCAAATGTGGTACATGTAACATTTTTTTGCACTACACAACTAAATTCTATGCATCTTTCTGGACATAATGATATATAGAAGTTCTGTATAAAATATATTTTACTATTTTTTATGTTTTTTGGAAAAAATAAAGAGAAAATTCAGTTTTTTCGTAAAATATATTTTTTTTATTTTAAAAATATAACGATTTTATTATTTTTTTCCCCCTAAATATATTCACAAATAGTACACAAAACTTTTGTATATCTTAGAAAAAGGTGGTAAGCTTTTGATTTTGGATGAATCAGGTTTTTCTTGAAAAATGATAACGTCGTTTTTGACATGTAACATACTTACTCCAAAACTGTTACAAAAAAAAAAAAAAAAAAAATTTACATAGATGAATTCTATCCATCTTTCTGAGAATAATGATGTCTTATAAGTTAGGTTTTGTGTAAAATTAATATTTTTTATTAATTTTTTAAGAAAATAAAACCTTTAACATTGAACAGTTGTAGGGTTAACTGAACCCACAAAAACGACATCTGTTCGCCTCACATATTGAACCCTCACAATTTAATATGCTATGGAACTTCTTTTCTTAAATTCATTGATTTAATGCAGTTTTATGTAATTTAAATGCTTAATAAATGTTTAGTGTTAAGGTTTTCATGAATGACCTTGTATAATGTGGTAAATACAAAAGGAGTACAATATGAATGAGATTTAAACTTCCACAGAAAACTATTAAGAATTACATATCTAGAGGCACCACCAACCTTAAATTAATTAGATTAGAAAACAAGCTTAAGGGATTAACATTGGCGTAATGAGTGGTTAGATGTAAATAAGTCAGATTTTAGGTACGAGACTGGAATGTCAACAATATAGACAAAAGTTCAATGAATAAAGTTGGAAATGAAAAAGAAGATGTTGAAGACATTTTGAAGCTTTTGTATAGAAGTGGAAGAAATGTTATCAAAGTGTCTTTATTGGTAGGAACAACAAAACAAGGCAGATATTTTGAAACTAAAAGCAATGCAGGAAGCACGTAATTTAGCAATTACAAAAATACATGGAAATTATTGTAGCAAATGTTTGCTTAAACTATAACAATAACATGAACAATCCATCATTTTGAAATACTTTTAACACCAGAATGAAAAAAATTGGTTCAAATAATAGTGCAAAAACATTACACAAACTTTCTCACTCATCCTTCCTTAAAACCATATATAAAGAAACCAAAACTGATCGTCATCAAAACTGTCAGTTTGGTAGTTCAATCAAAAAGTGAAAATGAAACATGGAGATCTTTCATAAAATAATTATATATTTTAAATAAGGGTTTAAACTTCCTTTACTTGTGTCATAAACATGTTCAGAGGGTAAAATTGTATTTGATAAAAATCGAGCTTTTACTAACGATGGTCAAGGTTCATTTTTGTTTTTTGCCAATTATTCCTGAACCGTAATATATTTTTTTACTTGCGAATTTGTACGGCTTTCGTTATTAATTTTCACATTTGAGTTTTTCATAATTTTGGGTTTTATTTCTGACTTCCAAATTTTGAATTATCTAAAACATTAAAAAAGGTTCAGAGATATGGCCAAAATATGTCCAAATAAGATTTTTTTGGATTTTTTCAACTATTACAAGAGATTTGTAATATATATTTGTGAATATATTAAAAAAAGAAAAAAATTGTTACATTTTTCAAAATAAAAAAAATTGTTTTACGAAAAAGGTAAATTTATCCTTTTTTTCCCCTTCTTCTTTTCAAAAAATCACCAAAAATAGTCATATTTATGGAAAACCAACTTCTATATATCATTATATTCAGAAAGGTTCATAGAATTTAGTAGTGTAATGAAACAAAAGTTTGAAAAATATGGTTTGAGTCAGTATGGCAAAGAACAAAAAACACACAAAAATCGAAGGCTAACTTTTGCATCGAAGTCCAATTGAGCATAGAAATAATTGTTTTACATTTTTTTTTTCAAGATTATAAACATTTTCTAGTATAAATGTGAATAACTATTGGTAAAAAAAAAAAAAATTCTAAAATTTTCAAAATAAAAATAACGTTTTCCCCTAAAAAGTGGTACTCGACAAGTGAGGTTAGGTTTAAAACCTCGACAATTTAGGCGTAATTAGTAACTTTCTAAAGCTAGGCCTAAGGCAAAATCACTAGATTTCACTAAAACAATAAATTTTACAAAGAATAATACACATATACACTTGTATAATCAAATAAAACACTCAATATAAGAAAATTTGCTTTTAGGCCTAGGTTTACAACTTACCTCTTGGTTAGTCCAAATATAAACCATTCAAAACCTAAACTTCATTCAAAAAAATAAACTTTAGAAATAAAAACATATATTGTAACTTGTATACACAATTTATATACAATTTGTATACACAAACCTTCAAAATAACAAATATCTAACCCCAAAACAATATGCGCCACGCTTTATATATTTCAATTTATGTCACACAGTATGTTCCGAGTTCAAAACAAAAACCTGTAAGTATCTGTTGCCTATATCAAGTACTACCAACTTGTAGAATGAAATCTCCTCTACAACATACTAAAAGATCAATTACAAAATATCGATTTAAAAATCGATTATCTTATTTAGTAAACTGCACCGAATGCCAAGTGAATTTCGTTCCGTTAGGTTTCTACTATGGTCAAGTAGAAATATCTTGCGATCTATGACACACAGAACGATTTCTAAACTACGGATAGAAAGAGAAAGATGTGATCTACAGAACAGTGTTTTGTTCGACCTGTTCGACAGAAAAATAGATTTGTAATCATATGAGAAAAAATGGCGTCGCTTTTACTAAAATCAGCTCACTTCAAATCTTTGACGTTACGTATCAAAAATATGGGAACTTCAGCAATTTTTTTAATATTATTTATAACTTTTGTGGCATTTTTTATGCATGATTATGTATCTACGGAACATTAGCTTTCCAACACTTTTTTTTTTATTGCGATAGGACGATTCTAAGTGGGCGAAATGTTGAATTGCAAAATACATGTTTTACAGCCAACTTGTCCAGGAGAATGGGTACGATTTCGAGTCTTTAACAGTTGGAGGGTTAAAAGAGTGGCTTATATTAAGATTACTCTTTTAATTTATCTGGACTGTTTGTAATTCATGTGCTTGTAACTACATTGTAACTTGATGAATGATCAAGTTTCCACTGTATGTGTATTTTTAAGTTCTAAGTTTGATGTTGTACCTATTTTTTGTTAATAAATGTTTTTGTATAACATATCAAATTATTGTTTCTACAGGTGGCTTTGTTCTCTGCATGGGATTAACTGCAATTGCCTTCATTTCTTTCAAGTTCTACAAAGCCAGAACTGAAAGGAACTATCATACTCTCTGAAGGATAATTTGCTAATCGACCAACCCAAATAAGAGGTAGTTGCTGTAGAATGTATACCAGAAGGAAAAAAGACTGGATTAAAAAAAAAAAATCTTTTTTTAATGGGGTTGGTCTTTGTGCCATTTTAGAATTTTGAATTATTTACTACCCAAAATATAGCATTTTTGAATAAATACAAAATGCAATATTATCCTTTTATAACTTAAAAACATTTTAATTTAAGAGATCACAAGGTTTTATCAATGTTTTGATTTAATCTAAATCTATATATGTTTTAAATAGTGTCTGACTAAATTACTACTCCCTTAAAAAAACAAAATGTCAAACTTTGTGGTCTTAGACTTTAAAAAAAAACAAAAAAACAAAGAGCTTCGTAGTTAAGCTGCTTTATACATAACTTTAAAAAGTTAAATCACTTCAATTTCACTAATTTCAATATTAACTGATGACATTTTATACTAGGCTATTCAATTTTAATGTCATTGGAACTAAAACTTTTAATTGTATATTATAAATTGTAAAATTTTTTTCCAAAATAAGAATTTACAGGTTGTATTGCACGAATTTAATACATTCGAGATATGTTACCTTTGAATGATGCACTTTAAAGCAATTGATTATATATTAGCAAATTTTTGATGTGTCACATTTTATTCTAATTGTTAACTCTGTTATTGTACAATACGGCCTTAAATTAAACTTTGTTTTGCATTTGAATGTTTAAAGAAAAACATATTTTTATAATAGAAAAGTAGAAATTAAAACAAATGTTCTAAATATTTCATGTTTTGATATGAAATGTTTACAAACATTTTTTCTTTCAATAGAAAGTGATAGTTAAAAAAAAAAAAAAATTGGATTTGATTTTCATTAACATTCAAACTTTACAATGTTTTTAGAATAAGTGATCATATGTAATATCTAAATGAAATAGTAATAGCCTACTTAAATCTGTTTCAACTACTCGCTGTGGCTTTTCTACTTGTTTTCTTAGAGTGTATTTGAATTTGAATATGTTAACCATGCTTGTCGATCCGTCCGATTGTTACACGAAAATAAAATCAACTTGTAATTTTAGTTTAGTGAAAATGGTTCTAAAGTTGTAACGGTCCTGTCAGACGAAGCATGGTTTGATCTTTGTTTTAGTTTAGTATGGTAAAAGTCTGATTTAGAATTATTCAATACCAAAATGTTTAGTTTCTGTTGACAAATAAATTTTGTGAATAAATTGTTTATAAAAGATTTAGGGTACAAGGAATTTGAATGTAATTTGAAACAATATTTTATTTTTTTAATGTTACAATTTGTCTTACATAGTTAAAAACAAAATATTGTTTTAATCTTCATTATATTTCATTGTATTTGTTATATATACAGCATGGTCGAGAGGAAAAGGACAATAATTTGTAACTATTTTCAAATAAAATAGTTTAAAGTCAAAATAAACAAAATAGTTGGAATAAAAAAAAAAAAAATTTCTATCTGTTTATGTATTTTATTAAAATTTAAATAAGAGTCAGGAGAAATGTAAAAGGATTGCACTGATTTTGAAGGACTGTTCTAGTTTTAGGGGAGTTTTTGTAGGACATTCCAAGATCTTTAGTGGAGGACTGTTTAGATGCTTAGTGACAATACATTGTCTGTTAACAAGCTTAAATTAAGTGTGGTTTATTATTTGATTTTTTGGTAATATTCAGTTGTAACTTTAGTTATAAATAGTTAGTTTTTGTTTTGTATTCCAATGTAAATTGGGGAGGGTTTCATTTTACTTAGTAAAAATCCGCGAAATTGGGTGGCACAGACATTGCGGATAACAAAAATCACGGATAATCTGCAAAAATGCTAAAAATAAAGGGAAAATAATTTTAAAAAATAGTTTTGACATAAAATGACATTAATATTCTTTACATAATACACAATATAAACTTATAAATTACATACAGTAAAAACATTTTAATGTACATTTTACATGATATAAAAAAGTGTAATAAAGAAGATGTTCTTGTAGTAAAACAAAAGAACAATATAGGAAACACCTTACGCTACTCTAGTACAGTACTGCAATTTTTTAAACCTGACGATTTTTCAAAAAATTCAAACATTGTTTTTGTTTCTTACTGAGAAAACACCGTCTTTTGATTCTTGACTGAACTTTTCTTAGCATCAGTTATTCAGCTAACTGTGTGTCATTGTAAAGTCGTGCGTGCAGGTATGTTCCTTCTTCCTCTTCACTTATACTTTGCTCTTCGTTTGCCTCTCTTGCTTTGTGTGCTATTTCTTGGCCCGTTAGTCGGTCGAATCCTGACTCAATAGAGTCACATTTCAACCATTATAGACAGTAAGCTTATCTCTACTGCACAACTTTGTTATCATAGTTTTACTGGTTGTTACCCGTACTAAACAGCTAAAGAGAACCATAAAATTTGTTTACTTATATTTTCCACAAGACTCGTGGATAATTTACAATACACTGTCTTTACAATACATTACCAGTACATTATAATTACTATAACTTACACTATGGATAATAATATTAAGTAGAATATTAATAATATGAATATCATCTTTTGTGATAGACATTCTCGAAAAATTGAAACAATGATTTTACAGTGGTTATTAGAATGCTTGTAAAAACACTGTCTTTTTAATTTTTTCTTTAACTCTACTCAAGAGTGGATTAAGATATGAGATCTAAATTTGACACCGATATAAATGTGTATCAGAAAGGGAGTAGCTTAACTTTAGAGAAGCTATAAATTTAAAAAATAATAATAGAAGGTAACAAGATCATAGAAAAATATTATACACAATTACTATAAAATAGTGTATTTATTGATATCTCAGATCTATGATAAACAAATGAAAAATCATATATTTATTGTTAAAAGAGCAAACAAAATTAATTGTCTTTTGTTATGTAACATTAACTGTTTTAGAGATATTTAAACTTTTAAATTACTGTCATTTTGAAATTGTTGTTTAAAAATTTGGTAGATCAGTGCGAAATTGATTTAAAAAGGAAAACTTTCTATTTTATAGTATTTATTGGAACTACTGTGTTTGTTTATTTTGACCTCTTTAATATCTTTTCCTCTTGGACCACCCTATACGTATATTTCTTTGCAAAGAGTTTATTAGGTGTGCTTGTATTTATGGGATAGCAATAAATTTAAAGAAATAATTGCATATAACAACCAAAATCTGACAAAGTATTCACAACACTAAATCCCTGTTGTAATTAATTTTGAATTTTACATTTTAAATCTCATCTATTTTATAAGTTTTGATAAATACCTACTATTATGTACCTTTTATTTTAGTGAATAATTTTAGTTAATTTTTTTACCAAATTCACTACAATTTAGTTAAATATTATTCATTTTACTTATTAACGTTCTTGTTATCCTTAATCTGTTAAGTAATAAATGTATGTAGTGAAATAATAAAAACAAATGAAAAAAAGTAAAAATACAAGAGGTTGAATTTGGTTGTTTTGGCGAAGGTGTTATGTTATAGGGAATTTGTATTGAATATATTGTAATGTGTGCGTTTAAACAGTTTTGATTTCATTACATTTGTTTTTGCACATTGGGGTTTCTTTAGCGTCTTCTTGAATTTTTCAACATGTGCTGCATACAGTATATCAAACAACATAAGGTATATAACTAGCTATTGTAAATGTGTTAATCAAATTTTATTATGTAATAAATTAGAGAAAGTACTGGTTTAAATTTTATTTTTGCCTGTTTCTAAATAATTTATTAAAGACAAATTTTTGTTTTATTAATGTTATTTTTATTGAGATATGTAATTCGAATTTCTAAATACAATATTTCATTAGATTCCAGCTGATTGTGTGTGGAAGGAATTGTGGAAATTGATAGGTTTGAAAAGGCTGCATCGGAAACGTCATCTGCTCATGTGCCCCAGACCTATTTGTCTAGCTATATAGATATTAGACAGTCAGGGAGGTTTCAAAGCCGTGGATTGAGGTCAAAGATAGTCTGAATTGTTTCATAATCACATCATGGCTGAAGAGGCCTAACAATGTAATGCTTTGCTGGGATTATTGGGAATGAATGTGCAGATGTCCCGACTAATAAATAGTCTCAAACGTAACTCAAGTCATTCAATAGTATATTCAAGAAGCTGGTTATGCAAATTATCAGGAATTGGGCTTGGAAAGAGTGACAAATGATATTAGCTGGACAACTACTGAGTAAACATGTGGCCCACCCTTGGAAACGCCAGAGCCTGATCTTCATACGTTAATCCCTTGATAGGACTTCATAGTCCCTTGGATCTCTGACAAATGGAGAGACAATCTGTCAAGATAATCCTATCAAGAAGATTCTAAACTTTATGAAACTAACGGGTCATCCTGGGGATGTCTAGAGGGTATCAAATCATCTATTATTCTTTCTGAAGCATAATAAGCCCTTGTGGTTGACATACTTTTGAGAAGGATGAAAGAAACATTGGAAGTCAGTTTTCAAAGGAAGACTGGTCACATAGTTGTGGATAATACCTATACTGTTTAAACTTGAACATTAGTCCATCTCCTATTGTAAAAATGAAGTGGACTCTATTCTAAGATATGTTTTCCTGAATCCAGCAATTAAGAAGATTAGGGGGTGATGAAGGACGGACATAAAGTATCTTGAGTTCTCTCACAGTGGCGGTATATAATGGTCATTGGGATTGACCGATATTGGAAGCTTGTAAATACTTTAATTGGTTTTCTTACAAGTCAGTGTAATGTATATTACAATTTATTGTAAAGGGGTGTTCATATGTAGGCTAACAGTTGATATAAATAATTTTTCATAAAAATGTTACAAATCTAATTTTAATAATAGATTATCTACAATTGTAAAAATAAATAATATGATCTGGGAAATATTGAACTTTGTAAATGTTCAAACTGACGTTCATCATGATTAACACAATTTTTAGCCTTTCTTAAACAAAGCTACACACATGATAGAAAGAACTTGTCCATTGTAGATGTCATGAAGTGCATCAAAGTTGAATTGTTTCTTGTTTTGTGTGCATGGGTTCCGAGAAAAAAAAAACTTGACTAATCCCTCAGAAGATAATTAGGGCAGTCAATGGGACCATAATGACCAATCCGTTTAAACTCCCGATTCAGTCATTCTCACAGAAGTGTTATAGTAGGGTATGGTGCCATCTTGTTAAAAAAGAAGTCTTGTTGAAAATAACATAATTTGTCACAGTGAGTTTAATTTGAGGGATAACAGTGTTCTTTAACATGTTTTTGTACACTACCATTGATCATGCCATAAAAAAGCACTAGCAGGTACCCAAACATAATCCTGGCTGGTTCCCGTCTAACTTGAAACAAGCTTCATCAGACCACAAGACCTTCAAGACTCCCTTTCCTTATCTCTGTTTATTTAACACAATTTCACAATCCTGGAAATGCTGGTCCTGGGTCATTTTTTAACAAACCATGTCGTGCGCAATTTAATTTAAAAACAATAATGTTGGAGCCTCTATAAGGATTTTAAGATTTCAAATTGTATTTGTGATTTCTAAGGGCTTTTTGTAAATTGGAAATCTGGATGGTTTCACTTTCATTATTTCTTCAGGATTGTCTTTAATTCCTTAAAACTAGATATTCAGGCAATAACAACCTAATAAGGGTGTTAAAAATTAAAATAAGACCATTATGCGGTTGTTTATCTGTTTATAATAATCTTGTTAGATACTTTGGTTTTCATATGTTTTGTGTTCAAAAATTAAATGGTGCATACAAATTGGAGATTGTACTATGGAAATCCGATCTGGTTCATGATCTTGGTGTGCCTCACATTGAACATGTTTGTAATAAGGATATACAAATGCTAGTGTTTATCAGGAAGCAGAGAGTTGAATATTAGAGAACATGAGTATTCTCGGCTTTGCACTATGCTTATGTTAGAAGTGTTGTAGATTATGTCTCTGTAATTTGGAAATCTTACAATTAACTACCTTAAAATTAAAAAAAAAAAAAAAAATGCGTCCGGAAACATTGAATATTTCAAAATGGTCCAAGTGATTAGAAACAATATGAAGATTTATGAACTAAATAGAAGTTTCAAACCGCAAGTAAAAATTTATAGTTTTGAGTAGGTATAATAAAAAGTTCTGCGATGAATGTGATGGTAATATATTTTTATATTAATATTTTTCCTGATATTTTACCAAAATTTTATTGACAATCAATAAAACCATACCTATATAAAACCCCATACCTCTATTAAACCATCCAGAGTTGTTCTGGTCGTGATGATGCTATCCATAGTGTAAAAATATAAAAATACAAAGGGGGTTTAAGTTAAACTACTTTTGTAACATAATTACCTCACATTGGTGTGACAATTGAAAGAATTTAAATAAAAAGGGGTTTAAAACTGAACTGTACATATACTAATTGCCACACATTGATGCGATAATTGTAAAAATATAAAAATAAGGGCTTTGTATTTAACATTAATTTATTTATTAAAAAAAAAAAGAAAATAGTTTGCTCGACTTATGGGCGCCAGGTAGCGTTAGCTTACCAATTTTGACAAGTTAAAAATGGAATTAAATTTATAGTTTCTCGAGGTCAAAGGTTCTTTTCAAGAGGTACTTTGCAATAGGTGATAGAAGAAAGATTCGAAGTATTGTTATGCTGAAATTGTTAATAAAATATTTATTAGATCAACATATCATGTTATAAATAGCGTCAAAAGCATAAATGATAATTAGTATACTATTGTTAAATACTGGTTTAAAAAAATCTTTTATCTGAATTCATTTCTTTTAATTTAAATCAAAATTAAGTTTTATGAATTTCATATTTTACGTTTTAAATGTTGCAAAAAAAGAAATTTAGTCATTAAAAAAAAAGTAATGTTCCATGTCTCTGAAGGAGACTTAATTATGTATATAAAAAATTAGTTATCTTGAATTTATCCTAAAAAGAATATAAAAACAAGCATACATATACAAAAAGTAGTCTAGTCGTAATATACATCTTTAACATAATAAATTGTTTATGTCTATACCACGACATCTGCACATAAAAAAAAAAAAAAATCCATAGTGATGAACCCTGATGTCCTGTGACTCGTAGGTTGTCTCCAAACCGCTGTTCTTCCAATGCTCATTGCTCGTACAGATACACAATTATATAAAAGTCCTTTTAAAAATGATTTAACGAAATGTTCATTATTTAAAAAAATGTTCTGTCTTATCAAGTAAGTATTCAAACATCGGAACACGACAGTTCTCCAAATTGTTCTAAAGAAAATAATCTCTAATAACTCGCACAGCAGTCTTATTTATTTTAATAATTCTTTGTCCAATAAGACTAATGTAAAAGCAAGAATGTTCATTTAAAATGTTTATACTCTTAGTTCTATCACCAAACACATGTTCAAATTGTCACTTTCTTTGTTCTCACTAAATTTACGTTTTGCATTAACACTGCATTGTTCACAAAAATCCTCTCGAAAATATGTCTATCCATTTTAGACGCCAGCTTCCAACTCTTTACAAACACATCTTAACCCCTTAAACGTTCCTGTCCAACTTTTTAAAACATGCATATCACGTTGTTTCACACCCATCCTTTTACAAAAAATACGTCTGACCAGGTCAGATACCTTCTTCCAACTGGTTAAAATACATTGTCTTAAATTAAAAAATTTCTTTTAACACAAACTGGATATGTCTGACTCTTATCAGATATCGTACAACTGGGAAAATATTTACACTACATTTCTAAAAAAAAATGTTTTAACAAAATAATATGTCTGCCTAGGTCAGAGACCTGCTTTCAACTGAACTCTTTCCCTCGCTTCCAAACTAAGCGTCTATCTATATCAGTTCTACCAATGACTACATAAATACTATAAGACACGACATAGGATAGGGAAATAGTCTACGCTTTACGGGTGCTCTTCGTCACAAGTTTGACACACAGCTATCAGAAAGCGCTAGCAGCAGGTGCTTGACTGTACGCATCCCACTTGGTTGAGACTGTACAACTGTTGACCTCTCTCTCACAAACCTTCTCACCTACTTCCGTCAGCATAGTCAGTGTTGTCAGTTCGTACGCTGAGATAAGCGATTCTCGACCTTCCCTCGCATCTCTGGTCCCATATGTGGCAACAGTGCGTTTTCTCTTACCCGCCTGAAACATTGTTTGACCGTAGAGCCACCTAGCGCCAGTCACATCAACTTTAGCAGAGCGACAGCTCCACACCCTAGCGGATGTTGGACAACTCAAGAATAAGCGTAGAATATTTAACATGGCCATGTCGTGTCTTATAGTATTTATGTAGTCATTGGTTCTACTAACACAGCAAAAAATTGTTAATTACACTCATTCACACATTTATTATTATGTTATACCAAAATATTAATTGTAAATTCATATTAAACCTATTTATTTTACAATATTGTCTTCTTGGATGTCTTTTCTTTACAGCTTTTAATTTAATTTACAACACTTCCCCCATGTGCCAACAACCAATCAGAATCTTTGACCTACATGTGCTAGGTCCAATCACATGTCTTCCTTTAATTCAAATATTCCACAGTATTACAATAGTAGCAAAAATATGAAGCCAAATAATTTGAATAAAGCAGAACTACTTTTGACTGTTTTATAGAGTTATGTAATATTTTATTGACTTTGCTAGAGTTGAGTTTTTTTGCAAATTAATTATTTATGAAATAAATTTATAAAATACAAAGCCAAACCCCACTCCTAAGTATTCATTTTGAATAAAATTACTCAACCAAAATTTACAAAGGCTAACATAATAATTATTAAAGACAAAAAAAAAAAAATTAAATAAGTAATGTCAACTACCATGAGTTCAATATTGGAAGAACTAAACTATGAGGCTCTACTTTGGCGTCTCTTTTGAGAAGTGTAATTTTAAGTGCTATATGAGTTGTAATTATACATATTGTCTGAAGTGAGCTTCATCAAGTTATCACTTTTCTTTAAAAATGATATAAACATCAACAAATATTACATCATGATGAATACAATAGGATTAGTTAGGATTTATCTGTACACAATAACCTTGATAGATAACTGACAGTTATAAAAAAGACAATTTACTAACATATGGTAAAAAATAATCATATAAGGCAGAAAAGTATTAATAGTATAGTAAAATCATATTGGAAAAATAAATTTTTTCATTCATCCAAAAATTAGAAAACCAAAAAGTAAGAAAACAAATATTTGTTACCATCTCTCTTAAAAATGTAAGTTTTGGAGTTATCCAAAAAAATAAAAATGAACTGTAGCCTTAAAAATGTTTAATATCTTAAAATCAGCCAAAGTACCTTTGATAAACCTTTGGTGAAAAATAAAGATAAACCACCCAAATCATTGTATCCCTAGCATTAACCCTAGATTACTTTTCTTTGTTCATTGTTACGTGATCACTTTTCATTCGTAAATTTTATTACATTCTGTTTTTATTTTTATTATTATTTTTTAAACTTTACTTGTGTTGACTATTTTTTATATTAAATCCTTTATTGTTTTTAAGTGTTTATAAAAATATTTAACAATGAATTCCTACATATTTTAACTGTAAAAAAAAATTCTTTTACCACCACTGCAAGTACGTTTAAAAAAAATTAATTAATCTGAAAAAAATATAAATATTCTTTTATTGGAAAAATTAATCGGATATTCATAAAAACATCATTTATAAGTGTTTAATTTATATAAAAAGAGAAAAATGATTTACAATAAGTTCATTAGGTAGAATGCCAAAAATACCAAAATTAGAGTCCTGTCTTCACTGAGAATCACATTCCTTGCAGTGATTAATATACACTTAGTAGCTAAATCAAACACTTTGAACTCTAAAATCACTATTTACACAATAAACTATTTACAACACTAAAAACTAACAATATAAAAACAATAATTTACAAAAAAATATTCAAACATTTAATAGTTAAAACATTCGCAAACACTATTCTTTCGTAAAATATATGACGCGAGCTTGATTACGGTAATAACGGTTCAACCTTGAGCTTAGCCGAAGAGACACTGGCCTCTATTCACAATGGTGGAAAGGTAAACAAAAAGACAGAGCGTGTCCGTCTTTTGTCTACGAGTTCTCCGAAATTACAAAGGGCGGGTCGTAATTTTTACGAATGAGTAGTGTTCTAGGGTTAAAAAAAATGTTGAAGTATCATCATTGTACTAATCCAGCACCATCATATCATTTTAAATGTAGTACTGTACAAGTAGATCCTCCAAATGTAATGCCCAAAAGTTAGTTTCTTAGGCCTGTAGGAAATGTTAAATTGTATTGGTAGATTATGTGGTATTTTCCAGTAAGGTGAAATTGTTTAAAACAATTTGTTACTCAAGTTTTCTGAACTTCATAATTGTCTATGACAATTTATTGTAGAGTTTTGTGTCCGGAAACCACCTGTAAAGTCTGTCATTTCAATATTTGGTGAATGAAATCGAAACAACAGAAACATTGTTTAGAGGAGGATGTCCACAACTGCCCGAATGGACAGTGCAGGATGTGGGAAACATGTTGTTTGGCCTCACTAAGTAGGTCCTG
Organism: Aphrophora alni; assembly: GCA_963513935.1. Classification (NCBI taxonomy): domain Eukaryota; kingdom Metazoa; phylum Arthropoda; class Insecta; order Hemiptera; family Aphrophoridae; genus Aphrophora; species Aphrophora alni. Next base: position 82,721,971 of record OY740769.1, read on the forward strand.
TACATAAACTGTCACAGGAAATGAGGATTTCCAGAAGCACGTATCAATGAACTACAAAAGAAGTAAAGTTGCATACAAGTAATATCTCTTTATAAATATAAACAGTTGATATATTGTTTGGTTGTTAATAAAGGTGTATGTTATAAAATGTAACAGTTTTTGAAGTAAACAATACATTTGGTACTTGCAATCAAATACAATTACTTATTAGATATTTCACATATCACTGCTACTGTTGTGCAACAATTGCAAGCTTCTGATAAACAGAACATAATTTATTCCTCTAATTGGTTACAACAATTAGTCAATGCACACCCAGTAATCCTTGACTATATGCGGCTCACAGACAAAGGATGGGTCTATTTAAACTTGTAATGGGCTGATTTTCAACCTCAAAAAGGGACCTCAAAAAATACTACAAAAATGATGTGGTCGAATTTAACCACTGCACATGCACTCTGTCAAAAAGTATATAAAGACATGGAGAGCAAGGCAGAAAACACTCCAGGTTGAGCATCCACTGAGTGAAAATTGAGATATGTTCATAGAAGTTTTGTTTCGACACATTGGGTACGATTGCTTGTGATTTGAATATTCAGCCTCCTTGCACCTCGCTGGAGAATATGCAGCCCCCTCACTCCCAGCTGGAGAATATTCAACCTCCCCAATCATAGCTGGAGAATATTCAGCCTCCCCGCTCTCTGCTGGAGAATATTCAGCCACCTTATTCCCCGCTGGAGAATATTCAACCTCCCTATTCCTAGCTGGAGAATATTCAGCCTCCTTGCTCCTAGTTGGAGAATATTCAGCCTCCCTGTTCCTAGCTGGAGAATATTCAGCCTCCCCAATCCTATTTGGAGAAAATTCATCCTCCTTGATCCTAGATGGAGGATATTCAGAATCCCCGCTACCCGCTGGAGAATTATCAGCTCCCCATTTCTAGCTGGAGAATATTCAGCCTCCTCGCTCCTTGCTGGAGAATATTCAGCCTCCCCGTTCCTAACTGGAGAATATTCAGCCTCTACATTCCTAGCTGGAGAATATACAGCCTCCCCGTTCCTAGCTGGAGAATATTCAGCATCCTCGCTCCTAGTCGGAGAATATTCAACCTTTTCCTTGCCATGGGCCCATAGATAAGGCAGGCCGTTTACGATAGGATAGTTTTCAATAGCCTCATTCTTTTTCATCTGAAACCGGGATGATTAGTAGCTATAGGGTTAGAAACTATTTCACCCACAACCTCTCTAGAAAGGACCTTTTGGCCATGATGAACTATTAAAGGCAGAATATAAACCTCTGGTTTGCTCCTGAACACCCTGAAACTGAGCCAAAAACCTATCCATATCTTGCCGGACCCCTGGAACGTATCCCATTCCAGCTAGAGCGAATCTGAAAAGAAAATAATAATTTCAGACTGTTATTACGTGAGAAAAAAATTGTCACATACTGTAGAGTGAGTTCACAAAATACCTGGTTATGGGTTAGTCATAATCTTTACATCATCCAATAGAGACTGCTTCATGATGTTAAAATTGGTGTATGGTGTGCTTTAATTTGATACCACATTAATGGTCTTATCTTTTATGAAACAACAGTGGATATTGTAGTTTACATGGGAATTTTCAATGAGTTTGTAAATCAGTTGGATGATGAGGAACTCTGTACTGGTTATTTTCACCAGGATAGTGCTAACTTGTCACATTTTCAATGTCAGCATGGCAGAAATTGAGTCATTTCCAAGGGATTTTAACCACCAAGGTTACCTGACCTTACCTCACCAGATTTCACAGTGTATCTCAAGAAGCCACTGACTCTCATACAACTAAAAAACAACATTCTGCAGGAATTTGATACTATGGCTCGCGGTATGTTGGCAGAAATCTTGCATAACATGGAGAAGAGTGAGCAGGCATGCCTTGATGCTAATAGATGATTTCCAACACTTGTGATGTCAGTGAGTGGGACATCACACTTCTCACACACCAAGGTATGTTACGTAGCAAATTTTATTTAATTATGATAATTACTTCAATTTCTATAACAAATATATCTTAATATAAAACTCTCCTCCTAATGTTGACTATTCAGATTTAAATTTAGTAGATTAAGCTCGGAAATTATAAATTTTGGGTTATTATTTTTTTTTGGATAAAAGATCGGAGTTGGTGTTTAGACAAATTAATGAAAAATTTGTGCATAAAATGGTTTTAAATGTTTACCATTTTGTCATTGTAAAACAGTTTTACTTGATAAAAAAATAATAACTTGTTCTAGATACATTGAACACACTGTGTTCCGAATTTGAACAAAATTTGACCAAAATTTCAACTCTTTGTATATATAAGTTTTTTTTTTAAACCACTTAAATGTTAGTGGTCAATATAACTACACTTTTAATTCTCTAGGGGAAAAACAAACTGTGATCATGACAGTTTAAAAATAAATATTTCAGTACAATGTTAAAATAAACTTTCATCATTATAATTTCTCTATTATATACAAAAAAAATTATTTCATTGACGTAAAACTTAAATTAACTTTAATAAAAATATAGGACTAAAATTATTTAACTCTAAACATGATAAGGATATTCAGTAAAGATAAACTGCCTTAGTCTAGTAATTAAGCCAAGTTGTGTAATCAAAAGTTATACTCGTAGCTGTTCAAGTAACTGTAGGCCTACTATCTACAGATAATGTTTCTGTGATTAATAACAAAAGGTTAATTATTTATCAATGAGTTCAAATAAAATTAATTCATTGAGTGTAAACTGTGTGTCATTTATATTTTATGTCTTAAAATGTAAGTATTTAAAACAATATATATATTATTATTTTTTGACTTGATGTGAAGTTATTACATCTAACATTAAAGATGTTGAAGTAACTATATATCTACTATCTGCAGATAATGTTTCTGTGATTAATAACAAACGGTCCATTATTTATCAATGAGTTCAGTGAAATTAAGTTAGTGAGTCTAAACTGTGCATCATTTATATTTTGTAACTTAAAATGTAATTATTTATAACAATACAGTATTTTACTTTTTCACTTGGTGTAGAAAGTTTTTTATAAGTAAAAAAAAAAAAATGCACACTGTTAGTCCACTTGAGTCTAAAATTTACAAAATGTCTGTTAGTAGTAGTTTATCAGAAATAAATTGATTGATTTTATTTAGAATTGGTTTCTCAGAGTTTTATGGTTTAAGATTTGGCTTCAAATTTGTATACAGGTTTGAAACATGTTGTTTAACATGCCTACTAAAAAATGAATTTTTTTTTTTACAAAATTAACGAAAGATAAATTTTATTCTAAGTTATTAATACTTACTCTGTATTGTGACTTATTTTGTAACATATGTTGCACGTTTCAGAACGTACAAAATATATCATACAAAATTATACAAAAAAAAGCATACAAAATTATATCATGTCCGTTTTGGAATTATAACAGTTTTGTGAAAAATTAAATTTTTTTTTAAAGTTTGTTTAACTATGTTTTAAATCTAAATTCACAATTTGAACTTTATATCTAAATTTTTTCCATGTAAATTGTATTTTTAAAGAAAAATCAACATTCTTTTAACAAACAAAGCATTTACGGCAAATATTCTTCGAAAGTTTTTATTTATTTATAATTTAAACCATCTTAACATGTATATTGAGTGGGCATAAAGTCTCCCTCCCACCTTTTCTCACAGTCTTCTTCATATTGATTTCGGACTAAATGAAGTTTGTATATAATTACTTGTGCTACATTTTATGATCTGTTAAAATGTTCTGCTGCCATCTAAATCAGCCATATTGTATTTGAGTCAATTGTTAAAAATGGAGTTTTGATACATATTTAACGTTGTTTTTCAACCCTGAAATGTGGAAAATTAAGGGGAAGGGGATGAGAATTTATGGCCACTCTGTATATTTAGGATAGGATAAAAGGCTATTTAGGATATCGGAATGGCTAATATTTCACCTTCTAATTAAGTATGACCAATTATATTAAAGATTTTTACTAAATAAACCTACAGGGTGTTTTATAAATTTGCTACCATGTACATACAGACAAAGTGTTAAAAAGACTACAAAAAAATAATAAAGTGAAATTTTTCTTAAATGGGAAGATATTGTTATTTTTGATATTGTGGTAGTTCTAATGATGATATGTCAACAAAATTTTAGTTTATTTTGTAATAGGGTACATTTTTGGTTATAAAGACTTAGTCTTATTAGAGAAGAAGTTTGACTGAAGGCAGTAAATAAGGAATGTATTCTGTTATAGAATAGAATAATAATAATAATAATGGATAGAGTTAAATAAAAATACAAATAAATAAAGAAGGTAATTAGTACTAAATGGTCAGAGAGATCTGTTGAAAGTATGTTAATTAAACGTATATAATATAAGATAAATATGGCAACAGTGTAGATGTGCATAAAACTGAGAAATGTGGCATCAGTGTATTGTGTGTAGAGAAGGGGACAGGAAAAAGCTGAAGAAATTAGACAATAAGTTGTTTTCTTAGTGATCAGATATGCAATGGAATAAGTTATTTTTGAATAAATGAGAAATCAGACAATAAGTGATTTTCTCGGAGATGAGACATAAAATTAAATAAGTTATTTTTTAGAGAGATAAATAACTACAGAGTTATTTTTTAGTAGATGAGATGTGAACTCAAAAGAGGACATGTGAGTTGAACAAAGAAATAGTTTGAGTTGAGGGTAAATTTTAAGTGTATTGCAGACTTTAGCTTCAGTGTTAGCATGCTTGGTATGACATGTTCATATTATTTTTCATATAGACCTAAACATAAAAATAGCTGGAACTTTCAGTCTATTAATAAATTTTGGATAGAATATTTGCAGAGATATCACGTGGATTCAAATAAGGGGATAATGTGTTTTAAAAAATAATGATATTAAACTTTAATAAAAAACATTCATGAGTTCATTATATTAGATTTGATTAAAAAAAAAAAAAAAAAAAAAAAAATTGGTTAATAAAAGAAATTTGCTCATATTAGAATATTGTAAGTTTTGAGAATATTGCAGATTCATGTATGAAAGATTTTTATTTTTGAATTAGGTTGCACCACAAAATTAATTTTAAATGGAGTATGTGTGAATTATAAAATATGATGTTATATAAAAATGTAATATTTTGTGTTTTTCCAGGAAATATTTTAACTTGTATTCAATCTATACGTTCAATCTGTACATTTCAGAAATTAGATTCTGTATTTTTTATTTGAAATTCTCCAGAGAATTCTCTGTTAGAACTTATGACCCAATTAAAAAATTTTCTATGCTCTTTTTAAGAATTTTTTATTTTATTTTTGTAATAAATATTACAAAAATGTGCCCAACTTTTAAATATTACAACTAGCACAAAAACATATTCATTAAAACATTACAATTTACCTATGAATAAGATGAATATTTATGCTTTTAAAGTTGTTTGTTTAGTATTCAGTATTTAAAAAATTTAATGCAAGATAAAGAAGTCATGCTACCAATACATAAATGTAAAACAAAATAATCTATTATTTTAATGTTTTTGTTTTTGGTGGGGCTTACATAATGAATTTGAGTACATTGTTTTGCCACTCCTAGTATTGTGTTAAATACTATTTCCCATTTTAAAAACTATTTACGTGCTCTTCTTTTATGTATAGACTTCGTCTTCTTTTATGATTAGTCGGCTCGTATTGCAATGTTATTTACGTAGTAGTTTTGGCAAATGGAGTTCACTTGAAATGCGTCATTAGAAGTTGAGATGATGCTTAGATTGAGTGACAGAAAAATGTATTTAAATCAAAAATAATCTAGATATATTCTAATTTATAAAATTTCAAAAATACTATTTAGTTTGTAATCAGCAACTTGACATGCCTTTTGAATTGTTTAACTATAATATAATTTTTAATATTTAAAAATGAAGAAAATAAAATGTATTAAATATATTGTTTCTTAAATCCCATGAACTTGTATACACATGTATGAATAATTTTGTCAATTTTGTTATAGGAATCCATCTTTAAAAGTGACTTCTCCACCCACATGGTTGAATAAGTCATTTTGTAAAAGTGCTATACTTGGTGACATAGAAGTGGAATCTTTTGATGTATATCTAGCACTTCCGCCAGGGAGCAACTATATTTCTGATGTCTTCAGAGTTTCAGTTACATATACAGATCCCAAGCTATGTAAACAAAAAATATCATTGTTTGTAAAATCTCCAAACCCAAAAGCAGCTCAATACACAGCAGAAATGGGTGTAGTTATAACGGAAAATAACTTTTATTCATATGTCTTACCTCTGTTTAATAAGTTATATAGAGGTATACCATTTATACCAAAATACTACTACAGCCTCGAAAATTATAATATTTTTGCTATTGAAGATTTATCTGAAAGTGGGTATGTCTTGGCCAATCGAGATGGTTTCATTGATTATAACCACTGTGCTGAGTGTATTAAAGTTATAGCAAAATTTCATGCAGTGTCTGTTGTAGTAGAGGAACAGAATCCTTCAGTTACAGAGGAAGCAGGATCCAGAGGTTACTTTTGTAATTTAAATTTAAGAAAAATAGTTGATGCTTGTTTATTAGTATTAGCAAATGAAGTTGAATTTTTTCCTGAGTTAAAACATTATGCGACAAAGCTTCGTAATTATAATGTAAAAATTTGGGATCTGATGAAAAATACAGCAAGAAAAAAAATAGGACGAATTAATGTTTTGAATCATGGCGATGCTTGGATTAACAACTTTATGTTCAAATATGGAAGTAACAATGAAATAATTGATGTTAAACTAATTGACTTTCAAATACTCAATTTTGGTTCTCCTGGTTATGATTTACAAATGTTTTTAACATCAGCTCCTAATTTAGACGTACGTGAAAACAGATTAGATGACCTTCTTACTCTTTATTTAGATATTTTCAACAGGACATTGGAAGATTGTGGTAGTTTACAAAAATTAACTTCTGAGGAACTGTATGAAGAGTTTTCAAATGCTGATTGTGTTGGTATATTTACAGTTGCTGTTACTATGCTACTTACGTTAGTTGAACCAAAAAATTCTGAAAATTCATGTGAAGAGGAAGAATTTTGTTTAGACAATGTTTATTCTGTTGAAAAGCATCCGTATATACATTTTATAAAAAGAACTGAGAGATACAGGAAAGTTTTACCTGTGGTATTGGACTATTTTGATAAGAGAGGGTTGTTTAGTGATAGTTAAAAATAAATAAATCACTAGAGCACTGTGGTGATTATATATGAACAAGGAAAAACCCCAAACCACAAAATAACACAACTACACAAAACTGTATAATGCGTTTATATTACCTATTATAATTACTGTACCTATTATATTACCTAGGTAATATAAATGCATTATACAGTTTTTGTGTAGTTGTGTTATTTTGTGGTTTGGTGTTTTTCCTTGTTCATAGTTAAAAATATTTTATTTATTTTAAAAATGAATATTACAAAATTAGTGTAATACTAGTATATATAAAACTAGTGTCAAATTGAAATTAACATAGAGATTCTTTAATTGTCATAAAAAATAAAATCATATACGATAAGGATAAAATAAGCACTAAGCTACAGTTTCAAAAATAATGTAGCTTAGTGCTTATTTTATCCTTATTATGGAGTTTCAACAAGTAGTTACTGCTGTTACAGTTAAATTCATATACAATATATTATATTATTATTATTATAGTAAATTTGTGATATAAACATTATAGTTATTTCAATATTCCTTTTGGAAATCCTCTCTTATAACGCTACAGAATGTTTATTGTTACTTTCCATTACCATAAAAAGACACCATTTTTAACTACTTTTTAAATAATTTTTTTAATAACTGCTTTAAAGCCAGTAAATGTTTGACCGATTTTATGTTAATTTGGTATATACAGTACATTTGTTAACCAGAATAATTAGTGAGTAAATGGGTTGATTAAAAATATATAGAAATGGGGTTTTCTAGAATAACATATTTTATCTTTAGTGCTACAATCTCATAAATTTTAAATTTATGAATCTTTGATATTTGTATCCAATGATATCCAAATATATTTTTTGTGATAAAAAAGTATTATTATAGCATAGCCTCAAAAATAGAAAACAGCAATAATAGGTAGGCTTATAAGCCAAAAGTTTTGATCAATTTTATTAAAATTTAGAAAATATGGTAGGTTTTACTACCTTATTGTATTTATTCAGAAAGAAAGGTCAGAAAATTTCAAAAGTGTTTTTTAATATTGTTCCTCCTTATTTTTTATTTCTAAATGAGCCTATAATACAGTGAGTTTTGAAAAGGACTCTACAACCTTAAAAAGTATGTAGAAATTTATTCAGATAACTTTCAGAGTTGGTTGAGGTGTCATTTTAGAGTTTTACTTATGTAGTATCATAGTTTTAAATGCAATCTCCAAAAACGCCACCACCATAAAAAGGTCACTTCCACTGGTGCTGAATGTGTTAGTTGTGTATTATATTTTTATAAAACGAAGTCCACAACTACAGTTCAAGGGAATTTTTGTATCCAGTAAAGGAGCCTTCAAAGTAGGTCTATTATTTACTGTTCATACCAAAGTTTTATTAAGACTGGTTGTTCTGTACTCTATGACAAAGCACTAGGTCGTCTATGACTTCCTGATATGGAACGAATCAGCCAGAGCTTTACCTATAGCCCCAAGCTATTAATGTGCCTCGTGAGCCGGTCATACCTCACCCGGCAGTTTGGTGTGTACTACGTCAACGTTTGCAAAACTTAGGCCAGTAGATTGGTTGTGTAAGGCCAATTGGATTGCTGCCTTGCTCATCAGTTTGCTCTCAATTTTATCTTCCGGTGTTTTATTAAAGATCGAATGATCTACCTTTACCTGCTGATCTCCCCAAGTTGAGAAACCAAATGTACTGCTGCAGAAGTGACACCTGATGTAGTGGCTCAAGTATGGTAATAAAGTAACTTCAGGTAGGATGTCTGCCACATCACAAATGAATATCACATCAAACAAAAATTTCTGATTAATGAAAAGCTTAATGAGTTTTGTTTTAAAATGATACATCAACAGATTCTGTCAGTTATTTGAATAAATTTTAACATGCTTTTAAAGTTGTGATTTTTTTTGAAATACTGTACTCTGTATAATGGTTCATTTTGGGCAGCATGACTGTCTGTACCATATTAAGGTCGAGGGTGATAAATGAGCTAACATAAGAAAAGAAATAATTGGCAACTTATCAGCGTATCAGCTTGATATTTCCTGGATATTTTTATATTTCATGGTTTCCTCAAAGAGTGAAGTTAGTAACGATAAGTACAATTATCTATTTTAAATATTGATCCTTTATTTCAGCATCATGGCTTTTCATGGATTAACTTCATCCAAACTAAAAATGAGTGTTTAATGTAGCTTTCAATGTTGTCTTAAACTTTCTTTCTATTTTTAAAGGTTTTGTTATAATTGAAGAATTCTTAAAATAAATCTTTAAATTGTCCAATAAACGTGCTAAATTATTAGTTTTATTCTCAACTAATAGTTAAAGACACATTAATCAATTACAATTTGATAATTAAGTTCTAATAAAAATTATTATTCAAGTTTCTTCTTAATGTTTACAAATTATGAAAATCAGATTAATGTTTATAGTAGTTAATATTATATACATTCCATTTTCACAACACTGTCTCTCTTCTGTTTGGCAGAAATTTTACCATTAGTGATGGGTGTTATTTTCATATCTGTGATTTAGTAATGGATGTAAAAAATGATAACTAACAGTTGTTACTGGATTAATCAGTTATATTGTCTTAAACAAACACTGAAACACAACTAACACTTTTGGTGGAATAGCTTATAAATTACCCATTTAGTAGTTCAATGTTTTGTGATAATGTGCATAAAAAACCTTTAAATAAATAATGCTTTCTTTAACCAAATAATGAATATGGTAGTGACGAACTTTTTAAAGGAAATAATTGACTTGAACTTAATAATAAAATAATAGAACTTTCTGATTCTATGAGTGTGGTAGAAAATAACAAACACAGCCTCTTTGGTCAGGGTGGTATGTGAAATCGGAGGAAATATATTTTGTATTGTTGATAGTTCTTTAAAATTTTTAATTCAATTACATTAAAATAAATTCAATTTTACAGCCGATTAGATGCAGTGTAGTTTCAATTTTTAGAGGCCCAAAAACATAAAAACCAAAGTTTGATATTAACTTAACTCGTCACCACAAACACAAAAAACTTTATAGCAAAACTATTAGTACCGGTACCAATTTTTATAAAATCAAATTAGATGTTTTGAGTTAGGGGTGTTACATTCAAATTTTTAGTTATTGAAAAATGTCTTGAAATTTGGTCAAAATCAGTCCACTCCTTTAAGCTATATAGGTATGCCCTATAAACAGACAGACAGAAATAATTCCAAAGCCACTTGTTTTTATTTTAAAACTGATATTTCCTTGATAAGCTAACATCGATTTTTTTCCCCTATTAGAAAACTTTGTATAGACTACAAATATATGAGAAAATAAAAGATCTCAAATTCCATCACAGTGCCTTAAAAAGGAAAAACAAATACTAAGAAACATTTTACAACTTTGATTTTTACAAATTTTTAGGGGAACAACTTCATAAAAACCAATGTCAAATGGAAGTTAACACTAAAAAATATAACAATTATTGAACAGATTTTCCAATAAATAAAATTAAAATTTTAGATAAAAAGAAAATGATATCTAGAAAAATATAAATAATTCATTGCAAAACATTTGTACTGAGTCACTGCCTCGGATAATCTACAAAAATATTGACAAATCTAAATATAACTAATGTAAAAATTTAAAAATAATATAATGTTGAATTTTAGGATTTACCTCTCATCTAGCAGAATATGGCAAAACTAATTATGATTGAATACAGAACTTGCTAGTTGTTTCTGTAGAGGAACCCACCAGAATAGACCCTTTTTAAGGCCAGCAGGATCTTGTCTAACTCACAAGAGTGAGGAAGACTTAGTGCACACCCTCACAGACTCCTCAACCTCTAATGACTCAACTAAATACCGGAAGGTATATTAGTGGAAGATGAAGGCACACATTTCGATTGACTCAGACAAGGAGGGCAACATGAAGAAAGGTAGAGAGGAGAATTAAGTTATCCTGGACTGAGGGTAACTTACCATTGAAGAGTCAACCAGTCTGGCAGAGCTAAAGGCTCTACTACTAGTGGATCTAGCCAACACCCAATACAGTGCAAGAAGCTTGTGCTGGGACCTTTGAAACATTTCTCCATCTGGTGAACCAAGACCTTCTATTATATTCAATTTAAGCATGTCAGCTACTGAGGCTTTTTGCGCTCCCAAAGATGATGTAGACCTCCAAAACATCACCCTATAGATCAGCAAGCAAGATCTGCAAATTTAAGGATCTTCTATAAGGTTGTTTTTGGGAATTGTTTGGCCTTTCTCTTTCTCTCTCTCTCTCTCTCTCTCTCTCTCTCTCTCTCTCTCTCTCTCTCTCTCTCTCTCTCTCTCTCTCTCTCTCTCTCTCTCTCTCTCTCTCTCTCTCTCTCTCTCTCTTTCTCTCTCTCTCTTTCTCTCTCTCTCTCGACTACTGCAGTTCAAAAAGTAGGTGTTTTGCAGTCTCATTGTGCATTCCACATTTTTTGCACGGAGGTTCTGCTGTGAACTTTCCTATCCTGTGTAGATGTTTTCTGAAGTGGCCATTTCCTGTGGTCCACTCTACCACTTATCTAATATTGCACTGACTTAACTTAGTAAGATTTAATGCAATTTTACAGAGGGGGCAAGAAGTATAAGTTTACTTATTCTTAGTTATGAGATGTCCTTCCATCTCTTCCAATACTTTTTGTCAGTCCAAGTATTAATGGTATGCATAGCCTCTTTTTAGAAATCTTACAGAATGGTTCTGATGTTGTGAATTTTGCTGTGATGCTCTATTGGCCAGCATATCAGAGTTCTCATTCCCACTGATCCCAGCATGTCTTGACACCCATCAAAAAGTAAAGTTGTTACATCCACCCAGTTGTAAAAGGGTCTTAAAACACTCACATACTAGCTTTGACATAGATTCTTTTGAATCTAGTGTTTTAAGGTTATCTGACTGTTGCTATAGATGCAAATTTCCTTATCCCTATACCCATTATTATTATTATAAATAGCGGTGGGTTTTACCCTCTAGACTCTAGACACTTCAGCCTATGAGATTTTTTCTGTACTTCTGTAATTCATAACTAGCTTATTTCTATTCTTTTGGTTAGGGTCAGGATTTTCCTAGCTAGGTTACTTGTTGCTTCAATCTGGGCTGAAGATTAGTTGTCTTCTATGTCCTAATGTTTTACATTTTCGAAGTATATGCTCTGCAGTTTCTAGGTGCTGATTATATAGTCTGGATTTCAAGTTTCCCATGGCATTAAGATACTCCAATAATACTTCAAATTAATCAATAATGAACAGTAATTAATCGGTTTGTTCTGGAAAACCAACAGCATTAAACATAAAAAGTTAGAACTCTTTCGCTATATGCAAATTAATAACTATAAAATAGGTTTACTCACAGAAACCCACTTAAAGCCAAAAGACAAACCCTGCTTCAAAATTTCGATGTTTACTGCATTGATAGACAAGATAGTCTATTGTCTATGTGTGTGATATTCGTACAGTCATAGCAATCACATATAACATACAAGTAGGTTCCAAAAAAACACTAAATAGCTTTTGTGTAACCATAGCTCATAGCTTGGGGAGTGAAAGTGAACGTATACTAGTGCAAACGATGCACGATAACAACACACCTCTACTCTTAGGGAACAAAAACATATATTGGGCGGATCAAGTTGATGATCTAGGGGTCACTCTGGATAAAAAACTGACATGGTCAGCCCACATTAACTACTCTCTTAAAAGAGTAAATATAAAATTCTTCCATTTGTATCCATTGCTAAACAAAACCAGTTCTCTCACATTGAGAACGGCCACCATGTTATATAAGTAACTACTCATGAGTATATTAACATATGCAGCTCCCATCTGGGGACATCCCAGACTATAACTATTCTAAAACAAAGTTTTGAGAATAGTGAATAATGCAATAATATGCACCAAACTTAGAATAATACAAAAAGACTTGAATGTATCATAATATCACATATATTATCTAAACTAATTAACTCACTTGGAAGATACAAAACAACATCTGATAAACACAGATGACCGCTCTCCCTAACCCATGACAGACCACCTACTGGCCCTGTAATGTCCATCACATTCTTATTACGGTACTGTGGCCTTTTCCTAATTGTTATGCTTATCAGATTTGTTTTCAGAAGAAGTAGGGGCAATGTAGTGCATGAGACAAGACTTTCAGTTGTCCAGTAGAAGATATTGCTTACAACACCTTGTTACAGGCACAGCTATCACCACATGATTGCATGCAGCAAAAAGATGATGGATGGAGTAAAATTCTAAATTAAAATAACAAACAAGGTATATGTAAGGTAATCCTCTCCTTCATCTACACAACACACCAACCAGGGATCCTGCATGATCTGTCTGGACTCTGTCCCAGTTAGGGATTTTCCTCGCTCTTCATGCGGTACATAAAGTTCTGCTCTTTGCTCTTTTCCACTATATTATCTTCTCGACATGTCCATGGAAAGAGCTTACCAGCTTGGTACATGAAAAACTTTTCCTGAATCCTTGTCCTACATGATAGGGGTACTAATAGGAAAGTGGTTATTTTGTGTTAGTAAAATCTATATTTATTTATAAGAAAATTAAGATCTTAAAATAAGGGTATGCCGTTTAAATTGATCTCTTATGATTATGAAAGCTATATTAGAATATAAAAATCAAGGACACATGTTTGAAAGTTGATATTTTTAATTAGAGATTTATTGACATTTGGTACAAAGATTGATAACAAAAAAAAGTATTTTAAGGTTAGGTGCCTGTTGAATGAAAGTACAAATGACAGGCACCTTTTCTTAAACTTTTGTAAAAATGTTGGTTTCAAGTATTGCATAAAAGGAATTACACATTTTTAACTATAGTTAATACAAGTTAATTATTAAAATTTGTTTACCATTTATAATTTTGCATACATCTATCAATTTTCCTATAATTTAGCCTTTTAGGTTGAATCATTTATTAAAAGAATTTATATTTTTTAAGAAGTTTTATTTGCTTTGTGGATACAGTATGTAAAATGGTTCTTTTGGTGAAATAATGATGAATTGTAGACACAAAGAAAGATATTTTTGTAATATTAAATATTTCTTAATTACTTTAATTGCGGTGATAAAAATGTCTATTTATGAAAAATGGTTTCACCTGTAAAATGAAGATACAATATGCAGTATAGCACTCAGTGGTGGCTCATACAATTGGGGGGGGGGGGGTTCACATTGGAAACCAGGATGATAAGACATTATGTTTGATGAAATATATTTTATTTTTACCATCCATCTCTAAGTTTTTACAAAAAAAGAAGAACTTGTTTAAATTAAATTAAAATTATTGAGCAATTTGGGTTAAAGTTAAAGATACTAACTGCTAAAACCCTACCACTGAAGGTTGCTGTATATCAAAACTGAAAACATTAGATTTGCCTCACTTCCGACTGTACTGCTAGAAATGATAAAATGTAATGTCTTAAGTTCAGAAGATAAGTTGGCTTGTCTTTGATGTTATGATTTATGCTTTTGTTCAGTGAAAACTGAAAAGCCTTTGTGGAAAACATTAATATTAATGTTCAGGAAGTTGATGTTTGACTGATGTTTTCAGGCAAGAGTTTAAAATATCCCACTACAATAAGAATCTTCTGAATTGTGGTAAGAAATATTTGTGTTTTACTGGGACAGCTATACATGATGATTTGTATTTGCATGGATTATGAAGTATATGTCTACTGTAAGCATGATCATTGTAAAATTACAGAGTGAGAAACAATACCAGGTGGACACCTATTGAGTAAATTTTAAAGTGAGGATATAGCCTGCAAGAAGAAACATGATGCTGACCATGCAGCCTTTGAAAACAGGATTCCCTGTTCCTCCTCTCACGTCCATCTACTTGTTAATCAGCTCGTAAGGCAATACACTGCACAACTATGTGCAAAATTATCCTTAAGGTAGACGATCGGGGACAGAGAGTTACTATGCATTATAGAATAATACTTTACATTAGACTTAAGAATAAATAATCAGTTATTTACTTATTATTTTAAAGAGATAATATATTTCTTTTTATAATTTTTTTATTTAGGGTTTATGTTTTCCAAAGAAGTAGGTTAGGTTAGGTTAGATTACATTACATTTTGTGGAACAGGCCACTATCGTATGGATAATTTATCATTATTATATTTCTTAATATAATTTTGTTTTAAAAGTTCTTACAAACAATAAAAAAGTTAAAAATTATCATTCACCTTTATTTCAATTCTGTTACTTAATTAATTAATTAATCTCTAATACGTTTTACATAATGAATCTTCATTGTTTGACTTACAACCATAGTACACTGTTTTAAAATAACATAACAAAATTTAATTTTTCCATGCTCTCAGGTTCACTTTACCATGGAATGGTCGTGTTTCCAAGTTCTATTAGGTTATTTTAATATTTGTATTATAAATAAATGTACAGGTATTTACTTGACAAGAAAAGAATTATCATAGACTGCAGCTTGCAGCAAGCATTAAGTGCAACAGAATAATTATTGTTATTGTTGTTGGTAAAATAAAATTTAATTATTAGGGTACTGTTGTGGAACTATGTTCCAGTAGAAAGGAATAAATTGAGAAAGTTGGTGCTAAATATTACTTTAAACTGTCATGTGACTAGTAAGTTTGACTAATTAAAAATAATTAAAACAAAAAAATCATTTAATTAAAATACTTTTAAAAGAAGAAAGTAGATATAGAAGATGAAAATAATTATTGAGGGTTTAAAAATTTTTGTGGAGGTTCAAAATACAAAATTCTAAATTTTGCTTTGTTGTGATAACTAGATCACCTAAAGAAGGTGAAAAAAACATGACAATTGGTTTAGCCTATTCGGTTCTATAGACAATAGGCCTACACCCAGTTATCCATACATTTCAAATGAGGTTAATGGACTTAGTCTTAGATTAAACAAAAAGTTGAAAGAAAATGTTTTATACAAAATTTGAAGATGTGAAAATAATATGTTAACATTTTGTTACACAAATGTTGCAACTAAATATTAAGTAGTTACAAGAGCACAATACACCTTGGTTGAAGTGCAGGGGTGAAGTGAAGGGGCCGCGAGTTCAACTCCCCCAATAAAATCTACAGGTAAATCAATGGCATGATAATAAAATACAGTATAATAAATAACATAGAGTTCAAGCTTTTTGTCTGCATTAAATTATCCCAATAATAAAAAAATAGATTATTAATATTTACATCAGTTATACAAATATTGAAATCCAAGTTGTGGCATTCACATTCACTCAAACCTACATGGAGTAATATTTAAATGCAGTATGTTGTAGTAGTATAACTGAACTTTGGAATGTCATTAGGAATATAACAATCTACAAAACTAATTCACTGTTCCTTCACAATGGATCTGGTGCTGTCTTTGCATAACCTAACTTTTGTAAAACTCGCTTAATTTCTTTATATACTGTTGGGTCCTCTATAGTTCCTGGAATCTAGAAAAAAGAAAGAAAAGTGATTATTCAAATATAATAAAAGCAATGAATAGCAGAGGGTTTGTATGGTTAGATTGTACCTGAACCTAGCATGAGTAAATTACTGGTATAGGTTTTTTGAATGAAAGCTTAAGATTAATTGAAAATAATGGTGTCTTAATATTGTACAAACATTCACTCATGCACAAGACGTATTAAGTAATAAAGTATTGACAAACTATTTATGGAAGAATAAGAATAAATTTTCAACCCATTTTTACTGTTTTTCAATGTATACACGCAATACTACTTTTCAACATACTTTCTATCATTGTTGAGGCACTTGTCAGATGCTATTGTTGAACAGCACAACAGGTGTAATATTTATCATAGAAAGATGCTGCCTGCAATATAACCACAAAGTAAAATTCTAATATCTATGTAGTGCCGGTGACCAGTAAGGATTTCAAATATTGAAACATAAGAAAATCAGTTGTTGCAAGATCGTTCATTTTGCTTCTGCTCTGTTTATAGTAAATTTTTTAAATGTGTGCTGCAATCAAACACCCAGCCGCTTGTGAAGTACAGTTAGTTATACGATTTTTGTTGGCAAAAAACAGTAAACCTATTGAAATTTATCGGCAACTTTGTGAAGTTTATGGTAAAGATGTGATGACTAAAGGTGGAGTGAGGACTTGGTGTATAATGTTTAAAGATGGCCGCATGAACATTCATGGTGAAGATTAAAGTGGTTGACCAAACATTGTGACAGATGAACTGGTTGGTAAAATCAATGACAAGATTCATGAAATTGCCGTTCCACAATAACAGAGCTGTCATTTGTGTTTTCTCAAATTTCACGGAGCCTATTGCACGAAGTTGTGACCTAGATATTAGGCTACCATAAGTTTTGTGTCAGATTGGTTCCCAAAACTTTATCAGAGGATCACGAAACTCAACGGATGGCAGCATTAGAAAACTTCCTTCAGCCTTACAACAAAGGCAGTGATTCCCTTCTTAATCGCATAGCGACTGGTTACGAGATGTGCGTTAAGCATCTAACTTGTGAAATAAAAAGAGTTCTTGCAATGGAAATAAACCAGTTCATTAAGAAAACCAAGAATTGGCAAACTTTTTCAACAAGAAAACTCAGGCAGCAAGTTTTTATGACATTGGAATTTGCAAACTTGTTCATCGCTATGATAAGTGGATCAATTTGAATGGTGAATATGTAGAAAAGTAGAATGTATGTATGGAGAGTGTAGGTTAAAGGTGTATAATAAAGATAAAAAAAATTACTTAGGTTTTTTAAATTCCAAAACATGAATTACTTCCTGAATATACCTCATAGATTGTATCATGCAACTTCTTCAGTGTTTCACAATACACCTGTGTAACCATAAAGC
The DNA here is from genome assembly GCA_963513935.1 of Aphrophora alni. Classification (NCBI taxonomy): domain Eukaryota; kingdom Metazoa; phylum Arthropoda; class Insecta; order Hemiptera; family Aphrophoridae; genus Aphrophora; species Aphrophora alni. The sequence continues at coordinate 82,740,090 of OY740769.1, forward strand.
AAAAAGTTCAAAAGTAAAACTCGTCTGTCTAAAACACTGTGCACATGATCTTAGTAGTGGGGCACATGATTCTACAGGTCAACTCATCGCTTTACTCACTGAATTGTGTTGAAAGGCCTATGCACTTTGTAAGCATCTTCACTGACCAGCATCATGCAATGGTATTCCTAACACTGCAGTTTTTCAAACACAATTTTATGAAAACAATTATGAATGTAAAATTTGGGGAAATACAGGAAAAGTGATAGAATGATGAGCCATCTATTCTATCAAATCTTCTCTTCAACTGCACATATCAAATCTTCATTCAGCAAAGACGATTATTGTCTACTCCTTTCATCATTGTGAGTATTTTTAAGTTATAACCATTGCCATATCATTAAATCACTCATTGAATGTTCTCCATAAATTCTAAAAAATTGATGGTGAATATCTACCGTTTTAATATTCCTTGCTTTCATGAAAATGGTCACAGACCACATTTCACATACATCTGGCATTACGATTTTTCATTTTTTTGGGGTTATGTTAGATTGTTAGTCTTTCTCCACTAGAATCTAAAATGATATAATGTGGAAAATTTGACTTGACAAGAATTCCAATTAGATCATCTCTAGAGAGCTTATGAAATGTATGAAGACCTTTTGATCAGCACCTCTAAAGACTCATTCAAGGATATTGAATCTCCATCGTCTGCTGTCATAAGCAGACCTAATGGTTTACATAAAGTGATCCTGATAGTAAATTAGGAGTATAAAACAATATAATAACACAGCAGCTGTGAAGCCCTGTGGTGGGTACGCAGGTTAAATATTTCTCATTATAAAAAATAAATGCTGACAAATAGATTTTCAATTTTTGATGTTTGGTAAATACAATTTTATGTATCAGAGTATTTTTTATCTGTGTATAATGGAGGTATTCTAATTTAGCAAGATTTCTTCATTTGTTTTCCCTTGATATATGCTTGAGAATGTAAATCTGAATAAAAAAAATGAAAAAAAAAGTTTAAAGGCATTTCCTTATAAATGATACCATAATAAAATATATATTTGCTTGACTGTATTAAAACAAATTAACCACAATATGACTTTGTCCTCTAAAACCTTCAGTCCACAACTACATAATGTAGTTCCCGCCACTAGAGGTGTCAGAAACCTTTAGTACTTAAGAATAAATTAACCTTAGCAGGAGGTTTAGTTTTCAAAGCATCAATGGTTAACATTTCACGATTGTTAATGAATACTTAAAAATTAAATAATGATAAAATTTTTTTAATGATATGTTATTAAAAAAAAGTAGAGAGATAAGATTAGGTGGATGATGCATGAAATATTTCACTTGATTCATCCATGTTTGTAATAAAAAAAAATCAAAAACCTATTAATTAATTAAAGAGTTTTATATTTGAATTAAACCAAACTACTTTCATTTATTGTTTTATAAAATGTGTAAAAAAGTTTTTCGACATTTACCTGGATCTGTAGGTTTCGAGCAAGATCGGATATGGATTTACGAGCAGTTTTTCCAGATCTAGTACGTGGTAGTCCTGACACAGCTGCAGATAACCGAAAGGCAGCTATTGGCCCAATTAATTCTCGTACCCGTCTTATTAGGTCTCTACATACTTTTTCTTCTTTATGTTCACATCCTTAAAATAAAATTTATTAATTTAATTAATTATATTCATGTCAATTTGATGTTAAGCATTGCAATTAATAAATTGGGTTATTATATACAATCAAATAAATATATTAGTGCGTTATAATCTATAATGGTTCTTTTGAACAAAATTAAATTAATACACCTATGCAATTGAAACATTATTTACAGTCAAATCAAATGATTATAACATAATTTTAAGAGAACCACTTCTTAAGAGATCAGAACACTCAAAAGACAAACAAAACAAACATTTGCAAAAAAAACCTGATGAACAATTTCTGTTTTTTAAATTAGAATACTTTTGAGATATTATGTATTTGTGATATGAAGTGATTATTATGATTGTATTCATGATTATTATTATATGTATGAGGTGATTCACGAAGATATGCAGAAACTTCGGGAGCTCATTCTCCATGTAAAAGTAAAGAAAAAAGTTATATAAACATAGGTCTGGAAATTCTTCGTTAACGAATTACGGCTAGCGAAAGATTTTGCCCAGAATTTTGTATCCTGGGTTAAATAAGGGCCTCCTGGAATTCTGGGAAGGTATATTAAAAGGAAAATTCAATAGTTTCTTATGATTTTTGACCTGATAAATTGAATAAAACAGGTCCCAGAACTGTAAGTTAAGAAGTTTTTGTGAAAACCAGTGTATAATTTAAAAAATGGAGGGAAAAAAAAACACATTTTTTTTACATTTGGCCAACAATAACTTTATTATTTTACCAATAAACAGATCAAATTTTACAATAAAAATTGTAGAAAATTTAATTCTGAACAAAATGGTGCAAATAAGTTATACAGAAAGTGAATAGATGTTCGATGAAATTCATTTTTATTTAAAACAGTGCAAAGTAAAATCAAACAGAAAAACCTTAATCTAAACCTATTCAATAAAATTACAGTAAATTCTCAAAAGTGTCTCTATCAACTTCAATGCATTTTCTGCTCGTTTATGGATCGTTCTTGTTGCTTTTCATAGTTCAAAAGGGCTTACCTTTAACTTCGTAAAAGCTTCATTAATACGGGCAAGTAGCACCTTACGGGAATTTACTTCGACCTCGTAAACATTTTCTTCATCTATCCCCATATGTAAAAATCCAATGGCGTATGATCTGGTGACCTGGGTGGCCAGTGTATAGGACCTCCACGACCGATCCATTTATTTGGGAACTGTTGATTTATATAGGTGAAAACAATATTAAAAATGTGGCGATGCGCCATCATGTTGGACGTACATGTTGCATTGCAAGAGGAACATCTTCAAGCAATGTCGGTAATTCTTATTGAAGAAACTGTAAGTACGCTTGACCCAATCAGCTGGTCATTAATACCACACCATATATTAATACTAAATCGCTGTTGAAAGTTACGTTCAATTGTTGCATGAGGGTTCTGTTAGGAATAAGTTAATATTAGGTTAATATTAGGTTATATTAGGAAGAACTCATATTCACAAAGCTTAGAATGATCCAACTATTGTGAAACAGTTAAAAAAATGTTGAAATGCTTGTCTTGCAACTGAACTAGGACAACAGAGAGAACTAAAGGTATATAAGCTATCAGCGTGATTTGGAGGGGGTCTTTTCCATCTTCTGGAGCTCTTGATGATACCGGCAGGTCGATTGCCGTGGTGCAGGAATTTGGCTCAGGAATTCTACTCAACAGACAGTAAGCAAGCATTTCTATATATGTATGTAAAGTCACCAGTTAGAAGATTTATAATTTCTTTCATTTAAAGAATAATGATAGTTGGAATACTTCTGAGTTTTGAGTAATTAATTTGAGTAATTGATTTGAGTAATTAATTTGAGTAATTAATTTGTATAATAAATACTTCGTTCGAATATTATTTTGTCTTATTGTTTCAATTAGATTCTTATTATCATGTTGCATTAAAATATCGTATTGATGTATTAGGGAAGTAGACGTAAGCTTAATGTCAATGATAAAGAGCTAATAAAATATTGAACCACTGATTTGATAATTTATTGAAACTGAGAACCCAGGCATATTTTAAGGGCCGTTCATAACAGTTCACTTCTTGCCCGTATTAATGAAGCTTTTACAGAGTTAAAAGCCCTTTGGAAAAGCAACACGAATCCTTAAACGAGCAGAAAAATTCATTGAAGTTGAGGGAGACACTTTTGAGAATTTACTGTAATTTTATTGAATAGGTTTAGATTAAGGTTTTTCTGTTTTAATTTAATTTGCACTATTTTAAATAAAAATAAATTTAATCGAACATTTATTCACTTTCTGTATTCATCTTATTTACACCGTTTTGTTCAGAATTAAATTTTCTACAATTTTTGTTGTAAAATTTGATCTGTTTATTAGTAAGATAACAAAGTTATTGTTGACCAAATGTAAAAAAAATGTGTTTTTTGCCTCCAATTTTTGAATTTTACACAGGTTTTCTCAAAAATTACTTAACTTATAGTTCTGGGACCTGTTTTATTCAATTTGTCAGGTCAAAAACCATAATAAACAATTGAATTTGCCTTTTAATTTACATTCCCAGAATTCCAGGAGGCTTTTATTTAACCCAGTTTACATAATTCTGGGCAAAATCTTTCGCTAGCCGTAACTTGCTAACGAAGCATTTCCGGTGGACCTATGTTTATATAACTTTTTCTTCTTTACTTTTACATGTAGAATGGAGCTTCCGAAGTTTCTGCATAGCTTCATGAATCACACTGTATAAAGAGATAGTTTAAAGTCACATTTTAAAATTATTTAAATCAATATTGTTTTGATCACCTCTGTTCAATTTACACTCTTTTAATCTATCTACAGTAGTTAAATGTGGATTCTACAACAATCCCTGACATTTCTTACCTTTCTATCATTGAATGATTGTACATCTTGTTCTGCAATATACATTTTTTCTTTTATTTACCCTGTATAAAAAGTATGGTGTAAATTTGGTAATTTAAAAAAATGTTGACCTTTGTCGTTAACTGATCTTCATGTTTTATGACCTCAAGACATCAATATAACAATTTTCAAAATGAAGTTATTGTACATACATAAGCACGATAGCACACACAAAATTAATATTGGAATATGAAATCTGGTATAGGATACTATTATAGTGTGCTTATATAGGACCCTATTAAAATTCAGAAAAATCGAATTGAAAGTGTCAAAATGGTGACCATTTTAAACAGTTTTTGTAAATCTTGTGGATTATTTAATTTATAATATACTAAGTCAGATAAAAATTATCAGATTTCAATTCTGAATGTAATGGTGACAACCCTGTCTCTTAAGGATGACAAATAGTGTAGTTATTAAAAAAATGTAATTTTGAACTCTGAGCTTCCAAGGAAATGTGGTAATGATATAGTTATGACAACAGGCAGGGCCAAGACACTACTGGAGACTTTTAAAATACATGTCAAGAAAGTAGTGATATGTATAATTTTACAAGGTTCAAAAACCTGTGTTACAACTGTTTAAAAACACACACTAATGGATAAGAGCCCTTGTTCTACCAAAACAAATTAACATTTTCAACAAAGGCCAAGAAATTAACTTGGGTATTACGTTTAGAGGATCTGCTTGTATTATTATTTATTTAGTTCATAACTTTTTGTTTGTTACACATGAAACATGTGACATGTCATGGATTACATAAATATCTTATATAATAGTTGGTACTAAAATAAAATGTAAATGGACATAAGATAACACATACCTAGGTATACCTACAATTTTGACAAAACAATACAGCAAATTAAAATATTTATAAACAATAAGCTCTCCCCGACACCTGCAAACTAAGTTTAGTTACTTCTGTAAAGGTAGTCTTCAACAGAGTAAAAAGCTTTTTCTATAAGGTAGCACCTAAGTGAACTCTTAAAACTCTGGATAAAACCTATGTTTTTCATATTTTCTGGAAGTACGTTGAACAACTTTATACCAGAATAGTAAATTCCGCGTTAAAAAATTTATGCCTGTGGACAGGATATAGAAGAAGTTTTTGACGGATAGGATATTCATGGTGGTGCTGATTGATCTCAAATATATTGTTATTGCTCTTAAAGAAAATTAAAGTTTCATTCATAAATATAAATACAAGGGAAAGTAAATATTATGCTTTTTTTTTTAAAAGGTATACAAGTATACAAGATTGATTAAAATTTAGATGGAACATAAGGATACAATTCTTTTTTGTAAACAGAATATTTTGATTGATTTAACTGAGTTCCCCCAGAATGCCATCCCATATCTTAGCTGAGAACTAACATAGGCAAAATAAAAGGCTTTTATTACTTTAAAACTATGCACCAAGGAAATAAATTTGAGAGCAAAGCAAACAAACGCCAATGACACAGCTAAACCTAAACCGTGACTTTTCCAATTTAAATTTGCGTCTTAGGTAATACCCAGAAATTTAACATTATTTATGCTTTGGATTATTTCCTTACCTTTCACTACATGTAATTTAGGATTAGACTCGAGACCAAAATATATAAATTTTGTTTTGTCACGTTCAGTCTTAAGTTATTTACGCAGTACCATCTTCCACCATAGACATGGTTAACATTGCTGAATTAGCCAAATCTGTACCATTTCTGCCATCCACTGTGAAAATAGTATTGTCAGATTGTCAGCAAATATTATTGCTCTTGTAGGTCCAACATTGTGAGGGAGATCACTTACATAAATTAGGAAAAGCAAAGGTCTCAATATTGAACCCTGAGGAACACCATGAAGGACTACTTCCCATTTAGAAAGGTAAGAGCTTAGAGCTCTGTCAGTATAAAGAACTCTTTGTTTTCTCTTATAAAGATATGAACCTATCCAACCATTTGGTTTTCATGTATACAATAATATTCAAGTTTTTGTAACAAAATCGCATGATCTACACAATCAAAAGCTAGGATGAAGAAACAAGGAGTTTGGAACTCCGATCATTTTTTTAAAAAACAAACAGATCGCCTCACTCTCATCCTATTTTAAGTTTAGATTATCCATGACATATATAAAGACTTTATTAAGAGATTCCGCAATATGAATGGGTTGGTCAATTATCTCGCCACCTTTATGCAAAATTATACCACAATTTTGTTTGACATTTGATTTTCCAGTTTCAACATGGACAATATTCCACATTGCCCCTGCTTTGTTCCCAGTATTCAAAATATACCTATCATTTGACATGGTTTTTGCATCCCAAACAACTCCTTTTAAAATTTTACACTATTCCCTACAGTAAATTAATAGTTCAGCAGGGCAGTTCTGGGACTTCAAAATTTCATGTAAAGCTTCCTATGACACGAGATTTTAATGGTTTTCGCAATCCATAGAACAATATTATTAAAATGCCTGAATGGTTTGGACCTTTTTAAAGGACATGACTCTTCAAGATATCTATTAAATGTTGTAAAAAATGACTTATAGTTTTTATTATTACATTCAAGAAAGTTTCCAACTCAGAAAAACTATTTGAACCCAACCGAGAAGTGAAGAGATTCAAATTTGTCTCATTAAAAGTTGGTTTCTGCAAAAAATTAGTTTTAGGTTTACAATTTTTGTTTACATATAACAAACTGTACTGGAAGACTCTTATGGTCAGACATGCCTGGTTTTTGCATATTAATTTTTTCTGGTATAAAATTCGAAAATATAATATCAATACATGTTGAAATTTCGGAACTTATTCTGGCCGGTTGTTGAAAATTTACAACAGATTGTACGATTTAAAAAATTTCAAGAAATTCAGATGTTTCTCTGTTATCTTTAGAGATATTTATGTTGAAGTCTCCCGTTAAAATTATAAATTTATTTCTTAACCGCCTAAACAATTTTTTCAATATTACATTACATTGTATGTGGGGATAGGTAAGTACTACAATGTCACCCATTAGCATGTTTTTCTATATTTTCCACAATAAAAAAAACATAAGAAATGTATTATGAAGTAAAACAAACCATTTTTCAAGATAAACAGGCAGATTGGAATCTCTCCTTTGGTTGGTTCTGGAACACCAACCACTGCAGCATCAGCAATGTCAGGATGCGACAGAACTACGTCCTCTAATGCTGAGGTGGAAAGCCGATGTCCTGCTACATTTATTACATCATCATCTCTGGCTGTCACATATATATAACCAAATTCATCACGATAGCCAGCATCCATTGTGTCATAGTAACCCTGTAATATGTTTTGTTAAAACATAATTTGTTTAAATATCATTGATCTCATATTATATTGTTAAAAAAGTAGTTTTATGGAGCTGGAGGTTCTGCAAAGAGGTGCCTTTATTCAGCAGTTCTAATTAGGGCTAGGCCTAGACATTTTTCTAGTGTAAGTGAACAATATTTCGGCACTCCATCTACCGGGAGATTACAGGTAGAAGATAGTACAGGGTCCTCTCAGAAAAAATTGAAAATGAAGGCCTCAATAATAGAGTTTTAGGTGTATTTTGGCTTAAATGTCAGAGTTATCAGTAATCTTGTACATACTACTTAAAAAAAATCAATATACTTATTTGAAAATTTCACAAACTTGCATTTCCTATTTGCATAAAAATTCTCTGACTGTTACACTAGAACAGACTTGAAGCCATTTCAAAACAAGACAGGGCGGCATTGTTAACCACTGGATTACTAAACTGAAGCCTCACAGTTATGTACAAGTATTTATATTTAAAGGAGATAGATCCACATTTAGAGCTTGGATTTTAAGAAGGTACTGTACTTACAAGTGTTTAAGCTATCTTGTGTCATTTCTATCTAGATTTGATACAGTTATTATTGAGATAGGTGGTGGCAATAAACATTATATCTTTTTGAAAAATCAATATAAATGATATGGTTTAGTACTGTTTAATCAGAAGCATTTTTTATACATGGAAGTGACAGCAATGAACACTGTACAGTTTAGGGAAATGAATTTTTTAATGTGAGAGTTAAGTGACTTGGGCAGTTCTTGGAATACCGACAAAATTAGACACCTATAATGACATCAGAAAGCTGACAGATGTTACTAGAAGAACATAGCAGATAATTTATTTCATTTCGATATTGGAAGGCAAATACTATTTTGGAGAGTATCAGCGATCTGTAACAATTTGATTATGGAAGAATTGAATTGTCTATGAGAGCTATATCAAAGCTCGATGTCATAACTTAGCTTAAAGGAAGTAAGTGAGAGTCTAGAAAAGATGATCATGGAATCTTATGAGACATAATATGTTCATTAAACATAGAACAATTTGATGGTTGCTAGCTATGCATATAAGAGTAGAGGATTGATTAAGATTATATTAAGTGAAGTCTACAAGAGGACATTATTGGAGCAACAAGAGATATTGAAAGAATAATCAAGGGAGCAAAGTGCTAGGGAAGACATAGGGAATGTGTTGGACATACAGTCTGAGATAACACTAAAAACACATAGGATATATCAATTTGTTCTGGTTTTAAAACTATCTGGTAATGATGTATAGTTCATATTATTAATATTGTTTAATCCGAATTTTATGTTCTAGGTTTATCACTTAAAAAAAGGTACCTAGTTGATTTATACACTTGAAACATTGTGTATATTAGTTTCTATATACACGTATTAATTAAACCATATTAATCTAAATCTATTTATGTTAATATAAAGTAGAAATTGGATAAATGAGTGATTTCACAAAAAAGAAAGACAGTTTTCAGCAGTATATTGAGTATATTGTTAAACAAGACACACTGTTAAGGTAAAACAGAAAACGATGCTTTTAAATTAATTAATTTGGATAACTATAAATATAAAAAATTGTAATTGATTAAAAATGATGAAGAAGAAAAACTATTAAAAATAAATAAAGTTAAACTTACAGGATATCTAGAAAAGTAAACTTGTAGAAAACGATGTGTAGCTTTATACAGTGTTGCCATGACACCTGGAGGTAAAGGTAATTTGACGACAATACGACCTAACTCATGACAATCACATTCACTTCCATCACTGCGTAGAATGCGTACTGAAATTAAATAATATTTTAAAGATAATGAAAAAGTTATTTCATTACATCTTCTAGTATGAGATTATCACAAGTATTATAAGTGAGAATGTTTTCAAAAGTATCTTACCATCATATCCAGGAAATGGCATCCCTGAAGAATATTTGGGTGGTGAAGGACTATGTTCAAGGCCAATACAAGTAGCTGTGATTGAATGACCTGTTTCTGTTTGCCACCAGTGGTTTAAAATTGGTACCTAAAAATAAGTATATATTTTGACAGGGCTTAAAACGAATTTAAATGTTCTTAGAGTTTATTAATTGATCAATAACTATATTCTTTTTGATTTCAAGTTGACAGTGTACAAAATGGGTTGACTGCATAAATTAAATGAAAGTTTTATCACTGAAAAAGTACTACCACCACAATAACTTACACTCTGTTTTAGTAGGGAAAGTTACTGGTGTGATTAAGTTATTGTTTACATTATCTTCTTTCATAATACATACCCTCCAGTTTTACAAGGGCTGTTTGATAAGACTATGATTTGAAATAAAAAAAAGTATTCTTAAATAAAATTCATTTTTATTTTTCGACATAGTTTCCTTTTTTAGCTAGATATATTGTATAAAATGGTTATCACATTTTTTAAGTAAAAAAAAAAAAGAAAGATATATCAAACTCTATAAAATAAGAGTTGTTTGTATCAGAGATTAACTTCTTGTTTGATGTGAATAGTTTTCAACTGAGACATTGCTTCTGGTTTGCAAAAATAAAGAAGTTGAAAAAGGGGAAATAAAGTGTATATATATATATATATAAAAAAAAATTCTTAACACAATTTTAGCCATGGTAATTGCAGATGTGTAAGCTGATTCATTGTTGTTGTGGAAGAGAATATTTTTCTTTTTCAAGTTGGGTCACTTTTTATCAACTCACCATAAAATTGATACAATAAAGAGGGATAATACTGTCCATTCATCATTTTAACCTTTTTTAGATAGTTGATGAAGGTTATGCCATGCAATTAAAGAAAATTGTGGCCATGACCTATCCGGCCGATGGAACCCATTTTTGCATTCTTCGAAGAATATTACCAGGAGCAATCCACTGTTTTTACTGTACTTTTAATTCTAGAGTATTTTATTAGATCCATGTCTCGTCAACGTTTACATAAAATCACTGGAATTGCATTCCAGTGAATTTCACTGGAACTGTCATAGCATTGCTTTGAAAAAGTTTGAATGATTCCACCTTTGGTCAACTGTGAACATATCCAATCTTGTTGATAGCTTTCTCATACTCAAATTGTTCATGCAGAATATTAAAAACATGTTTGTCTAAAATATTTACCATCTTAACTGCTTCATTTATATTCACTCGATGGTCGTCCAACACAATATTATTAATGTAACATCTTTTCATTTGTGTCCTCGTTTGGATGTTTCAGGTGCTCAGCATCATTTATGCTTGTATGACCTCAACAAAATTCAGTGACCTACTTGTGAACCAACTTACTATGTGATAATGCAGAGTTTCCACAATAATTTATAGTTTTTCTTCACTTTTCTTAATGGTTTTTCAATGCATTAATAAAGTATTGGTACAAGAAATTTACTTTTTTCTATTGTAGTAAGGAGACACAAAGTTATCAGTTTTTGAACACCGTCCAATATTGTCTATTCAATCTAAATAAACTTTGTGTGTATTCTGAAATAAGATGGCAAATGTCAAAAATGAAACTTGTGATTTGAGCACCATCTCTTATTAAGTCACTAACTTATCAAACAACCCTCCTATATGTTCTGTTATATTTACTGAAAGCAATGTTTCTGTACAATGTTTTTTAGATACATAATGTTTTACTGCATTAAATACTCACTGCCAAATAATTGTGAAACGTCAAATACTTGAAGATCTATGCCACATATTCTACGTCAGTTAAACTTGAGTTTTGTAACATTTAATAAAACGTAATAGATTAGCTTTACAAAAATAACAGTAATCTAGATTACCTTAAAAACTTGTTCTGCCCATATTTTCGTTTCATGATCACAATGTTCTCCAGCCACAAACAAATGCCTTAACCTAAAATTAAAACGTAACATGTAAGAGTAATCATAAGTCTAACTGAAGTTGTGAAGACTTCTAACTTGATGTAAGTTGTTATTGTAATTTTAATAAACAATACACAAACACTACACTAACTCTTTTACACAAAAGACCAAAATATAAAAAAAATACTTTTTATCATTAGCACCCCATAAAGTTATTTGTATAAAAATGAGAATGGACCCAATTTACCCCCAAATCTGATTGGACACCAGGAAATATGAAAGAAATGCTAGGGCTATGTCTAACATTATGGTGTTGGACATGTTGAAGAAGACAAATAATGTATGCATATTTGAAGAAAGTTTATCGGAAGTCAAGAGTGAAAACTAAAAGTAGATGAAAGGGGCAAAATATGGTATACTAATTCTTCTAAGATAGATAGTGTAGTTGAAGCTGGAGTGTATAAACTTAAATATAGAGTAAACTAAGGTTTTTGAGTGATTTCCGTCAATATTTCAAGCCATGAGTAGAGCTACGGACTTTTGCTTCTACAATTAAGAAATTATTAATTGAAGATATAGAACTGAAAAAATATATTATATACTTTTAGACAGCCAAGCTGTTCTGATAGCATTAAAGTCATTTAATTTTGAATACACCCTAGTTAGAAACTGTTTTAATTTGATGAATGATCGAACAAGAGAGAATAAAGACATTCTGAAATCGGTGCCTGTCATGAACCTGCCTATTGAGAACAAAGCTGCTGATTGTGGTTTAAAAAACCCATTTATGTGCAAAACGTTTCTGTGGGGGGTCAAAAAGCCACCTGAGAAAGGTTGCGTTGTGGAGTGATAAATACAAGTCTCTCCACTGGGAGGAAACTTTAGGGTATAGAAAGAATAAACAGTTCATTTTGTTCTCCAAATCTCTAAGGCAAAAAGTATCTCTAAGCAGGCAGGATTTACAGCAACCAATAGAACACTGCTCTGTGAAATAACACCTACAAATAATGAGGTTGGTAGAATGAGTCTGTCAGCTCAGTTCCTTTGGTGTGAGATGGCAAAATACCTCTTGTACATGGGTGAGGTATTTGCTTGACAGAAACTCTGCATATTTGGATGTTAGACTTGAAGTGTTTGGAGGTTGTGATCTCAAGGTTCCATGAGTTTTCTAAGGAGCCTAAGATTCAGGGAAGATTGTTAATCTGGTCATGTAGATATTTCATAATAGACCCAGTTTGGGTCCTAGTGGAGAAAGGCAATAAGAATAGCCTTTTGACTCGAAATACCCAGGGGCTCACAATTTTTGTGAGTATGTGGGCTGGCGACCACAGGTTCCTGAGCTGAGTCTGGTCACTAATTCCATATCTATGACAGGCTCTTATCTGTCTAACCCAATTCTTCTACCCTCAACACACCTTGTTTATCCTTTCTATTTCTTCTGGTTAGTCTAACCCTAAGGTGTGAAATACCCTAGCTGAAATAGCCAATGGGATTGGTCCAATTGAGTCTTATAAAGGATAATCTGAAACATATAAGTCCACAAGGATATAGTGGACAACATTCTATAATTAGCAAAATCTATATTTCAGTAACTACTGTGGCTGTAGATGAGTTCAACATTTTTGTTTCATTATACTGATTAGTGTAGTAAAATAAGACACATAGTGTGTCTTACAGTTTAAGAAAACTAAAATATTTTTGAAGAGTAGTATATTGAAATGGGTTATCATATTATGGTGGTTAATGAATCAGCTTTCAAGGTACCATATTATATTTTAATGCTGTCAAAATTGGATAAACAAATTAATGTTTTTTTTAAATTTAAATTTAATTTAATTTAATTTTATTTTTTAGAGAAATACTACTTAAGGTAGTACTTAAGTGTACTACCTGGGAAGTTAGGGTTTTGGAAATATATCTAATACAAACTGGTTCTTGCCACCTTCGACATTGCTTTCCAAAAGAGCCCAGGCATGTCTTATCTTAGCTTTTGTTTGTATTGCAGACCAAGAGATGGTATTTGTTCATCTTCAAAAAGGGCAGTTATTTATTGTGCATTTGGGAGAATCTAAAGTATTTTTCTATTTTAAATGTTGCACTGTCTATTTGACAGACAGAAAATGGTAAATAATGTTTTTCTCTGAGCTTTCTAATTTCTTTGATTAAGTATGGTATACTTTTGTATGGTTTGTCTTACGTTTAAAAAAATCTTATTTACATATTACAAATGTGATACTTTTTTTAGTGATTTATTTTTTCCCTCAGGGGCTCACTATAAGGACATGGCATTCCAGAGGGATCTACACATTCTCATGTAATCTTGGGTTAGATAATTCCTTTTCATCTATCCTATCGTGTCTCATTTGATCAACTCCTTTTCTCTATCAACCCTGATGTTATTAGAGTATTCGAGTGCTAAGGGTCTTCATTTTATGTTTCTTATTTTTTTATAAAGTGTTGATGACCAAGAGATTTTTTATCTTTAAACAAAAAATGAAAAATAAAATGTTTTCCTCTAAGAAAAGGATATTTTTAGGTTTTTGTAGGATGAGTGTTTCATTGTTAGCCAATCTATTGGCCGCTTCATTGCACTCAAGGTAACTATTGCACTCAAGACATCCACTGAAAAGCTATATTTTCTGTATTGCCATTGACTATTAATTTATAATAGATCAGATAACTGAACTTTTTGGTGTATTTTGATTTATAATTGCTTCAAGTGCTGATTTAGAATTGATTAATGTCACAATATATAGTCTCATTATTAATTGCAATTAACACAAATGCTAATGAGGATATTAGTAGATTACTATGTAATTGACATCAATCATTTAAGTGAAATAGATTGAATTATGAAAACTCGACTTTCATAGGTGCAATAAATTCTTGATCTTATATTAAGGTAAATAAAAAGTTATCTATGAATGACCATATTTTTGGTAATGAATTGGCATTTCATGGAGCAAAAAGAATTCATGAGCTATAATGTTACTTATACAGCCCCATTATACGATGTAATTTAAGCAGATCCTCTAAATGTAATGCTCAAAAGTTGGTCTCTTGAAGCTTGAAGGAAATGTTAAATTGTATTGGTAAATCAAGGGACTTACCTTCTTAATTATAGGGTAAGTTTTTTGGAACAGTTTTTGCACAGATTTCAGAACCTTATAATTGTGTATTACTGCTTTCTTGTTGTTGGCTATGCCCTAATAAGTCTCGTAGATATGTATATATTAAATAGTCACCATTCGCTTTGCTCATTTCAGTGTAACAGCCTCTCTGAGCTGTACATATGTGACTCGCTGTGCTTATGTCGATGACAGGGCTGAGGTCGATCTTGTAACTAAACATATATTACAATTTCTTAGCAGACTAGGGTTTGAAATGAAATTTTGTGCAATAACTTTGCTATTTATCATTGTAGAGATGTGGGGTTGGTGCCGTAATATATAGAATTGAAATCTATTATTTTTTATCTAATTTGGTGTGTAATAAAGTTGAATAACACATAAGACATGACAAAAACTGTTCAAAATGGCCACCATTTTCAATTAAATTTTTTGAATTTCATAAGGGTATATTTCACCCTATACCAAATTTCATATTCCTATTTTAATTTTTGTAGCCGCTATCGTGCTTATATACAAACCACCAAAAACAACAACAGATGGGTGTGGCATGTCAAAAATGACTTTTTTAGTTTCCTATGGTCTGAAATGTAAAGATGGAGGTTAAAATTTTTCACGATTAACAAATTTACTCGATATTATGTATTCTGGGGAAGTAAAAAAAAGCTAGATTCTTAGTAAAACATTATTCCAAAAAATTCTCAAGCCTGAAAGATTTCTCCTTGGAAAAGACAATGAGTTACTAGTTCTAAAAGGAGGGGAATAAGAGTGTGTGGATTGTAATGAGCTTGTGTTGCGGGGAATGTTTCAGCTTAAGCCATACAAGAAAGTATTCTGTATATAAATTTTGATTATTTTATGATTTATTTTTAAATTTATTTGTAGCTTCTATTTAATCCTTTTTAAATTTTAAAAAAGAGATGGTTAATTAACAAATAAAAATATAATTATACAAATAAAAAAAAAATAAATAAAAAACCAACATTTTAGAAAATTTGAACATACTGTATTTACAAAAAAATATTTAAACTATATTATTGTTTAAGAGTAAAGTGTGGTTTTTTAAATAAAAGAATAAAAAATAGCTTATATAGTGTATATCTTTAATATGTGTAATAACAAGTTGTTGTAAATTTGCAAAATTGAACGAATTGTACAGAATTGCCAGCACAAAATCTCAAATCATGCAACAACCAAAGTTTAACATGTTCTGTTTTTAGTATTTATTCATCTAGTGTTTCTTTCAGCATTTAATACATGCTTCTTTACATATTTGAGCCTGAACTATCCTTGAATTATTTTAGTCTTCTATATTAACAATTCTGTTTATTTCTTAAAATAAACTCTTACGATTTAGAAGGATACTTCTTTCCAACCCTGATTTCTGGATCCTCTCGTCGGATCACTCGCAACGCAGTTGGTGCTGTCAAGATTGCATTCACTTGGTGGTCGTGAATAACCCTAAATAAAACAAATGTAATAATCAATGCACAAACTTTCTCATTAGGGTAGAAACCAAATAATATTTTTACATTCAAGATAGTTTGAAAATATAATGGTTTTTGAACAATGTCACTGTAGAGTAAATGTTTAATTTTGAATATTTGGAACAACATCTGGAATCATAATTTTCTGATAGCATCGTTGGATATTTTTGAGTTTTATACTGATATCTAAAGAATTTGGGTTTTATGAGATAGTGATCAATATTAGGGTCCTTATCAGGTGATATTTGAGCAAAATTCTTTCAAGACCATTAGTTGATTTAAATAAACTACAATGTCTGTGATTTTGGTCATTTTAGTCCAAATTCAAGAGATTATATATGTTTTGCTCTCTTAATGATCAACACAATTATATTATAACTATTATCTTTATAACTTAGGTAAAAAATAACTAAATTTTTGATCAAAAACAAATTATTTTTTGGTAATTGACTACAACATCCAGTAGTTTATGACACCAGTTATTCTTCATTATTATTTAACCCTAGAACACTACTCATTCGTAAAAATTATGACCCGCCCTTTGTAAAATTAGGAGAACTCGTAGACAAAAGACGGACACGCTCTGTCTTTTTGTTTACCTTCCTGCCATTGTGAATAGAGGCCACTGTCTCTTCGGCTAAGCTCAAAGTTGAACTGTTATTACCGTACTCAAGCTCGCGTCGTATATTTTACGAAAGAATAGTGTTTGCGAAAGTTTTAACTATTAAGTGTTTGAATATTTTTTTTTGTAAATTATTATTTTTATATTGTTAGTTTTTTAGTGTTGTAAATAGTTTATTGTGTAAATAGTGATTTTAGAGTTCAAAGTGTTTGATTTAGCTACTAATTGTATATTAATCACTGCAAGGAATGTGATTCTCAGTGAAGACAGGACTCTAATTTTGGCAATTTTTGGCATTCTACCTAATGAACTTATTGTAAATCATTTTTCTCTTTTTATATAAATTAAACACTTATAAATGATGTATTTTATGAATATCTGATTAATTTTTCCAATAAAATAATATTTATATTTTTTTCGATTTTTTTCCAGATTAATTATTTTTTTAAAACGTAATTGTAGTGGTGGTAAAAGACATTTTTTTTACAGTTAAAATATATAGGAGTTCATTGTTAAATATTTTTAAAACACTTAAAAACAATAGAGGATTTAATATAAAAAATAGTCTACACTATAGTAAAGTTTAAAAAATAATAATAAAAATAAAAACAGAAAGTAGTAAAATTTACGAATGAATAGTGATCATGTAACAATGAACTAAGAGTAGTAATCTAGGGTTAATAAATAGAAAATACTCGTCAGAAAAATATTCACAATCATAAATTTATGAGTGTTGTAATGAATTACCAAGAAATAATTTGTTTTTAAAAACTGATTACCGGTACTCAGTTATTTTTCGAACTAAAATGAAAATAATATATAATTGTGTTAGTTATTAAAGAGTAAACTGTATTTTTGAGTTTGTCATGCATACTATTTTTGTAACATCAATGGTTTTCAAAATATTCAGAATATTTTATGTACATTTTTTAAATTATGATTGATTACTTTTTAGTATTTAACTTTTTTGTAACAAAGGTTTTAAAAAATATACAAAATGAAGTCTTGATATTTGATATTCTAGTACAATTTTACATAAAAAAATTATTATCACAAATATAGGCTCAATATCAGAAGTTTTATTTAAATTTAATTATTTTTTAGAAAAAAAACACAAACAATAATTTCCTGGAGTTTGGATACATAGTTTTGAATCACTCTATAGAATGTAAAGAGATTTAAATATAAAATGTTTATTGTTTACTTATAATATTTATGCAACCATTTGTAGAGTTACTTGCCATGTATATCATCTACATAATGAGAAAAGTTATAATCATATGGAAAATGGTATAACACCAAGGATAATGGGTATTTACATACCATCGTTATACATAAGTAACGATTATCCATAATAGAGAAAACGTAAGTAGTTGGTACACTATATAATAAATGTGCAGTCTATTGTTGTTTAGATGTGTAATTTATTTGTAAGGCATGTCAAGACTGATAAATGAAAAGTCTGAAGTTTTTACTAAGTTTACAAAGGCTCCTGTAGTGTAAAGTATGGCTGGGTAGCCAGATTTTTATGAGGGGTATGTCAAGGGATTGAAGAACGAGTTGCAACTGACTTATGAAGGCATACTTTGAGTTAACCAAACAGTTAAAAGATCCTCTCTACTTCAATTTTGGTTTAATTTGGGATAAGACCACTCTTTTCACATCTCATTCTCCTATCCGTTTTACTAACCTTTCCTGAAAGTTTGAGCACAAAACGCTTTTTTTGGCACAAATACATCTGAGGAGCTGAACTTTCATCTTTCTTTGTGAAGGTGAATGATATTGTCCAAAGTTGAAGGAAGGTGATAATTAATTTGACGCATAGCTATAAGATAAGAGTAGCCATCATCAAATTTGTTGTGTAGTTTTCAACAAATTGCACAATAGAGGTGTAATTCTCTTTAATGTATTTCCCGAATTGCTCCTTAAACCTCTCCATATGAATCTTCCATTACTGGTAGTCGTGTTGGAAATTATTTTCTGATAGCTTCTTCATCAGCTCGATTGTTTTAGTCTTTGGTGTGTAAGGAGTTGAAATGGATTTTTTTGAATTGCAAACTTAATCTTTGGACACAACAAAAAGTCACATGTCATGGAACTAGTTCAGGAGAGTAGATGTTCCAACATTGTAATTTTTTAAAAATGCTTTGAAAGAAAGCCTGTTGTATGCCAGAAGATTGTCTTAATAAGAAATCATGAGGTATTTTTCCCCATATCCGTTTTCTTCCCATCTCACTTGTTCATGAAGGTTTGTTAAGACCATAATATGATTATCAGTTTGAACTTTTGGCACCCAATCAAACATGAACAACTGTCCTGGGATATAGAAAACATTATTGCTTTGTTGATTTCTATTGTTTGGTGAAGATGCATGGATTGCCTCTTGTTCCTCGGTCCTTCTATAAAACCATGATTCTTAATAATTTATTATGTCTAAAACATACATTCATTTTCAATATTTTTACAGGACATCAGCACAAAAGTTCATTCTATTTTTATTTTGCTCAGAAATAAGATGTCTCAGGACCATCTTTGTGCACACATTTTCCATGTTCAAATTTTCATGTAATCTGTAGAACAGTGTCTTTATTGATGTAAGTCAACTCAATGCTCAAGCAGTGATTTTTAAAAACAATTTCACTGATTTTGAGTTTGTTTTTGATATGCGAGGATGGTCAGAGATATTCCAATCTCTTTGTTTCCCTCTTTAAATCAATCAAAAACCTGAGTAATTGATAGACACTCATTATCACACTTCTCCAACAAAGGTACTTTTCCATAGAGGATTTTTAAAATTTTTTGAAGATTTTAATTGATATGTTGATCTACGTTAAATTTTAATACTATTCCAGCAGAGCTCAGGTCGTATGGTCGCTTTGAACAAAGATGACTGATGAACTATTAGTTGCACATGCTTGGACATTTTAATGGTTGATGGAGGGAGGCGGATTTGGAAAGGGCACAGAAATGCAGTATTAAATCAGTTTTGTTATTTTATATCTATGCTTTGGAGATTTATAATACATGTGATTGAGTTGTAAACACCTGATGGCTTACCTGAAGTATTGCCCTGAATCTGGAGTCCTATCGGGTTTGCCTTCATACATGACCGATGTAATACCAGCACATAATGGTCCATAGCAGATATAAGAATGTCCAACAACCCAACCCATGTCTGATGCAGTCCACCACACATCATCCCCTTTCATACCATAAATTGTAGACATTGTCCAAGCTAGAGTCGCAATATGACCTCCGGTTGGTCGTAGGATTCCTTTTGGTTGGTCTAAAACAAAATATATTCTAATATTAAATAAATAACCATAATAAAGGTTTTTTTTTTAAATAAGTCATATTTAAAAGAATATCCACTTGAGAATGCACTGCAAGAAGTAAATTTTATACAATTATGAAAATGAAACATTATAATTTTGAAATTCTTATAAAAAATAATATTAAATAAATTATTGGCACAAATTTAGGCCTAGACAGCTTCCATAGTGGGGTGGTAAGGACATCAAGCTCTCTTCAACTGTATTTCTAGCTATCATAATCAGAATTTGTACCCATGTATCTTCCCACGTACTCCGCAATGTACAATTGGGTCAACATTGTAGCTTTTAGAGTCCTCATATAAAATATATTGGGATATCTAGCACACAAAGCAAAAACAATAGTCATAAAAATGTAATCCATATCTTTTTCAAAATTTTTCGAAAATAATCTAAAATAAATAAATGAAAATAAATCCTTGAGCATTAAACCCATTTTTAATCTAGGTTTACAAGATGGTTTTTCAGTCAGATGTTACACAGGGTCTGGCAGAAATAACTTTCTGATTTCTCACCGCTGCTGGAGGAAGAATAATAGTATTAAGTATGGTGTCTGTACGCCATTTTTCAGAGAATAACCTACCATTTCACTTACCATAATGGAATGGAGTGGTGAACATCGTGCATAGTAATTGGAACGCATTTCAAAAAATGGTGATTCTGTCATTGCAACGCAGCAATTATTTCATAGACCCTTTAATGTACATAGACATCAGTGCGGTACCCGATATGAAGACAATAATTGTTGTGGGTGTCAAATTTTAGAGGTACTGGTTCAGCTTTAAAGAAGAAACTACCTGGTAGACCACGAACCGTTATAACATCTGAAAAGATCCAAGCTTAAGATATTTATCTACACAACCTCCATGATGCTCAGCTATTAAACTCAAAATGATGTTTTATCCATACAAAATTATGGTCGTACAGCAGCTATATGAATGGTCGTACTGGATTAACCTTGTTGCTTCTTACAGGCTATTATTGAAAATGGGTATCACTTGACAGAACAATAGATTGTCCTGTCAAGTGATGAACCCCATTTTCATTTATCGGGTTGTGTAAGTGAACAGGATTTAAGATATTGGGGAGAAAATAATTCTCTCAATTAAGTGAGGATCCTCTAAACTCAGAGTGTGTTATGGTTTGATGTGTCATTGTTGAATTTGAACTTTTTTTGAGGAAAGAGGGCAAACAATTACAGTTAATTTGTAATCATTATGTCGACATTAAACTTTTTACAAACAAAATTTTATGAACTCAGACAACAAGTAGAAAATTTGTGGTTTCAACAGAATGTTGCTATTGTGCCTACTTCGAATTTGTAAAATTGAAAGAAAAAATAGTCTCAAGATGAGGTTAAACTACAACTTCATACCAAATTTGATAAAAATAAGTCCACGCTTTTGAGCTCTGGAGGACTGTACATACGACAGACAGACATAATTCCAAAAACTGTTTTTTTTAGGTGACCTTAAAACGAATATATCATATCGATTCTTTGATCCATCACATAGCTTTTTTTATGTATTTGTTTTAATATACAGAGTGTTTCCAAAAATCGTTCCTAAACTCAGGAGTTAATTCCTCACATCAAAAACAATCAGAAACTTTAAACATATTTCCTAAAATGATTAGTTTTCTATCTAGCCGCCATTTTGTGTTTTTAACAAAAAAATCATAATTTTTAAAGGATAGACTATAAATGATATGGAGTTGAAATGTTGCATGCTACTTAGTATAATAAAGACCAAATTTGAGAAAAATTATCAACTGATTTCTTAATCATTTCAAAATAGCGGCTATTTATGCTTTTTAACGTCAAAAATCTCAAAAACGGTGTTTGACTCATAAACTTCTGTGTTATGTAATGATTCTTTATAAGGTTGTAGGTCTACAGTGTATGGCAGAGAACAATGTTAAAGAAACAGCTGTTTAAATACACACAGAACATTGATAAACTTTCCAACGCTTAGTCATTCACATTTAATTGAAATTCTTACAGCTGGTTAAAAAAGTGTATTAATGTCACTATACAGCTAATTTTTACAATATTTTTTTGTGATTTTTTAATGTTTAATATAAAGAATTAATGTTTTCAGTTTTTATCTTTAACTCAGTTATCCTTTGAGCTACAGAAAGAATAAAAAAGAAAAACTTTTGTGGGTCTTTAAAAAACTAAAATATTATGTAAAATGAACGGATTTTGATATATTCGTCATTAGAAAGTTTAAAAAGCTGCCATTTTGAAATTAATTAAGAAAATCGGTTAAAAGTAACAAACAAATTTTAACACCAATCATTTACTGTTATTAATATGTATCTTTTTGTAAAAAAAAAAAAAAATTAAAATGGCGGCTAGATAGAAAAATAAGCATTTTAGGAAATATGCTTATGTGAACTTTTTCATTGTGGTTTTGATATGAGGAATAAGCTCTTGAAGTTTTGGAACAATATTTGGAAACACCTTGTATATATATACACTGTTCTACGTTTTAAAATTTATTTGATTATTTTATATTTTCTAGATTTAGTTTTAATTTTTTAAATTACTGTTCTGGAAACCTGTTATTTTTTCTCTTTATTCCAAATTGTATATTATTTTTGTTTTCCTTATTATTATTGTTATTACTCTTTTAATTATATTGAACATTTCTATCAAGGCAATTAGGTTTTTGTATTTTTTAAATGTATATTAACGTTGTTTTGTAATTTTAGTTTTATTTTGTGTATATTTTCATTGTATTTTCGTATCGGGTTAAGTGGTAGAGAGAACCACTTGGCTCTAACTTTGCCCTTTAAGTAAAGATATTTATCTACCTATATATATTTAAGAAAGAAATAGAGTGATACACAATAGAGATTACCTGTAGTTCCAGAAGTATATAAGATGTACAAAGGGTCATTAGCTTCTACTGGAACACAAGGATGAGGCTTGGAGAAGTTCAAAGCATCGTCCCACAGGATGTCCATCCCTGGAGTTAGCTCTGCTTCAAACACATTCCGTCTTTGAAAGATGATACATTTTAAAGGTTTCACCTGTGCCACTTCTATGGCTTCATTCAGGATGTCTTTGTATCTGTACAGAGAACGATTGTTACATTTATAAGGTTATTAATAACATTACACAAGAGTGGAATTTGTACATGGAGTCATTTGCAATCTCATCACTTTATTGTAAAAATAAACTGGTAATAGCTTAGGTTAGATTAGATTAGGTAAGGTTTGGTAACCTTGTAATTGTGTATATCACTACTTTCTTGATGTTGGCTAAATATGTACTTATTAAACAGTTTCCACTCGTGTCAATCTTTCGACCCTAATGGGTGAAAGTGTACAAATAGGAAGAAGTCTCATACCTTATACTCGTGCTGGTGACTCGGTCCTGTTGGATGTCGTAACTTTGTACCATTACATGCAGAATTGAAATTTGTAAATTTGTATCTAAGTTAGTATGTTATAAGTTGAATAATACAAGTGATATGAACGAAAACAGTTTAAAATGGGCGCCATTTTAACATTTCCAATTCAATTATTCTGAATTTCTATAAGATTCTATATGAGTACATTGTAGTCCTTTACACATAATTTTATGTTCCCATCTTATTTTTTTGTGTCCACTATTGTGCTTACTACAAACAACAACAATGATGGAGGGACGACATCTCGAAAATAACTTTTTTGGTTTCCTGAGGCCTTGAAACGTGAAGATCAGTCAAAAAACAAAGGTCCAAATTTATGACCATTAAGAAGCTTACTCTATTACTGGGTTACCTAATACCCATTACTTAAGCGTCGTCGTATACTAGGTAAGTAAAAGACAATTTCTCGTGGTCAATAGACCGTCTGAGGGGTACGATAGTTATCCTAAAAAAAAAAAAAAAAAAAAAAAACACTTCAAAAAGAACAAGAAAAAATATAAAGAATCGAAATCCTACTTTATAATAAGCTTAGTAATATCTACAGTGCAATTCGTAATTCCCTCCGGTATTTCAATATTCAACAGCACATCAACCAAAAAACATTTATTACCAACACATATGCCACTAGACACGGAAAATGTACAAATTTTTTTCGTACTTGTCGTTGTTGTGGGTTTTACCACTAGGAGTCAGTAGGAGTCAAAAGTGGTATTTTCACAGAAAGCGTTTTGGGTTTTATAATTTGCTAAAACTGAGTCTATTATAACGGTTCAAAGTGCGTTGCGTGAGCAATATCACAGAGATCCAATGACAGACAAAACAATAGTGGTACCTAAAATAAATTCAAAGAGACTGGTTGTTTGTGTGATGCAAAACGGACAGGCCGACCGGGGCCATTGTCTAAGATTCCGAAACGTGTGCAAAAATAATGCATCAGGAGTTAAAATTATTGTGTCGCGCAAGTGAGAACTGCAAATGTCTTAATCAACTGTTTAACATATACTACACAAAAGACTTGTCTTCAAACCATGCTGGCTGCAAGTAGTACAGGCACTCTAATCAAGATCATAATCTTAGTTCCGTGAGGAATTCTAAGAAAAGCAAGAGGAAGATGGATTTGCCGATAAAGTTGTTTTAGTGACGAGGCAATCGTCACAACGTACGTACAGTATTTGGGGCATGGAAAATCTTCACACAACATTGGAATATGTTCATAGCTCCCCGAAGGCCACTTTGTTCTGTGTAGTATCAGATCGTAAAGTCTAAGAAGCATGTTTCCTTGGTAAGAGAACTGTTATCGGCATTACTTATCTTGACATGTTTGTCTAGTGGCACAATTACATGAAGTTAGCGACCACTGAAATTTGCAACAGGATTACAATTTAGACATCTTAAAGCTACCTAATCTTCTTAATCACTGGATTGGACATACAGTACTTTAAACGAAGACTTAGTAATGCTCTGGCACCCAAGGTCATCCGATTCCACTCCGTGTGATTTTTTCCTCTGGCGTTATGTGGAAGATTGTATGTACATTTGCCATAGAATTTACCACAGCTCACCTGGAAAAGCCATGTTTGTACAGTACTGCCTCCTAGCGGTAAAATCCTCAATTTATCACAAAGATTCCAACTTGGAAAAAGCTTGTACATTTTCCCTATCTATTGGGATAGGTTTTAACAATAAATGTGATTTGGTTGCTGAACTGTTGAATGTTTGCTCTTTATTTAGAAAAGACGATCACATTATATACACCCAATATTCCTTAAAGTACTTAAGTCTTATATACAGAAATCAAATAGAAAATAACTATTGCCTTGGCACAAATACACTTCTTTAATGAACTTAATAATTAAACTCATTAATCAATTTTATTATTATACATTTTTCGGACATTTGCCATCATTTGTGTGTTAAAAATCAAAACAAGACGTTTCAGGAATAATAATCAATTCCCGTTATCAAGTGACTAAAAACTAAAGAAACATGAAACTAGAAACTAAGCCTATGTAAGAAGTAAAATTAAATAAGAATACCACCAACCTTAGCATGCATCTCATATTCCCGAAACGCCTTGTTTTGATTTTTAACACACAAATGATGGCAAATGTCCGAAAAATGTATAATAATACAATTGAACTTCCATCATTAACAAATAACTTCAAACAGAGAATCATTAATCAACTTGTGTTTATAAATTAAAGCTGCTTAATTTACACCAATTACGGCCATTTAAATACCTTGTAAGTTCATCAATATTTAAATTGATTTTACTCAGTTATTTTATCCTATAACCATTCTGTATTGGACAAACAGCCAGGAAATGAACAGTGTCTTTATTGAAACTATTGCTTGTAGAATTACAAATTGTCAATATTATCTAATTATGTTCATACTCCTATAAAACTTGTTAGTCATCATCGCTTTATCAAAAAATAAGACAAAATAAAGACCCCTGGCCTTCTAATATTCTTATAGCCACTTCAATAAGTAGTGACCAAATTGTTCTGCTCCTTTATCTGGCTGTTATTGCTGATTTGTTTGCAGATAAAAAAATTTTTTTTAGTGATTATGTAATAATATTTTTAAACGTATAAAACACTATGGGTAATCATTAACCATTTCCAACATTTTTTCCGATTTGTTTTTAACTAGGTAAGATTTAATTTGGGTTCTGACAATTTTATTTTATAGATTTTGGTGACTTACACTAAAATATGTTCATAAACGAAAAAGTTATCATCGTAAAAATGACTTTTGTCTGTCAGGGATCTTCGATCTAGGTGTACCAATCAAGGGTTATTAATAATGAGCAAGATATAGCAACCCCGAAGGAACCAAGCTGGATCTACACTTTTTCATGTTGCTTTGAATTAGATCCCTCTTTTTCATCTTTGCTATTAGGTCTCTCTAGACCAACTCTTATAGCCTACTTTTGACTCTAGTATTAGAGGACCAGGGGGGGGAGGTCTTTATTTTATGTTCTTTTCTTACTTATTTTAAGGAGGCGAAAAAATAAATTTTACAATGGAAAAACTAAATAAATAAATAAATTTATCTACAAACAAAATTTGAATAGACATTTGTTCGTTTTTATAGTCACAGTAATCTGTCTAAACACATATGTGTTAATTACTAAATCTCAAAAAAAACTTATAACTCTTACTTGACAACTTTTGTAGGTTCCACTCCACAACTGGCACCAATTATTACCTTAGGTTCAGCATGATCTATCCTCATGCATAGTTCTCTAGCTGCGAAACCTAAAACAAAATTCAAAGTTGTATAAAATATATTGAATATTTAAAATCCACAAATTTACAAAAAGATCACATAAAATAGGAAGTAAGGCGGTGAGAAGATATTCGTACAACGGCTTTGACTATTTGGACGAAAAATTGTGTGTAGTTCACAAAAATAGGACTAGCCCTACTGCAAATAACAAATTGCAATCGTTGAGATGTTAGACTTTGAAGAGATTGAAGTTAATCTAAAATGCCATATCCCAAAAGAAAAGAGCAATAAATTGGGTCACTCCATCCTTGTTTAATGACGTATGTGAAGTTTACTCGGATGCTGGTATTAACTAAGTCAACAGTTATTCGCTGATACTTAATATCAAGTTTAATTAATCCGAAACCAACTACATGAACTTTCAAACAATTGTAAATCAATATTGAGCTTGATTTGTATACAATTTTAAACTCCAGAACGTTTACTAAACACAAATAAGGTGTTATCTATAGCATAGGCCTATAGCTTATCTTTAACAAATCAGTTTTTCAGCCGCTTACTGATCATTTTCACCTTTGAACAAAAAGAAAAAAGAAAAATCGAGCGTAACGTTAGAAAAAAAGCGTGACGCCCAGAATCCAATTTACCCTCTGCAGAATTTGTGCGCGGTGCGCCTATAGAAGTTTAAACTTCAAGAAGTTGTATATCCAGGTAGGTCCCTTGGGGTTACCACTTCTAAATTCACAATATTAGCCCGGGTAGCTCTATTTGGGATGTAAAATTAAAAACATACTTACCACCGAACACTACAGAATGTATGGCACCAATTCGTACTGTGGCTAACATTGAAATAATAGCTTCAGGTATCAGAGGCATGTATATTAGGACTCTGTCACCTTTCTTGACACCAATCTTTGCTAAGGCTCCAGCCAATTGTGAAACCTAAAAAATAAGTTTTATTTAAAACATAAATTTACAAACAAATTAAACACAAATGACAACCACTAGCTCACACTGTACCTACATTAAACAAACAAAAAAAAGAAGATTTATTGAAAAATTAAGGTTTGAATATGTAAACGTTAGAAAATATTGCACAAACTTTCCTATTCACCCACGAGGCTTATAAAAAACAAAGTCAAACCAAACAAAAGTATTAGTCACTCGAAAAATATCTCAAAAAGTGCAAACATAAAAAACACCGCCAGGTGACTTCTTTTTTAAGCACTAACGCGTTTAAAAGCATCAGAGTTCTTTTCACTCAGTTGAGATCGTTAACACATTAAAGATGGAGCAGATGCTTTGAAACGCGTTAGTGTTTAAAAAAGAAGTCACTTGGCGGAAACCATATAAGGTAATTCAATTGTTAGTTAATAAATTGTATGTTCAATGTTAAGGTTTTAAATTGTTTTTTTTTGTAAAGAAAAAAGAAAAGGTTTCATTAGTCAAAACTAAAATTAATAATCTTGGTAAAATAAGTGTTGATGTCCAAAAGGGATTTAGAGAAAGTTTTGAATATTGTGTAAAATAAAAACTCATTGTAAGGAAGTCAAAATTAGGTTAAGGAATGTGGGAAGAGTGAATGCAGAATTAGTTAAGAACATTTTGAGTTAATAAATGTAATTGTTTTCTAATATTTAAAATATTGTATTAAAGTAAATTTATATTGAAAGGTAAAAAGTTGTGTTTTGCGTTTTATTATAATTATATTTAAAAATAAATAAAATTGAAAATAAGAGGTTAAAAGGTGAATCCCCGTAGATGTAATGGTTATATTATAGTGTTTTTTCTGGATTGTAAGTTTTTGTGAAATTTTCATTGTTATCTACTTAAAATCCCATGTAAGTTATCTATTTGATTGTTTTTAATTTTAGAAATAATTGTTTCTTTAATAGCCATATACAGTGGTTGCAGGTTTATCTGCATTTATTTTGTATATTGTAAATTTAGATGCTTTTATATTTAAATTTAAAATATAAATCTAGTTTAATATTAAGACTTTGGACCCGGTTTGTACACGATTCATTAGTCATTTAAGAATCCGTTATAACATAAGGTCACGTTAAATATGTTTTCTGTAAATTAATGAATATAATTTCAAAGGAAATATAAATTTTTAATAAAACAGTGTGTTGCAGTGTCTAATCAGTTTACACAAGTAAAACAAATATTTTTTTTAACACACAAAATGGCGCTAGATAGACAATTAACCATTTTGGAGCATATGAACTTTTTATTTGATTTTCACCACCTGAAAGTTTCTCAGTTACTTCGTGAAGCACCCTCTATTAATATTACCTGACGATGGTAAGGTAACGTGTTCATTATATCACTTTTTCAAATACGAGTATAAGTAGAAGAGAAGATTCTGTGATGCATACAACAAATCGATAAGTTTTTTAATGTAAATATCGATTTCAGATCCCCTGAGTGGGCGCCATCATGATTAAATTCCGAATACTGGGTAAGTAAAACGTGGTTTTTTGAATGATATTATTCATATTATTCTGTCATCTATTCAGTACGATAGATGAAGTGTAGATGAGTGGTGAATTTTAGCTGCTTCTTAGGGTAGTTTAAATTATTTTCATAAACGTGGGGGTAATTAGGCCAAAACACAAAATTTCAATTGTCTTAAAATTGACCTAGTATGAATTTCACAAAATTTTGCTCATGGCTAGCTTTTAAAACCAGAATAAAACTTACTAGTTGCTACAGAGAAAAAACCTGTGTCAGGAGTTATTGATTAAAAAGTGAATATTGACCAGGAACGTTTCTTAGAAAGTGGCATGTCTCAAAATCGACGTAGATATTTCGATGAAATGTTGGTGAAATATGAACGTCTTTATTGGGAACATATTTCCTAAACTGTAACTAAAAGAAAATCAGAGTTTATTTTGCTATAATTCATTCAAGGCGTCAGGTACTTATTTAATCGCGAACTGTTATTTTCTTGTAAATGATGTCTTACATTAGTTTGCGTCATAAACCTTAATTTTTCATTACAGTTCTACTAATACTGTTTGTGCCTATGCATATTT
The DNA here is from genome assembly GCA_963513935.1 of Aphrophora alni. NCBI lineage: Eukaryota > Metazoa > Arthropoda > Insecta > Hemiptera > Aphrophoridae > Aphrophora > Aphrophora alni. Next base: position 82,770,043 of record OY740769.1, read on the forward strand.
TGAAATATGAAATTTTCTAAGTTTGTGTTTCAATTTCACGTCTTGACAGTTCACTCCCGGACTGAATTTTGTTACATATTGATTGTTATGAATATTCTCCACCCCCCTTGTTGATGAAAGAAGAAAACCTGACCAGTACATAAAAGGAAGAAAAGATCATTAAATTACCCCCCCCCCCCCCTGAATACTCTAATAGCGTCAGGTCGGAAGAGAACAAGAGTTGTTGGTCATGAAAGACCTGTTAGAAAAAATGAAAGATAAGGATTTAATCCAAAACTACACGAATTAATGTGTAGATCAAGCTAGGTTATATTGGGATTGCCACCCCGTACTCACTGTGGGTTATTTTATAGAAACATATGTTATAATATAGCATTGTTATGATAATTATTTCTTTGTTAACTATGTTCAGATATCTGTTTGGATCATTAATTAAAAAGTTTGGTCGTTATTTAGTTATTTATCATTACAAATATTCAACAGTTTTGTTTTCTAAAGGATTGCAAAGAATCTTTGTTTCAGGTTTGGTTTTGTGTAACTATTTGTCTGAAAAGTGAGTGGTATATTTATACCGTTTTTATTGTTCTTATGACAGGCATTTTTTGTGTTTTTAATTTATTTGGTTTTGTAGGTCTAAAATGAAGCGTATTAAGATTTTCCCCAAATTGTAAATGTTGCCTACAAACTTTAAAAAGCTGATAAGGTCGTAATATTTTTCTGTCAAATTAATTATGTATCTAATAAATAAGATATGATCGTGTAATTATTGTTCTTACCCTCTTGAGCATTTACTCTTGAAGAGTTTCCCCCATTAAAAAAAAAATTATATAATTTAAGGATATCTGCCTTAATATCAAAATATAAAATTTTGATTTTATCTATATCTGTTGTAACGGTTTTGATTTATGTGACAATACGAACAAAATACATTCGTTGTCTTCTCTCTAAAAGTAGTTTTTGAAATGAAGTCTGTCTATCTCTGTGTGTTCGTTCAAATAAAACTAGGGGAGAGATTTGAGTTTAAAAAATTCAAAATATATGTATAAGTAAATAAATATAAATATAAATATATACACACACACATTATAAAACAAATCGTAATCTCCAGCCAAAATGAGTGACCCAATTTTGACAAAATTTGGTATATGGTCATATTTTGGTCATATATTGAAGAGATAAGTAGCGATAATTCATAATTAGGGAATAGGTTCATTATGTCAAAAACTTAAAATTATCATTTTATTAAATTAGGTTATAATGATTTTGATTAAATTTTGTTCAAATATAGCTTCTAACCACCCAAAATATACGCATCTCTTCAAAAATGCTGGTTCAAGAGTTAATTATAAAAAGAAATCGTCATCTGGAGCCAAAGCGAGTAACACAATTTTGACAAAATTTTGTATGTGGTCATATTTGGAACATATATTGAAGTGATAATTAATAATTTTAGAATAGGTTCATTAAGTCCAAAACTTAAATTATGATTTTCTTAAAATAGATTATAAAGATTTTGATTTAATTTTCCTCAAATGTTTGGGATAAGACCCTTTTGGATATATAGGTACAAATCGTAATTTCTTCAAAAATGCTGGTTCGAGAGTTAATGGTAAAAAAAAAAAAAATCGACTTCAAAGTGTATGACCTAAATTATCGAAATCGATTTTAGGCATTACGTCATATTTGGATGAAATTTTAAGTTAAGAACCCAACCAGTGTGAAAGTAGTAAGTTAATCATGGCCTAGGAGTAATTAATAATTGAAAAAAAAAATGAATCTTAACGTCTTTTAAAATTGTGAAAAATCAATTTCAATCCAGTATGATTTAAGCTTGGGTTGAGCTTTAATTTATTCAATATATTTTGCTCGTAGGCCTATATACGTATATCCTAATGTAAGACAGTTTTGATACGGGTAAACCCACTCAAAAAATTGACGAAGTATGAATAAATAGGCGATTTTATGTTTTCTTAAAATGGAAGGATGTGTGAGAAAGATAGTCCAGTGTTTTTGCACTATTATACAAAAATGATGATAAGTTGAATGACTGCGTAATACTATGTTAAAGTCACGCATCTCCTGAGTGCACACTCTGTATTATTTCAATTCTACGCAATATTGTATTGTTTGTTCTACGGACACTTAAATCAATGAGTAACAAATGCCAGTAATAGTTATTCAAGACACACCTGGTGTTGAAGTTCTCCGAACGTTACTTTTCTAATACTCTTGGTAACAGGACTGTCATGAATTAATGCCACTTTGTTTCCTTTCCCCGCCTCGACATGTCTGTCCACTGCGTTGTAGCAGGCATTCAGTTCACCTCCTACAAACCTAGAAAGTGTCAAATAGGTTTCTTTTATATTACAAAATATTCAATTTTATGTTAACAATTTTGAAGTATTAGTGGAATATTATTATTGTAAAAAAAGGAGGTGTTAGATCAGGGACGTTCTATTTTATTTCTTTCTTGTTTGAATTGAAAATACACAGCTCCATTTGGTAGTGTAGGAAATTAATGTTCAAAACATATGGCTTATAACAACAGAAATTACAAAATAGTTCTTTTTTTAATATCTCCGTATCTAATCGTCGGATTTCAATGAAACTGATAATAAAATGTTGGTTTTTCACTCTAGAATACACAAGATTGTTATTTTAAAGGTTAGATTTTTAAACTTTGTATTTGAGTGACTTATATCAGATAAAGATTAATTGAAACAACATACTGTGAAAACTAACTAATAACATAGCAGCAGGATGTCAACCAATCACGGAAGAGGGCGGAGCCTATAGGTTGAAAAGAGGGGTGGTTACTTAAATTATGTAAGACGACTACTTTAGAGCACGAAACAGTAAGGAAATACCTTTTGAAAATGGAGTTCATCAGAAACGTTTGAGCAAAAGTTAAGACAATGCTAGGAATAGTAGAAGAATGTACTTAAAATAATAATAATTATGTAAGTGTAGAAAAATCATCGTGAAAAAGTAATGTAAACTTACTTTCGCTTTTAAAGGGGAAGGTTAAAGATTTGTTTTATTTTATTTGTATACTGTTCATTTTATTTAAGAATACATACAGTTTATTGACCTGCTGTTTTATGTTAGTTGATCTTTAGATTGATGTTTTTTAGATGAGTAATAGCGTAGGATTACTTTTTTAAACACACTGTGCCAATTAAACGTGATACAGAATATATAAATGCATGATAACATAAGTGGATATTTAATTTTCTGGGTGTTTAAAAATGAGACAGTTTAATCTATATTAATTTTATAAAGGTAGAACTTTTGTTATTTTTTAAGAGATAGTTTTTTAAACTGCTTACTTTATTTTACAATTCATTTTGGTTTTAAAAAGGTTATTTATTCTCGATGGACATATGTTTATATGGGCGTCCAAGATGTCTTGGGCTAATATTTTCAGAGTTGGTGAAGAAAAATCAATTCAATTTTGTTGGTTGTATAGTACCACAAAATATACTTTCATAGTATTTGCGATTTTTCATCCTTCTAAACTTTTGAATCTCAAAAACACATATTGGACCTTATTTTATAGGTAGTTAAAAAAAATCTTATCTTAAGCCGTTTCCAGGTAGTAAAGGAGAAAAAAAACACCAATTTTGAAAAAAAAACCCTTTCATTTTATAATATGTTTGAAATGGACACCAAGAACATTTAACAATAGTAGAGCTTGGTTTTGACTTCTATTCTTACATTGGTCAGTATTTTTGGTGTTATACTGGGAAACACATGATTATTCATGGTCCCATTACTTTTAAATTATTGCGTTTTGTCAGAAATACCAGATCTTTTATGTAACCCAAAGAAAAGGAGTCTGTTCAAGAAAGACTGCAAGATTGCGTCAATCCAGATGGCTGTCATTTTGAACATCTGTTAAAGGTAAATGTTTCCCAGATAACGTTAATTATTTTTACAATTGTAGATCATTCTTCTATTGAAATTGTAAAAATTATTAAACATTGTATAAAAAATTACTTATTTCATCTGTTAGCCTACATATGAGCACCCCCACTATTTGTAAAAAATAAACACAACACTTATGTTTACTCACCATTTAGTGAAAGGTTGATCTGTATTATCGAGTACTTTTGTCCATGGCTTGGACCAGTGTAATGTGCTGCCCACTTCTGCCCAGAACTCTTCAGGCTCCTCCAGAGAACGATGGAATGCTTCATAATACTTGTCGCTGTAATATGGGTTTGGCCTCCTGATCAGATCTCAACAAAGCAATCAAAACCGTTCAATTATAGTGTCTGTCAAATTTTTAAACAAATAAAATACTGCTTAAACTGGTGGAGCGACAGTGGGGGAAAGTTTGAATTTATTTGCCGTCTAAATTGTGTTTAAAAGGAAAGGATCTCTTTTTCCCAGCCAGCGACAAAAACATAAAGATAATGTGAATTATATGAAATGGTTTCATATAGTACATTAATTTTATTGGCAGGTAAAGCACGCACAATTAGTCCACTATGGAGGGTTTATGTCTACGAATAGTCGGGGAATGTTGATTTTAAAAATCGAAGTCCTCAATATTTTCATATTTTTGTTTCAGCGTTCTCTCGGGGAAAATAATATTTTACAGTTAAACGTCTTCGTTTGATCATGTAAACAATTATAAGCAACATGTAAACAATTTAAATAGTTTAAGTTTAATTGGGCTGAAAATCACGATTCGGGGTTTTGTTGGTCGTTTACGAATATGGCTTTTAAATTTTAAAATTCCTAACACAAGGCTAATAACTTCGGGCCAGAAGAAAATAATTAAAATCAAAGAAATCATAATTTTTAAACTTATTGGTTGCTGAAGACGAATATGAAGTCATTTTTTTAAATGTACAAAAGCTGACTAAATAGGACCAATTCGTACTTAATTTCCTCTTTTATGTACTTAGCGACTTTGGTTTCAACAATTTTAGAGTCTTCAACTTGAATCTTAGTATACACGTTTACTAGTACTTTCTTCACTAGTATGCTGAGTTTTAAGTCAACATCTATTGAAATTGGCGTTGTGCATGTAGCTGTGCGAGATCATGTATGTACCACCTTCAGTTTCAACAATTTTTGAGATATCAACTTGAAACTTAGTGTTCACATTTATATTGTTTTCTAGTGTGCCCGAGTTGATACATTAAAAATCATTCAGACTACACTCAGTGCATATCTAAAAGAGCTTTATAATATAATACATACATTATTTGTGTAAATATTATACAAAAAATATATTTTGGTACAGATACATAGTGTAGACCTAGAAGTAAGTAGTGTAGAATTTGGGCGCACTACACGTAAAAAAGGTTTAAGTTAAGTTTAAACGACAACATGCTGTAAGTGAATGATGGCTCAAAAACTACCAAAAATACTATTCATCCATATATATATATATATATATATATATATATATATATATATATATATATATATATATATATAATTGAATGACTTGTCACATAAAAATTAGACTCAGATAGTGTCATAATGGGCTGGCTCTTGTAAATTTTACTTTTAACCTCATATTTATGCTCACCGACCCGAAAAAAACATTCTAGAAGTTCATAAAATAATTATAATAGTTTGATATATTCCACAATTATTTAAACTTGAGCCCATAATTAGGGCCTTGTGGTCAGAATTCTTAAACGTTAATGTCTAATCCGTTTTCAAAGACACCAAAAACCCCGTAAATACAACCCAATTGGACGTTTCAAGTGGTAAACCTAGAGCACAATAATAATAATAATAATAATAATACAAATTAAAAAATGAAACTAACCTAGTAAACTAGGGCCATGTTGGACACTAAAACTAAATCTGTAATAATATATTTTGTATTTACCTTAATTGGTCTGTCCAAATAAATCTTTACTTTAAAGTTGTTTAGCTACCTCCGTTTCGTCTACAGACATCATCAGGCTTCGCATTTGTCTAAACAACTTTTCAGTAAGGATTATTTTAGACAGACCAATTAAGGTAAATATAATATATATTTAAAATAAACAATCCAGAAGCTAGAAACAAAATAAACTATAAATCTTTAACTTATGAAAGGAACCCAGGCCTCAAGTTAGGCTTGATCAGTTATAATTAAGATTTAAAACAAACATGATCAGGGAAAAAAACAAGTAATCACATCGCACAAGGAACGGCAAAAATTAACTAAAACGTTAGCTTACTCCTATTAGTTGCTTTATTAGGTTGAGCACTTGATAACGGGGTGTTGATTTAGACTTTTAAAACGTACCGTATTAGTTTTATTTACAAAAATGATGACTAATTTCCGATGATATCAATAGTCTAGCCGTTTAATAAAAAAATTGAGTGAACAATTTTATTTTAAGGGGAAAGATGTGTTCACATATATCATCCTAAAAAACTAGATTCAGGATATAATAATGACCACAATCCTTAATGAATAGAGATATATGGAGTCCGAAAAAGGGCAAAAAGAACAGCAATTTAAAAATAATTACAGTATAATTTAAAGTAAAAACTGTAAACAGAATACTTCGTTAAAAACATGGTTATTAGTTCCCTCCTTCGTTCATTGATAAGAGATATCATAGCTACATAGCTATTCATTTGCAGTACAATCTATTATTTGCTTGCCCAGCGTCTTTAATTTTAATAAGAACTTTTGTAATCTGTAAGCAATCAGTCATTTACAAATTTTATTAATCAAGAATTTAGTTTAATATGAAAATAGATTTTTAAAACAAAGTTCGAGCTTATAATTTTTGATATTTCGTTGCTTAAAACGCTGGAAATTAGAATTTGTTTTTTGACAAATTTATTGAAGGAATATATTCCAAACATTTTGAAACTATCTTAAATTTTAAGGGAACAAAATCTGAAAATAAAATAAACAAAGAAAATATTTATCTGATATACCGTTATAACTTTTATTGTTAACAATAAATATCCAGCATAGTACAAATAGATTTTCAAACGTAAAACAAAAATTAAATAGCAAACAAAACTACGGAAAGCTGCTTCAAAATACATCCATTCCATTTAAAAAGAAAATTGACGAGTTTCGACTTATCTGAAAGAAGATAAAAGGGATAAAATTGAGTTTCAGATAAATTTAAGAATTTTCAAATCCCTTCATTTTGGCTCTCATTCGTTTTGATGGGATTAAAATTTACCAAATTATGGCGTTTAAGATGTGGTGTTGAAATAACCTCATTTTGCGGTCATGATATTTAAGCTCTTTAATTGTTAACAACTCAAAAACTATAAGTTGTATTGAAAATTAAAAAAAATATGTATTCTAGATAATTTAATTGTCTTCGTATTGAATTCTTACTGTTTTTGCTACGATACAAATTAAGCAATTTATGATTGAAATACAAATTTATAAAAAAACACGTCTACAAACAAAAATAAAAATCATGTGTAATAAAATTACATATTAAAAAAAAATTTATATCACTCTAAAATGAAAATAGTTTCACAGTATTACAGTTTGAATATTTATCTTAAAATTCTGTAAATTACGTTTGTTTTAAACGATTAGAACTTTGTCTTTGGTAATTTGTATATTTATAGAAAGCTGCTTATTGTACAGTAAATGGTAACTGCTCTTTAATTTTAATTGAATATGAGAATCTTAAACAAACCAAAAGCTAAATGACGTAAAGTGTATATATTTTGGGATGGCCACATCTGTACTCACTATAAACGTGCCCGTAAGGGGATGGTTCGTTACTAACAAAATACATTTTCATTTAACAAATTTGGACACTTGTTTATTATCATAAGTATTTTTTCGTAAAATGTTATCAAAATCTAGTTATTTATTAAGATACCCCCGCCCCACCCTTTATGTGATTTCATACTATCTATCTTTAATGGGGAAACCACTATCCCCACCCTGGATAGAACAGGAGATATATATAAAAAATTAAAAACAAAATGGCTACGAAGTCAAAGTGTTGTTTTCGTTCCATGGTCCACAAAATAGGTTAAACCAATAATATCGCCAATTCCATCTATTTCCTATTACAGTATTATTTTCAATTTCCGCTAACATACAGTAGCTCCAATAGGAGACTTTTTCAGCTAAATGTTTGGCGCCCGGGTCTGTACACCGCGTGTCCGTCTAGTTTCGACCCGTTTTTTCAAAGCTGACTGCTAGAGTTGTTGATACTGGATGGTGGGGAAAGTAACAAGCTGAGGCTTACCGTATTATATAGTCGTACCGCGTTATCCTGTCTTATATAGACCAATATGAAATCAAAATCTTTCAAATAAAATCAATAAGTGTTCTGAGAACAGGATCAGTACACATTTCAAGCTCTCATGTCCTTCACACCGGTAAGGGATGTTTAGTGAAATGGTGTAGTAATGATAAAGTTAAAATAATTAGTTTTAAAATTAAAGTAGTGTAGTAGTCTCCACTAACTCCTAGCAACTTTCAAGCCAGGCGCAGGTTAGGCAAAATTGATACTTGTATAATTTTTACTTTAATAATTTAATTATTGACGATTGCTCAGTTTTCGTGAGTTGTGGAGCATAGTTTGAATAATGTTGGACTCTTGTGAAGATATTATCTCTTTTAGCTGTAGAGAATCATCAGCTCGTTTAACTGTCTGCCTAAATAAGTAAGCTAAGATGTAACAAGTTATATAGAATATATATATATATATATATATATATATATATATATATATATAGATTATAAAAAATAAATACAACAAATTTAAGGAAGGGCGGAAAAACATTGCACACTTTTCACCACATGCCTATCCCTCAAAACAAAATAAAAATGGTCTAACCTAATTGTCATAAAAAATGTCATTTCGTTAGTTGTGAATCAAAAGTAGAAATGAACCACGAAAACATATAGGGGGTGTTCAGAAAATGTCGTGTCAAACTTTAAGTGGAGATTATACGTGTTAAAATAAAGAAAAAAGTTCATGTAAACACGTGTTCCAAAAAGCTTGGATTTACATCTGTCAATCATTATGTGTCTTTTTTGAAATTATTAAGATTTCAAGTCGATGGTATATATACACATTTTTCATGTTACATTTTCACCAGTATATCAAGATTAAATCTTTATATTATAAATTATCGAAATGGTCATCGTTTGAAATTTTTAATATTGAATCTCTTTAAAACCAATAATTTTATAAAACATAGAAACAGCCGCCATCTTGAAATTTATACGATAAAGTTTTGATTTTTGGTATACTGATTAACTATTGCATAAAAAATGTGCATACCAAATATCGACTCTAATTCTTAATAATTTAAAAAGCTTTAATTATTTTAAATAAACACACAATATGACCGACAAATGGAAAACGAAGCGTTTTTGGAGATATGTTTATAGGAACTTTTTTCTCTTTATTTTGAGCCATATAATCACCAGTTAAAGTTTGGGACAACAATGTGTGAACTTCCTGTATATACTTAAACTTGCTTTACTTGTGCTATAAACACGTCTTCAGCAAAAGTCGAATTTCATTCAAATCGAGTTTTTAATGACAATAGTTAAGGTTCATTTTTTGCCAATTATTCTTGAAATGTAATATTTTGTACTTGTAATTTTACACATGTGTTTGGGTTATCTTATCCTCACATTTTAGTGAAATTTGAAAGAATGGTAAACCAAGTTGAGAAACTTAATACTTTCAACTCACCATGGCGGATTTATTTTACCGACAACTCATGAACCTGCATTTTTGAAGAGGTTTTGCTTTGGTTCTTAAAGGTACACTAAAACAAAATTTCATCAAAATTGGTAGAGCAGATTTTATATAAAATATTAATATTGTATATTTCTTGGTAGTTAGCAGCAAATTTTGAGTTAGTAATAAAATGGGAAAAAAGGAAAAAAGGGACGAGGTTTGATTAAAATCGTTCCACAGGTTTAGACTGTAGAACACTGCACATGTGACAGAGAGACTTTATTCAAAAAACTACTTTTTTGAAAAATGGGGACCTAAAAACGTATATTTCAGCAACACTCTCGACATCAATATTTTAATCCAATACGAAACTTCATCTATACTACGTATTTTGAGAAAGTAAAATAAATATAAAAAAATCCTTTATGAATTTTTAAAATCTCATCAAATGTGTTATAAAACTGAGCCTACATACGAAATTGAAAAAAAAAACCGTTACTGTGTTTATAGTCATATGTACACATTTAGCTAAAATTAGTGGCAAATTACTGCAGTGAGTAGAGTAGTACTCCATTTAAAATTTGGTGTAAATCTTGTAGCTTCAAATATTACAATGGTTGCCTGGTAAAAATGGTCATCCGCATATATGTCATATCCCACTGACTAATGAACAAGGGAAAACCCTAAACCACAAAATAAATTTATTTGTTTGGGGGTTTTTCCTTGTTCAAATACAGTCACCACAGTGCTCTAGTGATTTGTTTACCACTGACTAATCACGAAATCTCTGGATCCAAGAAGCCTAGAGTTATGAATTTTTTAACATGGTTTGGGGTAAGTCTGTAGACGCGTATTAAGAAAGGGTTTTGAAAATGTTCCACTCCAAGGGTGTTTTTTAACCCTAAAACAAGTATCATATCTTTGTTATTTATTTTGTTCAAAGTTGCTGTATTTAGGCACAATTTATTTCCATAGCACCACCATTAGGATTCTGCTAAAAAAATTATGTCTTTATAAAACTATCTCAACTATCCCCAGGTGAAACTGGGGCCATCAGCTAGTGGTTTATAATTAAAAGTCATTCCATATGTTAGTAAACGAATTAGAGGTTGCAATTTTAGTGGGATTTTGTTTGCAGGCTCGTTTTTATTTCTAAAGTTTGTTAAGCAGAAAATAGGTCTGAAAATTTCAATATGGGGACAGTTTTTCTTAAATTAAAAAGAAATTGTACATTTGAGGATAATTTGTCACACGAATGTCGTAAAACGTTATTAAAAGGTTTATTTTATTCACCTTTAAAATCCGCATCCGATGATTCTCAAAAGTGTTTTCTAAGATCAATAAGATGTTGCAACATTCCTTTCAGTAATACCACAAGTTACAAAGTTACAGAACTGGGATATGTATACCGTGCCTGACGGTTAAAATAATTTGTATAAAAACATTCCCTAATTAATTTCTTTATTTACGTATGTATAGATAAATGTTGGTAGCTGACATATTACAAAAACTCAAAGGCTCTAATGATTTTGATTAAATTTTACTAAAAATATTTAATGACCTTAACAAAATGTATTGGTCGCCATTTCCTCAAAATTTAATTTCAGGGTTTGGTTCTTATTTATAAACGTTCCTTAGGACTTTTTGTTTAAGTTCTCCTTTATGCTGCTTCCTTAAACCTCTCTTAACGATAATATATTGTTTTTTTATATAAGAAACTTTATAATTTCTTTTATTACGAAAGAGAATTTGCAAATGATTTTCTTATCAATTTAACCTGTTATCCATCTTTTGTGATAAGGGTGGTCCAGCGCTAGATTAAACCTCCCTTAACCATATCTAGAACGGTAGGCATAGTTTCTTATTAAAAGTGGAAATGTTGAAATATCAAGACTATTTTCTATATTTTTTCGGTATTGTATGCTCTCGTTAATTTCTATAAAATGTCGGAAAAATAAAATAAACGCATTGTTTAAAGTATGATGACATAAATGTGTCAGAAAATGAAGATAGAGATATTCTACTCAATATTAAATAATTGATCGTGGGAAAAACGAAATTACTGGAATTAGAACATTCTGCATTGTGTGGTGCAGTGAATAATGAACAGCTGTTTAGCGATTAATGAGCAATCCGCTGTAGTGATTTGTGAACTCTCATTGGTTCTTGTTGATGACGTAATTAATATTTATGACGTAGGTCCTTCAATAGCTCCTTTACAAAGGATAACTCAGTTAAGGGATAACTTAGTGTAAAGGAACAACTAAGTGGCTAAGAAATGTTCGTAAAATAGTACAAGCCTTATGGGTAAACATAGAAACGGTTTTACAAATTTCGTTTACACTTTGATGTAAAGTTAAAATTAATAACCCAAACCTGTGTGCTACTAAAACGGAAGTAACATAAAATCACGTTTTAGGTATAAATTAAAATAATAATTTTAAACAAATTGAACCTCGACGATAGTCATTAAAAATTCTATTTCATTCAAACTTGATTTACGATTGTAAATATTTGTCTCAAGAGAAGCACAGCTTTCAATACCTTATAGCATTTGTAACTACGGTTGTAAAACTATTTTGTTGGCATATGTTAGATATTTATCTTAATAAATACTTATATTTTTCCTCATTAGTGTTAATGATTTGTAAATGCCAAATGTTACATGGGGAGGCAACATTAAAATCCTTTTATTAATTGTTTCTTACCAGAGTTCCCGGTTGGTCTTGTGTGAAAGATGTTTCAGGTTCGATCTCAGGTTAAAATGTTTCGGTGTTGACCCAGGGTTGCGAAAAAAGTGGGAAGATACGATTAGTTGCGAATCTTGATTTCAAAAACTAGAATTACGGTAACGGGAATGTTCTGACCACACTTCAAAAGATAGATGAAAATCCCTCTAGCAAGGCTACAATGGCCTGTTTTGATAAAGGTTATTGTTTGTTATCATATGTTATCATTCGAAAAAACTAGATAACTTTTATTTAATGTACAGCTTAGATTAAATTAATATAATATAATGAGAATGCACGGATGCTAGGATTCTCACAAAGACAATCAGTACAGGACTGATTTTCTTATTATTTTTACTAGTCTCTCTTCAGTAGCGCAGGTGCACGTGACCGGATTTAAGCACCTGAAATTGAAGAGTTCCAGTAGGTTTTGGAGTCGAGAATTAAAAGAAAAATATGGCTTAAAAATAGAATATACTAAAAATTACTGATACGTTTCAAACAAAATAAATAAGACAGTCTATTTTCACTATGTACACTATTTTTCTTTAATGGGTTTCATGCAGCTCATAAAACAAAATAATACATATTTTTCTGCAGTTATACAGAGAGTCTGAAAAGAAATTTACCACCCCTTTTATTTTTTGAAATAATTGATATATTTGAATTTGACAACGTAAAAAAGCAAAGGTTTAGGTTATTTTAATTATGGGGGGGGCTAAGGGATAAGGGAATTGTTGGTAAAAATTACAAATGACACGTATAGGCTTGTTGTGCTACCTCATTTTAAACGTGTCTGTGAGACAAGAAAAATGACGTAAAGAAAATTAAATTCTGACTACCCAAAACCAAATGGCGGTTTAAAGAGATATTTTATTTAAGAAGCTAGGTGGAAGCTACGAAAGATTGACTCAGAAGGGAAGGCAATAGATTTTTCTAAATGTTGGTCCACTACTTCAAGAAAAAAAAACTCCTTGTTTTGTGGTAAATTTTTAAATCACAACCTAACCTAACCATTGTTTTCAAAACATGTGTGAACAAAGACTGCTCTACTAATTTGACTGTACAAGGAGAACAATTTGAAGATTTAATATGAGGTAAAAACACAATTAATGTAATACAAGGGAATGTACCGTACCAATCTAACTCTTTTGTCCGCCATTTTGTTTTGGGTTGTCAGAATTAAAGTTTCTTTATAATGTTTTTCATCTAACAATGACGTTTAAAGTGAGATATCACAAGTCCATACGTGACATTTGAAATTTTTGAGCACCCCCCCACCTTAGTCTCCACAATTAAAATAACCTAAACCTTTGATTTTTAAGGTTGTCTCTCTCCCTTCAAGAGTTTGCCGCGAACAGAATTCAAATATATCAAATATTTAAAATAATAAGAGGGATGGTAAATTTCTTTTCAGCCTCTCTGTATAACTGCACAAAATGTTTATTGCTTTGTTTTGTGGGTTGTATGAAAGCCGTTAAGGAAAAATAGTGTACATAGTAAAAATTTCATTTTCTATTTACATTCAATTTGGATTAATTTGTAAAATCAGAAATGCGATGCGATTGTTATCAACATTTGTTGTCATTAATAGACCTTTCAATGGAACTATTACTCGGTCGTATAAGAATATTTACAATGTAATGTTCATTCCAAAATGGCGAATCTAAGATGGCGGCCATATATTAAAATCTCTTAAAAAACACTAATTTTAACTTAAGAATGGGGTTGGTCTTAAAACAATACTAACCAAATGCAGGAAATAGTTTTGGCTGTATTTTGTCTGGACTATATAGTATCAAAATTAGTTTCTTTAGTCTGCTAAGTTAACTTGTAACTTACGGCAAACGGTTCACAATTTTGCTAGCATTCAATACTAATAACAGAGAAGTTTTTTTAACTCACTAAAATGTTTCAGAAAATTTCTTAAAAAGTGGTGGGGATACACGTAGTTTCAATGAATCGTAAAAAAATTGATTTGCCAAAAACCATACTTTGATAAAATTTACAACCATATTTTAAGACCCTAAGCAATTATTTCCTCTAACTGTTTGATTTACACTAGAATTATAGCTTTTATAGAAACAATTAGAATACATGAACAAATTAAAAATATAGTGTATAAATATTGCAGATAATTTAAAATTAAATAGGGGTTGTACTAAAGTTTTGGTGTTTACCCATAATCGTGAGGTAGAGTGGAAGCTATCTCAAGGGCACCGAAGCTAGGACATGTTGACAGAAACTCGATGGGCTTAGAACCACAACAGACTGTTAAGAATTTGTTTATTGGGGTTGCTTGAACACTTTTACATTACGCGGGGCAGGCTACTATAAATATATAATACTACTAATAATAATGTAAATGTAAATTTTTTTATTTTTTAAGTTGACTATATTCTTAAAAGTGTCATATTTAACATTGAAAACTGACAAAAATAATTTCATAAACCACAAATTATTGCACCTATATTCCACCCCTTCAAGAGTTTCCAAAAGTTTGTGAATTTTTATGAAAAGTGAATATTGACTATTTTAATAAAACTAGGGGGGGGGAAGGATTCAAGGCCATTTTTTAATCACTATTATGAAAAGTTGTCTAGCAAACGTTAGGCCCATAACGGGATTTATTTATTTTTATTGAGGTTGATTGAAGAGTTTTACAATAAGTAACTATGTGCAGTGAAACTCTAAAAAGTTATAAAATAAAATTTAGACAACTTTTTAAGCTAAATGTTTTTTGAAGGATAATACTTATATCTGAAAACTGAAAAAAAAAAAAATTAATGAAACACGAATTATTTCATCAATTTTCCATCCTTTCCCAAATTTGCAAAAATTTGTGAATTTTATGTATATTTACTAAAAATAATAATGGGGGAGGGGGATTCAAGGTCATTTTACATTATTCTTTATCATTGTAAACTTTTAACTAACATGCATGATTTTTAATAATAATTTTTTATGTTCTTAATTATATGAACTATTAAAATAAAAATAATACATCCATGTTAAAATGTGCATAGCTAATCTGCAGTTCGTATCACCAATCAACGAAATTATATTATCATAAATCACTATAGAAAACCGTAATTAATTTAAGTTTAATTTATCAATAACAAAATGCTTAACATAAACCACATTTACTTGTATGAAATCGGAAATAAAATTTAAAAAATATAATACTTGTCTTTTCTAAATAAATCAAATTCGTTGTTAATAAACTAAAATACCTCCATGCTCATCTTTGGATTCCAGTCTACTCAGATTAACTCCATCTTGAAACGTAACCTTATTGACTTTATTGTCCACTTCAGGAGTATGCACAACATTCACTTGTGTGATCATGTTAATTTTCCGATTTACACTCACAAAACAAAACCACTTTTAACAAAACGTTCTACTGTATGTCCACCACTTTGGACAATAATTGTTTTTATCTTTTAAATTGGAGCGTTTTACGTAATTAATTTAATTACACTAATTATAAGACAGGTAAACTTAACAAACAAACAACATGTTCCGAAGTGTCAAGTAATGATGATGAACTAAAAAGTCATCACACAAAGCCTACATTGAGGGATAAGGGGGTACTTCTCTCCCTCCCCACTACAAGTTCTCACGGACTAATAATAAGTTGAATGACAATTGACTTTTTGCTTTCAATGTTCGTCATAAGGTTTGAAATAAACTAACATACAGAATACGTATTAACCAAAGGTGGTCATTGATAATAAATAAATACTAATTAGAATGGTTATACATGAGTTCATTCTAAGCAGTGTTAGAATATAACGGTGGATGCACTTTTTTACACAGTTATTACCGAAATACCAATCAACTTCGAAGGAAAAAAAAAGTTGAAATTACGATTTTTATCAAAATTGACTGTACAAATTTTTTACAACGATTACATAATATGTTTTTTCTATAACGAAACATAGTTTTCTCTATTTCAAAAAAAATACCGATGTTATCACAATGGTCAGAGTTCATTTTTGTGTTACATTTATATTATTTCTGGAAAAGAATTTTAATACAAACAAATCAAAATAATAATTTTTGAAATAAATATAATAGGACAGTAATACGAATCGTGTACAGCGAATTTATAAAAAAATATATGGAAGTACTAAAAAAAAAAAAAAAAGGTTTTGATGAACACCATTATGATACGTACCCAACCTCTTCATACAATATAAAAGAAGCAGATTATTTAAATTTAATGCCTAAAAGTTGGTTTTTGAGGTAAATGTATACAATCACAGGTGTAAATGTAAATGATAATGTACAATGAGGTAAATGTAAATATACAGGTGATTCTGTTGATCAATCCAGTAAATGTGAAATTAATTATTGATTAACTTCAGGTGATGCTGTCGATCAATCCAGTAAATGTGAAATTAATGATTGATCACCTACAGGTGATGCTGTTGATAAATCCAGTAAATTTGAAATTAATTATTGATTACCTTCAGGTGATGCTGTCGATCAATCCAGTAAATGTGAAATTAATGATTGATCACCTACAGGTGATGCTGTTGATCAATCCAGTATATGTGAAATTAATTATTGATTACCTTCAGGTGATGCTGTTGATCAATCCAGTATATGTGAAATTAATTATTGATTACCTACAGGTGATGCTGTTGATCAATCCAGTATATGTGAAATTAATTATTGATTACCTACAGGTGATGCTGTTGATCAATCCAGTAAATGTGAAACTAATTAATTGTAATCAAATAAACAATTTAAAGAAAACATTAATCGGCTACACTATTGTCACGGCATAACGCGTAGAAAATATTATAATGGCTAAAAGACGTCCACGAAAACCATAGAATTTTAATTTTCAAAGAACACGCAACGAAGAAGAATCACTTGAAGGATTGACGATAACGTAAGTCACAGCATATTATCGTTATTTTCATAGCTAGTGAAAATAACGAGCAACTTAGGAACAACGATCTACGAGCGCGTATGTCTTTTAGGTTAACCACAGAAAATAATGAGCGATGGGAACAGCGACTATTACAGGAGAATCCTCGTCACACTCGAAACATAGTGTGGAAAGAGGTATTAACAACACAACAACCTGTAAGTGTGGAACTCTCAAAAGAAAACTTTACAAACAACTCTTATGATTTCAACCTCATTACTAAAAAGAATAGCTATGTAAATAAATAAAATAAACGAATTATTGTTTAAGAAATTTACCATTTTAATGTTGGCACATATGTTTTGTATGAATATGATTAATTGTATCTCGCTGTTGAAATTGACGGAATACCAATAATGATCACTTTTTAATTTTCTGATACCCCATTCCTCACAGGAGGTTTGATATTACTGCATCCATTGACATATTATAGGTTTAAAAATAATATAAGTATTTGATTACGATATGTAGAATAGGAACTTCGGGATAAGAATTAAATATACAGTAGATACAAACTTATCACTTTTGTCCAGAGCGAAACTCAATTTGATATACCATGTATTAAAATATTGAACATGTTATACTCTTTTATCGTACTTAAAAGGTATATATATTCCTTCATTATACTGAAATACTTATAACCTGTTTGTATTAAAAAATAGTTATATACTAGCTTAATACTAAATCACTTATAGCACTTACTGAAATCAGAATATATACAGTCTTTTATTAAAATAATTTAATTGGTTTTTTAAATACTTACACGTTTTTAGTTGTAATAAAATAATTTAAATTCCTTCATCGTATAATTATTAAATTGGTACAATCTGTAAAAACAAAGGAACCTAGTTCTTCAACCCTCTGAAGGATCTCTTGAACCAAGTTAGTTCATGTTCTATTAGGTAAAACTGATAGCTTTTTCCCATAGGAGGATATTATTTGGCATATCAAAGTGGCAGTTGTGAACTTTGCTCTTGAATTTGAACTACTACGTCTACTATTTAAAACACTGAAACCCCTACCACAAGTTTAACTTATAAACTGATAAATGCTTAGAAAGGACAGTATCCCAATTTAGAATTGCACTAAAAATATTGTAGCTGTACGAATATTATAAAATCTAGTGTTAGCCCGTCGGTAATAAAATAATATGTTAAAATAAAATAATTATTTTATTTTCTTAACAGACTAAATAGTATTTTATAACACTGTATTCTAATATTAAATAAGAAGTGTTCAAAATAAGATTGAATCAGTGTTCAAAATGACAGCTAATTGAAATATTAAATTTATTAATGACACATCTAGTATTTAAATATGACCTAAATGAACTCTTGAGATTTTAATGCATGATGAAGCTAGGAGTTAAAATTAGAAATAAATAAAATTATTTTGTTTGTACAAATTCTATTTTAAATTTTATTAATGTTACTAAAAATGAAAGAACTGATAGTGGAAGTAATATTCCAATATGTAAACATAATTATTACAATTATTTGAGTATCTTTGAAAATTAATAACTTTATAGTTATTTTGACTTTGTATATTTAATGTACAATCATTAAAATCATTTATTTTATTTCCTTTCTTTTATTAACCATCCCATAAGTTTTTGTTTCCACTAAAACTCTAGATTTTGGAGATCTCGAAAATAAGTATTGTTCTCGTCTCAAAATCAAAAAATATTCTCGCACACCCTTTGGAATGACGCCTGTCTGTCGTATACACAGTCCAAATGCGTAAAGCGATTTTAATAAAATTTGATATGTGGCCATATTTTGGAGTTTTTTTATTGTTTTGATAATTCAAAATTTGGAGTAGTGCCATACAAGAAAAACAAAAAAAAATGATAAAATTGTAGCCTCTAAGAATCCGAACAAAAATGTTTGTTACTATTTCCTTAAAAATGCTGGTTTTTAAGTTATCGGTTAAAAACCAAAAAATAAAAATTGAAACCATGAGGTAATTTCTCAAAATCTATTCTACTAATTTTAGTGAAATAATGAAAATTTATAACCCAAACTAGTGTACAAAAATGCAAATAGAAAATTATCATTAAGGTATAATTATATATATATATAAAATTCGAAATTTGACCTACCGTCTTTAATACTTGATTTTATTTTATAATATTTGTGAATATGACGTGTTTAAGGTACAAATGAAGCAAGTTAAGACTTTACTTATTTATAATGGCGTACACGGTCGATTTTCACTTTTTTACTGAACTGATATTTTTGACGACAAATAGTTTTTATTTGGTTTTAGGATGGGTGAGTGGAAAGTTAGTGCAATGTTTTTGTACTGTTTATTTTATGTTTTCATTTATATAACTGAAAAACTTTTTCAAAAGAGTTACAAAAATATCAAATAAATTTTTATTTACATAAAAGTTACACTGCTTTTTTTCTCTCTATTATTTTCTCTAAAACTTTGAATCACTATCGATAAATAAAATTAAAATGTAAACAGTATTCAGATTGTCTACGCTTCCAACGAAGAGCAAAGCCTTCTGTTCAAAGAGTAAAGTTATGGTTGGTACTTTTACATGTAAAATTAAAATCTAAAATTTTTATTTAATCAGTTTTGGACGAAACAAACTTATAGCCGTCATTTTGAACAGCTGGGTGAAAGATAAGCATGAGGTATATGACCTCTTATATCAGGGCTAACCGTTATAAACTTTAAGCATACATAATGTATGAATTGCATATATTCTTGGGTGGTCTTCGATGGTGGTCATGGTTATAAATACCTCATGGTATTGTTTTGACTACGAAAATTCAAATTGTCAAGACTTAAGTCCAATATGACAATCATTTTCATAAATTTACGTTCTTCAGAGAAAAATGTATAACTACTGTAAATTATAATACAAATATTATTACAAATATTGCACTAAATTTTGTATACACTTATACGCTACTGGTATTTAAAAAAATTTTTTTTTTATTATGTTGGAAGTCACTAGGCACTTCAGCCATTTAAGACTTTTTGTGCGCTTCCTTATCTTAGGCAATCCACTGTAGTTCTAAATCCTTCGTGAGTCTTAGAACTTGTGAAGCTAGGTCGTCTTCCTTTGTAGGTATGCCTGTGAGGCCGAAAATCTGTAATCTTCTCCTCTCCAGAGCTTCACAATACAAAAGTATGTGTTCTGCTGTGTCTTTATATTGGTTACACAGTCTACAAGTTGTCCTGCCTTGAGTTAAACCCATGGTGTTTAAGTGTTCCCTGAAAGCTCCACGACCAGTCATGAAGCTTGAGACTTTCCTTAGGTTGTTTCTATTCAATGATATTACATACCTAGAGAGTTTCTGATTCGGATTGTACAGCGACCCGTAGAGTTTTCCTCTAGAGGCCTACCTCCAGCGGTTGAGAGTTTCCTGTTCGACCCATCGTCTCAGAGTGGTTCTTGCGACAGATTTACTGATACCACAAGCAGGTTCTGGTCCGATGAATGGAGTCTGTGCTCCCAACTTAGCCAGTTCATCAGCTTTCTCATTTCCCTCATAACCTCTGTGTCCAGGTATCCAGAATAGGCTTACCTGGTTTCGGGTCGAGAGTTGAACTAGAGCTTGATTACAATCCCACACTAATTTAGAGTTGAATTCGTGTGAACAAATAGCCTTCAAAGCGGCCTGACTGTCAGATCTGATTGTGATATGTTCATCATCATATCCTCTTTCTAGACACAGTTGTGCGCAACCTAGTATGGCATAAACTTCGGCCTGAAATACCGTTGCATATCTACCTAGGGCAATGCTTATTTCTACCCTAGGTGATTTACTGAAGATTCCTGCTCCGACTCCTTGGGCGGTGCGGGAGCCATCAGTGTAGAATTCTAAGCTCTTAGCTGTAGCCACGGTTCCTTCTATCATGTCCTCCTCGTGTGGAATACACATATTGAAGGGCTGTGTCCATGAGATTTTATTAATCATATAATCTTGTCTCATAGTTAGAATTGAATCATAAGATTTAAAAGTACGGATTGTGCCATGCCCCTTAGGCCACCGGCTATCTCTCCACATTCCAGAGCAATATACTCTGTATGCAGCCAGACTTGCTTCTGCTATGATGCTGAAGTTAATCGGGTCTATTCCCAAGAGAGTTTCAAGAGCTGTAGTAGGTGTGCTTCTGAAAGCTCCTGAGATGCATAGACAGGCCAACCTTTTCGCTGCTGGTGTGGTCAGTTCATCTTCTTTTAAAACATCCAATTAATAGTACATGTAAACCCATGTATATACTCTACAGCATGCGATATGACCGGCAGTAATTTTAGACAAAGAAGTAACAGTAAATAATACAGGACTAATGTACACTTAAACAAAACACACCCACAAGGAAATATAATAAGTTAAATTGTTTTTTGATTTTTTGTTTCTTCGAATGTGATTTATTATTCATTGGGATAAGAGTAATAAATCTGAAATGCTGACTACCTTATCTCTAAAAGGAATCTTTACTTTCACCAGAACAAATTTTGTCTGGAGATGCAATTTATTGTTATTTATTTTTCTTTTGTTCAATTTGTTGGAAAATTTGAAAAGTAACAAAAGCTGAACTAATTAAAAAAGTGAAAAAGTCACAATATTGCATTGATGCTAACTCACCAAGAAATTTACAATTTACGGACGCTTTTTGAAGAGTCAGGTCCGTCCAATTTGTGCTAAGCATCTAACAAGTGAAGAAAGTTGGAATAATATAGAAAATTATGTTATATTTTTCCACGCCAGTCACGTACTATAAGGCCGATTTTAATGATTGAGGAAATTAAACAATGTTACCTGCAGATTCGCCGAACATAATTCATTTCCCTTGGCATCACTAATTTTGTAATACATTTATCATTTAAATAACTTGCCTGTTATGGACAAATTACATGTTTCACAACAAAAATAATTTGAAACAGCTGTTATTAATTCTTAAATATGTTTTATTTATTTGTTTTGATTGAGAATTGATAACAGCTTTTTAAAATTATTTTTAGGTTAATTTATGTAGTGCTTATTTTATTTGTGCGAATTTAGTTTCTATTGTGATTGATTACTTACACCTCGCAAAATTTAACGGTTTATATGGCTTATTGTTAATGTGTGACAATCGGGTCTACATTTTTTATCTCGGAAGAGTTAACGACTTAACTGTACATACTGTATAGAGTTTACTTTATTTGTGATTTATTGTTTACATCTTGCAGAAGTTAACGGGTTATATGGCTTATTGTTAATGTATGAAGATTGAGTCTAATTTTTTTATCTTAAAAGTTAACGACTTAACTGTACATACTGTGTAGAGTTTACTTTATTTGTGATTTACTGCTTACATCTCGGAAAACTTAACGGGTTATATGGCTTATTGTTAATGTATGACAATTCTATGCGATCTAAGATATTCTAAATGTCGGCTGCAGGAAGTATAAAATTAAGAAAATATTAATACATATTTTATGAAATAACCAAATAATTGTTGTTACTTAAACATAATTTTTAATTAATATAATTTTTATTTTTGTGTGCGTAAAAATAAAACTTGTAGTTAACTATTAGAAACATTCATGAGTACAAAATTGGAAAACAATGTATCAGTGGTTAGATCTTTGAATGATGAAACTCATTTCCTGCCATTCAAGAACACAGATGCTTTTTATACAATACGAAGAACTTAAAAATAGAACAAAAACACGGTCATTGTATGAAAAGGTTAAGCAGATGTCACGTGGGTTTTATTTTACATGTTCTTAAAGAATAGTGCTTATTTAGTTTCTCGATTACAAGTAGTACAGAGAAATTATGTGATGGGTCTAAAAATATGTATGGAATTTTCAAGGAAATGTGTGTTTTGAGGTTTCCTAAGCCCAAAATGTTTTGTAATTATGAGTGTATTTCATCTGTTTGCCTATAATCTGTCGTATGTGCAGATACATCAAAAACGTGTGAACAGATTTGATCAAATTTGAAATGGGGACATATTTATGCCACATTTAAACATGTTTTATTTGATAACTCCGATTTTATAAACATTAGCTATAACTCTAATTTGATAAAATGTTGCCTCTAAGGACCCAAACAAAACGTATTGCCACCCCTTCCACAAATTAACGGTAGGCCTACCAATTAAAATGAGAAATGAAACATGGAAAACTTAAGCTGCAATAAATTAACAAAAAGTAACTTAATTATAAAAATAAATTCCTGGTCTATAAATTAGTTTTACACTTTAAAAATCTGAAAACAATAAGAAAAAAAAAAAGAAAATTATAATGCTTTTAAAAGTAAAACCTTTTTCATATTTTAAGTTATAACAGAATTTGTTACCCCAAAGGAATTCCTGTACTGTGATTTGTTACTCGGGTTTTAAAAAAAGACAGGAAGAGAATCAGCAATAAATTCAAATTCAAATTCAGAATGAAATGAACACAAATACTTATAGAGTAAATGCAAGGAACTTTATTCAAAATAAATTTCTGAATTTTCAATAAAATGTAGCGAATTTAAATCTTAAAACGAAAATTGATGTGATATATAATATATAGCCTATATCTACTGCAACATAGTTGACCATTTTAGGTGTTATAAAAACGTGAGACTTTTTAAAAACTTCATTATATGGCATTGGAAACAGTATGTTAAAGGTTCATAGATTTCCGATGTACTCATTTTGTATCACACGACTTTATTTGAAATATTCCCAAATCCAGTAATTAAACAGAAGCCTTAAAGGTATGAAATTTAATTGTATAAAAAAGAAGTTTCGCTTTTTGCATTCTTTGATAACGTTCGGATATAGAAGTTGAAGAGGTTTTATTTTACTTAGGTATACGACACCTCAGCGGATTATCTCGTATAGAAGATAATACATAACTTGAATAAAAGAACTAACTAGAGAATAACAAATTTTTTGCAGAATTGTGAATGACCATACGTTTATTAACATTTATAACTTGAGAGTTACTAATAATTTTGATTCAATATTTTTAATGTAACTTCCAACATCATCAAAAATATTTTAAACTTTTTTCTATTGTTGTAATACAAGATATTTTTCCTTGTCGTTTAGAGGCAAACAATTGAAGTTGAATAAAAAAAAGGAAGAAAAGAACATAAAATGAAAACCACTAGTCCTCGATACTATAATAGCGTCAGTGTCGGAAGAGAACAAGAGTTGATCAAGAAAGACCTGATAAGAAAGACGAAAAACCCCAGGACTACATGAAAAATAATAAAAAAAGGAAGAAAAGATCATAGAATGAAAACTACTAGTCCTCGATACTATAATAGCGTCAGTGTCGGAAGAGAACAAGAGTTGATCAAGAAAGACCTGATAAGAAAGACGAAAAACCCCAGGACTACATGAAAAATAATAAAAAAAGAAGAAAAGATCATAGAATGAAAACTACTAGTCCTCGATACTATAATAGCAGGGTCGGAAGAGAACAAGAGTTGATCAAGAAAGACCTGATAAGAAAGACGAAAAACCCCAGGACTACATGAAAAATAATAAAAAAAGGAAGAAAAGATCATAGAATGAAAACTACTAGTCCTCGATACTATAATAGCGTCAGTGTCGGAAGAGAACAAGAGTTGATCAAGAAAGACCTGATAAGAAAGACGAAAAACCCCAGGACTACATGAAAAATAATAAAAAAAGGAAGAAAAGATCATAGAATGAAAACTACTAGTCCTCGATACTATAATAGCGTCAGTGTCGGAAGAGAACAAGAGTTGATCAAGAAAGACCTGATAAGAAAGACGAAAAACCCCAGGACTACATGAAAAATAATAAAAAAAGGAAGAAAAGAACATAGAATGAAAACCACTAGTCCTCGATACTATAATAGCGTCAGTGTCGGAAGAGAACAAGAGTTGATCAAGAAAGACCTGATAAGAAAGACTAAAAACCCCAGGACTACATGAAAAATAATAAAAAAAAGGAAGAAAAGATCATAGAATGAAAACTACTAGTCCTCGATACTATAATAGCGTCAGTGTCGGAAGAGAACAAGAGTTGATCAAGAAAGACCTGATAAGAAAGACGAAAAACCCCAGGACTACATGAAAAATAATAAAAAAAAGGAAGAAAAGATCATAGAATGAAAACTACTAGTCCTCGATACTATAATAGCGTCAGTGTCGGAAGAGAACAAGAGTTGATCAAGAAAGACCTGATAAGAAAGACGAAAAACCCCAGGACTACATGAAAAATAATAAAAAAAGGAAGAAAAGATCATAGAATGAAAACTACTAGTCCTCGATACTATAATAGCGTCAGTGTCGGAAGAGAACAAGAGTTGATCAAGAAAGACCTGATAAGAAAGACGAAAAACCCCAGGACTACATGAAAAATAATAAAAAAAAGAAAGAAAAGATCATAGAATGAAAACTACTAGTCCTCGATACTATAATAGCGTCAGTGTCGGAAGAGAACAAGAGTTGATCAAGAAAGACCTGATAAGAAAGACGAAAAACCCCAGGACTACATGAAAAATAATAAAAAAAAGGAAGAAAAGATCATAGAATGAAAACTACTAGTCCTCGATACTATAATAGCGTCAGTGTCGGAAGAGAACAAGAGTTGATCAAGAAAGACCTGATAAGAAAGACGAAAAACCCCAGGACTACATGAAAAATAATAAAAAAAAGGAAGAAAAGATCATAGAATGAAAACTACTAGTCCTCGATACTATAATAGCGTCAGTGTCGGAAGAGAACAAGAGTTGATCAAGAAAGACCTGATAAGAAAGACGAAAAACCCCAGGACTACATGAAAAATAATAAAAAAAGGAAGAAAAGATCATAGAATGAAAACTACTAGTCCTCGATACTAAAAGCAGGGTCGGAAGAGAACAAGAGTTGATCAAGAAAGACCAGATAAGAAAGACGAAAAACCCCAGGACTAGATGAAAAATAATAAAAAAAGGAAGAAAAGATCATAGAATGAAAACTATTAGTCCTCGATACTATAATAGCAGGGTCGGAAGAGAACAAGAGTTGATCAAGAAAGACCTGATAAGAAAGACGAAAAACCCCAGGACTACATGAAAAATAATAAAAAAAAGGAAGAAAAGATCATAGAATGAAACCTCCTAGTCCTCGATACTATAATAGCAGGGTCGGAAGAGAACAAGAGTTGATCAAGAAAGACCTGATAAGAAAGACGAAAAACCCCAGGACTACATGAAAAATAATAAAAAAAAGGAAGAAAAGATCATAGAATGAAAACTACTAGTCCTCGATACTAAAAGCAGGGTCGGAAGAGAACAAGAGTTGATCAAGAAAGACCAGATAAGAAAGACGAAAAACCCCAGGACTAGATGAAAAATAATAAAAAAAGGAAGAAAAGATCATAGAATGAAACCTCCTAGTCCTCGATACTATAATAGCAGGGTCGGAAGAGAACAAGAGTTGATCAAGAAAGACCTGATAAGAAAGACGAAAAACCCCAGGACTACATGAAAAATAATAAAAAAAGGAAGAAAAGATCATAGAATGAAACCTCCTAGTCCTCGATACTATAATAGCAGGGTCGGAAGAGAACAAGAGTTGATCAAGAAAGACCTGATAAGAAAGACGAAAAACCCCAGGACTACATGAAAAATAATAAAAAAAAGGAAGAAAAGATCATAGAATGAAAACTACTAGTCCTCGATACTATAATAGCGTCAGTGTCGGAAGAGAACAAGAGTTGATCAAGAAAGACCTGATAAGAAAGACGAAAAACCCCAGGACTACATGAAAAATAATAAAAAAAGGAAGAAAAGATCATAGAATGAAACCTCCTAGTCCTCGATACTATAATAGCAGGGTCGGAAGAGAACAAGAGTTGATCAAGAAAGACCTGATAAGAAAGACGAAAAACCCCAGGACTACATGAAAAATAATAAAAAAAAGGAAGAAAAGATCATAGAATGAAAACTATTAGTCCTCGATACTATAATAGCGTCAGTGTCGGAAGAGAACAAGAGTTGATCAAGAAAGACCTGATAAGAAAGACGAAAAACCCCAGGACTACATGAAAAATAATAAAAAAAGGAAGAAAAGATCATAGAATGAAAACTACTAGTCCTCGATACTATAATAGCGTCAGTGTCGGAAGAGAACAAGAGTTGATCAAGAAAGACCTGATAAGAAAGACGAAAAACCCCAGGACTACATGAAAAATAATAAAAAAAAGGAAGAAAAGATCATAGAATGAAAACTACTAGTCCTCGATACTAAAAGCAGGGTCGGAAGAGAACAAGAGTTGATCAAGAAAGACCAGATAAGAAAGACGAAAAACCCCAGGACTAGATGAAAAATAATAAAAAAAGGAAGAAAAGATCATAGAATGAAAACTATTAGTCCTCGATACTATAATAGCAGGGTCGGAAGAGAACAAGAGTTGATCAAGAAAGACCTGATAAGAAAGACGAAAAACCCCAGGACTACATGAAAAATAATAAAAAAAGGAAGAAAAGATCATAGAATGAAACCTCCTAGTCCTCGATACTATAATAGCAGGGTCGGAAGAGAACAAGAGTTGATCAAGAAAGACCTGATAAGAAAGACGAAAAACCCCAGGACTACATGAAAAATAATAAAAAAAAGGAAGAAAAGATCATAGAATGAAAACTACTAGTCCTCGATACTAAAAGCAGGGTCGGAAGAGAACAAGAGTTGATCAAGAAAGACCAGATAAGAAAGACGAAAAACCCCAGGACTAGATGAAAAATAATAAAAAAAGGAAGAAAAGATCATAGAATGAAAACTATTAGTCCTCGATACTATAATAGCAGGGTCGGAAGAGAACAAGAGTTGATCAAGAAAGACCTGATAAGAAAGACGAAAAACCCCAGGACTACATGAAAAATAATAAAAAAAGGAAGAAAAGATCATAGAATGAAACCTCCTAGTCCTCGATACTATAATAGCAGGGTCGGAAGAGAACAAGAGTTGATCAAGAAAGACCTGATAAGAAAGACGAAAAACCCCAGGACTACATGAAAAATAATAAAAAAAGGAAGAAAAGATCATAGAATGAAACCTCCTAGTCCTCGATACTATAATAGCAGGGTCGGAAGAGAACAAGAGTTGATCAAGAAAGACCTGATAAGAAAGACGAAAAACCCCAGGACTAGATGAAAAATAATAAAAAAAGGAAGAAAAGATCATAGAATGAAAACTATTAGTCCTCGATACTATAATAGCAGGGTCGGAAGAGAACAAGAGTTGATCAAGAAAGACCTGATAAGAAAGACGAAAAACCCCAGGACTACATGAAAAATAATAAAAAAAGGAAGAAAAGATCATAGAATGAAAACTACTAGTCCTCGATACTATAATAGCAGGGTCGGAAGAGAACAAGAGTTGATCAAGAAAGACCTGATAAGAAAGACGAAAAACCCCAGGACTAGATGAAAAATAATAAAAAAAGGAAGAAAAGATCATAGAATGAAAACTATTAGTCCTCGATACTATAATAGCAGGGTCGGAAGAGAACAAGAGTTGATCAAGAAAGACCTGATAAGAAAGACGAAAAACCCCAGGACTACATGAAAAATAATAAAAAAAGGAAGAAAAGATCATAGAATGAAAACTACTAGTCCTCGATACTATAATAGCAGGGTCGGAAGAGAACAAGAGTTGATCAAGAAAGACCTGATAAGAAAGACGAAAAACCCCAGGACTATGTGAAAAAAATTGTAGATTATATTATTGTACTTACCCAGTCCATCATATAATGTAGTCTTCTAAATGAAATGTCCAAAAGTTGGTTTCTTGGGCCATGTGGGAAATATTAATTTGTATTTGTTAAATTTTATATTCCCTTAAAAGAGCGAAAAATAATAAAAATAATGAGTCTAAAGATGAAAATAAACCTCTAGCGTACATGACAATCCCTTATGTATCGGGATTATCGGAAAAAGTTAGACGCGTAGCCAGAAAATATAAAATTTGTACCGCTTTTAAAACACTAAACACCATTAGGCAACACCTCGTCCAAACTAAACCTAAAAATGGCACGCAGGATACTAAAAACGGTATTTACAATATGAAATGTGAGTGTGATACACAATATATTGGCGAGACAAAAAGACCATTAAACATTAGAATAAAAGAGCACAAAAACAATGTGCGGTTAGGCCTAGTCGATAAATCGAAAATTGCAGAACATATATGGTCCGAAAATCACAAATGTAATTGGGGAGAGGCAAAAATCATACACCTGAAAAGTAACCTATACAAACGTAAAATAATTGAAGCCTCGTATATAAAACTAACGGACAATCCTATCAGCCAATCAAGTAAGGCCATTATGGCTCTCATTATTAAAAAGATTAAAAATTTGATTATAATATTCCTATTACTAATAAACAAGCTGAAATTTTACCTGTTAAATCGCCACAAGGGGTTGTAACCCGTTCTCGTGCTAAGAAGCTTAATACAACTAACAATAGGCCACTCCCCTAATAGTTTGTCACGCCTTCTGGAACACGTCACTTGTTGCTGTATCTTTGATACAACAACAAGTACTTGCCGTTAGTTGTGAGTTTACCTTGATTGTGTTTTTTGACTTCTCAGTTTCAGCTCTGAGATGCATGCTTAGTTATTATGGTTGGTGGTATTCTTATTTAATTTAACTTCTCACATAGTCTTAGTTTCTAGTTTCATGTTTCTTTATTTTTTAGTCACTTGATAACGGAAATTGATTCTTATTCCCGAAACGTCGTGTTTTGAATTTTTAACACACGAATGATGGCAAATGTCAGAAAAATGTATAATAATAAAACCTATCCTATACTTCGTACATTGGGTGAGGTTAGGTTAATTTAGATTACTTAACCTTATACTGTACTTCATACAATAGGTAAGCTTAGGTTAGATTAGATTATGTTAGGTTAGGTTGGATTACTAAACCTTACACTGTACTTAGTACATTGGGTAAGTTAAGGTTACATCGTAATATTAACTTTTCTGGTCATTTTCTGTCATTCATTTTAAGTAAAAAAAAACAAACTTTTGTCGTTTAAAACCATACGATTTCGAACAAACCAATAATACAACCTAACTTGAATCTGCCTGTCATGGTCATTCTTGTTAATAGCACAAGGTCGTATGGTTCACAAACGCAGTAACTAAACTCTTCTTGATACAAATAATTTAAATACTAAAGTATATTAGGTAATAATTAATTCTAAAACATATTACTCTCATTAATACATAAATATTAGTTTTATGAAAGTTAGGATACCAACTTTTAGTGAACATATTTGGGAACAAAACAGTATAACTGTTATGTAAATAACAATTTGATATTTTTGTAACTCCATGTAAACCTTGAAAAGGTTTTGGTTCATATAATCGAAAACGTAAAAAAAAAATAATGTCCGCCGAATTTTTTCATTTTTCTGGTCAGACAAAAACTTACTTTGGGAACATTTTAGAAAAGATTTTAATTTTTCTTTTGAACTTTTTTATTGTTTTGTTCACCCCTTATTTAATGCTGTATACATGCCTTGAAATCGTGCATTCATTTGTTTTGAGCTTATTTGTTTATGATACGTTGGCGTAAATCTTCTAAGGAAGCAACCTAGGTTGAGAGAAATATTTGTTTTAAATGAGTTCGTAAATTCCATTTTTAAAGGGAACAACTGACGGTGGGTTTGATGTATGTCACAACTACTGTACACATACTTCTGGTGACAGACCACATTTTTCAACTTAAGTATCAGATAAAACTATATCGATTTTTTGACACATTACATGGCTTTCTTTATACTAGGTATATGGGAGAAACTAAGGGTGCCATCATGGTATGTACCCAGTTTCATCATACAATATAATACAAACAGATTACCCATTTTGAGGTCGAAGAGCACTATCGGGCCTCAGAGATGCCCGTACCATTGTCGCAGCCGTTATTACTTTTTTTACAAATTTTTATCATCGTAGAATTGTGGTGTTGAAATATGGATTTAAAAAATCTCATTCAGTGTGTTATAAATTGAATAACACACGACATACGAACATTTTAAATTTAAAATTTCCTAAGAAAACCCAAGAATCCAACGTTTGGACATTACGTTTACAGGATATGCTTGTATTAAATTGTATGTTGGGGCTGAGTAAGTACTATAATGGTATACAAATTTCTTTAAAGACTGTGATGACTTATAGAACACACTTAAATTGGAATTGATATGACGGAATTGCGGATTACGTTATAGCAAACTCCACTTACATGATAAGGTCTTAATATCTGTAATGGGATGTGCAATGGACCTCAGATGTTTTAAATTTATTACAGTGTTTTATCAACATTATAGAATGAATAAAATATAGAATTTTAGAGTGAGATGTACATCTTTTGTAGCTACGAGACACCTGAAAGATTCCTTAACATTATATGAAGTTTCTATAAGCAAATTCGGCTTGGCTTTGTTTTTAAATTAAAGCAGATTATTTCGTAATATTTTAACTGAAATTGTTGGAAATAATATAAATTTAGATATAACTACATTCCGAGCGTTTTGGTCTTTTTTACTTGTCCAGTATACGGTAAGTTTGGCGATCCAAAAAATTTCGACCACAGTATTTTGACTTGGCTTCAGGAAACCGTAAAATTAATTGTAGTCCGTTGTCGTCCGTACGTAAGCACGATAGCGAACTCAAAATTTAAAATAGGAACATGAAATTAGTATAGTGTGCTCATATAGAACCCTATTGGAATTTAGAAAAATCTAATTAAAAATGTCAAAATGGTGGCCATTTTAAACAGTGTTTAGTTCATATCTAGTATAGTATTCAATATATAATAAACTAAATTAGACAAACATTTGCAGATTTCAATTCTGCATGTAACGAAACCAACCGTATCTCTCTAAAATGACAAATGATGAAGTTAATATTAAAATGTAATCAAGAACCCCGATAAGAACCCTTAGTTACGAAATCAGGCAGGGCTGTGTCACCAATCGAGCATAGCGAGTTAAGATTCATTCACATATGTACCCCTTTGAGACCCGCCAGGGTCAAGACACTAATACGAGCGAAGCGAGTGGAGTCTTTTTTATGTACAGCGTGATCAACGAAGAGGTGGCTATTTTAAAATTAATATTTCGGACACATTTAACACTTTACAAAGTTGACGTTTTATAGTTATGTTACATAGATAATATGTAAGTTTTATTTTATTTTTTTTATGGTCAATCAAAACAAAATGGCGGAATAACAAATATTGGTACGCTTTCATCAAAATAAATTTATTTGCAAGACCATTACAAATTGTTGATTTATAGATAACATGAAAGTGTAATTAATTATTAATGTTCCAAATTTGACCTTTATTCAAACTGATAACCTTCAGTTGTAGCTATCCACTGATAGCAACGAAACAAAAAAGAGTCATACACGCTTTAGAAAAATTGCAGAGGTATTAACGTTCCTCTTAAATCATTAATTCATCATCGTTTGGTATATGGTGAGAATAAACGTTTTCTTTCAAAAAGCCTAATCGCAAACAGTCAAGTCTGGTAATCTTGGAGGCCAGTCCATGAAGTTGATGTCACGACCTGTCCATCGGTTTGGAAGATCTCGATCTAAAATTGCTGTGACCACATTAGCATAACGAGGAGTAGTTCCGTTCTGTTGAAAAATGGAATAGGAGTAGGATAGTACGAGTACTGTCAGAATAATTTTTTAGAGGGCGATGGGTACCCTCGAATTACATAATAACACATACCTTGACTTTCAATTTTTAATTTACACACAACAGTTCGCCAAGCTAAATTAATACAACAGATTTAAAGTAATTTGGTGGAGTTCTACAAATGATACGTAGATACAATACAAAACATGACTCTTCTATGCTTCAGAACGACAACCATCGTTGAGTTCTTTCTTGTAAAGACATAGACATAAGAAGAGATATTTGAGACAGACAAATATTTTTGTCAAGTAAGTCAGCACTCCAGTTTGAAGTACGGTATGTGAAGTTTTTAGTATATGCTACAATCTTCATGTGTGAATTACACCGTGACCTACTTCTACTCAACTGGGGAATTCCTGTTTATAGACGTCTTTACAGCTCCAATTAATTCCTTTAGGAAGTGCAACATAAGAAGGGCTCAAGGGTGGGTATACCCACTACATCAATCTTGTACCACCACAGACTTCTATCTCTTTTGTGAAACTTTACCACATTAGACTAATAGAGGGTGTGGGGTCTCCTCACCCTCTTAGCAGGAACCATCATTATCTACTTTGATTCTTCTGAGGTGTTCCCTGAGTCTAAAATGCCCCGAAATAACTTTTCCAATGTTATAAACTTATGTTTACAAGACTGATGAATGCACTTGATCTTCTCCTGTTATAATTTCCCAAGAGTTCTTTGTCCTGTTTCTTGGCTGTATTCTTTCCCATAAGACCTGCGTTTTCTTACTTCCTTAATACCTTCTTGAAATAAGCATCTCCAAGGTCACAAAATGGTTCTGATCTCACGGGGGAAGTACGGGCTTCAATTCTTACAAGTTTGTCTGTATATTTATTTCCCCCCACGACTATTTGCTTTGGAAACCCAGAGGAGTGCTATGATACCATGTTAAATCACAAGCTTCAACAGGACTAATTGTTTAATGATTTTTTGAAATTTTAGTGAAATGTGAAGTTTATCGTTTGCAAAGTCGAAAGTAAAAAACTATTAGGGATCAGGAATAATTTACTAAAAACAATAATAAACCTAGACCGCTGTCATTAAATGTTCGATTTTAATCAAATACCATTTAGACTTAGAACATTCTAAGTTTAGGTTCTTATTTAAGCTTATAAATATTTTTTCAAAGACAGTTTCTATGGTTCATTTTTACTTTTGACTGACAAATACCCAACTGAAAGTTTTGGTGACGAATATCATTGGTTTTTTTTATTTGGTTTTACGGAATGGAGAGTGAGAAAGTTTGTGCAATATTTTTTAACCGTTTGTTTAATTTAAAAAAAATATAACACGCATAAGTTTACATTATTTCATTTGGAGATAGATGAGTGAAAATGTTTGTTTTTGTACCTTTTAATTAAGTTTACCTTCTGATGTGAACCCTGAAGGCGGAAAACAGTTATTATTAAAAAAATCCCCTCCCCCTATTTTGATTATTCTCTACATTTTTATCATTTTTGAAACACAGAACTTGGCACTAACTCTCTTGTTTTTCTTTTCTGCTACGCATCAGTAGTAGTTCAGTTACATAACGTCAAAGTGACATTGAATTTTTAATTTACACACAAAAGTTTGCCGTGCCAAATTTATGTTAATTTTGCTTACGTACAGACTACAAGGTCAAGGACACGACAAAAATAAATAAAAAAAAAAAAACAAGCACAACAATGTCAACAATTGGACGGGATGTCGAAAAGTATTTTCCGGATTCTTGTAAAGCAAAGATCGATTAAAAATATAGGTTCAATTTTTGTTACGTTTTCCTTTTAGCTGGTTAAATGAAATAAGAATTTTTTTATTATTGTTTTTATTTCTACTGAGAGCAGTGGACTTAATAATTATTTTTTATACTTTTTTATTTATAGAAAAAATCCGATACTGCTTAATTGGAACACACAGAGACAAATTGATCGAGCCAAACAATGTCCCGTTTTAACTCTCTGTACCAAACACGTCTAACTAATACAAATTTAGGAATAAGGTTTTTTTTCTCTTGTTGTTTAAAGGCGAAAAACCATCGTCATAAAAAAAGAAAAGAGCATAAAATTGATACCTCAGCCCTCAAATAAACTAATAGCGTCAGAGACAAAAGAAAATATGAGTTAGTCAAATGAAAGAGTTGGACCCAACCTAACACTATATGAAAAAGGTGACAGCTAGGGTACTTCGGGATTTTTTTCCCCTGTGAAATTGGTGGCCCAAGGTAGTAAATACAAAAGTTCAGGTATTTAAATATAAAAAACTTCAAATGAAAAATTATATTTCAATTGTTTTTATAAAGTTTTATGGAGAAGATTTTTACTTTGCCAAAAAATCAAAAAATCCTATTTTACTAAGTATTTGAAGTTTCCATTTACATGAACTCAAAATTTGTGAGTAGCTACCATAATAACAAAGCACCAAATTTGTGAGTAGCTACCATAATAACAAAGCACCAAATTTATGAGACGCTACCATAATAACAAAGCACCAAATTTGTGAGTAGATACCATAATAACAAAGCAACAAATTCCGATTTATTGAAATTGGTTCTTACAATTTTGATGAAATTTTGCTAAAACGTATCCGTTAAGCATCCAAACAAAACTTATTGGGTACCATGTCCCAATAAATGACAGCTAGAAGTCACGAGTAAACAAAATCACTATGGGTCTGTAAGAAATGCTCAAAATTTGTTCGCTCTACCAATTTCATTTGAATTTAGGTGAAATGTGAATTTGATAGATCTCAACCATTATGAAGAATCCCAAGGAAATAGTTTTTTGTTGCTCCAGATAACGACGTCAACAAAGTGTTGCCAAAATAAATGGATCTGTAAGGCGGATTAAGCGAGGGGAAACATTGATATCTTTAGATTTAAAAAAGAGGGGGAAAATAAAAATACGTTTCATATTTTTCCGGAACATCCTGTAAATGGAATCTTAGTTTTGGCACGTCCTGTAGATAGCTCAAATCAAAAGGTTTCCATTTACGTGTGTGGCATTTGCCACATCAGGCAAGCTGTGGGTTTGTCAAATCTTTGGTTGTGACAAGGTTGATCTGTGTGTGTGTCGAACCATCTACGAGCCAGCAACAAAGAGGAGCTAGCCCATCTGTGGCAGGACAGTCAGTGCCGGTCTCACGGAGTCCGGCACTAACTAATTTAAACTAATTTTTTGAAATTAAAATGCACAACTAATTAAAAATAATGAGAGGCTAAAATAATTAATGGGGGGGGAAGGTAGTCATGGGAAACGTGTCAACAAACGAGACGATATAAATTTACTGTTGGGTGTTAATTAAACGTGTTGACGGATTCGGACAATCCAAAAAACCATTGATTAACCGCAATATTAAGTGATTACCAATGAATTATTGTTAATAATATTACATTTAATAAACTCATAAAAGATGGCTGGGATTCAGTATCGGTTGGGTGAGATTGTACGATAGGGTTATTAGTTCGGGGGTTTGTCCAGCAATCGCCTTTTGGTCAAACCCGGACATTCATGCCAAACCTTTTGGAAAAAATAAAATCCCGTGAAATATGGCGAGATCTTCCTATGGGTGGCAGCATGTCAGGAAATTGGTGACACATGGGTAAGCATCGCCGCTTGTGTCTATCACCTTCCAATGCCTTCTAGAAGTTGAGATACTGCATTGTATACGGGACTTTCGTCCAATCATCTATTTATAAAATTACAAAAAGTTGATAAGCCTATTTTCTACCAACATATCTCCCTTAAAATATGTGAGAAAAAAGTTTTAAATTACTGTGTGACAAATGCAAATTATAAGGAAATAACGGTTCACGAATAATAGGCACAAACAGAAATAAACTGTGACCACCGTCTTTAAAAGTGGAATTTCAACCAGATAAGATTTACCTGATGGAAACGTTCTAAATTTAGATATTTTAAATAGCTATCAAATGTTGAAATGATACTAAATAACCTTACATAAAAAATGGAAAAAACAATTCTTTACCACTAAAATTAAGTATAGACAGAAATGTCAACGAATATTATTTTAAAAACAGAAAAAATAGATAAGGGTCTTTCTCAACCAGACAAAATATCTCAAACCTGAGACAGACAAATATTTTTGTCAAGTAAGTCAGCACTCCAGTTTGAAGTACGGTATGTGAAGTTTTTAGTATATGCTACAATCTTCATGTGTGAATTACACCGTGACCTACTTCTACTCAACTGGGAAGTTCCTGTTTATTGACGTCTTTTTACAGCTCCAATTAATTCCTTTAGGAAGTGCAACATAAGAAGGGCTCAAGGGTGGGTATACCCACTACATCAATCTTGTACCACCACAGACTTCTATCTCTTTTGTGAAACTTTACCACATTAGACTAATAGAGGGTGTGGGGTCTCCTCACCCTCTTAGCAGGAACCATCATTATCTTCTCTGATTCTTCTGAGGTGTTTCCTGAGTCTAAAATGCCCCGATAAGAACTTTTCCAATGTTATGAACTTATGTTTACAAGTCTGATGAATGCACTTGATCTTCTTCTGTTATAATTTCCCAATAGTTCTTTGACCTGTTTCTTGGATGTATTCTTTCCCATAAGACCTGCGTTTTCTTCCTTCCTTAATGCCTCCTTGAAATAAGCATCTCCAAGGTCACAAAATGGTTCTGATCTCACGAGGGAAGTACGGGCCTCAATTCTTACAAGTTTGTCTGTATATTTATTTTCCCCCACGACTATTTGCTTTGGAAACCCAGAGGAGTGCTATGATACCATGTTAAACCACAAGCTTCAACAGGACTAATTGTTTAATGTTAAATTAAACATATTCACGATCGCCAACCAAAAATATAACCCATCAAATCTCACACCACAGAAGATAGGGCCTATACATATAATTCATATTTTGTATCTCTACATAATATAATTTGTGCGTTTTAAGCAGTGATAGAATTCACATTATAAATAATGAAGTGTGAATTAAAAAAAGGAAAGAAAGAGAGAAAGAAGAACTGTTACTTTGGAGCGATAAGAAGTTTCTATGATGAAGAAACAGTTAAGTAGCTCAAAATGAAATGCTAACAAAGAACCATTTATAAGTCCTTCCAGGAATGGATTCACATTGTACATTTATTTTTCAGACCCAATCCATGCAGCTTATATCCAGTTAAAATTCACCAATGAAAATTACAACTCTCAAAATTCATTAAAGGTCAAAATAAATTCAAAACTGTGAAACGGAACTTTTATTAACATAAATAAATCCTATTTTTTAAACACAATCTACCATTTTGTCATATTCTCCCATCACGTATCCAGTTCCATCACACATTTTTTATTAGTTTTAAGATATCAACTACCCTAATCGTTTAGATTTTATAGTTTCAAGCCCTATTTATTTTGTGCACCCAAAAGTGTTGTAAAATAGCCAAAACACTATTCAACTTTTGAACACCAAAATTAGGAGTACGATATTCATTTTGTATATTTTGAATTCAAAAATAATAATTCAAAAAAATCTTGTTAAAACATTATCGATTTTATTCAAATTATGGTTAAATGTGAAGACTAATGATTCAAAACCAGAATGTTAAATTGTAAATAATAGACAATTTTTGTTAAGAAATTATTTAAAAGGAAACCGAACTTCGACCGTCGTTATTTAATCTTGAGTTTATTTACAAGACGTGCTTATAACACAAATGCTGCAAGTTTAGACCTTATGAGATACATAAATTTTGTTTAAAATAATTTACAAAATCTCAAACGATGTCTAAGATTGATTTTCTTTATTTTTAAGGACAACTATTGACTGTTGACGAATACATTCGTGCCGTTAGTATTTAGGTTGTGAATTGATGTGTGAGAAGGTTTAAGCAAAATGTTTGCATCGTTAAGTTAGTATTTGAGATTTAGTGTCGTTTAATTTTGTTTAAAAATTGTCGTCTTAGAATGCACTGGATGGAGTTGCATAAATTTTCCCTGTAAAATGAATGAAATTTGAATACCAAAACAGGCTATACGATTAATAACCATCCTAATCACAAATCCTAGCAATATGCAAATAGTTGGTTAGTTCAATGTTGTTTCTGAAGGATGTTAAATTAGTTTAGCATAGTTAATATATAGTATTGGAGACATGATAGGTTGCAAAGTGTTTTTACTTTATATAAATAAAGCGTTTCCAAACTACGTTTAAAACTTCGGAAAATTTTTCCTTTAGTCAAAATAAGTAAAAAGTTCCTGTCTTAAAATTTTTAGTTTTCCGTCTGTCAGCCATTTTTCTTTTTAGAAATAACATAATATTTTTAATTAGATAACGAGTCCAAATTATGTATACATATTTTTATGTGACTTTTATCGAAGTACCAAAAACAGGATTTTGTTTTGGATATTTTCAAAATGGGGAATTATTTTAATAAAGTTAATATTTTTTGATACATTCCTAATTAAAAATTGAGAATTTTAAACGGCCGCCATTTTGAAAACATACAAAACAAAATCCTAGTTTTTGGTACTTCGATAAAAGGTCACATAAAATATATGTATAACAAATTTATACTCGATATCTAATTTATATACAAAAAAATATTTTTTGTAAAAACATAAAACATGGACAGACGGAAAATTAAGCATTTTGGACGTATGTTTATAGAACTTTTTTATTTATTTTGATCCGAGGAATCGTTTCCTGAAGCTTTGTAACATCCTGTAAAATGTAAACGATACAATTTGTTTTTAAATGGTTTTTGAGATACCAAATCTTATATATTTCTGGAGTTCTGATGTTTTTCGTAAAAGACAAAATGGCGGATATACGGGTAATGAAGCTTAACGCGATAAACATACTAAAGTTTATTCTGTAGAAT
This sequence comes from Aphrophora alni, assembly GCA_963513935.1. Taxonomy (NCBI): domain Eukaryota; kingdom Metazoa; phylum Arthropoda; class Insecta; order Hemiptera; family Aphrophoridae; genus Aphrophora; species Aphrophora alni. The sequence continues at coordinate 82,809,885 of OY740769.1, forward strand.
ACTGAAACATTTATCTCATGATTATACAAATACGAGCTACTCTATTATGCGCTAGATAACAATCAATCAGCTGTTCCTAGGTTGATGTGAGTTAGAGGGACTTTGGACTACGTTTACATAACAATTATTACGTTTACATCTCTCGTTATTGGAATTTTTCAGCTAAACTTTGGATTTGATTAAAAAGTTTTAATTTGCAATTAAAAATAAAATAAAAGTAAAGTGATTTTTTGTGTGTTTAGTGTGATTTGTGTTTTATAGAACGTAAAACCATGTTTGTTCTTATGAATTAAGGTTCTGAAATTCATTTTAATAACGCTAAAATCAAAGTTTCGTGGTGAACAGTGATCTAAATGAATGTTTCGAACATTGTATGTCTATATTTAAATGAAATGTTATCGTTGCAAACTTGATGTTTTGCCGATAAATGTTGGCTGAGCAATATTAAACAAAAGTTGACTTTTTTTTATATATATACGTGAAATTTTCAATCGAAAACTCAGGAATAGTACGAAAGAATAGTTATCTAGAAACATTATGTTTCGGATTTTCATGCTAATATAAATTTTGATATTTTACACATAGCTAATAAATTTAAAAAATTAAACCTTCTGGAAAATTTAGAAATTAATAGAATAGTTAAAAATAAAAATGTGTTAGTTTTAAATGAACAATTAGATTTAAGTAATTCTCCTCTTTTAAAACCATTAACCAAGTCAAGTCATTGACCCTCCTCTCCACTCCCCTCCTCTACCTTTCTCATTTAAGGTTATGAGGGAAATACCCAGCTTTTTTTATACTGTGTTGTTATATTGTGTACTGAAGCTTTTTAAATTTTTGTTTCATTCTTGTAAAAGTCCTTGACAATGCTTTAACTAGCGAAACCATGGTCGGCAAGTTTCAATAAAAATATTGTGGTTTATACTAAAAATATGTTGTTTTAATTTATTTAAAATGGAATACCACCAAGTATCTACGGTCTTTAGCATAATTAGTTTCACTACATAAGTTATGACATAATAATGCAACCCTAAACTCAAATTGTAACGGGCCCTATTTTTTTCTCTTCATTTATTTTTAAGAATTTAAATATTAATTATTAATAATTTTTATTATAAAGGCTCTCTGTGGTCTTTGTGTCTATCCGTGGTTTATGAGTCTGTTTTCTGTGTGTCTATGTGTCTATCTGTGATTTGTGTGGCTATCTATGGTCTGTGTGTCTGTCTGTAGTCTCTGTATCTATCTGTGGTCTGTATGTCTGTGCTCTGTGTGTCTTACTGTGGTCTATATGTCTATCTGTGGTCTGTATGGCTATCTGTGATCTGTATATCTGAGGTCTGTGTGACTATCTTCAGTCTGTGTGTCTATCTGTGGTTTGTGTATCTAACTGTTGTCTTTATGTTTATCTGTGGTCTGTATGCCTATATGTGATCTGTATGTCTATCTGAGGTCTGTGTGTCTTTCTGTGGTCTGTGTGTCTCTGTGTGATCTGTGGTCTGTGTGTCCATATGTGGTATGTGTGTCTATCTGTGGTCTGTGTGTTAATTTGACGACCTTGATCTTGTTAATAGAACGGAGCAAGTTAAAAATTCTTAACTCGACTATTTTTTATTTATATTTATTTTGTTTGAAGTTTCTGCCATTACCATTAAAAAGTTGAGAAAATCACGGTTTGCTAATTTTTGGAAAACCTTGTATATTCTAATAAAATTCTGTAGATAGCTCAGGTTAAAATGTAGCAGTTCATAAAATATTAAGTTGTATCTATATTTTTTAAACACATGGTACAGTATATACAAATTGAGTCTAAGCTAACTTACCTTAAGCGGAAATATTATTTTATTAAAATCGAGTTTTTAACGGCAGTCAAAGTTTATTTTAAATTTTTTATCATTTATTTTGTAACCTTGTTTTAGTTTTATCGCTATTTTGCAGCTATTTTTTATGGTTTAGGTCAAAATGATCACATTTCATATAATTTTTAACGATATATTTAAAGCCTATAAATGTTTTATAACAGACTAAAATTTTTTTGTAACTATCGCAGGGAGATTTGTTTTGTTTGGATTTTTAGAGAATACATTTTTCGAATATAGTTAAAAATGAATTTGAGAAAATTGAAATTTTGACATTTGTTGTTACATCATCTACCTCCAAAACTTGAGTTATTAAAAAACGAAACCACATACCAATTAGTTTATTAGACTCGTTTATATAAACTGTACAAATGACGTATAATATAAAAACAAACTTTTTTTTTGTATTTAGGAAACTACAAAAGTAGACTGCATTTTGATGGACTACACGTTTTGGATTTTTGAAACGATGCATTACTCTTTACTATGCATATGTGAAAATAAAAGAAATGGTAGAAAAATTTCAAAATAGTAAATGTTAACCTTGGGTCAAGGTCGACAAACTAAAACATCAGAAGAAATTCTCTTTCTATCATGACAGAGTATTATAAAAAAATAAAGATATTGTGTGCTCCGTGAACATTCTAAAATCAAACAGCGAGTATATTCTCGTTACCTTGCCTCTAGATGCAGAGGTCAGAGTTTCCGGGCCTCAAGACAAAGGCCGGAACTGATAGTTTTTGAAATTCTAATTTTACTGTTAAGCTCGATGCATTCACAGTGTTAGTTCAACTGTTAAGAATTTGGATATTGTTGACAAAAATATCATCGCATCTACCAAAGAAATTGAATTATCTCAAAGTTAATAATTTTATTATTTGTTATTATATTGCTCTTTGAAGTACCGCCATTTTGAAATTCGTAAATTTAATTGATAGAGAGTAGCGAAGTCCTGTTTTATAACTCGACAATTTATTTTGTTTTGTATGTTGGAGTAAAACGTGTGTACCAGACGTAATAAAATTTGACAATCAGATTTTTACAACTTGGCCGAAAGATATAGTACAATATTTATTTATTTCATTTTTGGTTTTGTAATAGCATCCACTCAAAACAGTTACTGGACGATTTTAAGGCGTGGAGATGCAGATGCTCCGAATACAAAGCGCGTTCATAAATTTAAACGGATTTTTAAGTTTCCGCTATGACGTTTTATACGGATATCACACTGATAGTGTTGGATACCATCATGGTACTTACCCAGTACCATCGTGCAATGTAAATACAAGAAGATCCATTAAATGTAATGCCCAAACGTTGGTTTCTTGGGTCTTGTAAAAAATGTTAAATTGTATTGGTAGATCAAGAGGTCTTATCGAGTAGGGTAAGTTTGTTTAAAGGTTTGTTGAACAACGTAATTGTGTATATCACTACTTTCTTGAAGTTGGCTAGGCCCTAAAATGCCTCGTAGATGTGTTATTTAAAGTCTCCAATCACTTTGCTCGTGTCATTGTCCGGCCCTAGTGAAACTCGCTACGCTCGTGTCGTTACGCGGTCCTGTCGGATCTCGTAACTATACGAATATCACATTTTCTTGACTGTTTAGGGTTAAATATTTCATATTCGACAATAATTTCGCTATTTGTCATCGTAGAGATGTTGGTACCATTACGTGCAAAATTGAACTCTGTAATTTTGTTTATAGTTTAGTGTGTTATAAGAGTTGAATAACACAAGAGATATGAACCAAAAGCTGTTTTAAATATTGCGTCATTTTGATTTATTCAATTATATTTTTCTTAATTTTAATAGAGCTCTATGTGAGCACAGTGTAGTCACTTTAACTTTATTAAAAATGTCGTTTCAAAAATAAATGTGAATATTTTCAAAAAAATGTATAGCATTTTTACAGTTAGTGTGGTAGTTAAATCTCGGTTGAACATTTTATCTAAAAATAACAACAAATCAACAGTACATACGAAATGTAACTATCATATTAACTGTAAAAATACAATAACATTTTTTGAAAATGTCATTCGGATTTTGAAATAAAAAAGTTAAAATTCTTGGTGCCATTAGTTTTGTCTTAAAAAGCAATTTAAATTGATATGTCACGTGATGTGGTTCTTTTTATTTTATTTTGAGTGTACTCGAAATTAACACACTTTTGGGTAAATTTGGACAAGTAAAGTTCATTTTAACGTCGAATGCTTCTCTTAGATTATTTTAACAATATTTTAAAAACTGTTTAGTGTTTCGATTTCACATATTTATTGATTTTATAATTAAAAATTTTCAAATACAATTTGTGGCGTCATTTTGGTTATGGTAATTCAAAAATATTTCTTTAGTACCATTCATTTTGGCTTTTATATAATTTAATTTCATATGTCACAAAATGCGGGTTTCCATTTGAAAATTTTGAGTACCACCATTAGGGGGAGGTAACAAATTCCAAAATATAATATATAATAAAGTAACCTCAGATGACATAACAGTCTCAAAAGTGTTTGATTTATTTAAGTTGATAAAAAAGTTAAGGTAGGAGGGAGGGACTTTACTAACACACTGTACATTGGTTGGAGTAAAATTATTTACGCTTCCAAAAAGGAGTCTATTTTACACTAGAATTAACTGCTAATAATAGAAAAAATACAGTTATGTCCTAACAGCGCACACTGCTTTATACTATGGATCAATATTTAAAAGTTTTAAACTGAAGTTTTGTATTAAAACTCAAATTTCCAATTTTTCAATTCTTATTTTTTAAGATATTTAAGTAATTGCGAAAGACTTGTAGAAAATATATAGGAACACTGTACTAACTTTCTCTTCAACGAATCAAAAAAAAACTCAACTTATAGCCAAAAATATAATCCGTCGCCAATCTGCCAAAATCGTTTTTATATTTTATATGTGGGAAAGAAAACGTGTAATTTTCTTTACTACAGAATTTTAATCTTTTTATTCACTTCCTGGTAAACTGAAATAGAAGGTTCCCCCCTTTATAAATTACTTATTACAAATTTAGATTATTTTTTTTTAAAGTTGGGTAAGATAAAACCAATTAAGAGTTTTTTTTTATATTTGAATTGATATCTGTGTGTAGGTTATCGTCTGTGGAGGGATCTACAGTTTAAACGTGTGGACCGGTTTGAATGAAATTTGGTAAGTTGGCATATTTTGGGTAAATTTATTTTTGGCATAATTTGGTACGTTTTAATTTTTGTTCGATAACTCAATATTTAAATGAATGTAGTCTCTAAGAGTTTAAACAAAACCATCCCTTAAAAAACTCCGGTTCGTGAATTTTTCGTTAAAAAATTAAGTTATAGGGCCGTTATAAAAAACGTAATTTTTCAAAAACATATTTACCGATTTCGTTCAAATAGTAGTGTATTGAGATTAGACACAAATAGAAAGTAAAGAAATATTAAGGATCATGAATAATTGACAAAAAAGACTTAAAAAAAAAAATAATAATACAATAAACGATTTAAGCTGAAATTGCGATTATGGCACAAGAGAAGCGAGTTTAGGCTCTATTTAAATAAATAAATATTATTAAAAAATACATCTTTCACGGTTCATTTTCACTTTTTGATTGACAACTACCAAACTGACATTTTAGGTGAAGAATAGTTTTTATTTGGATTTGGGGATGGGCGAGTGACTAAGTTTGTACAATTTTTTGCACCATTTATTGCCAATGTATATCTTATGAGGGATAAGTTGCAATCTCTTTATGGGAAAACATTTTTTTTAAAACAAAATTATTATTATTAAAACAAATTTTATTAAATATAAATTAGAATTTGTTTTCATCAATTAGTTTTTAACTCTAATTTTTCTTTATTTGCAAGTTGGCAACACTGGTTTAGGTTATTAACATCCGCATTTAATCAAAATTTATATGAAATCGGTGAAGATGTTCTTGAGACATAGCTGTTTCAAACTTTTAAATGGATGATTTTTGAATGTTTTACCGATAACGCCCGATTTGACATTTTTGTAGAGCTGCGACAAATAAGTTTTATTTGTGTCTACAGATTACATTTTAGCATAATATAAAAAATAGTTATCTTGATTTTGAGTTTTTTTTCTTATACCTGTTATTCTTAAATTTAAAATGAATTTAAAAAACAACAAATTTTCCTGTAAACCAAATTTAAACTAAATCAGTCCACTAGTTTAGTCTGTAGAGAACAACAAAAACGACAGATATTCCAAAAAAAACTGCTTTCCAAAATCTTCAGAATTCAAAACTTTTTCTATATGAGAAGGTAAAATTCATGCTTTCATTTTGATTAGATAAGTTCTAAATTTGACTATACTATACATTAGTTTTTCTGCAATAACAGTTTTTGTTTAACCGACCCCAGTGCTATATAGATGTGTACATAGATTATTTAATATAAAAGAAATTGAATGCATATTACTTGAAGGAAAACTGACAATGGTTTTTAATTTAATTTTGCTTGCAATATAATAGCAGTATTTTGCCCTTGCATCAGATTTATAATTGTGTGTGCGTATTATAATTTGATGATTCAATAAACCTTTAATAAAGGTGATGAAGTTTTATTAAATATGACAACGCGTCACCAACATAAAGCTTTTTATTTAATTATAAATTTTATGTTTATTCAAGCATATTTTGCAAACCTTTCTTTATTACAGAAGCATAGATTTAAATATTTGATGCTATAAAAAATAAATTATATTCTGTAATATGTTTGTAAATTATTCCTAGAAAACTACCTTTAGGATTTCACGAGACTGGGTTTCCAAAAGTTTTCAGTTGCGAGGAATCCAAATCTAGAGTTCATTCGGAAAAATTCATCCAGAGGGTGAAGTCGAAATGCGAAATTGTAACATATACATTAAGTATAGCTACTAGTATAATAATATACACTTTAAAACAACTGATTAGGTTAATTAGATTTTAGAAATTCAACACAAAGATAAGTTAGGTTTAGCCTAGACCAGTGTGAAACGTTTTGGAAAGTGTTTTTGGTTTAAACTTAATTTTGTGAGTTTATGTACAAATTTAGTTACCATAGTAACCAGTATACATACGCTTAATAACAGCTAATTAGGTCAATCAGATTTTATAATTCAGCACAAAGATATTGTATAGCCTAGACCAGTGTGAAACATTTAAAAAAATGTTTTTGGTTTAAACTTAATTTTGTGAGTGTATGTACAAATTTAGTTACCACAGCAACCAGTATAGATACGCTTAATAACAGCTGATAAGGTTAATCAGATTTTTTTTATTCAACACAAAGATAAGGTTAGGTTAGACTAGATCAGTGTGAAACATTTTGGAAAGTGTTTTTGGTTTTAACTTAATTTTGTCAGTGTGTGTAGAAATTTAAATACATATTCCATATGAAGCTCATAACCAAGTCATCTAGTCTTACTGTAATACTCAGCTCAATTCTAAACGAATGAACATTTTTTTTTTTTGCGTCGAAAGCTGTGTTGTCAGATGAAGTAATGAGCGAGTGGGTAAAGTCAACCTAGGTTAGGTTAGATTAAGTTAGGTTAGTTTTGTTAGTTTTTATTGAGATGGGTGAATGAGAAAGTTTGTGAACGAAATGATATAATCAATTTCGTAATTTAATTGCTCAGCTCTAGTCTAAACTAATGAACATTTTTGCGTCTCGAGATCTGTGTTGTGAGATGAAGTATTGAGTAAGTTAGGTTAGGTTAGTTTTGTTAGTTTTTATTGAGATGGGTGAATGAGAAAGTTTGTGAACGAAATGATATAATCAATTTCGTAATTTAATTGCTCAGCTCTAGTCTAAACTAATGAACATTTTTGCGTCTCGAGATCTGTGTTGTGAGATGAAGTATTGAGTAAGTTAGGTTAGGTTAGTTTTGTTAGTTTTTATTGAGATGGGTGAATGAGAAAGTTTGTGAACGAAATGATATAATCAATTTCGTAATTTAATTGCTCAGCTCTAGTCTAAACTAATGAACATTTTTGCGTCTCGAGATCTGTGTTGTGAGATGAAGTATTGAGTAAGTTAGGTTAGGTTAGTTTCGTTGGTTTTTATTGAGATGGGTGAATGAGAAAGTTTGTGAACGAAATGGTATAATCAATTTCGTAATTTAATTGCTCAGCTCTAGTCTAAACTAATGAACATTTTTGCGTGTGGAGATCTGTGTTGTGAGATGAAGTATTGAGTAAGTTAGGTTACGTTAGTTTCGTTGGTTTTTATTGCGATGGGTGAATGAAAAGTTTGTGAATGAAAAAATGATATAATCAATTTCGTAATTTAATTGCTCAGCTCTAGTCTAAACTAATGAACATTTTTGTGTGTCGAGATCTGTGTTGTGAGCTGAAGTATTGAGTAAGTTAGGTTAGGTTAGTTTCGTTGGTTTTTATTCGGTTTTGGGGATGGGTGAAGAGAAATTTCGTGCAATGTGTTTGTGCCATGTATTAAATGATATTATCAATTTTGTAATTTAGTTACTGGGAGTAAAATGAGGTTGCTTCCAAATTGAAGCTCCTCTAGTCTTACTACTTTGCTCAGATCTAAACTAATGAACATTTGTGTGTCGAGATCTTTGTTGTGAGATGAAGTAATGAGTAGGTAAGGTGGCGGCAGTCATTGTTTATGTCAACCAATTAAGAGAGCACAACTTGATTAGACCATTCACCATGGAACAATGGAGACAAGACACCTCCTTGTAATTATAGTATAGTTGTGAACTTAAAGACGTCTTATACGCGAGGATAATGAGGGATGCCAAGAATCAAAGCGGAACAACTTGTCAAGGAAATGTGATAAATTGGTTTAGTTTCATTCTACAGTACTTTTATAAAGTTATTACGCGGTTATATAAGAATATCATTATCGCTGAAGCAAAAATTATCAACGATAATAATGTTATTATCGTTGATAATTTTTGCTGTCCCGTTTTGTTTAATGCGTTGTACTGTTAATTCAAGATCATACGATTTTGGCTGAGAAAGTATTTTTAAGAATTGTTTACAAATACTATCGTTCCACATTGTGACACTGTGCAGGACTTGGTAAACAAATTCTAAAACATTTGTTCAGTAACAGATGCACTAAGACGTGGTAGCATGAAACATCTCAATATTTTTGATACATTGTTGGGAAGTCTGTTATGAATATTAGGATTAAAAGAAAAGTCACACCGCGGTAAAAAGAAACTAAAGTCAATTGACTGGATCTTCATGCGAAACAAGTTGATGGAGGCCATCATGGTACATACCCAAGCAGATAACCTAAATGTAATGGAATAAAGTTGGTTTCAATGGCTTGTTGGAAATGATAAATGGTATTCATAGATCAAAGGGTTTTTTAGTAGGGTAAGTGCTTTTAAACAGTTGATACACAGGTTTTCTGAATCTCGTAAATTTGTATATTACTACTTTCTTGACTAGGTCCTCATGGATCTCGTGGTTTGTTGGTTGATCCCGATACCACTCTACCTCAGTCGTTGTCTGAGGGCTGATCCCTTGGGAACGAACTACTTTCTAACTCCTACCACGTCATTTCCTACTAAATACGCATATTGTCGAAGCCCTTCCGATACCTAAACGATAGTACCTCTACCCTCAATCTAAACAAAAACCAGCTCCAACAGGCATATTTTGTCATTTAAAAAAATACTTATTTAACAAAACTGTAGGTGGGAGAAAAAGTTAGTGTGTATAGAGGACAATAGTACTTTTTCGCCCTTGAGATAATTTTCAAAACACAAGGTTTGATCTTTAAATAGATATCATTTAATTAACATGTGTAAAAAAACTTTAATCATTAATTTATGAAAAACAAGGAGACATGACTATCGTCATCATTTCAACAAAGTATAATTTCAACAGTTGTACTGGTTATAAATTAGGATGACGACCTATTTGTTGAAATTGTTAATTTCAGGTAAAGATTTATTGAAATCGTTACAGTTGATTTTGAGTAAATCATATTTTGTGTTGTTTTATGACAGATTGTCTCACATTTTGTACAAAGTAGTTTAACCGCTTTTGAAAAATCACTTCTAACCGATATTCAGAGAAACATTTTGCAAGAAACAATTCTTTAGACCTAGTGAACCTAGCTACACATACATCCACCTGGCTATTGTTAAGTCTACGAAAAAAATTTTTTTTCTCCACTAAAATACTTTGTCTGTTAGTGGTGACTAGTGGATTTTAAATTTGTAGAAATATTTTTCTTGTTATTTAAAAGGTGTTTTCTTGTTGAGCTTTATTAAAAAAAGGATGGTAAGAATTTACAATAAAGACTCCTAGCACTCGCATACTCTAATAGCGTCAGAGTAGGAAGAAAATAAGAACGAGGAAAGATGAAAGAGAAGAATCTAACCCACGAATAAAGGTGTAGATCCAGCTAGAGTCCCGTGGGATTACCACGTCAGTACTCACTAGATATAAGTGAGCCCCTGAGAGTGTTAGAAAGGAAAGTATAATATCAAATAAAGTTACAGGCACAAGACTTCAAATTTCACCCACTCATCTTAAAATGCGACGTTTCGAAGAACTCGCACCACTTCAATTTTTTAAAAAGGAAATATACTTTTGTTTCATGTTGTTAAATACTACAAACTTCTCGATCATTATGCCATAAAATAAGAAATAAAAATAAAAACATAAAATAAAGACCTTGTATACTCCAATATGTTGCCCGATGATGCCGCAAGGCGAAACAATTGTAGCTCATTTATATCATTAAAATATTTAAAACTTTAAGCTTTTGCTTTATTTTATCCTTGAATATGGAGTATCAAAAAGAAATATCTGCTATTACATTAAAGTTTACTTCAATAGTGTTAGAATTGAAAGAGAACAAGTATTGGACAAATGAGACCTGAGAGAAAAATGAAGATGGGGATCTAAACCAAGACTACATGAAATCATATAGATCCAGCTATGATTAATCGGGGTTGTTAGGCTCTTACTTACTCTAAGTGAGCCCCTAAGGGCTGTAGAAAGAAAATATCAAAAGAAACGTCATAGGAATGAGCAAAAATTACATTATTAGACCCCTAGTATATACGAGTACAAAAATTGTCGATTACGAACTAGTTAAATAATCATAATAATTAAAAACTAGAATGACCAGCTTCCATATTCATTTATTAAACTTTAAAATCATTATTACGCTGATTTATAAATAAAATATGACACAAAATATACTAACTATTGAACAAATACTAGTGGACGATGCAAAATTGTATAGGTAGGCTACACAAAATAACGAAATATACTGCACACTTTGTATTGTACGAAGAGGAAGGAAATAATGGAAACTACATCTTCACCAGATCATATAAGTGTCACTCTAGAATAAAATGTTACGTATACAATTACATACCGTAGTGATTAAGTGAAGTTAATGAACAAGTCTTACACAACATTACTTAGTTCTCAATTTAATGTTTATAGAAATGTATACTATATTCTTCGTATATTTTTGTATGTATTTTACTTTTTCACGTATACAGTATATAAACATATATATAAAGAAAGTTATGCCATGGGTCTAATAATCGACGCCAAGATTTTGTGAATATTTTCGTTTTGTGGTCGCCTGGGTTCAGTAAAGTGGATTTTGAAATAATGTCTGTTATTTGTCGAAAGTGCAGTGCTCCATAGCAAAAACCAGTGGACTAATTTTAATCAAATTTTATATGTAGGTGTATTTTGGTCATATTTCGAGATGATTAAAATTTTTTTTTTCGACAACTTAATATTGGGAAGTAGCTGTCATAAGAAAATATCAGAAAGTCACGATTTTCTCAAAATATGTTATGAAGATATTGCTTAAATTTTACTCTAAGGACCCCAAAACGTATTTGGCACCATCTCTCCAAAAATGACGGTTCGTGAGTTATCGGTAAAAAATAAAATCTCGGCAATCTTTTATATAAGGCAACATTTCTCAAAAATGTCTCTGCCGATTTCAATAAACTTTTTGTGAAATGTTAAGATTAATGACTTAAGCTTGTGAGCATAATCACAAGTAAAATACTATTACTGTTTACTAACAATCGGCAAAAACAATATATGAACCTTAATAGCAGTCATTGAAAGGTAGATTTTAATTAAATAAGAAGTAGACCTACACTGTGGACGCTATTAGGGCTCAAACGATGTAAGTTCCATGTCCTATTTTAATATTTTTTCAAAGCGAACATTCAAGATTCATTTTAATTTTTTTACTGATAACTGCGGAAATGACATTTTTAGTGAGGATTAGTTTTAGTTATTTTTTATTTAGTTTTGGGGATGGGTGAGTGGGAAGGTCATTGTTTGTTTTGAAGTGATTTTAAAGTGTAAGATGATTCTTGTGTGGCTAGAATGAAAAAAGTAGAAATTAATGGACTGTATTAATAAATTTAATTCATTTAATAAATAATGTGTTTTTATTGCAAACAATATTTGAGCATATACTTTTGGAAAAGATGTCTAGAATAAATATACACATGTAATAAAATTAAAATATTTGTGTTGGTACCACGTTCGCATCTTTATTACATTCATCACCTTTGTTAAAGGTTTATTGAATCATTAAATTATAATACACACACAATTGTAAATCTGATGTAAGGGTGAAATTATTTCTTTTATATTGGAAGCAAAATTAAATTTCAAATCGTTGTTCCTTCATGTAATAAACTTTCATTTCTTTTTAATCTTTGGATATTATTAAATAACCTCAGAAAGTATATAAATAACGTGGCGTCAGTTAAATGGATTTTCTTATTACATAAAAAGTATATGGTAAGTAATCTATAAGAGCTAAACTGAAAATTTAGTTAATTAGTTCGATGAGATAATTTATTTGATATATTTTTACCTTTACTTGATATTCATTAACTTGCATTTGTTTCATGAAATATTTATATTCATTATTTAGATTTTAAAATGTGAAAATACAAGTTCAATTTTGGCTTTAACTGGGTTAGTTTTTATCGGAGAAATTTGTTGTGATTTTGAACAAAATAAGTACATAAATTCCTTTGAATTAAAATGGGACTTGATTAAAAAATCTTTAAAATTATGCCAAATCCTCGTTAAAGTTATTAAGAAAAGTGTTTGTATTGACTGCCATTCTCTTCCTGGAGAAGCAGTAGTATTTCTTCTTAACGTTAAGTTCTCCGTATTTATTGTTATTTGACAAAATATTTATTCTTTTTGTAAAATAATATAATATTCCGTATAAGTAACGAACAATACATAATGGATAATAATAAATAATATATAAGTTTATTTATATTTATTATTAGTGACTTATTGAGTGTTATTTATACATTTGAATATTTAGGTAAAATCATATAAATATTAAAGCGGTTTGATAACTTTATTGAATATTTTCCAAAAATATTTATATTTTTGAGTGCTTAACGCAAATAATTTTTGCCGGTAAAATTAACGGAACCGGAAAACCTAAAAATTAAAGTATATATAATTAACCAGGACTTGAACATAAGATAATGAAAAAATTCGCAAGGTTGGTTATGAAATAGCCTTCAATTGGTTGATTTTTATGATCTGTGTTAGTTGTGTATATTTGTAAACATTTTGTTTTGTTTTACTTATTGTTGAATTTTATAATTTTAGAAACATGTATTGTTCGAAGGTGTAGAGACATAGTTTATCGAAACCGCTACTCTTTATGGATTTCAATGAATTGCTGATGGAAAAAATGTGCAACCTCGTTTACTAAACATCTTAAAAATGCATAAATAATTTAAGTTTGCATAGCTTCCTTATCCTAATGAATGAGAAGGCAATATAAGACTTCGCTCAATGGTGTTAAGTATGTTAATATACATGAGAACAATGGATATTTATGTGTACAATGGAGGTCAGTAAATCTCCACTTCCGGAGATCGCTTTACCTTTGTTTTGATTTTTGTGTATTTTTTTCTGAAACATGTTAGAGTTTCAATTAAAGTATAACAAACATGTTTGGAATTAGAATTATTGTAATTCAAATTTTGAAACCAAACTTCAATTTTTTTTTCATCAAATTCTATGAAGAAATAAAAAAAATCGATATTAAATCGTACGTTTGTTACAAATCTGTCAGACTCCGTAAACCCAGCTGATAAACAGATTTTCTTGTCGTTTCCCTAATATTTTCTTACAATTAGTTGTACACTATGAATCATGATATGGGCTATAGTCACAATACAAGCATGTTTTGTTGTAACCAACATATGTTTGTAAGCAGAATTTATTAAATACTAAAGTCAAATAAAATCTCTTTCACAAACACAAAACTGAAATATAAATAAATTTTATTTTAAGCAACAGAAAGTAATACAGAAACAATATATCAAATAATATTAAAATAAACAATTAAAAAAAATTAAGAAAATTAAACGTAAACAAACAGAAATAATAACAAAGAAACAAATGAAAATAGTAACACAAATTAAATTGGAAATAGCAAACAAACAATTACTAAATGAAACATATAAAGACAGACATAATAACAAACCAAAACAAATAAAAATAAAAATAACAAATTAAAATAGAAAATAATAATAATAAAATAAATAATATTAAATAAACCTGTCTTTGTGCTCGCCTTTCATTTAATAAACCTTTTATTTATAAAACGTATTTATAAACAACAAAGAAAAATGGTTTATAGTCAAATGAAGCAGTTTTTATTCTATTGTCTTTATTTTATTTCTTATATACTGGTAAAAAAAAAATCAAGACACTCTACAAGGATATTTAAAGTTGGTCCTATTTATTGGTCGTAAGGGTCAATATATAAAAGTTGGATATGAAAAGAAAACTGAGTTTATTTTGTTTTGTCTATTTTAAAACAATATTATTTATTTGATTTTTGAGACCCTGGATAATATTTGTTACTAACTGTTAAGTATTTTTTAATTTATACATATAGTATACTTTGTACTACTTGCACTAGCGTTGTAGTAGTACGCTTTATCTCTTTAAAAATTTTATTTCCAAATATAAATAAATCGGTGTAGTAGAAGTTTTTGGAATAAACAGATAGTTGCTTGCAGTTGTAAATAATGGCCATTAAGAACTTTTTGAACCACTAATGATTGTGATTCCACTCAGTTCAGATTTGATAGGCACTTGTTTTTGTTCATATCTCGTGTGTTATTCAATTTATAACACTCTAAATTAGATATAAACTTCAATTAGATTTCATTTCTGCATGTAATTGTATCACTCTGACATCTCTACAATGACAAACAGCGAGGTTGTGATAAAAACTCTAATGTCCTAAGAAAATGTCTATTTGTATAGTTACGAGATCCAAGGCAGACTTCTAGACACGAGCGTAGCGAGTTCTGATCACATACACAGCTTTGAGGCCCGCTAGGGCCGAGTCAATGATAAAAGCCTAGCGACCATTGATTTACCAATACAATTTAACATTTCCTCAAGGCATATCCAAAATAAAAAAACTCAAATAGACATTGTTTTACGATTATAAGAACATGATACAGTAGTTATACTTGGACATACCGTGTTCACTTTACGCGTTGCGTCTTGTAATTTTTAATTAATGTGTGTTAAGTGTATGTTTTGTGTGGTGTTTTTATAATGTGTTGACGACCTCAGTAGAGCGAGAACTGAAGATGGATGAGATATTACAAAACGCGTAAACAAATACTGTTATTATTTTCCCCTCTTTTTTTAATAAAACCATAATGATCGGAGCTTTTGCCAATTTAAACAACAAGAAAATAAATGATTCTGAACTTATTGTCAGAGATTCTCGTTTTACAGCTTTAAACGATAAATAGGACGATATCTATAAGTTTGGATGCACAATGAAATCTCAACCTTTGGCTACATAGTTCTAAATCATCCTGTATAAAGGCTACCAAAATTATTCTGGAACAGTTTTATCTCTCGTTTCTCCAATATTGGCCACAACACTAATGGGTAAGAAGTACATTTTCAACGACAGGCTCATATTTCACAATGAGCAGTCTTTGTGTCAGCAAGTTGTATTTTCTTTTTAATGTGTCTAACAATATCTCTTTTACTTTCTTATATACAAGTTGTGTATACAATGTTGTTTGATGGTTTGAACAAATCAATTTAAAGGCTGTCATGAGGGTAAAAAAAATCGATGTTCTTGTTTTTGGTCTAAAAAAATCTTTATTGAAAACAATGATGTATAACATATTGTACTTTGTTTTGCTGTCTCTCAGTTATAAGTAGTATAGATAAAGTTAGTGGTGGATTTTTATGGTCTTCTGAGTCTAAAGAAGTGGTTCTTGGAATTTCTATCTACCTTATGTAAAATTGTTCTACAGGTGAACTGATTTTAATCATATATATTATGTGGGTATATTTGGCACTATCTCGGGACTGTTTGTATGGTTTTCTTTAACTCACTATGGTTGATCCAGGATACGGTCCATGGAAAGTCTATTTGTTTATGCGGGTTGCTACTCTGTAAAGGGCGTCAGTATAATAAGTTAGAATTTATCTGCATTTTTAATTAAATTTGTAGCTTACATTTGCTTACACTTTTTCAATGAGAAGTAGATCATGTCCATTGTCAGTTTTTGAAGTAGGTCATATATCCATTTATAGTTTTTGAATGACAAGTAGATTATATTCATTGTCAGTTTTGAATGACAAGTTGGTTATATCCATTGTCAATTTTTGATTGACAAGAGGTTATATCCATTGTCAGTT
This sequence comes from Aphrophora alni, assembly GCA_963513935.1. NCBI lineage: Eukaryota > Metazoa > Arthropoda > Insecta > Hemiptera > Aphrophoridae > Aphrophora > Aphrophora alni. The sequence continues at coordinate 82,826,451 of OY740769.1, forward strand.
TATGAATGTCAAATTGGTTATGTCCATTGTCAGTTTTGAATGACAAGTTGGTTATATCCATTGTCACTTTTTGATTGACAAGAGGTTATATCCATTGTCAGTTTATGAATGTCAAATTGGTTATGTCCATTGTCAGTTTTGAATGACAAGTTGGTTATATCCATTGTCACTTTTTGATTGACAAGAGGTTATATCCATTGTCAGTTTATGAATGTCAAATTGGTTATGTCCATTGTCAGTTTTGAATGACAAGAGGTTATATCCATTGTCACTTTTTGAATGACAAGAGGTTATATCCATTGTTAGTTTTAGAATGACTAGTAGGTGGTTATATCCATTGTTAGTTTTTGAGATCGTTCAGACATGGCCAATTAAAATAAAAACACTACTTATGATTAATTTATACAATTCTAAACACTTCAGTTTGGTGAAATGAAACAAGTTTATGGGCAACATCATGGTACTTACCCAGGCCCATCATACAATATAATACAAGAACATCCTCTAAATGTAACTCCTAAAGGTTTGTGTCTTAGGTCTTCTAGGAAATGATAAATTTTATGGGTAACTATGGGTCCTTTTTTTCTGAACCTCGACTAGGCGTTTTCTCGCCTCGTAATGTTTGTATTGAAAGCCTCTAAGCTAAGCTAGCATCGACCCTTGTAAGCCTCTAAGGTAGCATCCATTCGCTTTTCTCGTGTTGCGGTGACTCGGCTCTGCCGGACCTTGTAACTATACGAATATCAGATTTTCTTGGGAAGTCAATGTTCGAAATTATATGTTTTAAAAACAATTTCGCTATTTGTCATAATAGAGCGGTGGGGTTGGTACCATTCCATTCAGAATTGAAATTTCCTAATTTTTATTTCAGTGTGTAGTGTAATAATAATAACACAAAAGATATGAAGACAAATTGTTTAAAATAGCCGCAATTTTTCATTTTTAATTCCATTTTTCTGAATTTCAGTACAGTTCTTTACAAACACACTGTAGTCCTCAGTACAAAATATCATCTTCCAACACTAATTTTTGTGGATGCTGTCGTGCTTACGTACAGACAACAATGAAGAACGTAAAAATAACTTTTTCATTTTTCTGATGTCATGAAACGTAAAAATCAGTCAAAATATTTGACGATAACTACACATACCCTGTACTCCGTGAAGGTAATATCACCCATACTGGGTGAGTAAAGTTTTTGTTTGATAAATTATATTTTAGAAGTTAAGTAAAAATTTACTTTGTTTAAATAAATATTACCGTCTCAGGACGGTAGACAGAAATGAAAAATTTAACTAACAATTATTAAAAAAAAAAAATACAATTTTAAACTTTTAATAAATGTAATAAAATATTAATTTTATATAATGGTTTATTTTTTTATTATTAAATACATATTTAAGTTAAAAACCATAGGCCTATAATAAAGAGGGAATAATAGGAGAGTGTTCATACTCTATGTGTATCTATAATATCAATTTTAGATCATGTGAATTCTGTATAAACAATAATTAAATTTATTTTCTTTAATAAATATTAGTAAAAAATAATATTTACATTTGAATAATTATTTTTTATACAAAATGTATAGTATTATAAGGTGCCAAAATAGGTTATCACTTCAATAAGGGGATAATCGAGCATGATACGTTACGCATTTTGATGACGACAATATGGTGTTTTTTCTTCACACAAACTGTATAAGTATTATAAGGTGCCAAAATAAGTTATCACTTCAATAAGGGGATATTCGAGCATGATACGTTACGCATTTTGATGACGACAAATTGGTGTTTTTTCTTCACACAAACTGTATAAGTATTATAAGGTGCCAAAATAAGTTATCACTTCAATAAGGGGATAATCGAGCATGATACGTTACGCATTTTGATGACGACAAATTGGTGTTTTTTCTCCACACAAACTGTATAAGTATTATAAGGTGCCAAAATAAGTTATCACTTCAATAAGGGGATATTCGAGCATGATACGTTACGCATTTTGATGACGACAAATTGGTGTTTTTTCTCCACACAAACTGTACAAGTATTATAAGGTGCCAAAATAAGTTATCACTTCAATAAGGGGATATTCGAGCATGATACGTTACGCATTTTGATGACGACAAATCGGGGTTTTTTCTCCACACAAACTGTACAAGTATTATAAGGTGCCAAAATAAGTTATCACTTCAATAAGGGGATATTCGAGCATGATACGTTACGCATTTTGATGACGACAAATTGGTGTTTTTTCTCCACACAAACTGTACAAGTATTATAAGGTGCCAAAATAAGTTATCACTTCAATAAGGGGATAATCGAGCATGATACGTTACGCATTTTGATGACGACAAATTGGTGTTTTTTCTCCACACAAACTGTACAAGTATTATAAGGTGCCAAAATAAGTTATCACTTCAATAAGGGGATATTCGAGCATGATACGTTACGCATTTTGATGACGACAAATCGGGGTTTTTTCTCCACATAAACTGTACAAGTATTATAAGGTGCCAAAATAAGTTATCACTTCAATAAGGGGATATTCGAGCATGATACGTTACGCATTTTGATGACGACAAATTGGTGTTTTTTCTCCACACAAACTGTACAAGTATTATAAGGTGCCAAAATAAGTTATCACTTCAATAAGGGGAATTCGAGCATGATACGTTACGCATTTTGATGACGACAAATCGGGGTTTTTTCTCCACACAAACTGTACAAGTATTATAAGGTGCCAAAATAAGTTATCACTTCAATAAGGGGATAATCGAGCATGATACGTTACGCATTTTGATGACGACAAATTGGTGTTTTTTCTCCACACAAACTGTACAAGTATTATAAGGTGCCAAAATAAGTTATCACTTCAATAAGGGGATAATCGAGCATGATACGTTACGCATTTTGATGACGACAAATTGGTGTTTTTTCTCCACACAAACTGTACAAGTATTATAAGGTGCCAAAATAAGTTATCACTTCAATAAGGGGATAATCGAGCATGATACGTTACGCATTTTGATGACGACAAATTGGTGTTTTTTCTCCACACAAAATGTACAAGTATTATAAGGTGCCAAAATAAGTTATCACTTCAATAAGGGGATATTCGAGCATGATACGTTACGCATTTTGATGACGACAAATCGGGGTTTTTTCTCCACATAAACTGTACAAGTATTATAAGGTGCCAAAATAAGTTATCACTTCAATAAGGGGATATTCGAGCATGATACGTTACGCATTTTGATGACGACAAATTGGTGTTTTTTCTCCACACAAACTGTACAAGTATTATAAGGTGCCAAAATAAGTTATCACTTCAATAAGGGGAATTCGAGCATGATACGTTACGCATTTTGATGACGACAAATCGGGGTTTTTTCTCCACACAAACTGTACAAGTATTATAAGGTGCCAAAATAAGTTATCACTTCAATAAGGGGAATTCGAGCATGATACGTTACGCATTTTGATGACGACAAATCGGGGTTTTTTCTCCACACAAACTGTACAAGTATTATAAGGTGCCAAAATAAGTTATCACTTCAATAAGGGGAATTCGAGCATGATACGTTACGCATTTTGATGACGACAAATCGGGGTTTTTTCTCTACACGAAATGAATAGTACCAAAAGAAGTTTCACTTCAAAAAGCCATGAAATGCAAAAAAATGTCATCAATTTCATCAAAAGAGTTCTTATCACAATTGGATTACAAACAACAGTCATAATTAAAACAAACTTCTTTTGACAAACATCGAAAGTTTTCGTTTACCTTTCACACTACATGTTATACATGAGAATTGAAAATTGATGACTAGCTTTCGATTGATAATTACATTGATAATATACAGTATATGAACTTATAAAATTAAGTCAAGGCTAGCGTCTGGCACGTGGATATCTATCTACAAATACACATTGGGCACAAAGTTCAAATTTTTTAAATAGTATGCGTACATTTAGAGAGAGTGGTTCAAGTAAGGGCACTTAGAAGTGGCGTGACTTGTACTTTTTTCTTACCAATTGTACCATCAACCTAATCATGATAATTTGGGATATCAAAATAGCGACTGTTGGTAATTTTATTGAGCGAAGTGAAATTTTGTTTTATCTCGACTATTTCGTAATTCGTATAAATGTGTACGTATTTGTTAAGTAGTTAAACGTGCGAACCATTCGTTATGACATTTAGGAATAAGTTAGTTTGTAACTGGACTTAACAACGTATGTAGAAGAGTTTTTTTTTTTTATTTATTTTTTTAAATTATCCAGTAAATAAAGTATAGGGTAAGTTTGGTAATCGCAAAACTTCGTTTTTGACTTGTTTTCACGTTTCATATGATGAAATCAGGAAACCGTGATTTTTGACATGCCGTCCGTCCGTCGTTGTCCTCTCTCTCTCTCTCTCTCTCTCTCTCTCTCTCTCTCTCTCTCTCTCTCTCTCTCTCTCTCTCTCTCTCTCTCTCTCTCTCTCTCTCTCTCTCTCTCTCTCTCTCTCTCTCTCTCTCTCTCTCTCTCTCTCTCTCTCTCTCTCTCTCTCTCTCTCTCTCTCTCTCTCTCTCTCTCTCTCTCTCTCTCTCTCTCTCTCTCTCAAACGCGTTTCAACGACAAAATCGCCATCCTCAGTGTTGCATGAGCTAAAATAAAAAAACTATAACTCAAGAGTTATAGTTTTGTTATTGTAGCTCATGTATCACTGAGGATGGCGACTTTGTCGTTGAAACTCGTTTGATTAAATAAACGTAATTTTGTGAGATCTTGTGCTCGAGTTTCTTTTTATCTAAGCTTTGTTTGTATTATATTATATTAAGTGGCCGGGTAAAACTCTATCAAAGATTTTTACAGTTTCCTTTTGAAAACCTGTTGCATAAGTTTCCTTTTACATACAAAAAAATTCTTTTTGAAATCACAAAAAAACATTCTTGTTGAAATCACATAATCGTTTCATTTATGTGATCCCGATAAATATAAAATCGGAACGTGCATACAACATATTAAGGTAATATTTTTTGTGTAGACATTGACTAGTCTATTACGTGTTTTATAAAAACGGACGTAAGTTATATCATCTCTTTCTAATATAGTTTTCTGAAGCATGGAAATGAGTTGTACGTGTTTGAAGGCAATCTCAGTTCAATCTTAAACAAAGACGGGTTTTGCCTAAGGTAACAAAGCGAGATCTAAACACATGGTGATCCCTTGTGGTAGTCTTGTGTGAGTTGTATGAAGTCAAAGTCAACTCACAAACCATCAACTTGGTGTAATCTTATGCTTGACATTGCGTAATGTTTGACTAAAATACAGTCAAGTAGACAAAGATTAAAAAAAAACTTTTGGTTTTTAACAAAGAGGGGGGGAGGGTGTTAATGCTTAAAACGTCTTTAGGGACATTTTAAACTTACATGACGCTTTTAGAGAAGGGGGTAATTTGATATTAACAGTTTAATTTGGATAATGGTACCGTGTTTACCTACTATACTAAGTACAGGGTAAATTTTGTATTCGTCAAGAATTTCGACTTCCATTCTTTTACCGATTTTCACATCTCAGGAAACAGAAAAAGTGATTTTCGACAAACTTCTGTCCCTCATTGACGTCAATTGAAAATGTCAACGTGGCGCTTATTTTAGAGTTTGTTGTTCGTATCTTGTGTGTTATTCAATTAATAACACATTAAATCTTAAACGAATTAGCAGATTTCAATTCTTCATGTAATGGTATCAGCTTCAAATATACGATAACAAATAAATATTAAAGTTATTGTCGAAAATGTAATTTCAAACCCTGATTTTCTAAAAAAACTGTAATATTTGTATAGTTACGAGAGCTACAAGAACCCGTAGGCCCGAAACACTGACAAGAGCGAAACAACTCTAGATCTAACCCATACAATCTAACATTTCCTACAAGGCCCTAGAAACCAATGTTTAAAGGTTCTGCTTGTATGATAGGTCTGGGTTGTATCATGATTGGCTTCATAAATTAGTTTTATAAGGTGATGATGACTGAGAGGTTTTTCATTTCCTTTAAACTAAAAGGAAAAAATCGACGTGATTGCGCGAACGGATACTTCTGTAAATTATGTTGCTGATTGATAAAAGAAAAGATAAAGGGTAGATTATCTTTGCCAACTGAAGACAAGTCAAAAATATCAGATATTTTAAATTGTAAAATGTCTAATCTTTTAAACGTAGTATGTAAATTTGTTAAATTTCCATCTAGTGAGACGGAGGAAAGTCAGTTGAATTTAGAATCGAGCTTACATATCAAAGGTAATTGAAACGTTTACCTATTTTCATTTTATTTGATTTTACGGTGGTTTTTAATTTATCCTCATAAAAACGGTGAATATAAAAATGAACCTGATTATTATTGATATTTGTATTCAAAAATTTGCCATTACTATTTGTATATACAGGGTGTTTCGCGAGAGGTTGGTACAATTTCAGGAGATGATAGGGGACCTAAAAAAGCAAAATTATTCATATGATCATAGGGTCCGGAAAAGCTTCGTTTTCCGTCTGTCGGCCATTTCGTATTATGATAACTTTAGAAAATATTAAGATTATAAGTTTAAATTTGTTATAGGTATTATTTATGCTATTTTTTATCAGTATACCAAGATCCAATATTCAAAATGGTAACCGTTTAAAATAGTTAAATATCTCGGAAACCGTAAATTTTACAAACATTTTATAAGAGACAAAATATTTATATTTTTTAATGTTAAACAAAATAGGGCTTTTAACGTTTTTGTAGTTTGAAAAATAACCAAGTTATCGTCAAAAAACCCAATAAAAAGAAAAAAAGGTAATAATTGTCATGAACACATTTTTATCAATATGGAAATTTATTTTTACATTTTTCTTAATAAATGTCAAAGTATTAAAACAAAATAAACACTTATTCTTAATTTATTTGTACATTTCAGGATATTGAACCAAGGATTCGTTTTAAAACAAATAAAGAAAACAAAAGCAATTTTAAATCACTCTGTGTGTATATAAATTAATATATACACACATTGATAATTTATTTTCCTATTATTATATTGAATGTGTTCTGTGATTGATGTGAATTTTCAATTTATACGATATTTATAGCCTCCGTGGCGCAATTGGTTAGCGCGTTCGGCTGTTAACCGAAAGGTTGGTGGTTCAAGCCCACCCGGGGGCGAATATTTTTTTAAAAAGTGATACTAGTTTTTATATATATAATTATAAATATAATAAACAATCAAATTTATTTAAAAATTGAATAAGCAAAATGTTAATTATTGACACAAAAAGCTGCAAATTCAAAAATATCTCTATAACGTGCACGACTAACATACCTTATAGAAGAGAATATCGAACATTCATAAGTATGAGCTAATCATACATTGTCAGACACGTGTAGATTATTTTATCAATTTGGTGTTAGTCTCTAATGAAAAAGTACGAAGTTCTATTCTAAAGCGGGGAAATATTATATTGGAATAAATTTACCCGCTTCTAAAAATTGGTTGAGTGAATGTTCTATTCAGAAAACTAAACTAAATTCTACTTGTAATGGTAATGTAGTTCCTTGTGTCTTTCGTGCTTTATTTTATAATCAATGTACCTATTTCTAATCTAAATGCTTCTGAAAACCACACAATGCAGATATATGTAAATTTCCCGGAAAGTTTTTCAATAACGAGATTTTTATAAACAATTAATTTCATAAAAACAGTTGAAGTATGTAGTAGTAATCAATTCTGTATACATAAGAAAATATTTTCGGATATATTAGAAACTAAATCAGTATGATACTTTATATATAAATTTGGTGCAATCTTGTTAGTAAACATCATTGCGCAGAATTTATATTGTTTTATATCTGAAATTATTGTATTTCATCCTATGGTTTTTTTTTTTTTTTCATTAAGGAAATTACAGCTGCCGGTTTTTGAGAATAACTAAAAAAGGTTTACTCTTTAATATCACAGTATGATATCGTCAGGTAGATATTGGACAGGTCGATACTGTTAGGATCCTCAAGGATACTGATCATCATGGATCGGAAGACATTCTGGAGACTAGATAAATTCATAATATCTGGAGATTTGAACAGATGTTAATCAGTGTAAATGGGGAGAAAGCTAGACATTTAGAGACTGGGTGGATGTTGAACTCCTGGAGACTGGACGAACGACGAAGACCTAGAGACTGGAGAGATGCTGAATCTCTGGATATCCAGAAAACTATACTGATACGCTTCAAGACCGGATAGACGCTAAATATTTGGAGACTGGACTGATAATTGAGATCCGTACACTTAACAGTTGTTAAATAATTGAAAACTCTACGATTGCTGGTCTTCTGGAGATTGAATGGATGTTGGACATCTGACGAATCGACGGATGCTGAAAATAAGAAGGACTAAACAGTTGCTACACATGAGTTAAGTATTACAATTCTTGACATTGGACAGTGAACGGATAGTAAACTATTGGATTATAGACGATTGCTAGACACCTAGAGACTAGACACCTAGACACCTAGAGACCAACAGGAATCTAAAATATTAGACACTGGGAGACTGGATTAGAGGAATTAAAGGATAATGGACACCGAGTGCTGAACTAAAAGTGCTGTAAAAACAAATTCCTACAAATGTTTGAAATGTCAACCGATACAAGTGTAACGTTTGACATAGGTGAATAACTTAATATAGGAGGACATGTATTGGTTTACACCTGTAGCGCCGACTGGACATAGAATGAAACTTTGGAAACTAGAAACGTGATTGATGATGGACTACTAGAGAGTGGTTCAGATGATGGACGTCCGGAAACTGAATGGATGCTACATTTTGGGGATTCTGCGAATGGCGAATACCTGACCACCAAAAAAGTGAACGGATGCTGAACACTAGATGACTGGACAGTTGATAAAGTTTTGGAATCTGGAAAAATACTGGAATCCTGGAAGAAACTAATGTTCTAGAGGTAGAATGGATATTGTACACCGTAGACTAAGAAATTCATGACACTTATCGGATGAACACTAAACGAAACTCATGCACACAGAGATAGTACCTCTGGAGACAAAACAGACGGTTAACGTATGGAGTCTGGAAGGTTGCTGGAAACTGAAGAATGGAAGGATATTTCGTCCTTATAGATTGGAGAGGGTCAGGACCTTTAGAGATTTAATGGTTGTTGAGTTATTGGTAGTCTCCAGTCGGATGCTGGACATCTGAAGACTAATTTTTTGCATTTGTTTTATTTCATATAAAACTCTCCAACATTGATTTTAATTCATATATATATATATATATATATATATTTATTTATCATTTTTTATCTAGGAATGTTTTAATTAAAATGAGTACATATTTCCGCTCTTTCCCAGCTTCGTTAATCTCACGTTTGTTGACGCGTTTCGGATATACTATATTCTCAAAACACTAACCTTACAATTAGTTGAGTACTATAAGTGGTTTGAGAATGGAGTATGTTCGAAACGCGTCAACAAACGTGAGATTAACGAAGCTGGGTAAGAAGAACATAAAATAAAGACCTCTAACCCTTGAATATCCTACAATAGCGTCAGGATCGGGAAAGAACAAGAGACTAGATAGGAAAGATGAAAGAGAGAGATCTAACCCAAGGCTACATGGAAAAAGGTGTAGATGCAGCGGTAATCCTCGGGATTAACACAATATAATGAGCCCCTGAGGGGTGTATAATTTAGTTTAGTCATTTATGCTTTTTGTGTTAATTTTTCTTCAGGAGGACCTCAATTTCATCAGGCATTATATACGCTTTAATAACTATTTGTACTTTTTAATTGCCTAAAAAATCCATATCTATTTTTTTTGCAGAAATATCTGTTCTGAGTCTCCTGAAACCATAAAAATCGACGTTTGTTGTACGTGCAGTATTCTACAACCACAGGACAGATTTTTATCAAATGTTACTTTAGTGAAGCTTCTAAGAACCTCAACAAAACGTATCGGTTGCCATCTCTCCAAAAATACCGGTTCGTGAGTGAAAAACAAACAAAAATCATATATACGTATATGCCCGTCTTCACAATTCTTTCGTTGTATGTCTCACTAGAGTTGTTTCGCCAATCAATGCGGCATCATCAGGTGAAAATCACAGAACATTATACAACATATACGTACACTAATACAAACACTGAACCTTTAAATTGACTTTTGTTCGAGCACGTCCAATTGAAATGAACCTTGTTTCGTTCCTGCTGATTTGAAACAAGTTGGTAGTGGTCTGGCAGTTTAATCTTTTGCCTTGCTTTTATTTCTTATCTGATATTGGTTCAACTGGTCTATTTATTTAGTGAGGCCATTGTGTCATAAATTCCATTCAGTTTTCTTTGAGATTATTGCAAAAACAGTCTTTGTAATAAGGGATGTTTTTATATTAAGCAATCCGGAGGAGTGACAAAAAAAAAAAAATCAATATAGAAATAATTTAAGGTTATGTTTGCGCTTAAAAGAGTCAGTGTTTTAAAGTTTAGAGAAGTGGTTATTTAATATCCTTAAATGAGTTTTTCACGAACTTAGCCTAATCACTTTTTGAATAATTCAACACATTTAACAAAATCCTTCAGCTGTTTTAAAGATAAATTTTCAAACGTTCAGAATGTATAGTATTCGATTTATATTGTTTGGAAAGCAATATTGGATACAACTGACATAATCAGCTCACATCACAGTAAGTAATCGATTTCTGATGGTATTTTACCTTTACAATCAAATAACACTATCTATTAGTGGTACTTAATAAACTGGAGGTAAATCGATGATCAGTGACGATGAAACTGGTTCTGTTCTTTGATTCTCTACGGTTCTATGTAATATGAATCAATATTCTTCGCTTGAACCTAAGCTTAATCATAAATCTACGAACGTTCCGTCAATTTAGTTTATTACCGGGACTAATTTGAATTATAAACAATTACCAACAAAGTAAAACAAGTTTTATTGCTTATTACGTTACAGATTCACGCAGCTGATACGCTGAATTTGAAGGGAAGCGAATTTCTTTCGTTTATCGTCTCCGATAAAAAATGTAAATAACTAACGTGTACAAATGTGTCGAAACTTTTCATAAAAGTTGTACCGAAAGTGTCGGTTCAACGCTTGATAGTAAGTTTAACTTTTCTTAACACGCCAAACAAGTAATAAACAGGACGAGTCATAGACTTTATCCTGTTATTAAAAGAATACCTCTAAAAACCAGGCTGACAATGTACAAGACTTAAAGATTAGTCAAATTTTAACGTACGCTCTCAGAACTTGTTATTCACTTCTAACTTCGTTTGGTTGGAATCTTTCCAAAATGCTACATTGAGAAGCATAATGAAATCCCCATAGAATGTCAGAAATGATAGTATATCCCAAGATATTACACCTATAGATATTCTTGAAGAGTCCGTCTTCAAACTTTCAAAAGCCATATCGTGGATAATAAAAGGGTTCAAATATGTGTACCTGTCACCAATTGTACCCCAGTAAGATGATAGACCTCTGTACGTGCCGGTTGATTCTCCACAACATAGAAAAAACAACAACAACAAAAAACAAAAACAATCGAAATACACAACTTTAAAATAAAACTAAATTAATGTTAATTATATTACAAATTTCAAGTTGAAAACCCTCTTTAGTGATAATTTCAATTCTTAAGTTTTAGGTCTCTCTGCAATTCTATTTCAGAAAGGGACTCACTGGCAGTTTATAGAAGAGATTCACGGCCTATGTTGAAAAGGTGAGCGGATTCACGAGTTTAGAAACAAGAGCTGTTGTTAAATTCAATAATTTGCCATTGCTCTGGATTGAGGATTTAAAGGTCTGATATTAAAACAGATCGTTTTAAATTAATTGTATTTTATAGGATTAAATATTTGATAGGGAATATGTCAAGCTGATATAGAATTATTTATAGACCTAAAGTAATTGTAACAACTATAAGGGAATAAAGAACAAATTAATATTAACAATCTGAACCACAGAATTTGTTATTGATCCATGTTGTTTTACTATCTAACGAACCCATAGAAATTAGGTATAGTAACCATAAAAACCTATTCCTAATACTTCAAACATCATTCTATTTAATTATCACTAGAACTTGCTTTAATTATATAACTTAGCTCTAGTCAATAAAAGTAACAACAATATAACATAAAACATTTATTATTCACACAACATTTAAATACAAAACACGTTTTAATACATTTAGTAATAGAATAAAACAATACATTAATAATATACTGAAATGTTACAGAGTGATCGAAACTGCATCTTTATTTATGTCATTATTTCAATTTAAAACTACATATTTACCTCATGTTTTTACCGGGCGTGTTCCTAGCGCAGGAAACTTGCATTGAAAGCTACCGCCGTCGTCCGGGACCCTCCACTACTGAAAAAAAAAAAAAAAAATCAGATATACTGTAATCCAAATAAACATTACGGGTCTACTAATAAAAAAGATATAATAATAATGGAATTTGTATATAATGAATTGAATTAAAAATATAATTTGAATATGTATAACATGAATTTGAATGTAATTGAATATTTGTTAAATTATTTATATAACTAATAATTTTTTATGTAAAAATAATTTTAATGAATATAACTAAATTAATTTTTGTATTGTGAAATAGTTATTGTAATTTGAATTACTAAACGATTTAATTACAATTATTGAACTAAGTAATTATTGAAACTTGCACTGAACGCTTGTAACCTTTGTTCTTTTTGGATTGTTTAGTGTTTAGTATTATTGTTAAAAGTATTATTGTTATAGCGAGCATTTGAGTCAAGAATTTTATCCTCATTAATCCTTTTACAAAAGTATTTGAACTTTTATTGTAATATTTATGATCTGTGAATATTTTGTTTGATAATTTAATAGAAATTACATTGGCAACGAGTTGAACAATAAATATTGGTTCAAAAATGAGTAGGAAATTAGTAAAACGTAAAATTGATAGCGAAAACAGGAATTACAAGGAAAGTTGGGAAAGTGGTTACTTGATAATTAACAATAATGGAAAACTGCAGTGTTTGGTGTGCCTAAGGAATATAATGTGAGAAGACATTACTCAACAATGCATGAAAATAAGTATGCTACATATACAGATGAAAGTCGGAGTGCTTTAGTTGCAGATTTGAAGAATTAGCTTAAACAACAAACTGGTATGTTTAGTAAAATATTGCATTCTCAAACTCATTCTTTGTTTGCGTCTTATGCCGTATCTCTTGAGCTGGCCAGAGCAAAGAAACATTTTACTGATGGTAGTTTAATTAAAAAATGTGCTATTGAAATGGCAAAAGCTTTTGAGGGTTCCAAAATAGCTGAGAAATTTGAATCCGTGGCACTTTCACATCAAACCATACAAAGAAGGATTGTTGAAATGGGTGAGCAAGTAGAAACATCTTTGCTTGGCCAGGTTAAAAAAAAACTCATATTTTTCACTTTGTTTGGTTGAAAGTACTGAAACTGAGCCTTTTTACACAGACAACTTAAACAGTTTTTACAAGAAACAGAGGCTGAGTATAGAGACTTGCTATTATACAACCATGTAAGGTGGTTGAGTGCAGGAAAGTGCATGGAACGATTCTTTGCTATAAGAAAAGACATCCCAACATTCCTTAACAAATATCTGCCATCTGACACCACTGAACCTGAAAAGAAGTTTAAAATTTTCTAACAGACTTGACCAATCATCTCAATATTTTGAACTCAAGTCTTCAAGGAAAAAAAGAAACCATATCAGATTTGCTAAGCATCATCAATGGGTTTTGCCGTAAACTAAAAGTGTTCAAACACACATTGGAAAACAAGAACTTGATACACTTTCCTAGCTGTCTTCAGTTAGCTGAAGAATTCAAAGATAGCGATTTTTCAAGCTGCAGTTCTCAACCAAGAAGTAATTGATGAGTTCAATACAAGATTCGACGAAATTGAAGATTTCAAAGTAGTCTTCTGCTTTATAATAATCCTCTTGGAGCTACAATTGAAGATCAACCACCTGAACTACAACTTGAAATATGTGATATGCTAGCTGACATGTTTCTAATGACAAGGAAAGAAAGGGCTCATGATTTTTTCAAATTAATTGAGCCTCTGTAGGTTGGACACCCCTGATCTAAAACAATCAAGGTGAAAGGATTTACTTTTAGTGAATTAAAACTATTGCTTCAACGTGAGTGCTAGGAGACATGGAATATTTAATTTATATGTTGTTACGTTAGCAGATGTTTTAATGTTTAGTAGATTTACGTTTTAAACTTTTCATAAGAACAGAATAGAAACATGTATTTATTTTAGCTTTAGCAGTATTCAGGGAACAAATAAGTTGGGCAAAGGAATGGATAAATCAATCAAATAAATTTAACCTTAAAGATATTATTATTGAGGTGAACGACTTTACTTTTAAGATAATTTCGTTGCACACCAAAACTGTAGCCTATATAAGATTGTTGTATGAAATATAAATATATGTTCTCTGCATTTATATTGTTAATCATAAAATTAGTTATAAAAATAGAATATTTACGTATGAACGGTCTATGACCAAAGGTTAATACGTTGTTGAAAAAGTGTTATTTTCAGTATTATTGTTAATAAACGTTTTAATTAAAACATGTATTGAAATAGTATGTAGTTTCTATTTAAAATTTGAAGTAACTCTCACCCTACAGTGCAGATACAGAACGCTGAACAGGTGTTTAAAAGTCTTACCAGGAACAAGTACAGGATACTAAATTTAAAACAAATAATACAGAGATGAGCTCAAGATTCTACCTAACCTTGTTAAGCTATAAAACCCAGCTGTTACTTCTAACCTAATCCATATCATACGCGCAAGGTCAAGTGATATGAAAATCGTGTGTTAGCACTTCCGTAAAAAGGATTCACTTTGCATTCCGTTCCTTTATATTTTCTTCCTGAATCTAATTAAAAAATATCATTTAACAAATGATCAACAGAATGATTACATAAAAGATTATTTATTGAATAGTATTTCACTTCCATTCAATTCAATACTGCAATATTTCGCATACGAGCCATCAAGATTGATCTAGTGGCTAACGCCTTTCTTTGCCGTGTGAGAAGTTAAGACTTCAATCTTAGTGTGGGTTCTAAAGTTTACAGGGTTGATTCTACATTGTAGGGGTAATAAAAAGCTAGGATTGTAGCGAATTCTGGTTGACAAAACTAGAATTATCGCGAAAGGCGTTTGGTTTCCGCAGAATTATTACTTCGTACGTAGTCTGATGTGAAGGAAAATGATTCCTATAGTTTTTTCAATATAACCCTCGTATTTTAATTTTATAAAACTCGCTTGAACGGTTGATTCAGATTCAAAAATAATGCATCAAGTTGGTGCACAACTTATTATATTACAAAATAATGACCTGGAAATCAATATTTTACTGAGGAAAAATACTTTTTGAAATTTGTAAATCTCCACCATTTGGAGGTAGATTTTTAGGTCTTTTTATTGGTTATATAACTTTTCCAACCATTTATAAATCCAAGTTAACACAATTTAAACTCCAGAACGTTTACTAAACACACACAAACACACACACACACACACACACACGCACGCACACGCACACACCATGAAATCATTTGTTAAAAATTTCATGGGCTTGAAAAACCATTATTGGTTAGTAGAGATAAACTTTATTCACAATCATATAGTAATAATTATTAAATGTTAGTTATGTAAACAAACTCTGTGCGCTATTTCGATTATTTTCTTAATTTAATGAATGAACAAAATTTAACAAACATGCAAAACTTTCCAACAATACTTTAGATTTAAAAGTGAAACCATAGAAACAATAATAGTAATTAATTAATATAATTGACAGCTGAACACCACAATTTATTTAAACTCTTGACGAAATTAATTTTATAAACATATTATTACATTCAGACATTTCTGTGATAACGATGATTAGCTTACTGAATGGAATATACACCGAAGAAACATTGCAAAAGTTGGTACTGTAGGTTTATATGAATTTGAGACAAAGATCTATTTTCCGAAACTAGCCAGACATAAAATAACAAGATGTTAGACAGAAAACAATCAAGCCTAAATTAAAAAAAAAAAAACATGCAATGGAAATAGTAGAGAAATACAATATTTTAATAAAAGGAAGTTTTAAAATACAGTATTGTGTTACAATTTAAAACCGCTTTCTAATTGGATTAATGATTGAATGTAACACGTGGAAGAAACTTCCCCGGAGCTTGTAGCATTATAATCATAACCTAAATTTTGTTGGTACCCGAAGATCATCTGGATTCCAAGGAAATAGGAAGAAAAGAATTAATGACAAAGCGTTTACTCATGTAGTGTGGTGTGTGTGTGTGTGTGTGTGTGTGTGTGTGTGTGTGTGTGTGTGTGTATGTGTATGTGTGGTTTGGTTATGAATGGAACATCACTCAAATTTGTATATTAAAATGAGTTTTTAAATGTTTGAAAATAAAAATAATACTGACAATACTGAACTTATCAGAGTGCTCGTGATCCACCGTTTGGCATTTTAATAAAATATTAATTTTTTAATATAGTGTCTAAAATTATGCAAAATTAATCAAAATGTTGAATAGCCGTTTAATATTTAACTTTAAATGTTTGAAAACTTTTAAATAATTTTTGAAACTATAAAAAATTGCATTTTATTATGGTAAAATTACTTACAAATTATGGACCATGTTTTACTTATACACTGCATCTTTACTTATATATATATATATATATATATATATATATATATATATATATATATATATATAATTTTGACTTTCATTCCAACAAAATTTAATTTTTGCGTTATTTTTATTTGTTTCAGAACATCTGCAGATCATCTCAACCTACATAAGATTCCACCACTACTATGGTTTTAACTCTCTAATCTTATTCTTATTTTAATAAATTAAATCATATAAATACAATTATTATTTCATAAAATCAAATTCAATAGCATAATTTAAATTATAATTTAAAAAAAAACCAAAAATTAATTCAACTATATTATTACAATTATTTTCCAACAAAAAAAAAAAAAAAAAAAAAAAATTCAAAATTCATTCAATTATATTATATAAATTAATTATTATAAAGTTTAATTTTTACAGTAGTGGAAGTAAGTCCAGGGCGGAGGAAGTTGGTTCCCCACTGTTAACAGTAGAGCGGCGGCCTTTTTGGAAGTACCTGCCCTGCAGAAACAAAAATTAATTCAATTACATTATTACAATTATTTTCCAACATACAAAAATTCAAAATTGATTCAATTATATTATATAAATTAGTTATTATAAAGTTTAATTTTTACAGTAGTGGAAGTAAGTCCAGGGCGGAGGAAGTTGGTTCCCCACTGTTAACAGTAGAGCGGCGGCCTTTTTGGAAGTACCTGCCCTGCAGAAACAAAAATTAATTCAATTACATTATTACAATTATTTTCCAACAAAAAAAAAAAAAAAAAAATTCAAAATTCATTCAATTATATTATATAAATTATTTATTATAAAGTTTAATTTTTACAGTAGTGGAAGTAAGTCCAGGGCGGAGGAAGTTGGTTCCCCACTGTTAACAGTAGCGCGGCGGCCTTTTTGGAAGTACCTTCCCTTTAGAAACATAGGTAATTATGTTATTTAAAATTTAAACAATATCATAAGTAAAGATGCAGTTTCAATCACTCTGTAAGATTCAGTATATAAATGTATTGTTATATTCTGTTAACTATATTGTTTTAACTGTTTGAAAACTTGTTTTCTATTTTAATGTTTGCGAATAATAAATGTTTTACGTTGTATTTTTGTTGTCTTTATTACAAGTCTACTTTAACTCGAACTAAGAGAAGCAAGGTCTGGTAAAGTTTAAAATTATGAAGAAATTAAGTAAGGAACCTCTCTAGCGGTCTATTAAAAAAAAATGAACATAGTTAAATGTTACAAATTTTATGGATAATGGTAGTCCACAAATAGTAAAAAAGACTCTTTCACCATTATTGTATATCATCTCTAGTAACCAACTTTGAAACTTCTGGTTACCTTGGATTTATAAATTTAATATTAGATTTATTTAAAATGTTACCAAGTTTTCTATCTCAAAATTTTATATGTTTACAAATTTAATAGCTACAACATCAGTTACTTAATGTGTTGCACACATCCTTCAACTAAGAATTATAAATTACCATTGAGGTAACTATGACGTAGGTTGGGTTGTGTGTGTTGGAAAGCATAGTCAGTGAGAGGACTTCCGTCTTGGGTTCGGCAAGATGGAGTTGTCGTGCGGTGAATGGTGGTGATGGAAATGCTGAGATGAAGGATCGCTGGTCGCCGAGATTTACTCCGATTTAAATTATCTGATGGATGACGATTTATAGGGCTAGTCACTGGGGTTTTCTACGATTTACGGGAGGTGACTTGAAGAGTTGGTCGTCATTTTTTACTCCGATTATAATTCTCTCCCGGAAGACGTATTGTACCGGCAATCGCCGGGTGTACCACGATTTACGTTATATGCTGGGAGGTGACTTGAAGAGTTGGTCACCAGTTTTTACTCCAATTATAATTCCCTCCCGGAAGACGATTTGTACCGGCATTCGCCGGGGGTACCACGATTTATGTTTCATTCCGGAAGGCGACTTAAAGAGTTAGCAGCGGGTTACTCGATTTGAATTCCTTCATGAGGGGCGTGTTGATGAAATGCAGGTTAAAGGAAAGACGGCTGTGTTGATGATTCCAAGATAGTGTAGGGTACTGAAGTTAAAAATAATTCGTTGTGAATTGGAGAGAACTCTGGTTGAGCTTTAGGTTGTGAGAATCTAGAAAGGAACTGTTCTAACAGAGTTTACTTGTGTTTTAGCCGTGTGGCGTTTAACGGGAGATGTTAGGCCAGCAGGTGGTACCTACTTGCGGAGGTTTGCTTGAAGAATGCGACTGACTCTCATTTACGTGTCAGACGTTATCAACAATGGTCCTTGATTTTAGTCAAATTTGGCACATATACTAGGATTTACTGCTGTCCTTGAAGCATGTTTGTATTTTTAAAAAATACAACTATGAAGCATAGAAATCATTTTTCAAAAATGTAGCAGTCTGAAACGCATTTTTGACGTTTCTTCTTGCCTGTGATTCTATGAACAAATGAACCGCACACTTTGGGAGTTAAGTGTGTATACACGGAAATAATTATGTGCATGGCGACCTAATTATAGAAACATTACGTTGTTAAAATTAATGTTTGTGTTTGGGAAATGTGTATGTCTCAGTATTAAAGTATTGCTTAGTAAACTTTAATACTTATTACGTATACTTTATTGCGTAGTGAGAAAATTATTTGACTGAGTAAAATTTTGATGTCATGTTTTTGCGAATATATCGATTTGGAGATCACATGAGTAAAAAAGAAGACAAGTTTTTGGAATGGTGTCTACCTGCCTGTCCTTATGTTCGTGTTTTAAAACCCAAACGCGTGAACCGACCTTAATCTCAAATTTGGTTTATGGGTACATTTTGGCCATGTCTATTGTTCTGCTTATTGTATTAATTTTTTGATTATTTAAAACTTAAGAGTACATAAAAATGAAAAAGAATGCTATTTTCACAAAAAAAAAAACTATTTCCAACGATTTTGATCAAATTTGGCTGAGGTGTAGCCTCTAAGTACACAAACAAAGAGTGTTTGTTATTCTCTCTCCAAAAATACCGGTTTGTGAGTTATCAGTAAAAAGTCAAAAAGACAGGTCTATTTCCCCCTTAATTAATTCCGAGCTTCGTTCTAATTGCCCCTCAAAATTTTGAAACTGTTTGTATATTTTCAAAGTGGTAAAGAGCACGTATTACCTTATAATGTCAAAATGAACAACATTCGATGAAGTGGAAAGCATTCGAACAGTAGAACCAAGTCCGTCTACAAGCTCCGGAAGAATTTCAGCTCAATATAAAGCACACAGCAATTTGGTGAATGTTCTGTAGACATCCAATATTACTATATATTAATTTCACTTACAACACCTTGAGTCTCACAACTATCTTGCAGGGTTGCAATTTGGTACGCCCGAACATACAGATAGCGCCGTCCTATTGAAAGATATTTTCCTCTACCTGAGCCATAAAGCCACTCAGATAGCATGTCCATGTAAAATGCCGATGCTTGTTTTCTCGGTTAAAAAGAAGTGACAGTATACTTTATGTCTGCCCATAGTATAAAAATGTGTTTACTTTAGGAAAGTCTTTGACATGGTTTAAAATTAAATGTGGTGTCTCAGTACTCCCGATCCTACTGTTTTGCCGTTTCACTTTAACACTTAAAGATTCAAAAAGTTCAGTGCAAACGTCAAGGCTTGTCGTTAGTGCTCAATTTTTTGTACCAGTTGTGATTTGTATTGCTAAAAACGAATACATTTTCTCAAAATACGCCACTCAGTAAGCTGTGACACCTGTAGTTCTAAACTAGCCCGTGTGTCGACTTATTTGGACACAACTAGTGTTTGTGAACGGTATGAACTTTTACCGGGGAATAAACAGCCATTCGCTTGGAATTCCCGCACACAACAAGCAATGCGGTTTCTGTGAGGAGGAATATTTCCATATTTAGTGAGAAATCTTTGCTGTATAGTCTCAACAGATTTCGTCTGTGTAAATTCAAAAATACAAAACTTTTTTTTTTCATTAGGGCAGTGCCATTTTTTGTAAATTAACTGAACTATCAGACGAAATAGAAAACTAACGAAATATACACAAACAAAATTTTACATTTTAGCTTATCCCGACCCATTAAGTAACGTTCCCCGCTACGTAACGATACACAATTTCTTTTCAAATTGTATGTAACTTACCGGTCCAATAATTTTTTTACATCTGAAAATATATTTGAAGAAGCGGACGCACAGGTAGAGGGAGTGGGTCATTTGATGGAGTAGGGATAGGTACAGCTGTCAGTTCGCTATTAGCCTGCTTGCTTACATTCGGCCGGTTAGACATTCACTTAATTTAAAAAAAAAATATTTATACAAATTCCCTTCTTACTACTTATAATCAACCTATCTATTTATATATGTACAAAAGAAAATTTATACACAGTTAATTCTTAATGTTTTTTGAAAGATTGATATCGACCGCACACACTGAGTACTTCCACTAGACTGAAGCTGCTGTCGTTGGCGGTGCATGCGCACAGACCTCCTCTACTCCTGCGCATCCAGCCGGCCGCTTCTTCAAATATATTTCCAGCTATACGTGTTTATCACAACGACAGTTTCGGATATTCAGCCATTTTCAAGTTTTATCCATCGTCACATATTAATACACTTACGTATCTAAAACACATACATTTGGTAAGTTAGATTCAAACTGTGTATAAATAAAAATAGTCTTTAAGCTATTACAAATAATTACAAAATTTCTGCTTTAAAAAGTGTCTAAAGAATATAAAACATTCAACATCGCTGGTTATTAACACCTCGTTTTTCATGACAACGGAAGTTTGCCACCAATTATCAAGCATGTGCCAAAAAAAACATTATTTCATTCTTCATCTGTTTTATATTAACTCCATGTTTATCTTGGAAACTTTTAATAAGGTTTCTCCCAGAATGGAATAACACCATCTTTACTGAATATAGACGTATTACAATACTTCATTTTTATGATTATTTTTATTTGCTTACTTTAATTAAATATTTTAAATGATGTGATTCTACCGTGTTATATTTTCTGAGTTTATGTTATTAAAAATGAACGCAGTCATTCTGAGAAACCTGGAGTAATAAAAGAGGTCCTGTGACGTTACAGCCCATGATGCAGATATAGTCGGGTGATGTGTGATCAAAATATGCAGGTGGAATAAACATAATTTTTGCTTTCGCAACCAGAATTTCCTAACATCGTAACTC
The DNA here is from genome assembly GCA_963513935.1 of Aphrophora alni. NCBI lineage: Eukaryota > Metazoa > Arthropoda > Insecta > Hemiptera > Aphrophoridae > Aphrophora > Aphrophora alni. The sequence goes on from OY740769.1 coordinate 82,848,398, forward strand.
CCCAATTTGCCTCACTGTAACTTTTTGAACATTTATGTAAAGTAAAACCAGCCTCTCTTAATATTTGTCATGTTAAAGAGAGATGTTAAAAGCTATTTTACAATTCAGTGGTTTTTACGATAAACTCACATTTTGTTCCCAAGTAAAACAAATACAGAAATTATACTATATGTTTATATGAAGGGTGAAAAAAACTTTTGACTTGTACATAGACATATAAACACAAATATTTACTGAAAAAAATAATTTAAAGCTTGGTAACTCAGAATCTTGCATAGTGCATTAATCGAATTTCCAACTACTTTGCTCGTAAAAGCAACTAGGACTTTAATGGCCTTGGAGTTCATACTTAAAATTGAAAGATTTTAACTTTTAACCGACTAGGCTAATTATTTTCGTAATTAAATTTCCAATTTGAACTTTAATTACACCTATGCTGATAATTCGTACCACCCTGTAACCCAAAGTAAGCTTATATATTATGCTGTCCAAATAAAACATGCGGTTTCTTAGGTGCCCAACAGATACAATTATAGTGAATAACTGAGTCATCTCTTTTATTGGACACTCTGTGTAGCATTCACAAAGTTTAACTTGCTGATCTTTATTAAGGGCGTTTACTTTGTTTGGAATACAGTTTTTAATAGTGCATATGTATAGTTTACAGTTAATGTATGTATAGGATGTATTATTGATTTTCAGATACCTGCCTAACTGGTCTATGAACAAATTTTCTTGGTGATCGGTGGAGATTACACAAGCAACTCTGCTTTTTTTATAAGACGACTGCGGTTTCGCAAAACTCGTCTTTTTTAAATTATCTCCAAGTGAATAGCGATGGTTGAGCTGTTTGGGACATTATCTAAACTATCTCTGGACTTCAGGAGTTTCAGGAGGAAGTACTTCTATCTGGATCTAAACCTTTCTTCGCTAGTCTTGGATTAGATAACTCTCTTTCATATTTTCCCCAAGTGATCTAGTTCCTTTTTTGTGTGGACCCGTGGGGGATTGGCAATCCCGAAGGGACCTAGTTGGATCTACATATTTTTCATCATTTTATGTAGTCTTGGGTTAGACACTTCTCTTTCAAATTTCCTATTCGTTCTTCCTTGACCAACATTTGTTTTTTCCGACCCTGACGCTCGTAGCGTATTCGATGTCTAGGAGTTCTTATTTTATGTTCTCTTCTTCCTTTTTTTTTTTTTTTTTTTTTTTTTTTTTTTTTTTTTTTTTTTTAATGAGATGGCGATGACAGTGAGGTTTGTCGCTTTCAACAACAAGGAGGTGATTTTTTTTAACGATGATAACCGAGAGGTTTTACCTTTAAACGACAAGAAATAATAACCAATAGAGCGGAAAACCTAATTCAAACACCCTTGTAATTAATTTGAATTGAAATTGAAAGGTTAAAAAAAGGTTTTGTAGTAAATTATTCCAGAACTGAAATTTTCTTTTAAAAAATTGTACTAAAACTAACCAACATTATGCTTCCTTTGAACAAAGCCATATTGACTGTTTTTATTTTTAACTGATAACTCTAGGAATAGCATTTTGAGAAGACGGCGACTAAGGATTATAAGGATAAAGGATTTCTGCTGGTTCCGTTTTTAAATTAATTTGAAAATTATCAATATACTAAAAAACATGGAGAGTACTACCAAAATAGGATCATTATTATTGTTATTTTAAAGTCTGGTGTTTTTTCAGTTATTATAAATAAAAAATATTCTTAAATGATTTGTTTGAGGAAATTATAAAAAAATGGTTGCCAATGTGTTCCAAGCTCATATAAACTACGAAATAACTGTACTGTATAAGAAATATAATAGCGACTAAATGTACCTACTTGCAAATAACAGACTTTTATTACTGGAGGAGTAAATTTGTGAATTAAACTTTATTGAAATTGGGTGGGAGGGGACTACTTCTCAACTAATTTATTGGAGGTACTCAAAGCGCCTCTTTAAATAAATTTTAAGCTTTTACACAACGCGTATGTTAGAAAGTAAAATGAGGAAACTAATTTAAAAGGAAAATACAAGTGTAACTACTTGTTGATAAAATTGTGAAACATGGAACTGCCATTGAAAATGTATTTCTTATCCATTAGTGTTGTGGCCAATATTAGAGGACGTATTTTTGGACGAGAGCTACGTGCCCGATAATACACTGTCCTTGAATAATTTATTAGCAAACATACAGGGTGTTTCAGAACTAGTTTTATTTATTATGTTATCTTTTAGTTTTATAAGGAAAGAAGTTACAATGTACATTATATCTAATTTTATAAGACTGATATGGTTTACTTCCCGTTCCGTAAGTGATGTATTCTAAGTACAACTTTGGAACTATATCCCTTAGCTTCAACCAACTTCTTCCCTAACTTACATCATTCAAAGTTATTTGTTGTCTTTGAAAACTTAAAGTTTAAAAACTAAAAGCTCTAAAACAACAAAACATATTCATTCCTTTTCCATTTTGTACGTATATGAAGTACATAGATTTTTACTGGAGTAGATATTAGTTTTACTGAAGTACATATATGAGAAAGGTACTTGTTGAAATCTAAAATAGTAGATAACTTTACAAGGAAAACGTAATGCAGTTTATCAATTCTTCTGTTGTTGTTAATCATTAACTTTTTTTACTTACTCAGTATACAAAGTTTGGTAAGCGCAAACAATTCGATCTCTGTTTTTTAACTTCTACAAGGTTATGCCCTCATGAAATGGACATCGTTGTCGTCTGTACATAAGCACGATAGTGGTCACAAAAACAAGATAGGAACATGAAATCAGTTATAGGGGACTATAGTGTGTTCAAATAGAATCCTTTTGAAATTCAGAAAAATCAACCTGACAATATCAAAATGGCTGGCATTTAAAATAAGTTTTTCTTCCTATCTCATGTGCTATTAAATTTATATCACACTAACTTAGATACAAATTTGCATATTTCAATTTTTTTTTGTGTTAAAAAAGATATATGATATTAATGCTACTTGCTGTTGAAAAGTAGGAAATCCAGTTTTTCTACACATTTAAAACAAATGTTGCGTTACAACACATGATTTGAAAGTGAGAACATTGATATATGATTTAAACGAAATTTGGAACTAAATTTGTAAAAAAATAACATTACTATTGGCAATTTAACAGTACTTTCTTAGTGATTAAGAAGAAATATATATATATTATATCCGTAAATTATCACCATTTCAGGGCAACATATATTTTATCAATAAGAAAGTGGGAAATAAATTTAAAAAATGTTTAGAAATATTAAAATAGTTTGAAGTGTTTTTCATTTAAAAGTCGTAGTATTTTGGTGATAATATGAGACTGTCGTCAAATCAAGGTAACGTGCGTTGACTTGATGGGCCCATGGTTCTCACATGGTCACGTGGTATCAAGTTCTAGCAGATATCTCTACCTGTTCGCCTTAATGGTAAATTTGAAAATATTGTTTATATAGGGGCCCTTTGGGCAAAACAAAAAATAAACAGAAATTAAAAAAAGAAGTTATTATGTTTAATTTACTATAATACTGTATTTTATTAATCTAGCTACAATAAGTAATAATTGATTCTATAATACTCTATCCTGAGCTTCACACACTAAATAAAACTGTGCATATGCGCATAAAGCCCGATTTAAAAGTTAATTTTATTATACCATAGGTAACCTGCAACCTACTACTTGCAGCGTTTGTTCGTAAAGAGGGCGAAGATAGGTGGAATACAGATTGTGCAGAGGCTAAGAGAACTGGTTAGAAGGTGCTGATCTAGGGCAGTCTAAAAGCGAATAGTGATTGGTCTGTTAATGGGACATTGTTCCAAAATAAGAGGTATAACCTATCTTGCAGTAGGTGTTGAGAGATTGAGACATCAAATTATTTATTTATGGAGTGTTTATTTTGAGGCCATTCAGTGGAACACTGCAGATATGGGACTGACATTTTCACATTAAGGATACCCTGGTAAAAATCGAATAACAACAACATTTAAATATTTCTCAAGGAGTAAAATAATTACGAAGTCATTATACGGTATATCTTAACAATATAGAGCGTATAACAATGGCGAACGGAAATGTATGTCAACCTGTCGCCAGGTGACAAGAACAGACTGTACTTGAGATTACTTTTATTACAATAGATTTGACGAAGACAATTATAAGGAATCTATAGAGTAAATATACATAGGACATGAATATTCAAGCATAGTTTATTTACATATATAGTGAGAAATCTTGAATTCCTTTTTATGATGAAATAATAAATTATTCCTAATAACATATCCATTCTCAATTAAATAGAGAGATTTTATAACATGCTATTTCAGTATTTGGAGTTTAATCACAAAATGGAGTGGGGGTCAAAAGTTCGATTTTGAAATGTTAATTGTAAATGTGGACTAAATAATTCTGGATTTCGTTGAAAAACGTATGACAATTTTCTTGTGGTATTTTACTTCTTTAATGTCGGTTATGTACTAAATGTTTATTTTATTTTTCTGTTTATAGGCAAAACATCTATCAGTCATCATCAACTTATAAAAAAAAAAGAAATAGGAGAACATAAAATGAAAACGCTAATACTATAATAGCATCTGAAATAGGAAGAGAACAAGAGGTGGTCAAGAGAGACCAAAAGAGGGGTCTAACCGAAGACTACATGGAAAAAAATGTCAATACAAAATTATAGGTTCGGTAGCTATCGAAAAAGTTCTATTTCTATAGCTGGATTTAAATTAATACGACTTACTTTGGGGAAGTATTGAAAGCACATGTGAAGTAAGTTCGGACCTTATTTAAATATATAAACATTTGTTCAAATCAACGATTATGGTTCATGTTCTAATCCTTGATTGATAACTACTGAAATTAAATTTTAGTTTTGGTTCGTTTGTTGTTGGGAAGAACGAGTGGGAAAGTTTGTGCAATGTTTTTGCAGAGTTTATTACTTTACTTACAGGGCTTGAAGGAGAAAATACTTTTTATTTAGATTAATTTCGTTATTTGTAAAGAAATAAAGTAGACAATGACAGACATATTTTGGAATTCAGTAAAATATAATCTGTTCCGTATCATTAATTTACATCGAATATAGAGTAACCACTACATTAGAGTTCGATTGGTAGTTAATATATTGGAAGGGAAGTTTGTACTTATTGATGGCATCCTGTGAACTCTGTCACGTGTTTCCTCGGGTCTTACTGCAGTAAGTTTAGTATGCCAAGTACAGTAGAAATAGATGTATTAAAAAAATAGAAATTAAAGTGTAAAAAATTAATTATAGAAAATTGCTTTAAAATACGTCCTTTTTGAAACCAATAAGTCTCGAGTTCTTCGAAAAGTTGTGTAAGGGGATGAGGCATAATGGTTGAAACATTTTTTTTTATAGAGGGATCTTTATTGTACTACACCCTCTTTTTCTAAGACAATGATGACTGAGATGTTTTTTAATCTTAAAATAAATGTTTAAAAATTGTTACTTTTAAAAATACTTTCTATTTTTAAATATCATCCAATTTCGAGTTCACTGAAGTGTCGCTTATTAAAGAGGGGGAGGGGAGAGGGCAAAATGGTTGAAACATGAAAATTGATTCATATTGATTTATATACAAATTTGTATTGAATAATAATTAAAAATAAGTGTTAATTGTTATTTGTGCCAAATAATATTGTTATTAATCAATTTATCGATTTATAATTTTGATTATTGAAATGTTTCTCTTATTTTATTAATTATCAAAGATTGACGACGGGTTGACAGTGACTAAAAATCACTTTTTCCGTTTCCTGAAGTCATGAGACAATTTGACAACTTCGTAATTACTAAACTCACCCTATACTTTGTATACTGGGTAAATAAAACGTCTGTATATTTTCAAAGTAAATTTCACTTTCAAAATTTTGAGTGAATTTTCGTTTATTGGCTGTATGCAGTGTGATGTCATTTTATTTTAATTGTAAAACTTAAGGATAAATCTAATCTGTACACTATCTGTAGCAGTCTATTTTTTAACCAACAAATCGAGATTGGCGTACATATTTATATTGGTAAACTTTCCTTACAATATTAACTTACGTATTGTTGTGTTTTTAATAAAATGAAGCTTATCTCTTGATTGTATCAAACTTTATCCATGATATTGTTTATTCTACCTACAAGTTCAGTCGTATTAGTTAAGTTACAATATAGGACTTCTTGTATTATAATCTATCTTAGGGAAATAATAATAATCATTACAATTTTTATTTACATTCTTCCAGTACAAATGTTTCTTCCATATTTTCCTAACTTAGGAATATTTACTGATAATTTTTTCCAGTAACGTCATCAGTAAATAAATCAACATAACTCAACTATAGAAATTATAGTCCAGTTCATCCAAAAATACACTTTATCAGCACAGCTCTCTGTATCGTTCACTGATTAACTCATAAAAAAAACAACAATAATGCATTAGAGCATTACTGTTAACAATTTACCAGTTACTAATTAAAAAAATTAAATTAAAAAATGCAACAACAATAGTTATTAACAGAAAATAACTTTATGGCGCCCAACCTAATACGTAACAATAATCAAGTAGGTTATATCCTTTATGTGAAACAACAAATCGTTAATATTGGCAGAGTATAAGTTTACAGTTTGTAATACTTTAAGATTGTCAGACAATTGATTGTAGTATTTCAAACACAAATTACCCAAAGGACCGTCTAAATATATATATATATATATATTTATATATATATAAATATATATTTTACTTTTTTCAATTTAAAATTTTGTTTGGTTGTATACTTTGTGTTGTAAAAGGGATCTTGTATTATTTTGTTTCCACTCCTTGTACAAACAAATCCCTAACTTTGAATACAAACAAAACATTTGATTGGTAATACATTTATTCAATAATCCGCATGAAATGATTTTAAAATTAAGATGTCCTTAACTTTTGGAATAGCGTTTTATAAATACCCCCCAAATTTAATACCATATTGTAATTTAGACTGAATTAAGGCAAAGTACAACATTCTTAATAAAGTTGTATCACAGATATTCCGTAAATAATAAAAAAATTTAACTGAACTTTAATTTCCTTGTGGAGGTAATATGAACTACTTTAGTACACCACCTGTGTGTGGCCACTTTAGTTTTCTGTCTGGAGTGATGACTAAATACTAAAAATAATTTATTTCCTCAATAGGTTGACAATTATTTCTAATACAGCTCGACACAGATGGTACTATGAAATGGTCAGAGATACGATTCGTAGGAGTAATTTAGTATAATTTTTACTTTATCACATATTATAAGTGGTATAGAAAAAGTCATATGTTAGGTAACAAAATTCTATGTCGTGTTTTTTACGGATTTACGTCTTTAAAAAAGAAAGAAAATAACTTGCATTCCAAGTTGATTAAGTTTATTTGTCACATGATACAATGATTTCATTTAAAATATAATATGTATATTATCTAAAACTTATATACGATGAATAATGTTTAAACTTGTCTATACTTTTATTAAAATACCTTGAACGATATAGTAGGCAGTGAAATGTTTTGAAACAGTACAAGAAGCTTAACCAATATTGAGGGATTACAGGAGTTTACGATACAATAGTCAACGAAGAAGTGTGGGCTGTAAGTAAACAAGATGTATTGGAAATGAAGTTTAAACCGGTAGAACATAATACCCCCCAATCTCCATTGTATAACTATGTCAGACGTACAGGCAAAATAAAATACTATAACCGAACAAAACTTACAATTTTCTACAAAAATGAAAATACGCTACAGTTTCTGTAAAAAGTAAAAATGATACATGAAAAATCAACTACATTGTCATTAGAGTTAACCTTCAAATTTGCTTTAATTTTTCATTTTGATACTTACGTTTGAAACATCATCGATATTTTGTAAAGATTTTAACTTTGGCCGATTTTAAGATATTCGACCTTTTAAAACTGTGTGCTTGCTTATTTTCACTTTTCAAATGATTATTCCATAATCAGTGTTTTTGTGTAGAAACTTACTAACACTTTTATTTTGGTAACTTAGGGGTACATTTGGGGGAAACCATAAAAAATGAAAATAGTATTTTTGTAAAATCGTGATTTGGGTTTGGATTGGTGGTATTCCAAAATTTGTAGGTTATCAAAAATAATATTAACTGATGGATAAGTATTTGATAATTCTGTCTAATGTATGTAATGTAATGTCTTAGAGAAAACAGCACTTTATTACACCCCAAATTTTGATATAAAAAAATTTACCTGATGGAGTAAAGTAAATACTATATTCGATAAAAAATGGAATATAATTTCCTACAATTAGATTTTTAGTAGTTTTTAATCGATGAAAATTGACCGAGTTATGGCTTTTTTAAAGTAGCGCTGAAACTACTATATTGCACACAAGATTTTTATAAACTTTAATTGTTAATAATTCCAGAATATCATATTGAAAATTCTAAAAATAAGTATTTTGTATAATTTAGTTGGCTTCATTTTGAGATCTTACTTTTTTCTCTATGACGAGAAATCACATAGTAATTGAAATATAAACAAGAGCACGCGTCCAACCAAAAAGTAAAAATCAATCAATTCATGAATAACAATATTATTTCACCCAAGTAGCAATTAAAATTTTCATTATTATTCAATACAAATTTGTATGTTTCTTAATATTTTGTATTTGATATATAATATATAAATAAAGAAAAATTTGAACTTTTTCAAACATTTTGTCTCTTTCCTTTACAAGCGACAATTCCAGGAATTAGGAATTCGCTAATTTAAAAAAATGAAATATTAAACAAATGTCCACAATGTTTTAGACCCTTGTTGTTTTTAGGTAAACAAACCTATCGTTATCATCACCTTATAAAAAGAAAAGAGCGTAAAATAAAGATCTCTTAGCCATCGAATATTTTAAAAAACAAGAGAACAAAAATTGGATAAAGAATGTAAACCCAAGATCACAAGAAAAAAGATTTAGAACCAGCTAGTGTCCCTCGGGATTGCCAGGTCAGTACTCACTAAATTGAGCCCTTGACGATAACTTTAATTTGTTTCTCTTAAAAAAAAAAAAAAAAAAATCTACTGTACTAATTCTCATATCCAAGACGTACTGTAGTAAGACTCGAGGACAAACGTGACGCAGTTCACATGATGCCATCAATAACTACAAACTTCTGTTCTAATATATTAACTACCAATCCAACTCTAATCTAGTGGTTACTTTACTTTATACGACTAGCTGATGAGCCCAGTTTCACCTGGGGATAGTTGACATAATTTTATAAAGAAATATATTTTTTAGTACAACACTAATGGTGGTGCTATGGAAATAAATTATGACCAAATACAGCAACACTCCAATATTGATCAAAATCGACCCATAAATAACAATGACATGATACTTGTTTAAGGGGTAAAAAACACCCTTGGAATGGAACATTTTCAAAACCCTTTCTTAGTACGCGTCTACAGACCTACAGCAAACCATGTTAAACAATTCATAACTCTAGGCTTCTTGGATCCAGATATTTCGTGATCAGTCAGTTGGTTTTGAATTTTTTATATAGATGTAAAGTCATGATTCGGAACAGATCATATTTTACTAAATTCCAAAATTTGTCGGTTATTTCCTACTTTATTTCGTTACAAATATTTGGCTTAATATAAATAATAAGTATTTTCTCTCTCAAGCGTTGTACAAACATAACTCAAATGACCAATCTATTTGGAAATAAATCTATAATCTATAACTAATAAGCGGTGCAAAAATATTGCACAAACTTTCCCGACACGAGCAAAGCGACCAATCGATACACTTTAACATTTCCTACACGGTCCAAGAAAGCAACTTTTGGGTATTGTATTTAGAGGATCGCTTGTATTATATTGCATGATGGGGCAGGGTAAGTACTATGATGACGCACAGCAACGTTTTTACTTGGGATATTGCGAATTGGTTTGAATCTTTACAATTCGATTAATCTCTTGATTAATATCCTCGGTGGTAGATTTTTTGGGTTATTTTTTTATAATTCCCAAACCTACATTTTAGAATATTAATGTTTTTCATTTATTCTTGGGTTTTACCTTTATATTTTATATTTTCTATCAGTTCTCTTTAGATCAACGTTTTTCTCTTCCAGTCCTGACGCTATTACATTATTCGAGGGTTACTATTTTAATTCTCTAAGAGGATAGATGATGAGGGAGAGATTTTTCGCCTTTTAACAGGAAAAAAAGAAACATTTAGTACATAAATATTTTCTGAGAAATCAGAGCTGACGGAAATCCACTAAAATCACATTTTATACTAATCACAATATTTTCTGTCTCCCTTTTTATAAATTGAGAAAGTAAAATACTACAACAAAATTGTCTTAAAATTTGTATTTTATAAAATCCATAAGTAATTATTATAGTTATACAAATAAAATTTTAAAATGTGATATTTAACCCTTATCTTTTGTAATTTCGCTTGAAAATGTGAAATAGGATGTTTAAAAATGTCTCTATTTAATTGAAAATGGTGATAAACATTTCATTATAAAACATTTGTTCCCATTGTAAGTCGAATTTGATTAAAATCGAGTTTTAAAAATGGAACTTTTTCCTAAAACTTCTGAGGTTGCATGTTTGTATCTACCATGTAGTCTTTTATTAGATCCTTCTTTTCATCTTTCCTATCCGGTCTCCCCTGACCAAGTTGTGTTAACTTCCGACCTCAGACACTATTCGAGGAGTAGGGGTTCTTGTCTTCCTATAAGGCGGTGATGACCGATAGATGTTTCGACATTAAACAGGAAAAGAAAAGAGACATTTAGAGAAAACACACTAGGGAAGTAAAATACCCCAACAACATTGTCATAATACTCATATATGTATTTCTATGAAATCCGGAAGTATTTAGGGTAGATTTACAATTAAAAATTCAAAATGTAACATTTGACCCCACTCCATTTTGTGATTAAGCATGAAACTCTGAAGTAGTATGTTAAAAAAGGTGTCTATTTAATTGAAAATGGAAATTTTATTGGGAATAATTTAACATTTCATCATAAAAAGGTATTTTGTCCATGTACAAGACTTTTAACTATATATGTAAATAGACTGTGTTTGAATATTCATGTACCATATATATTTTACTCTATAGATTCCTCATAATTATCTTCATCAAATCTATTGTAATAAAAGTAATCAAGTACAGTCGATTCTTGTCACCTTATGACACGTTGACACAGATCCCCATCCGCTCTGTCTTACGATGATAAACTGTATACATATTTTGTAATCATTTTAGTTTATGATCAATATTTAAAAATAGTTTTTCTGTAATTTCTACCAGGTTCAGGTTGTCTGGGATATAAATATCTTAGTTCCAATTCATTGGTTTAAACGAAACACTTATTTTTCCGGTAGTACAGCTCGAGGTGAGCCTTGAAACCTCCAGCTACTGTGCTCCATCCGTTTCGATCTCCTACTTCATGTCTCCAGATACTCATTTCCATTCTACGCAGATGATCAGCTTTTCTGACAATTTTGTCATTAAAAAATTATCATTTTTCTTGAGTCATTCACTGACAAGTTTTTGGCCCATTTGTAGCTATTGGCATTTCACCAACACACCAATTTATACAAACCTATCCCCCTTTTCAAACACAAAAATCCTCTTCGTATTGCCCTAACTTTTATTGCTGTCATTGTCATGTATTTCGTCCTACTCCCATTAATCTTCAAACCCATCTTCTTCACCTCCTTCTCCAATTCAATAAACGTCGGTCACAAAAATGTCTCTTACTCCTGGATATGAGCACCTTTACCTTCTACCATTACTTTCGCGATCATGTCTTGTAGCGATCTTCGCAGGAATTCCTTTCCTTTCCTGTAGTTGTTCTTTAAAGGTGGGTTTAAAATCAATGAACAGCTGTGACGGTCAGTTTTCTTCTATTCATAACATTTCTCAATAGCTTATAGCTCATTCTGGTTGCGAAAACAATAATTACGGCAACAGGAACTGGATATGCTGACCACACATTAGCACCCGACTGTAAATCAACCTATCATGAAGTCACTGGATTACGATTATTCCGAATCGAGTTTATATTACTACAAGATTTCCAGATTTCTCAGAATAACTTAACGGTTCGTTTTTAATAATATTAATTCTGAAAATATAACTAAAATATAGATATTATTAAACACACACATAATTTAAAATACTTAAATAAAGCACGCAAATAAAAATAGTCGTAAAAATGATAAAGTATTGTAATACCTCTTTATTTAATAAAGATGGTGTTATTATTTTCAAGGAAAATTATTAAAAGTTTCCAAGATTTAAAGATAAATATAGAGTTAATATAAAACAGATGAAGAATGAAATGAGGTTTTATTGGCACGTGTTTGATAATGGGTGACAAAGCCTCGTTGCCTTGGGTGTTGAGGGTTCATCCAGCGATATTGAGGGTTTTATTTTTATAACTCTCCTTCGTTTTATTTATTATTTAAACAGAAATTTTTATTTTGTAAAATATACTCCGTATAGAGAATGTAACGTGATTTTCGCGAATATAAGGGTATCCGTTTTCAGGTCCCCCATGGTACAAAAAAGTTTTTGAAACGATGTCTGTCTATCTACCTGTTTTATGTGTAATGTTCTACACCCTAAACTAGTGGACCGATTTTAATCAATTTGGTATGTTGGCCTACCGCTACATTTTTTAATATAAATAAAAATTTGGGGGTAGCTGCCATTAGAAAAAAACATAAAATACATTTATTTCAAAATTGGCTATAACGATTTTGAACAAATTTTACTCTAAAGACTCAAACAAAACGTATTGGTAAAAATCTCTCAAAAATTGCTGGTTCATGAGTTATCGCTAAGAAACAATACACGAAAGGCTCATGAGGGTTTTTATAAAATACGTCATTTTTCAAAATCAGCTCTACCGATTTCGTTCAAATTTTCGTAAAATGTGAAGATAATTAATCCACATTCGTATAATCACAAGTAAAAAATTCTAGTTGAATTTTTTCAAAAAAATGAACATTGACAGCTCGATTTGATCTATTAAGATTTACCCGGACGTGTTAATGCAATTTTATGCCCATATTTAAACATTTTTTCAAATCAGCGGCCATGGTTGACTTTCACTTTTTAATTGATAACTAGTGAACTAACATTATTGGGAAAATTTAGTTTTGGTTCGTTTTGGAAGTAGGTAACTGAGTAATGTCGTGCAATTATTTTGCACCATTTGATTTTAGTTATTACGATTTTCTTGATGATAACGCCGAGAGATAAGGCCATGAAATGTCCATCAATCTTAACCATCTGAATGATTTGCCGACTTTATATTTAGGAGAAGGAAATATACCAAAAAGTTTATTTATATTTATTACTATTGTCTGTTATTTTTATGTTCATCTTTTGATATAATCATGTACTGAAGCCGTTTGGGAAATTCATTTATCAAGGATATATTTGTGTATTTGTTTTTAGTAAACGTTCTGGAGTTAGAAATGTTTTGTTATCTATGACTTACCACCAACAATCCAAGAATTTTCCTTTTTTTTTTTATAGTTTATATGTTCATATAACTAATTTCACTATCCATGTTTCTCACATTATCGTTCATCGTCGGGTGATAAACACCTAATTAAAACATTCAACATAAAATACAAGTATCCACATAACACTCACGCACATGAAACACAATATTTTATTTTACATTAATGTGTTGTGTTTCGTGTGCGTGAGTGTTATGTGAATACTTTTATTTTGTGTTGAATATTTTAATTAAGTTTTTATCACTCGACGATGGACGATAATGTCCGAAACACGGATAGTGAAATTAGTTGTATGAACATATAAACTATAAAAAAAGAAAAATTCAAGGATTGCTGGCGGTAAGTCACAGATAACAAATAGTTATTCAAGCATATCCGGTTGCTCTAGACCATCAACATTTGAAATTTTGTTAATATTTTGGTGTGTTGGTTGACCTGGATTTATGAATCGTTGGACAAGTTATAAACCAAAATTTTATCTGAAAATCACAAAATAGTGAGCGATTTATAAATTTCAAGATCTATTTTTTCGGGGATAAATTTTGATTTGTAGGTCCTAAAAAAATCATAAAAGAGTTAATTTTCTGCAATCTTAAAATCTGCGTCAATTGATCCTCAAGCGAGTTTTATATAACGAAAAGTAAGAGCGTTATATTTAACAAAACAACACCCCCACCCCTTCACATCATAATATGACCATGTACAAAGTATTAACAATATTTTTGAGGTGTAATAGCACGTGGAAAGCAGACACCTAATACAGTAATCCTAGCCTTTACCATTAGAATTAGCTTCCCACTTTACTTCACAATGTTGAAATAACACATGAGCGTCGCATCTGGTTTTGGAGTATACAGTTTGTCCCCCATCAGTGCAAGTCTTTAAGGTTAGTGTACAATTTCCCAATCTGAAATCTCAGCAATATTGCCTTCTTCTGTAAATCTATAAATAGCTAAGCGCTACTCATAAACACCCTATCGTATAGTCATGCCGTCTTCAATTCTCTTGATTGAATAAAAATTCCCTCAAGGTTTGTGTGGATTTTTTTTTCGAAATCTCTCCACAATTGTTAGTCTCTCTAATGTGCACCTTGGTTTGGTGACAGGTTACAGAGTTGTCAAGTGCAACGAGCGTAGATATAAGTTGGCCAGAACGAATTACCTTACATGGGATCATAGCCTGCTAGTGGCATTAGCAGATCCCCCAAGTGTTCGACTCTCAGGCTGGTTGATGGGTTTAATTTTCATGACGCAAGTAACTGCGCTTATTATAACAACCTAACCTAACCCTGCCTAATCTAACCCAACACAACCTAACCTAAATGCGCTTATTACGGCCATTTCAAAAATAACTACTTAAATTGGGGATACTTGAGGAAGACTCCCTATGAAAGCTATGTACACAGTCCGACGAGACTGCCTGTCACGTTCTTCTAGATTGTCATAGACTAAGAGAAGTATCTCAACTAGGAGAGGATTCTATTTCTAGTATTGTACAAAAGCTGCTGAGTTAAAGTCTCAAAGGCTGCTCTGTCATACTAGGTCTGCTGGGGCCACCCAGGAACCTCAAGTTCAAAACCCGGCAATAAAAATAAAACTCATTAACTTTTTGACAGACACCAAGATTGAATTTCTAACCTCCCTACACCATACGAAAGCGTTAGCCGCTAGATCAACCTCTTTGGCTGTGAGGAAAGTATTTCAGTATTTATCCGAATGAAGATGAAATACTATTCCGGAAGTACATAGTTCTATAATGAAAAGTTGATAATGTTTTAAAGGATTATAAAACATATTTAGTCCAGGAAGGAAATGTGAAAAATTCTTTTAATTCCATAATAGCTAACACTGTATTTGTCTTTTTTATAAATGAGAAGCTTTTGTTTAGATAAGGAAGTGAAAACACACGATTTTCATAACACTGGACATTGCACGTATGAAGTGGATTAGGTTATAAGAAACAGGTGGATTTTAGTTTAACAAGGTTAGGTAGAATCTTATCTAGAGCTCAACTCTGTATTATTTAAAACAAAATTTCGTATCCTATACATGTTGTTCCTGGTGTATCTTCAAATGGCTGTTGAGCTTTCATTGTGTTTTCTTTATCCCCAAGAGATTTATTTCCCTAAGACGGAGACAAGTGAGAGTTAAAGAAACTAAATCAATATATATTTCTATTCTCTTCTTATAAGAACAGTTTAAATGTAAAACCATTCAAACATTAAAATATTAACTTACACATAATTTTGTGTTAAATCCTTGTTAGGTCTCAATTATTGTTCACAAAATGTTTGTCTGTATGTGTGTGTGAAATGATTTCACGAGAACCGCATAACTAATTTTGTTTAAATGCCGTGGAATATAATATCCTTATCTTATAACTTGGTTATGTAAGCTTGAGATAAGGAAAATATAATTTGTTCAATATCGAAATAAATAGTTTAACTTATATTTTCGAATGTAAACTCCAAATGTACAAATCTCTTACTAGTTTTGAACTTTTTTTAAAAAACGACAGTTCTTGAAATGTCTAATTTCTTAAAACCGTTTATATCAAGTTATGTAGATTGAAAACTCAAACCAGTGTTTGGACATTTAATGAAACCAGCGAAGCAATTCACAACTAGGAGAAAATATTTGTTCGGTAATAAAAGGGAAATATACCTTGACCATCATAACAAATTATAAGGTATGAGTAGAACGAGCAAAGCAAGTGCCTCTATTGAAAATAAACAACTAGAGTTTCACTTTGTTCTAATTGTCAACACGTGGGAGCTCGATTTATGAACCCAGTTCAAATTCCTCTCCACACAAGTATCTAAACATGTTTTTTCTGTGTATATGTATAAGTAGATAAGTTTGTGTATTTTTATATTTATTTTCAACTTTATACCCCAATCAAAAACAAATTTTGGAACTGAAAGTGTGTTGGTGGTTTACAAGTATATTGTTAATTACATTTTGTTTGAAAGGCAGAAAGAAAGAATCATGATTCATTGCTAAAAATGAAAGAGATTTAAATGCTTATAGGATTATCCGTTATCTGACATCATGATTATTATCGTTAGATTTCTGTTAGATCAGATCGTAAGTAAAAGGATTAAAAATTAAAATGCATTTGACATAAAATAATTATTTAACAACCCTTGAGTTACGGATGTCCATTATCAATTCAGTCTCCAGATGTTTAAACTCCAGATGGTGTTTTTATCTAGACTTCAAGAGTTCAGTATCTGGTATTTAGGGTACATATTTTTTCTTTCTAGATGTCCAGTCTCCTGATATACAAGCACCTATTGATTCTCCCGATGTCCATGGTTTGTTCTTTCTTCTGGTGTCCAGCATCCAACCAGTCTTCTGGTGTCATAACATTCGTCCAGTATCCAAGCGTTCAGCGTCTATCTTGTCCAGGTGTCCATAGTTCGTTTAGTTTCCGGAGGTGCCGTACCGCCTGTAATGTACATGTTCCGTCTAGTCTCCAGAGGTTCCACCATCTACAGCTGTTCATCACATGTTTAGTATCTAGAAATTAAAAATCCGTCCAGTATCAAAGTGTACAGTATCCACTCTGTCTCCAGTAATACAGCATTTATTACGTCTCCAGGTATCTATCCTTCTTCCATTTAAGCAGGGATTCAGAATACGTCCAGTTTCTAGTTATTTATCCAGTTTCCAGTTATTCAGTTGTCTTATATTTAAGTATTAATCTTTTGTCCAGTATCCAGGGATTTATTCGAATTTTCTGTTATAAATTCTGCACAGTAATGTTTACTAAGAAGATTGTGTAAAATTTGTATTGTTTTTAACCACTTACTTAAGTGTATTATCATACCACTTAGTTCTAACATATGCGAAAATAATTTTTAATGGTTTCAATAGATATTGAATGGATCTATAATTGTTATTATTAATTAATTTAACTGTTTTTGTATAATTTATTGTGTTATAAAAATAATGTTATAGAAAAAACTAGAAGCTTTTCAGGGACTTTAAATATTTATGTGTTTTGTACTTTTGAAAGAATTTGGATAACGTTTAATTTGCATTATTGCATTGATTAAAATAAAGTATTGGAGAGACAAAGAGTGAGATTTTCTATTTACTTTGGTTCACTGAATAGAACGTTCACACAACCAATTTTAGTAGCGACTAAATGCAGTTGTATTAACACAAATCCCGCTTTAGAACAGAACTTCGTGTTTTTTCATTAGAGGCTGACAACAAATTAGTGAAATAATTTACATGTATCTTAAAAATAGTTGTATGTTTGTAAAATGTGTGCTCACTTCCACAACCAACGGATTTTCTTTTCTACAATTCGTGTAATCTTACACTACACAGAGTACAAAATTTCGGAAATTAACTTTTCAGTTTTTAAATAAATTTTTATTGGTTTAAAAGTGAGTTATTATATCAAAATACTTAAAAAAATATATATTGTTTTAAAAAAAAAAATCGCCCCCGGGTGGGCTTGAACCACCAACCTTTCGGTTAACAGCCGAACGCGCTAGCCAATTGCGCCACGGAGGCTATTAAATACCTTACGAATTAACTTAAGTCACAGATAACAATAATAAAACAAATAGAAAAAATGAATTATCAATCTATTTATATACAATGTTTGAATCATTAGGGACTGCATTTGTGCAAAATTTAATCAAATTGTTGGACATGATTTTGGAAAACGTAATATTGTGTTTTATCGTAGGGCAGTGACTACGAATTTTGAGTTATTAAAAAACATTTTAAATGCAACAAACTAAATTTGATTAAAGTTGTAACACATTTGGTCTATAGAGCAGTGCACGGATTACAGACGACAGACAGACATCATTCCAAAAACTGTTTTTTAACTTGGGGATTTAAAAACATGTTCGTAAAAACTGGACGTTGATTTTTCGACTTGTCACATAACGTCCCCTATGGAGTAAAAGAGTTTGAGTAAAAGTAAACATTGGGATGGAAAATTTTAGTAATAGTATATAACCGAAATTCTATTAAAGGCACACACTTTAGTACCTCTTACGAACATCTGACGTTATAAAATAACACGTAAACTCCTTGTGTTTAATACAGTAGTGGCCCATACAGACCAAATGTTACTTGACCGTGATTTTGCAGTTAATAATATTTAACGTTGGTTTTATTTCCTCTTTTTTTATTTCATTTCAGCATACTGTGGGTTACGTTTACACAACTTCAATTTCCTAACTCTTCAGTATTATACCATCTCTGACTTCTGTTTATTTTTGTAAGATTCCTCTCTGCACTGTTTTTTAAACTACAGAAAGTTTCTGTTTCAGATCCTTCATCCCGGAAACTTTCGCTCTGAACTAATACCGATATCGTATTTCCATCTCTAATTTTTCTGATTTGTCCAGCTCTTTTTGTTATTTTTTGTACACTAGGATCTGTATTTTTTTTTTTTGGCTTCCTTGGTAGAATAGGGTTTTTTGACTTGTCTGTCCTTTTTAGCTTTGGATGTGTCAATAGAAGGTTAGTCTTTCCTTCCTAATGTTCGTGACTCATGGTTTTCATATTTTTAATGGTATTACGATCTTTCTTTCGCTATCTTTTTCAGTATTTTTCTCGAAATATTTTCTGCTGCGTATAGGAATTCTATACAGTTTACATCCAGATTTTTGCTTGTATGAATAGGGATTTCAATTTCTTATCGTTTTAGTCTGAACACTTTCCAGCTTCCTTATTTTCTGTTCCACGGTTTCTGTGTTGGATCATTTTAGTAGATTATTTGGCTCAATTTTAAGTACGAATACAGAGAACCTAGCTGGCTTTACACATTTTGTCATGTAGTCTTGGGTTATATATATATATATATATTTTCATATTTCTTACCATATCTCTGTTGAGCAACTCTTGTTCTTTTTCAACGCCGACGTTATTAGATCATTCGAGGGCTAGGGATTTTATTTTATGTTCTTTTAATCCTTTTCGTAAGCGATGACAGTCGACTGGTAAAAAATTATTACCCTTAAATACTTGAAGCTCTGGACGTTCCGGATTTCTTAGTATTTGGATTTTATTTTCATTCACTTTGAACAGACTCATTTATTCTGATTTCTTAAATGATTAAATAAATAAATAATAATAATAAAAAAAAAACACATCTTGACCAACGTCATTAAATCTAGGTTAAATACGATATACTCTTAGAGCAAAAGCTAAGTGTATTTATGATACGAGAAAAGCTAACATAAACTATTTTTGACTTGTCGTGGAACAGTTTTTTTTTTTAGACCGATTCGGTTAAAATATTTCATGCATGTTGTAGATACTGTATTTGTAAAAGTATACCACATAATGTTCAATTAAGTATATTGAATGCAAACAAAATGGCGGCAGTTTTTAAAACAACAAAATCTTGGGACTATTAGATTAGCTCATTTTTGTTGTTAATTTAGACAACTGCTGTTACGTTTCTTATTGAGTGGTTTTTAATTCTACCGTGTATTTATTAGTTAACCTCTTTTTGTTGTTTAAATCACGGCTTTTCAATAAATGGGTGATTACATTTAATGATCCTGAAACTAGAAGATGATCCCAAGCTATGAATCTAGATATGGACTACAATCACGCTAATTAATTACAAAGTGGAAAACGCCACTACTAGAAACTGGAAATATAATGAAAAAATACTGTCAACAATGTGACGTAGATAGCTAAGAAAATGTTTAGGCCTATACTGCCTTGCTCAAATCTCCCCCTACTCGATTAGGTAAGTGGCCTTAAACACCGATATGACCAAATATACTTTTCATAGAATCATTAAACAACATAAAGTGAAATGTCACAAAGTCCATGGTCATGTTGAAGACGACCTAGACAGAATAGTGGAGTTTTGTTCTAAAGTCATTGAACATTACAAGACTGACATTGAATGGGATTTTCGATTTATATTGTCTGATTAATCAAGATTTTAGAGTAATGGCTTGATAGGCTGACACAATAGCAATTATTATAATATTACCAACCTCATGCAATTGAAGAATTTAAAACTGAACATTAAGGGCATTACGGTTTGGGCAACAGTATAAGTTAATGGGGCACGACATTTCTGTTAGCACTATGAATGGAACTAGGTACCATGGCATAGAAACAACACGTGGTTCCACTAAAAAGTAAGGGCATTAAGGTTTGGGCGGCAGTATCAAGCACGCCATTTCTGTTAGCACTATGAATGGAACTAGGTACCATGGCATAGAAGCAACACGTGGTTTCATTAAAAAGTAAGGGCATTAAGGTTTGGGCAGCAGTATCAAGCACGCCATTTCTGTTAGCACTATGAATGGAACTAGGTACCATGGCATAGAAGCAACACGTGGTTCCATTAAAAAGTAAGGGCATTAAGGTTTGGGCAGCAGTATCAAGTACGGCATTTCTGTTAGCACTATGAATGGAACTAGGTACCATGGCATTGAAGCAACACGTTGTTCCACTAAAAAGTAAGGGCATTAAGGTTTAGGCAGCAGTATCAGTTAATGGAGCACGACATTTCTGTTAGCACTATGAATGGAAATAGGTACCATGGCGTTGAAGCAACACGTGGTTCCACACATCACAGTTCCAGAAATGAAGTCACCTAGCAAGATGGAGCAACTCCACATTACGCTAATCTTGTGAAACATTTGTTGAACAATGGATTGATCGATGGATAGGGAAGAAAATTTCTAGACCGACCGCCAAGATCGCCATACTTAACCGTTAGTCACTTCTTTTAAATGGACTACTTAAAAGAACGTTTTTATTTTTACACCACCAATACTAATAATGATTGAAAATGAAATTCTCATGATCTCTTAACCATTTCCTGGCATACTAATGAAGCCATATTATTATGCACTTTATTACTAACTAGGAAGTGGATAAAATTAGTAAACTTTTCTGCAATAATAACAATGTAGTTAATTAAAATAAAATAACAAAATAGCCCCAAAACAGTGTTTTATTTTAAATAGCCATCATTTTGTTT
This sequence comes from Aphrophora alni, assembly GCA_963513935.1. NCBI lineage: Eukaryota > Metazoa > Arthropoda > Insecta > Hemiptera > Aphrophoridae > Aphrophora > Aphrophora alni. The sequence continues at coordinate 82,869,987 of OY740769.1, forward strand.
GTATAGAAGATATGTACTTGAACATTGTGAAGTATACCTTCATAAGTATCTTCAAAATTTAAGCAAAATTTTCGTCCTAAAAACAACTGTTTCACGACAGGTCAAACATTGGAATACCTTCATGAGACACTATGTATAAAAATATTTACAAATAGTTTATACAAGTAAACTCTTCTATAACAATTTATCAGCTATAAGAAACACAACAGGAGAAAATTAAATAAAAAACCAATATCATTTTGTTCTTCTCTTAAACAAAACAACATGTTATAAGAAGCATATTGAGGGAATATCGAAAGGCTACCCATAATTTTGTAGATGGGTGTGTGTAAAAATTATTGAAATGTTTATTTGTTTTGTTTGTTAAAGGTAACTGTTTTTCACTGGATAAAACGACGCATTTAAAAAACTTTTTTCTGATTTGTCTGAGTTGTTTTGTCTCAGTTGAAATTTTACCATACTCAATTTCAAGTTATTTTGTAGATAGTTGTGACTTATATTGTAAAGTCGACAGATCAGTCAAATGTAGGTTTTGATGGTTAAAAACAAATTAAAATCATCCTACACACATACTTAATATTTAGCCAAATTGCATTTCTAATATCAGACATATCATTCCTCTGTTGAAGTCCCTCACCTCATATAAAATTCCTTCTAAGAATGGTTTGTGTTGTCATTCAGGTGTTGTTGAGGGATTTCATCTTTGAGAGTTTCATGCACGTGATTTTGTTGTTCACAAGATCTTGGTGTTATCTGAAACACTTTTAAACTCGTCAGAACTAATGTTTGTCTAAGTTACAAAGTTTACTCTTATATAGAGAGAAATTGTACATAGTTAAATCACAGGGAATACATTATACCTAATATACAGAGTGTTTCATAAAGGACGCAAACCAGTTGGTAAGTTTATCTTCATATAGTTTTTAATGTATATAAAGGATTCAAAATTGCAATATTTTGGAAGCTGATTTTAGAATGCTAAAACTATATATATATTTATACAAGCGACCCGCGTACCCGTGTTACCACGATTAAAAATTAAAAAAAAGTTCATTAATCTTAAGGCGAAATTGATTTATAAAAATGTTCAAATTTGATCATCTGTCATTTCACGTGATCGATTACAATGAGTCTAAAACTCATTTAACTTTGTTCAGTAGTTCAAACTAATTAAGAAAATATATAACAGAGATAGGTTCAACCATTTATTAATACATATACTTTCATATTTATGAATGTATTTATCAATACTCATAATACTTCTCTAAAAACGACGTTCCGTATGATTATTTCACCATCAGCTGTAATTGACTGTTCTTCAATTGTATGAACAAAGATTTTCACTGCTGAAAAGGAACGACATCAACTGAGAGCTACATAAAGCTGACCATGGGAGAAGACAGGGCGTGGCAAAAATAGTGCGATGTGTGACAAAGATTGACCTTGTGATTTGTTGATGGTCAAGGAAAAAGCCAAAATCAGTGGAAACTGAGTACTTGAGAAACTTATTGGGATAGAAGAGTCTGAAGGAGAAAGTTTTCAGAGCATTCTTCTTCCATTTTTCCTAAACAATTAGGTTCAATTTGGCCATTAAAGTCTAACCCAATTTTAAAATCTGCGGTTGGTGATGAACGTTTTCTTCGATGTGCTACCGTGTCTATTTCTTGTTCATGTTGGCGATATTCCAAATCTCGTTCGCCTCCTGATGTGCTGAGGTATTTCGTTTCTGTTCATTATTTCTGTAATCTTGACTTTGACGCAGTTGTCTCATGCGTTCACGTGAATTCAATCTGTTGCGATCATCAGCTTCTTCTCTTTCTCAAGCATAACCTATTACTGTAAGACTGGGATGTAAAGGCATCAAACAATATGTAAACAATCTCAAGACAACCCCGTAACATAAGATCTTGAACAAAACAAAAAAGAAATATAACGTAAAATTAAGTAAAACTTGTCAACATTTACAGTGTAAGGATAAAATAATCATCTTAAATTATGATTATTTTAATTTGATAATAATAATATAATAATAATAATAATAATAATAATAATAATAATAATAATAATAATAATAATTATTATTATTATTGTTATCTCCAAACATCCACAATGAGGATGTGGACGTTTGGAGATATTTTTCTATTTGAAATTCTCTATTTGAAAGTGGTGTATAAGATAGCATGTTATTGAGGTGTAATCACTTGCAATATATTTTCCGAATCGCTGGATCCGTTTTCAAAATCTCAAAAAAGACGATTAATTTAATTTAATTTTCATCTTAATTCCTTACTCGAACACCCTTGATTAATATGTGTTTTTCTTTATCCAAGACATTTAGCTTAATTTTGAATCTTTCTAGCAAATCTTGAAGATTTTCAACAGGTCGGCTTTTTGCTCTCCACAGACATGTGTTGAGACACTGGTTTTCACATATGTAAATGCCCTATTGGAATTTTGTCAACTGAAGTTTATCTAAACCTTTTTCCTACTGGAATATCCGCACAATGTATTGGAAAACTCTCACCATCACAACTCGGACCACTTCCATATTTTGATCATTTCTTGATGAGAGTGCCCTTCCAGAACAAGGTTCATTCAAAATTATCTCGTCCACATTTAAAAGCTTTGTGCCACTTAAAACCATAAATCTCGATAGAGTGGCATCTCCATAAAGATCAAATTTCTCAGCGACAGATTAGTTGAGTTTCATAATATCTGCTATCTTCCAGTTGATAGATATTTTTCTGTATCGTAAATACGAGGTTATAAACCACGACACTACACAAACAGGAAAAGGAAAAATGTCTAACAAAACCACGTATCCCATAAGCTAAGCGTATTGTTGACAAGGAATACGAACAAAAGGTGGATATTTGGCAGGTTAGACTAGGTTAGGTTTTTGTTAACAAGAAATTGGTTGAAATTGACTCCCCTCCTGTTTTACATTACTTTTGTGGTCATAAAGTGTGAATGTCACGCCATATTAATAAACTTCGTCATGTCGGGGTCTCTAAAAGTATTTGCAAAAGTATGAATTAAGAAGACTTCTGCTTGTTCCGCATTATCATTTATTTCGATGTTTTATGGACGCCCACATTGACTCAAAAGATTGGGTGCTCGCTCCGGTCCACAAAGTTTTGACAATGATTCACTGTCTAATGGGTGTAGTTTATGTTTGGTAGTTGATTAATCTCGTTATATTACTTTTACATCTCCGATATTATAGTTGAAAAAAAGCAAAATTACAGAATGCGAGGTTTTTTAAATAAGACCCACAGGAATCGCTCTCGACTGGTTCAATCGATTTATTTAAAACATGTACGTTCATACAGCCAAGGTCAACGTGTTGTCATACTCAACGAGGTGCTGTGATGCCAAGTCGTACGTAAAAACTTACTTTTGGGACAAACCTAGAATCTAACTTTTTGCAATGCTTTCTTTTCAATACCTGAATTAATATAATGAAAATATTAATGAAAAACACAGGTAACATTTTACTACAGTACTATAAAAGTATATTTATAGCTAAGTAATAAGTATCTAGCTGTTATAATAATTGATAAGGTTTCTACTTATTAACGACGAAATATAGAAATCTAAAAGTCTGACATGTATGATGTATATACAGTATTTAAAATGAAGTTCTTAATAAAAGGATGAACAAATTTTGAAATTTTAAGTCAAAACTTACACTAAGGACACAATCCCTTTTTGTTTTTTAATATACAGCGTTTTAAAAGTCAGCTGATTTAATTAAAAAGTAAAAAACTAATTTACTAACTAAACAAATGTTTCTTTAAATGTTATTAGCAATTAGAGGTTAATTTTGTTAAATCAACTAACAACAATTATTTTGTTCAGATATTCTATACAGTTTTCAAACTGAATTATTATTCAATTTATACACTTTTAAAAATTACGAACTGAGGTTGTTTGTTGAATCCTTTTTAGTTGTTTCTCTTATTGTTTTCATTTGAGTTAATATAGAATTAATTTGACATTTTACACAATTTTTGTAGAATTATCTATTGCGTGTGATGGAAACTGTTCTATTGTGTTTATATGGCAACCAAAGTAGACAGAGAAATTGGTTTAAAAGCTATTGACAGTATTATTGGTAAATGTAATCTATAAATTCATCATTGGAGATCCAACATATACGAAACCAATACGAAGTTCTAATGGAACAAGTCAATTATGAATATGGATGCCCAATATAGCTTGCAGGTCATGCTGAGCTCCACTTAATAAAATGACTTATTACTTGAATGCTTGTTTAGAGTTCACCGAGAAGATTCTCATAATTGTAAAATTGTAATTGATTCTTTGGTAACATTGTATATATTTTTTATTTTCTGGTGATGTTAATAACAGTCATTATACTGTCTCATTTGATAACATAATTCAAGATATTGATGCCCATGAAATACTAAAGATTGAGGGTTTTCATGAAACATAAAACTAGACCGCAAAAAAAAGAAAAATAAATAAAAGTTAATTACCGGTAAGAGAGAAGTTAAAGAAAATTGAATCAAATATTTTGCAGAACTTTCTGAATAAAATAATTGCATAATATGACAGAAAGATCTAATTGAGATTTTGAAGAAAATATTACTTCTTCCAGATGGGAGATTTTTTTAATGTGTATTTCTTATGCGGCATATTTTATAATTATCCATTATTTATAAGACTATATGATTTATCAAATTTAGTTTCATTTCAGTGTTATGTCATTTAAAATTGGACTTTGAGAGATTGGATTAAGAACGCCAGTAACTTCGGGTTTATCAACAAGTTATATTTAATTAAAATAAATCAAGAATGGATAGAAATATGCAGGCCAAGTATTCATGTTATTAGATTCGAAGGATCTACTAAAATGTTTCAAAAACATTTAAAAACGACGCAATTTAAAGTTCCTTGACGAATAACTTGTAAAAAAAATTACGAAAATTTAATGTCACCAATTTGTTTGTTATACACCCTTGAGAAACGATAGACAGATTTAAATTCAAAAACAAATTTTTAGACTCAGGTTACCTCAAAAATGATTTTTCTTTGAAAAACTCAAAATTGACTTTTGAACTATCAGATAAATTTATCTGTACAAAGTATGTGGAGGATAAAATATCTCTTTTTAAATTGTAATCGTATTTAAAACATGTTGTTTTGTTTATGTACATGTAAGACTGTGAATATTTGTTAAATTTTGTTTTATAATGGTACATATGTTATTTTTGTTTTACTTACCCAGTATACGAAGTATAGGGTAAGTTTGGCAATTGTAAAACATTTCGATCTTAGTTTTTTGACTGTTCTTCACCTTTCATGCTCTCAAAAAACCGAAAAGTTGATCTAGACATTCCGTCCGTCCGTCGATTTCGTCGTTGTCGTCAGCACGTAGCAGTAGAAAAAATGAAGATAAAACATGAAATTTGGTATGCTCTTATAGAACATATGGTAATTTAAAATAGTTTTTTGTTTATATTTTTCATAATATTGTTATATTGCTTATAACACATTAAATTAGATACAAATGTGCAGATTTCAATTCTACATGTATACCAACCCCACCTCTCTACGATGACAAATAGCGAAGTTATTATGACAAACGTAATTTCGAACCTTGAATTGCTAAAGAAAATGAGATATTCTTATTATAATAAGAATATTGGTCAGAATACGGCCGTAATATCCGTATATTTACCCGTATAATTGCGAGCGAAGCGAGAGAAGCATTTTTTTACATATTCATCTACGAGGCTCTTTAGGGCCTAGCCGACGTCAAGAAAGTAGTGATATACAAAATTACGAAGTTCTGTAACCTGTGTAACAACTATTTTATACACACTTACTCTACTGGATCTACCAATGCAATTTAACACTTCTTACAAGGCCCAATAAACCAAACTTTGGGCATTATATTTAGAGACTCTGGTTGTATGATTGGGGTGAGTAAGTACCATGATACAATCAAGTTCTTTTTAATGTAATCAATCAAAGAGAAAAGTTTGTATTTTTTCTTTTGGTGCAAATTTGCATAAAATGGAAACCGATAAATCAAATATTTACGTAAGTAAATATATCGGATAACTTGATTTTGATTATCAAATCCCCACCATACTGAGAGTATCCATGCATAAATGCAGCATAACGCAATTACGTATTTCGTTGTCGCACCATTCGGAAGTACTGACCATTATAGAGAAACGGTACAGAAATACTGTCAAAATAAATAGTGCAAACGAAATTGCACAACTTTGTCATTTGTCCATCTCCAAAATCAGATAAAAAATAATCGTTACAAAAAACGTCAGTTAAATAGTTGACAATAAAAAAGTGAAAAAGGAAGCATGAAAAAATATTTACATATTTAAAAATGGTCTAAACCTGTTTAGTTTTTACTATAAACACATCTTAAGTATTAATTAAAATTGAGCATTTAATGACAGCGGTTAAGGTTCTTTTTTGTTTTGTTTTCTATTTGAAAATTATTTACCAAATTTATTATTATTTTTTACTTGTATTATGTTCACAAGCTTACGTAATTAATCTTCACATCTTCACATCTTCACATTTCACTAAAATTTGAACGAAATAGGCCGAGCCGATTTTGAGAAATGACGTACTTTACAACAGTTCAGTAACAGATTTTTTTTTTTTTTTTTTTACAGATAAATAATGAATTGGCATTTTTAGACAGTGTCTAATAAGATATTTTTTAAATAACTTATAATTTGGAAGTAACTGCAACAAGAAACAAAATACTATTAGTGAGATTAGTTGTTTGTTACGGGGATGAAACATAGATCTAACCGGTAATAATGTCAACAAACTTGAATTTTCTGCAGAAGACTCTATGGTGCAGTATGCGTCGGAAGCAAATGGAGAATTCTAAATCATTATGTATGGTAAAATAAATGAGAACATAGTCCATTACAACAAGGCAAAACTGGTTCGACAGTTACTTAGTATGAATGTGTAGTGGAAAACCATCAAGAATGAAGAGAAGATAAGAAAGTACGGTAGACCAATCAGTAGATTGATGGACGAAGTTAAAAGATATCTTTGTTTAATGGGAGCGAGGTTGTGTACTAAGAGGACAAACCGTTCTTTAGCGCCAGGGAGGAAGAAATTGTGGTTAATAATAAAATCGTCGCCAACTATTGTCGACATTGTCTGCCTTAAAATACTGAAAAATTACTTGTTGCTAGCTGCCCTTAAGCATCCGTAATGACTTTTATTGTTGTAATTATTTCACTTCAATGTACTTACAAAATAAAGATAGCTGTGATTATGCTACTACATAATGCCCCGTTCACAAAATCTTATATTCGCAATTCACTCTTTTATCGGCGTAATTATTTTACTTAGAGTAAATTAATAAAGATTACTTCTCCTGTAGACTTCACAGGGACTCGAATAGATTGTTATTTTCTGGAGTTGATTACGTAGACTAAAGCTGGAGAGAGATCTTCTGTGAATACTAATGGTAAGGTTTGGTGATAAAACACTTTGTATCAATTTGTTGGACGAACTGGTCTCATGGAAACTAACACATACACATAGGTGTCTTATTTGTTATATCAAAGGTGATTTCTTTTATAAATAAACAATACAGAAACTCTATATTCATACACACTGGCGTACAAAAAAAAACTTTAGTCAACAAGAAAATAATCTTCGATTTCTCTCCAAAATGTTGGTTCCAAGTTATCAATCAAAAAGTGATAATGAATCAAAACATTGAAAGTCAAGTATCTAAAAATTGATAGTTATTTATATCGAATCGTTGTAAAAAATGAAAAGTTATATAAAAAAAGTTTATTTCTACTTTGAAGAAAGATACGACCACTAGAATGACAACATACATATTGGTTATGTAAGGGCGTTGTAAATATAATTTGTAAATCGTCAGAGGTTGAGTAGGTACTAGTAATGTGGTTGGCGTTGGGTGTTTCAGCACCCTTTACAATTGGGAGTCTATCATGTTTCTACGTTAGCCACAAGGGCTTATTACATTCTCAAACAGATGCTTCAATGTTTTAGACATCCTCTTGAAATTCCGTTCCATGAAGATTATAATCTTCCTGTCAAAATTGTCTTGAGAGAAGGTCTATCCATTTCTCAGAAATAAATACCTAAGTCGTTTCCTGATAGACGTATTCGCATTCGAAGATTAGATGAATAAAAACAATTTTGCCAATTTTACAATAATTAATAACAAATAAGCAGAGACAGTAAAGAACTTTTGTCACTTTTCAAAAACTTTTGTAAACTACGTCAAAAGTACGATATAAATTGAGAACTACATTTTCATACACAGGAAAAAAAACTGAATGCAAATAGGATGAACGGTTTTTGAGTTATAAGCTTAGAAACAGACCGACAGACAGATAGAGAAACTTTACGTTTTATATTTGTAACACAGCATAACAAGTAGTAACAGTTTTGTAAATTTCTGAAGCGAAAATTATGTTTATGATTGTTTTATTATATTGTTTGATTGTGGAATCAGTTACATATAAAATTCTTTGAATACTAGTTAACATATGTTTTAGGTGTGGTGCACATTTCACATTTTCACGAATTGATCTTACAATAAGTATGCTACAATATCAACTTTTTTTTCTGAACATTCGCAAATTTTTATAACTAAACAAATTTATTATAAAAATATATTTTTTTGCTGAAAATTAGTTAATTTGTTATCTGTAGGCTAATTAAAATTTTTAAATAACACTCAGTACTTCAAAACTTCATTTCACTTCCATAAGTTACGATGAACTTTGTGTAAGACTTTTCTTTACGAAGTTCTTGAGACACGTACTTCATAATGTCTTATTTAAGAAGGTATTACAGAACAGGGTCAGGTCTGTGTAAATGGTTTGTTTAATCTAAATCGATAATGCTATCAGATTAAACCTTGCACAGACGTAACTTTATTGTTTAACTTTTCTGTATTAATTTGAAATCAAATGAACAAAAAGTTTAAGATAAATGATTTGTGTACATTTGATTTTAAATGTTAGTACTGGAAAGTAATAATAATTAAGGTGTGATATTTTATAAAATCACACCTCCAAATAGCAACCTCCAACAAGTGAGATATCATTTTGAAGGGCATAAAAACAAAAAGTTAATGCCTTGAAAAAATCTTAACGATATCTCTAACTGGATTTATGGAGGCTTGAAGTGAAATTTTGAGAGTATTTTATTTGTCATGCATATTAATTATTAAAAAAACCGATTAAATTGTTTAACAGCGGACTTATTTAACTGAATGAACACACTTTTAATAAATTTATCATTGTATAAGTTTGTTTCTTCTCATAATAGAACTTTTTCTAATCAGTAGCTGATAATTATAAAAGCATTAACTTTACCTACTAATGATCCATTTCTTTTGAACTTATAGAATAAACTGAAATATATAGTTTTGAATCTCTGAATTTCAAATCAATCAGACGAAATCTTGAAGGCGGCTGTAGATGAGGAATTCAAACAGGCTTAGATGTCGAAACCACTAAGATCCCTAATCCAGATTGATTGCAGAGAGGCATTGAGGAATGCCAACATTCTATGATGAGACATTTGATGAGATTTAACATTATTGATGAATGTTTGAGTATATGCGTTAATTAAAATTATGATCCTCAGATGAAATGTATAATTAAATAAACATTGTTATGTATTTTTAGAATGATTCATAGGTAACTGGATAAGTCCGCCAACCATGGAGGTATTACAATTATTAGTTGCAGCTGGTTTTAAATTGAGGATGTCGATTTTGTCGTAGAAACAGTTTTCATAAATTAAAATTCGGAGTGTCTCTTTCGATTAGATGAATATAGTTAATAAGTTAAATTTTCTTATGTGAAAGTCTAATTCCTATTTCACTCATTCCGAAAATAAAACATAATTTTATCATAGGGTAAAAAACAGTTTTTATTGGAAACAATTTTGTGTTTTTGGCTTGTAGGGTTGGCCACACTGTTTGCAGTTTTTGTGATGTTCTCCATTTTGAAGTTATTTCCTTATTGTTATTTATATTTGAAGTGTATAGAAATTGATTATTATTTACTCAGTTGATTCTAAATGATAACCAATAAACTTTAGGGTTTGACATAAAAAATACGAAGTTGAATAGACAATCTGATAACATTAATTCAAGTGATGTTAAATGAATGACTATACCTAAAGTTGGTTAAAAAGCTATAGGCGGCAATCCTTTGATCAAGGACTGTGAGGTTATATTCACACACAAAGTGTACAACCTGTGGTCTGTCGGAGGGAAGGCCCACTTTAAATAAACGGTGGTTAGCTTGAGTGGAAGTTGCAGGAAATAAATTGCACACAAAACACAAACTTTGTTAGTTTTAATTATGTAAGCGTACTTAGTACAAATAATACATAGAAATTGTGTAAAAAGCCCAGACAAAAAGATATGTGGGTAGCTGTTAACATTTAAAGGTAGCTGTAAAAAATACAAAATTGACTATTATCACAAAATCGGCCATAATAATTTTGATAAAATATTTCTCAGGTGTAGCCTCTAAGAACAGAAACAAAACGTATTGGTCGCCATCTCCCCAAAAAAGTTCGTGAGTTATCGGAAAGTTGAAAAACAAAATGTATAAAAGTTGTAATTTATCATAACCGGCTCTATTGATTTAGTTAAAATTATCGTGAAAATTAATGACTAATGTTGCGATTGAGTTGTAATTGGAAAAAAAATGAACCAGGGTCACCTTTATTACAATTTGGATTTTAATCAAATAGAATTGAAAACGCGTTTATGGCAAAAGGGAAGCTAGGTTGAATCCTAATTATATCGTCCATAGTTAATTATCAATGACAACTAACTATTCAATATTTTTGGTGACGAATAGTTTTGGTAGGTTTTTAATTGGTTTTTGTATTTTTCGAGTGAAAAACTTTATGTAATGATTTTACACAATTTATTTTTATTTCAGATGTCATCAAATGGACCATTTCCATGGTGTAACACTGTTCTACTTGACATAATACGAAACACCATATATGTGAGAAAGTAAAAAGTGAATTTAAACAACTACTTCACTTTAGATAATATATAATAATATCACTTAAAGTTTAAAATATACTCAAAAAATATATAATGTTTTACAAGTATCGTATGAGTATTTCTTATGTCTTGACTAACTCAAACTTAGAGTTTCCTAAAACTCTACAGGTCCTACCATTTGGCACACATTGGAAGAGAATTACTGTCTAAAATGACATATAATCGGTGTGTGTGTTGAACTACTTCAGAATCTAACAAGGCCTCACGTGCCTTGAGATACGTGATTCGTAAACTTTACTGTCCTTAGGAGTGTTTGGTTTGTGATAAAATATGAGCCATTAAAGAAGTGTCAGTACGAATAGCTTTATTTCATTCTGTGATGTGAAGGTATTATCTCACAGAAGTGGTCCCTTTATACTCACCACCTTATCCAAAGAATAATATCTTATCCTTTATTACTTCTACCTATTCTTATGATGTATATTATCGGATCAAAGACGTTGGAGCTCTGAACAATCAACATGTCCTTGTCCACCCTTAGTTCTGTGACAATAAGCGTTCTGTTTTCGATCATTATACATTTCCTTTGTTTATATATTTGTTATGTAGTTACAGCCAAACGCGGCTACTAATTGTTAAAAAGTTGAAAGAATAGACAACTATAGTGTCCAGTAAACTGAGCGAATTAAAAGATACTGTCCGTCCATGGAGTAGATCAATTCATACCAGTCGTTGAAAAATAAGTACTTCGCGCTTTCACATCGATTTCTGGGAAAACACAGAACACCTCCAAAATGCACATTATGTCGAGCTGTTTTAACAGTGGAGCACATGCTAATTGAATGAGGTGTTCTGAGAGATTTACATAAATGTTTTGTCTTTTGATTCTGACCACAATTGAAGGATTTTTGATCGGTTCTTGCCCATTTTACGATACCAGAATATTTTTGATTAAATAATTTGAGTTGATGGTTGAAAAATCGTAAGTAAAAAAATATTATGGTTTAGGAATGATCCATGTTTTGGAAATTTGGGCGGAAAGAATATCAAGTTTAGCCCTATCCAACGACATTTCAAACGTCAAATTCGGTTAAAAACTGTAAGAAAAATGGTACTCACAAAAACCCAAGTATAGATTATATTTTGAGCATAATTCTACACGATGTTTTACATTTTTTAAAATCATTTTGGATTTATTTAGGCTACACAAGACCAGAACGGAAAATTTCGATTTTCAAAATTCACCTACCGATTTTAATACAATGTTTCTAACGTTAGTCCTAACAAAACGTATTTACAACTATCGCAGAGTACCCATTTTAGGGCGAATATTTTATGTAAACTATTATAAATCATCACGTTACAATAAATTGTGATCGGTATCATTTGAGCCGATTTCGACATTTTAGTTTGTCTTCTTTCATTGATAGCTTTTTTATTCTTCTAGAAAATGTAGAATAAAAGTTTTTATTTGCTTTAACAACTGAAATAAAATATAATTTTCCACAATCTTTCCCCAACTTCGATCCTTAAGCAAGTGTCCTTGAACCCTTCTTTTCCGTTAACCAACTAGAAAGTAACTGGACTGTTGTATCTGCTATGTACCTGTACATTTCCCCCTTAGTTTGTTCAATGCTGTCTATGAAAATACTAGCGAAACCCAAGATGGATTGTCTCAATAAATTTGTGGAAAGTATTTTTGTTTATCTTTAAATAAGCACTTTATCTTGTTGACATTGTTTTCTTTTGTACTGATGTATCTGTGAAAGTCGATATGCTTGTGGACAAAGTTTTTTTTTTACATGAAACGTACGTGTATTTGTATTGTTGATAGGATTAAATATTACATTCATGTTTCAGGTTTTATTCAAGTTTTAATATAATTTAGAATCGTCCGCAACGAGGTCCATTTGTCTTTGTATTTGGTAATCCTATTGAAGTGAACACGTGACAATTTTGACAATACGGTTAGTGCTACCAACGTAATTCTATTAGCGAATTATTACCAACCCTACTCTCAAAATGCTAAACAGACAGGCAACAATAAAGATGAAATAACATGATAAATAGAAATTGTAAGGTAACGTAAATGAATTAGGTTTGTCGGAAATTTCGATAAATTTCGATATGTCGGAGTTGTGATACTATTTCCAATTTCAGGTGAAATTTTATTTATACGTTTGTTTGTAATTTGTGTTGAGGTTATAATAAAGATATGGTAATTTAAAATAAAATTATCTGTTGTACGAGAATTAAGTGTAGCACATAGACAAATAATAATATTTTAATTTTTCTGGCTTAAAGGCGACTTACCTTTAGCCTTAAAATACTCTAACAGTCACAGGATAGGAAGAGATCAAGAGTTGGTTAACAAAGACATTATAGGAAAAATAAAAGAGAAGAATCGAACCCAAGGCGAAATGAAGAAATGTGTAGATCCAGCTAGAATACTTCGGGATTTCCAAACAGTTATTCACTATAAGTGAGCCTCTAAGGATAAATCAGCAGAACGATGGAAGCACTCATGTTAAAGTCCATGAACGCACTTAGTTTTTATTTATAACAACCTTTTATAATTTTTACACATATACACAACGGTAAATATTGAAAAAAAATACAATAATTTATAATTCATCGAAATTAGAAAATAATTACTATGATGTTTGTTTTCAACTTTTTTTTTGTGTGTGCGTGAAAATTCCAATTTATAAATTCACAGAGAAAGTTATTAAAGTACAGTCAGCTTAAAGTAGTGTTTTATCTCCTGCCATGTACAGGGTGTTCAGGAAAATATTCAGAAACTGTAGGAGCTAAGTCTGCATGTAAAAATAAAGTAGTGTTTCATATAATCATAGATCCGAAAATCCTTAGTTTCTTGTCTATCCACGATTTTTTAAATTATAATTTTTTTTTACATAAAACCATTATAACTATAGAAAGAGATTAGATAGACTTGTTTTGTTTGATTTTTAAATGGGAGCCGTTTAAAAATGTACAACTTCAAATATCTCGAAAATCTTAACTTTATAAGAAATGTTCAAGTAGCAAACATTTATTGTTTTTTAATGGCGAACAAAATGGTTTTTATATTTTTTCTGTAGCTAAAAAGATAACAGAGTTATCATTAAAAAACTAAACATTATAATTTCTTGGTAATTATCTACAACACCCCCAACTTGAATTAAATTTCCTACAAGTTTTATTGGTTAATTATAACCCTCAATTTGAATTCCTAGAAATTCAGTAGAAATTCCTGCTGTTACTAAGATAGGAGTATTCTAAATAATTACACAAATTTACGGTTTATAAAAACATGACCTAGTTAGTCATAAAAAGAAATCCAGTATTCAACTATTTGGGTATTCAAATATTGTTCAAGTATTTGTACAATTTGGGTAGGATGTAATGTGGGGACATAATAAGGAAGCAAAGGTATTTATAAAGTACAGTTACAAGTATCGTCGTCTCAAATTAAATGGAATACAACAACCTCCCCTCAATAAACTAGCCTAAAATATTAATGTTAGCTCTATATTATCATATAGTTGAGGGTGTTGAACACAATTATCAAGAAATTATTATTTTTTTCGTCTTTTTTTCGGTAACTCAGTTAAAAGAGCTACAGAAAAAAATAAAACTACCATTTTGTTCGTCATAAAAAACAAAAAACTTGTCTTTATTTTAACATGTAGAATGACCATCCAAAGTCTTTACACATTTTCGTGAATCAATCTGTATATAAATATTATCGGATTATAATGACAATTTACAATTTGCGTTTTCCACAAATGATAGTTTGGATGTATTTAAATTAATGCACGTCTCTTAAATCACTGTCTTTACATTTCTATAAGTAAATGGTAAAATTACAAAAGCTGCTTGGAATATATTTCGTTTTATTAATACGAATTGGTAACCTTTAATTTCCTTATACGGGTACGTGACTTTGTTACTTTTTACTTGTTTTTTTTTTATTTGAATTTGTTTGTTCAATTATTTTAAAGAACTTCAGTTGGTAACAGTTATCATAGCCGTGATTGTTTATACGCGTCTGTAACAATGAGTAATATATGAGTAATAACAATGATGTTTTCACGTTAAAATTGAGTTATCGTGACCTAACGCCTAAAGGAATTCCAATTTGTGAGTTATAGGTAAAGAAGCTGCTATAAATAACGTAATTTTGCAAATTCGTGTTTATGGCACAAGGTTTACGAAATAAGTTTGGCCTTTATTATAATATATAAATATATTTTTAAACGTTTCATTTAACGTTTTGATTAACAACTACCGAAGTAACATTTTTAACTATTAGTTCGATTAGTTTTTATTTGGTTTTGGCGATGAGTGATTGAGAAAGTTAGTGCAATATTTCTGGACTATTTATTAGTTTTAAGGTTATGTCTCTAACAATTTTATCTTTTAGTGAAAACTCTACTTTATAGTAGAAAAAACTGTTTGGGATTCATTATGAGTCGAAATGATTCAACGATTGTCCGTGTAAATTTGGGAAAGCCTACGGAACTGAATTGTGACGTCACCATCTTAGGACGTGGACGCCTCAAATTATGGTGCCCGCATAATTTAATGAATTGCTAACTACCGTTTGTCACGGGAATTCTACGTACGCCAATAAGCTAAATACCAAACTTTGATTTCATTAACCTTAATACACGATTTCCTAAATTTATAATTCTTAAAATCCTTTTCCGTATTTCACCTAAAACTTGAGCTAGTTTTGAAACCAAGTTAAATTAAACGTATTGAAAAGTCGCGATTACAATTCGGTGGTATAAGTCCAAACAAAATATGTCTCAGTCATCATCGTTTTAAAAAAAAAACGAAGAAAAAATAGCAATAAATATTTTACTGGAATTATAGTTTAGTTATTGTAGCTCATGCATCACTAAGGATGGCGACTTTGTCGTTGAAAAGCGTTTTATTAAGTAAAAATAATTTTTATGAGATCTCGTGTTCGAGTTTTATTCTATCTTAATATGATGATTATTTATACACAATTTATATTTTATCATCGAGTGATATTGATGTAATTTAAATTACGTGGAACTTAAATTTTCAGACATTTCGTCACGCCATTTTGAAAAAGAGAAAAAAGTTACGTCAAATATTTTCTAACATCGTTAAAATGAGGTTACGTTAAATGAGGTTAGGTTCACCTAACCTTTATTTGCATTTGAAAATTGTTACAAACGACCACTAAACCCAAAACCCTTTGGGGTTAAAAATGGTAAAAATTATCTATACTATTATATAAACATCTAATGGTGTCTGTCTGTCTGTGTGTGTGTGTGTTTTACTCAATCACGTAAAAACTACTGGACCCATTGAGCTGAACTTGTACATGGACATTCTTAGGTCCCTGTTTAACACATAGACCTATTTTTATTTAGAAACTCCATCAGGGCACCTCCGCGCTGGCCTTGAAAACTCCCCTAACACTCAATACAATTATACATCAACCCCTTACGAAGGACGGGTGCTCTGCTAGTGTTTTTTAAAATTCATACGTATGCAAATAATTAGGTTAAATTTTATTTCGTTTTTCTAGCTCAAGTTGTTTGTTACAATACGTACAGCACGATTGATCTGTTATACCTTGTATAATAACTTTCTACAATTTTGTTAATATTTTTAATGAAACCGACATACACTCGCGCGCTCACACACATTAAACACATACACATTAAACGATATAACTTTATAGACAAAAATAATCAAATATACATTAAAACTATATCAGAAGTTTAAATAGTGTTAATGATGATTCCCCAAACTTTTATGATTAATATTATAGTTGGTAACAGAGTGTTTATGTAGATCGAACGTACGGTTTATACATGTGAGTTAAAACTCTTTTATTTTTTATATAAAAATATCACTGAGTTATTCATATAAGTTTTAATAAAAAATAATCTGAGTTAAAAATTTGATTGCGCTCTTGTCATACGTATTTTGTGAATTGAGATGAACGAGCATATTTGAATAAAAATATATTTTCTGTGATGAGGAGCGACCAACGCGAACAAACCTTCTTACCCTTGATTTGTTCTAATAATATGACCCGCCTTCTTATTGACTTGGTTATATTCCAGATTTATTTTATTGTTCGGAAAATATCGCAAAGTAAACAAAAAAGAAAAAGAAAAAAGTTGAACAAACTATATCTTTACGTAATGCTTTTTCGATTAAAAAATATTTAAATACATCTTCTGGGAATTATAACAACACGACGAAAAGCAATTTATATTTTGAAAGCTTTTATTCCTAATCATAATTTAGGAACAAAGCATACAAAAAGAAATACGATGGGACGTTTCGAAAGCAAATATTATTGCGTGTTTTAATTGTTTTGGATTAATGTCTCTATGTTGGCAGTGAGACAGGGCGGAAATTTCAACTTGAAATGGAAGCAGACATTTAGAAAAGAATACTAGTGGTTTGGTCGAATTTGTTTGTTTTTTTTGGTAGGTTGAATTTGTCTTTCCATTTAAAATTCTGTTAAATTAATTTGTGTGGAACATTTAATAATTAAAGAAACGCTACAAATCCCACGCTAAAAGTTTGATTTAAATGACACTTTTTTACACAGTTTTGGCCAACAAACGCGGTTACCATAGTTCATGAAATTTAGGAATAGAATTTGCAACAAAATTGAACGATGTACCAGGTTTGTAAACAAAGTTTTAAATAAAAAACATCCTTGCCTAATACTTACAAAAATTATTTATACGAATTAAAGTTTAAAAAAGTTTCATAGAGTTAATAGTAACTGTCAAAAATAACTAAAACAATAATAATTAATTGTATATAATAATACAAATACATTTAAATATTAGACTTATTTAATTAATGTCAACTTTAGACTTATTATTACAGATGTAATTCAATGTGTACTAACTATTAAGGAAAACACTATTTAACGACTTGGGAATATATGACCGAGTTACCAAAATAACGAAAAAATAATTAAAACTACATCCTCAATTGTATATACCATTAGCCACTCTATAACCAATCATTACACACAACTAGTCATATGTCTTAGAGCTGTAACACACGAGAAACATTTAGTAGGAAGGTGTCAACCGTCGTTTAACAGATTTGTTTGCAGGTCGGTGGACTCAAAACACCCTATCCTCCGATTTTGCTAAATTTCTCAAGCAACGTATACCTGTGCATATCATGCAAATTCAATTTCAGAGAATATGTTCAGTGAAATGTGTAAGTAAGAACAAAATTTTCCAGTGAAAATGTGTTTAAGTAAGAACATAATTTTCCAGCGAAAATATTGGGTATAACCTATCAATAGTTAACTATTTTTAAAAGGGAAGTTTCAAAAATTTCACAGAGAATTGAAATTACACACTTAGGGTTTATTTCTTGGTCCACTTCATCCCACCGTTTCTTTTTTAAATTTCTATTATAAAATTACGCATCGTACATTTTCTCAACTTCGCTATTAACTTGTTCTGGATTAATCTACACCCAAAGGTGACAAAACATAAAACACAAAACACACTCTTTGAGAAAACCACGAGGCTGACAACCAACAAAAAGTTGGACGTGTGAGCAGCCCGTTCTTAAAATCTATTTATGCTAAGGACCGTAGGTACTTGGTGGTATTCCATTTTAATAAATAAAAAACTTTTCTGTCTTAGTATAACCAAAAACTTATTGAAACTTGCCTTTCATTCTTATAAAATACCTTGACAATGCTGTAACTAGGGAAACCATGGTCGGCAAGTTTAAATAAATTAGTGATTATACTAAGAAATAAAAATGTTTTATTTATCAGCCCGTTTTAGTTGGTGTGTTCTTTTTTTCCCGATGGAAATCCTATCGGAAGAAAAATTGATTATGTACCTTTTCCGTCTTATTTTGTAGAAAGCACTAATATTATCAGGTTCCTTCTTTTCAGACTCTCTCCGACATTTAATTGAATGTCCTATAGTCGACCCTCAGTGAACAGTTAGCGATTCAGGTAGGACGCCTTCGCAACCCATCAAAACGACGCCCATTTATTAAACAATAAGATTGTTACTCTTTAACATTTGTTTTGTTTATCAATTAAGTTATAATATTTACTTTGAAAAAATATTTAGTTCATTTTTTAAAGTGTAGTGTGATCCTCACGTTTTACAAGGAAGAATCTCCTCTGCATTACAGTCTTGTGTCCCCTTCTGATTTGTATCCGCATATCCTTGTAAATATCTGTCATTCTATTAAAGTGGTTCTACGCGACAACATCACCACACCTCTGACAATCAGTGTTGCCAACTTAAGCTCCATTCAAAATGTAAAACGCAAACCATTAAAGATAAGTATTGTCACATATAAGGATAAACAAAGGTAAAGATTTGGAATATTAAGACAAACAAGTCGATAGCTGCCATTATGATACAAGATCCATCATACAATGCAATACAAGTAGATCCTTTAAAAGTTATTCTCCTGGGCGTTGTAGGAAAAGTTAAATTGAAATTATTATAATAATTATATCTGCTAGTATCTACATAATTAATTTGAGTACAATCTTCTGTCAATCCTAGCATTGTCTATATAAATGTAATTAATAAGAAAATGTTAGGATTGGAAGAAGATTGTAATGAAATTAATACTTTAATTCTATTAGTAGATAAAGGGTATGTAGTATAGAGTAAGAAACAGTATAAGTAAGGCCCAGCCAGCTATAAATGAGAATATAAAAATTATACAATTATCAAATGAACAGAAAAATGGAGAATTAAACTCAACAAACAAACAAAATGGACTGTTGAAATTAACTTTACACATAGAAAAAATAGATCGCATGCGGTAAAAATAATCTGTATTTGTAAGTGAGGCACAATACTTTGATGTGAATTTGAGAACATATAAATAAAGAAAAAAGAAGAGGAACTGGAAATAGAATACCTAAATTTAACCGCCTAATTGGACAAAAATTCCTACTATTCGGATTGGGGGAAAAAAAAACTTTTATCTACAATCAGATACTATAATCTGTCTGGCAATATGGTCATCAACTATGGAGTTGCTCTAAAATGAACAATATTGAAATAAATACTAAAGAATATTGTTTTGTTGATGCTCCTTAGCATCTACATAAAACAGACAGACTTACACGGAGATCTAAAGGTGGTAGCTGAGAAAATAAGAAAGCATGAACGTTGAGGTGGTCCAACTGCTCGACAATGGGGAGGTAGAAGATTTAAAAAGAATCACCTGAGTTAGTAGTGAAGTGAGAGTGCAATAAACAGAAAAAAAGATATCATAGGACGGTTTTTTAGGTTTAAGAACTTAGCAAATTATGTGGGCTGTTGTTGGCTAGTATTACACCTAGGTGTAGCAATATATAAAAAATAAACAAATTAAAAAAATACAATTTGTATTATATCCTTATTGAAAGTTTTATTACATATTAGAGAAGAACACAGGGAACTGTTATCAGCTTAAAACAGGCTCGAAACTATAATATATTAAAATTAGTTTATACCTCTATGTACAATGATTTAAACATTTTAGCCTGGATCAGCTGATTTTATTTGATCGCTTCAGCTTGCTAATGTGATGATTGTTATTCAATTTTAAAACATCATGTTCCACAGTTTTGGTCTCGTAAATTGAATTGTGTATTATTTAAAAACGCGTACTACCGTACAAAAACGTGTGTTTGTTGTCGAAAATTTCGATAAGTATGGTTCTTAAAAACAGTGCAGAGAAGCACTTCTTGTAAAATTTGATAAGGGAATTCCAGTGGAAAGTGTTATTCAGAAACGTATTAAGAACTTACGACAAACTGGTTCAGTAATGGACAAAATCGTCAACAGAACGAAAGTTGTAAGAGATTGAAGCTGCTATCAGTAAGTCCTTACAACAATAACGTAGTCAAACTAATTTGTATTACGGTAAGGAGTGTTCTTAAATTGAACTCATACAAAATCCAGGTTATTCATGACCCAACTTCTCTTTATTATAAAAAAAGAATTCAATACTGTGTTTTTGATTTAAGAAACTAAAATATAGTAACATGACATTTTAAAAGTTTTCTTTACTGATGGTACAAGGTTTCACTTGAATGGATACACAAATAGCAAAAATACCGTACTTAGAGTAATTGTAACTGTCTTAACTTCATTGAATCATCTTTACAGTAATTTCACAAAGAGACGTATAGTACGCTACATTAAGAAATGAATTACTGGTCCACTGTTCTTTGAAACCACCGTCAATTCTGAGGCGTATCAATTATTCAACAATTTATTGGTCTGTTTGAAAAGATGAGCGCTACTGTTGGTTGCAGCAGGACCCCACAACTTGTAATGCCGCTCGTTCTGTCATGAATATGTTGCGTGAAATTTTAATGAAAAAATTATGTTCAAAGTACTTTGGTAACCAAGATCTCCTGATCTGTCTAGTTTAGATTTCTTCTCATGGAGTTATTTGAAAACTTAATTATTCAAGAGTAATCCACACACTTTAGAGGAGTTGAAAATAAATACAACAGTGTTATTGCAGTTTCCAGAAGGATTGTGAAGCGTGGTGACAAGTGTGTTAATGGACGTCACGTTGAAGATTTATTATAAGTTTTATGATTAATAAAATAAAATAAAATTCATCACTGAAATCTGTTATTTATTTTCAATATATTTTATTATCCGGATCTCTTTTAAGCTCATCTTCCTGAATAAAATATAATTTATTTATCACTTTTGTAAAGCTTAAAAAATTTAAAAAATGTTTTCTATGTTTTACCTGAATCACTTTAATAAATTTGTCTTATTAGGTGGGTGTAATTTCTTTGTATACGGAGTTTTACACCTGCTTCGTTTAGTCCCTTAAAAATAACTTCTTTTTTTTAGTTTATTTCTCCTTTCACTCTTTTCTTAAAATCAAATTATTGCTTTATTTAACTTGAACAAATAACTAGTTGATATTAAGCGTGTTCCAATGTGTGTCTTTTAAAAATGAAACCATAAGAGAAGGTAATATAGAGGATGATTAAATTTTTTAATTATGGAAAAATTTAAAATACAATTTAGGTTTCATTTTTCATTTGAAGTTGTTTTTATTTCTACGGTACTCGCCTGACATACCGTTATTTTGAATATTTCGGATTGCGAGATATTTCGGAGCACCAACTTAGAAATCGCCATTTTAGAAAATGAGGGGAATTAAAATCTTGTACGTATGTCATTCAGACTGGTACATTATCAAATAACCTTGATTTTAAATTTCATAATGATTGCTTAGTAAACACTTAAAAAATCACACAAAAATACGCACTAAAAGTCTAAAAGGTAGAGATAGCGTTTCGTTTGACCAATGAATTAAATTTCGTTTTATTTTAGTCGTAGATTTTAAAGGATGGATACTTGGTCTTTTAAAGAAGAATATTTAATATCTTAATAAATACAGCAATTTTATTTGAGTTGCCAATATTTAACAGAAAACTTAAATTCTTAAGTCAAACTTTCAAAAAACATGTATCGTGTCTAAACACCACGGAAAATTTAAAATGTACGCTTTACTTACTTAAAATGTAACACGTAATCCTAACGTCATCCGAGTGGGATACACTATTACACTTCAAGTCTCAGTTAGCGTCCATTTGTATCAACTCAGTTCCATTAAACAAGTGAGTGTGATTCATTTTACATACATATAGTGGTAAAGTGTTTGGTACTTGAGTAGAACTTCAAAACACAAATACATTGCTTTTACGAAGAGTGAAATTATGTTTGAATTTTTATTTTCTCACATATACGTAGTGAGACCCATCTCATGATAGGTCAAAAAAAGTTGTAGAGTTTTTTTAGGAATATATCGGTTTTGAGTCTGTCGTCTGTTTATGTACGTTACTTTACAGCACAAACGATTTTAATCAAATGTGGTATGTGAGTATATTTTGACCATATTTCGGGACGATTTTATTTTATAAAACAAAATTTTGGGGGTAAAATGGACAAAAATACAAAACTAAGATTTTTCTCACTATTGGCTTGAACAATTTTGATCAAATTTTACTATGGGTTTAGTAACGTTAAAAAAATAATACATAAAAAAAATTGTCTTAATATTGGCTATACCGATTAAGTTTAAATTTTAGTGTAATGCGTAAATTAGTAACCCAAACCTGTGAGCAAAAATACATGTAAAAAATACTACGGTTCAGCAATAATTGGCAAAACACAAAAAAATACATCCAATTTCATCAATTAAATAAAAACAATTAAACAAATAGCCAATGGTTATCAAACACCTGTCGTGGGTAAAAAAATGTATCTGAAAACAAAGCTTAAAATCATAAAAATTCAAAAACTACTGAACACATGATGTACGGAAGCAAAACCAAAATACATATTTCATACAACAACCACTTCAAATATCCCACACGTAATACGTTTTGAAAAATGGGATACAGATTAACACACCGCACTTCAGGCATCCGCAACCAAATCTTCAACAAGGCCAACAATAATGTGCTACTCAACCCCTATACAAAAAGTGGTGTTTATAAAATCTTTTGCGATGACTGCAATAAACAATACATTGGTCCAACTGGAAGGAATTTTAAAACGCGATTCAAAGATCATTTACCACATAATAGCATAACCAAACTCAGTTCCACTTATAAAGAACACCTGATCAATGAAAACTACAAATATACTGACGAATAAATTTTGAAATCCTACTTACACTGAGTAAAAGTAAAACCATGGTTATATTGAAAGACTACCAAATTTACATGCACTTTGAATCAAAACTTGATAGTTTATTAAATGATATACTTAACTTTGCATCCAACTGTTTGTAGGATACTCTGAATATCTGATAAGTAACACCTAATCAAGATCCAACCAACCTGATAGAAATTAGTTCAGTATAGGATGTGACCACACCCCTCAATTGATACTTTGTACTGTAATACCATTATTATTATTTTATTTGTGTTTTCAGAGTATGTGAATGTCATCTGATGATGGTACTAGTACCAAAACAGCTGTCATGACAAAATGAAACAAACATCTCAAACAAAGACTGCAAGATGTAAGTAGAAACATTATTATTTGTTATTAAGTCGTAAAGTAAAATTAAAATTTTAAATATTCTTTCAAAGACGAGTTCAACGGTTCATTTCCACTTATTGACTAACTGATATTTTTGCTTGACAAATAGATTTGGTTGGTTTTTATTTTGTTTTCTGGATGAGTAAGTAGGCTAATATTACACTTTTACTTAAACTCAAATAAAGTAGTTTTACATTACAAAACACAATTTTAAGTGAGATTTATGGTATCTAAATGGTTATTTATGGTAATTGATGAAAGTCTTATGATTTCGTTTTTTGGGGAGATTGTGGTGCATTGTTAAAAGTTTGAATGTTTCTACCTTTTTTTTTTTTTTTTTTTTAGAGTAATCCTTTAGAAAATTAATACTTCTGGACGGTTGAATATTTTACATAAATGTTTCTATTTTAGAAATATTGCTTTAAATCTATTTAGAAAATATCTTCATAGGGACAGTGAAGTCGATTTTGTCATTAGTTTAATATTAAATATCAATATTTAATATTAAATATTGATTTATTTAATATTAAGTATTATTATTTTTTTATTTGTTAGCGCTATATGTTAATGAGATAATTAAATTAAATCTGTTTTTGTAGTATATTTTAAATTTCATTAAATTGCGCAGATTTGTTTCCCTGCATAATCTTCTTTTATTGTTGGACATTAAGTGTTGAAAATAATTTAAATAAAAAATGGTTTCTGTTTTGAAACTGAATAAAGTAACAGCTGTTATAAAGTCCGAAAGGAAATCAACAGCTAAAGAATATTACAGCTAAAAACTGCGTCTCTAGCTGATATCACGACATTTCGATTTTCTGTTTTGAGCAAAAATTAGCATAATGAAAAATATTTTAGAAAGTCTACAGTGTCTGTATTCTAATGTGTGCTTGTCATTTTTGGACCGATTCGGTTAAAATTTTCAGTAATTATAGTTATTTCCTATAGTGTATTAATTAATGGTGATAGAATAAACTCGTTCTTTTATCGTACTAATCAATCGAGCAGCAAGTTTATTATTCAATAAATCATTCACAAGATTAGCATAGGTTGGAGTTGCTTCATCTTGTTGGAAGACACAAGATTCCATTTTTGGAACGGTTTGGATTAGAATCAATTGGTGATTCAATATATCAAGGTCCTAGTTCTATTTATAATGCTTTCAGAAATGTTGTAAAATAAAACTGTTACAGTTCCCCAAACCATAATGCCCATATTTTTCATTACATGAGAATTAATATTATTATTATTGAAATTTTGGCCACCTACATGATGGTAACATTTTGAATCGTCAGAAAACATTTTCTTCTACAAACACGTCAGATTATCGCCTGTATTTTTTTTTACTACACTTCCAGTTCCTGTATTAGAGTTTACCACTTTGCTTTGATATTAATGATTCAATATCTGGACACATCGTCTTCTTGTTTCAAGCAATTAAATTTGATTGCCCAAGAACAGCACATCACTTCATGCTCTTTGAAAAATTCATGATTAAAACAACAAAAAGAGGTTAACTAATTAAAACATCTCTTTCATACGGTGCAATTTAAAACTAATCAACAATGGACGATAACAAACATAACAGCTGTTTAAAAAAAAAATTAACATAACAGCTGTTAATAAAAAATATAATAGAATAGTACAAAAGCTGTTTTAATTTAAAGAGCCCCATTTTGTCTACATGCAAGATATTTACTTGAACATTCTGTGGTATAAGTTTATATATATATCTAAAATATTTACACAAATTGTTATTCAAATCGGTCCAAAAATAACTGTTCCACAAGAAAATCATCGGAACACGCTGTATATCAACTAGTTAAGCAATAATTTGTATTTTAAGAAAATAATTAAAAAGTTAAAGGGGGAATAAACTAAAAAAAAAGTTATTTTAAAGGGACTAAACGAAGTAGGTATAAAACAAAAAAATTACACGCACCTGAAAAGACAAAATTATTAAAGTGCTATAGGTACCACATGGAGAATATCACTTGAGTGTTTTAAATTTCCACCTTGTCTTTAGGGGGAAAAAAAAGATTCAATTCTAGGAGCAGAACTCTCCACCAATTTAGCTTAAGTTGGAAAAATAAACAAAGCCAAGAAAACAGATGTGTTTTCTTTCAGGTGATGATAAAAAACAAGAGTGTTCATTTGGTCTACGTCTTTTATTTTAAACCAATATCGTCAATTGTTATTTTAAACATATCAAGACAAAACATTTTTTCCTTTAAGACTAAAAAAGATATTTTCTAGTTATCATAAAAATATTTTAAAATGTATTTTATTTTATTTATATTGAATAATCGAACTTTTGTCATTAGTTGTTTCAAAATATGTTTATTTTGTTTTAATGGTAATTCTATGATCTGATATATTTAAAATTATAAAACTGTGTTGTTACTTTTACATTCTCATAATATATACGTTGTACAGAAACAAAATATATCATGGTCAAAATACGGAGGTCTAGTTTTAAACAGATATACAGTTTGCCCCGCAATAATATGGCATAACTCGGAAATTGATAGAACACATAAAAAGTAACAAAAAACTATAAATAATTTTTTTCTAAATTGCTTCATTTTTTGTCTGTCTGTCTTTTTGTGTTTTATACTAAAATAATTTTATTTAAAAAAATACAATACAGAATTTCACGAAATTTTGGTCAACTTTTTGTATTGTCTTGATTTACCCTAAAAAAAAATTTGTTTTGAATTTCCTTCATTAATTTCAAAATGGCGGCCATTAAAAATTTTTATAATAAAATAACTCAAAAAGTAGCAAATAAATAAAAAAAATTAAAGAACAATTTTTTTTTTTTAGAAATGTAATGCCTATCCTAAAAATACCTGGTTCATAAGATTTGGTTCATAAATAAGCGATAATCGACCTTTTCAAACGTTTTCAAACAGACAGACGTATTGCGGGACACCCTGTATAAGTTTTGAGGCCTTCTGTGCCAGTCTGTCGTCTTTTCATTCCTCTACAGTTTAAACTCGTGGACTGATTTTAATTAAATTTAGTGTATTTTTTATCTTATGACATTTTTCGATAACTCAAAAGTTAGGTTAGGTTACATATAGAAAAAAAAACGGTTCTATAAATGTTTATCAAATATTCCCAATTGTAATTTATAAGGATAAAAAAGCATTGATCGCCATCTCAAAAAAAATGCCAGTTCGCGAGTTATCGATAAAAACTATAAATTCGGGCGATGAAAAATCAATACAAGTCATAATTTCCCAAAGTAAGACTTCACAGATTTATTAAAAATACTATTGAAATAATTTCAATAATTAAATTAATAATTAAACGCGTATGCTAATCTCAAATAAAAATATATTTCGGTTCAGGAATAATTGACAGAACACTTGATCGCGTTATAAAACCTAGATTTTTATTAACCTGTTTATGTCACAAGTGCCATATTTAATTGTATAAATATAGATTTATGTATATTTATACATAAAAGTACACAAATATTTTTTTCAAAGACGCAACTCATGGTTTCTTATTAGTTTATGAATAACCACTTGAAGATTGAAGATGTTGGGTTGGTTTTTGGAATGTGTGAAGGAAAAAAAACTTGTGCAATGATTTTGTACTGTTTATTATTGTATTGTATTTGTCCCTTCAATTTGCCACCGTTTTCTTAAAGATTCTTGTCTATCTTACTTTAGAGGTTTTGTTTTTGTGTCGTTTATGTAGATATCATTTGAGGACAAATATTCCTTTCTTGGTTTGTATTTATATTATGGAAATTGGAATTCCCCGTTATCCATTTATTAAGAAATATTTAAATAATTTAATATAAAGTTACTGGATAATTCCACATTTAAAAAAAATGTAACCCAAGTAATAGCAAATTCTTGTTGGAAAGTAAATGTAAAAATCCTTTGTCCATGACTATTGGAATCCACAAAGGGGAAATAGGATTCATTGGACTGCATAATTCTATTCGTACAATAGAATACACGCAGTCTGTTGATTTGTCAATTTATAACAATAACTATTCAAATAATGATTGTTATATATATTTTATGAATAAGTCATTACATTTGTTAACGTTTTTATTGATCCTGGAATAATAAAAATAAATCAAAAAGTCAATTGTTACCAATAACAACATGATATTCGTAGTAGCAAAATGTGTAAACCGTGATTCGCAAAAATAACGCAATATGTTTTCCTTCATTTTAATCAAATTTAACGTTGTACTTAGCTTTTTAACACTTTTTAAATGCAATCGCTTTTAAGAGTTTGTGGTAAACATTTGTAATTTGTAAACGAAATGAAACTTGGAATAAATTTTTTTTAGACTATTATAAACAAAATACACAATAATATCCAGTTGTGATCAATTATCAGGGATAAAGCTTGAAATTTTGCTGTTATTTTTACTAGTTATTGAGCAGATCATGAGGTTCCCTACGTAGTTGAGGATAGGAATAACACGAAGACTCTTCGGCGAGCTTGATCTGAATTTTGTATACAAAATATTTTTTTATGTCTGCCTAAAGATAGCAGGTCAGCTTGTAACGGGTTGGACTTAGTGCGAATAAGAAGGAGGCCAAATACATAAAAATTCTTCAATGATGATGTGAAATTTATAAAGTGGAAGTTCAAAACACAGAGGAAGTGGGTTATTTTATGTAATTGTGAAATGTTGTCTGTAGAGAGAGAAACACAGAAGGGGGCTTGAAATGAAAAAAATAGTAAAATATACAACAAAAAGAAGATATAGAACACAAAAATCTATCTAAAGGAAGGAGATGAGGAATTCCAACTCTAATATGAAGAGTGTATGGGTGTGAAACTTGGGAGCTAAACAAATAGCTGATTGAAAAAGTCCAGATGCTTATGTTTGAGAAGAATACTTAAAAGAAGATGGAGGAATACAATAAGAAATACGTATCGTGTAACGTAAGTACATATAGAAGGAAATTTTTTAATGTTTGCTTTACTTACATAAAATGTAACACGTAATCCTAACGTCATTCGAGTGGGATTCGCCATTACAAGTTTCAGTCAGCGTCTATTTGTATCAACTCAGTTCCATTAAACAAGTGAGAGTGATACATTTTACATACATATAGTGGTAAAGTGTTTGGTACTTGAGTGGAAACTTGAAAACACAAATACATTGCTTTTATGAAGAGTGAAATTATTAATGCATTTTAAAAACTCAGATAAAGTACTAAAACACAATTTGTAGGTACATATAACGTCATCGCATTAGAACTGGATGTTCCTGTTTTTGTTTTTTGTTGTTTATTATTTTGTATTATTTCAAGATTACTTGTTATTAGTTTTACACTTGACCAAAGCTTATTATTAGTAATAGTATAACAAGTATATAATTTGTATTCCATTTATAATTTTATATTCATAAATTTATTTTAATTACTAGCCATCATATCCAGTATCGGATGAGTAGTACTGAGTGAAGTGATAAAGAAGTTAAAAAATAGATGTCTGAATACAAAACAAATATTAAACTAGGGCGGCTCACTACAGCGTCTGTCAGTCCAATATAATAAGCTCTTATAAAATGTTACTTATTTAATCTAGATAGCAGTTTATAAATCTACAACCATAGTCAAGAAATTAGGCCGACCAACAGCTACATTTTCTAAACCAACTTTGTTCATATTTAACTAAGTATGCCAAGAAAGTATTTTATTTTTACTCAAAAGCTATTCCTCCAATTTTGATAATAATTTTATAGTTGTAGTACAATTTCTTATGTATGTTGGCAGTTAGTTAAATATTATGGAGCCTAAATAAAGAAAGCTTTTTGTAAGAATCTAAAAGAACTTAGAAAGTGTTTCACAAAATGAAATTTCAATTCCGAATTGAAAGAAAACCCTATAATAAAGGGTATATTTACCAGATTGAAATTGCACTAGTATGGTATTGATTTAAAATCTTAACTCATGTACTGCAGGTTGACATCCAATGATAACTATAATAACGAATTGTTATGTTATTTGTAAATGCGATTACATCCTTGTGAAGCTGTACATACAACAGATCATTGATAAAAATAAGAAACAAAACCACAGAAAGAACCGATCCTTGGGGTATTCCTTTTTAATGGTTTTCTACATACTATTTCCGTTTTAATAAATAAAATTTCATGGTCAAGAAACTCAAAAAACATAATTATTAAAATTTTGTAAATGGTTTCCATCAATTTTTGGATGACTGCATGTGTAGTTTTACCCTTTGTAAAACCTTACTGCTGGATATTAAAGAATAGATTTTTATTTAAAAAGTCTAGAAGTCTAATTGCATTGCTTACTCTCAAATTTTTGATACTGCAGACAACAATGGAATCAGTCTTTATTTTTGTAACATATCTTTGACACCTTTCTTAAATATAAGCACAACTAAGTACTACTTTGAATTGAATTTTGGGATTTCTTTTGAATCTTTTCGCATTGTTACTTTGGCTAGTTAATTTTTAAAGTATGATTAGAGGTTGATACAGGGTGACACATTCGTAACAACCAGGAAGTCAATGTGTTTGTATTAGGTGGGGCAAAAGTAGTCTGTCCAGTAAATTGATACAAAGTGTTTTATCACCAAACCTTGCCATTAGTATTCACAGAAGATCTCTCTCTAGTTTTAGTCTACGTAATCAGCTTCAGTAAATAACAATCTATTCGAGTCCCTGTGGAGTCTATACAGGAGTAATATTTATTAACTTCCTCTCAGTAAAATATTTACGCCATGTATAAAGTGAATTTACGAATTCTATCTAATAGCATTTATACAGATGTGGATGTATATGCTTCAGCTGTTTGTGTTTTTAATACGAGATTTAAATTGTTATTGTGTATGAGATGTAGTCTGAGCCAAGATATATCGATGGACAGAAGAATTGAGTCGTATAGATTAGCCGATGAATGGTTCAGTTTGTTTGCTGTGATTTAACCAAATGTATCACTCTGTTTATTGTACATATTAGTATAAAAACATTTAGTACGGTTAATTTTTAAAATTTAAACAATATAAGATGAAAATTTCAAGATAAAAGCTGGTGAGAGTAATTTCTACATAATCAATATAAATTAGGTTTATGATATAAGAAGGAAAGTTTATATTTGGCAAATTGTTTAAGAAGTTTGCGACATTTTCGATTATTTTTGGATTAAAAATGAAATATTTTTTATTGATAGGCTAACTTTACAATAAACAATAATCCCACTCATTAATTATTAAACTCTTTTAATACTTTTAAAATAAAAATTATTAATTTTATTTTTATTTGATTTATTTGCAATATATATAAAATAATATTTTATAACGGTTTATCTTTGTATTTTATTATGTTCATAATAATTATTATGTATAATAATTTTATTATGTTATACATACAATTAGACGTATGTAGTAGTAGCATTGACAGTACTACCCCACCCGGTGTGTTTGTCACCTCTATTAGTCTTATATATCTCTCAGCTCGTTTTGTATGTTTTAGTGAGAGATATCCCTTAAACAAATCGATAGGAATATAGACAGTTCTACAAGACAATACGTTTTCCATCGATTCCTGTGTTAGGATGATGTTTTTCGTCAATATATTTTCAGGGCACTCATAGTTTTTGAAATGCTGAAACATTATTCGTCATAAGTATTTGTTTTTTAACAAAAAGCAAACAATGGTAAACTTTATTGATTACAAGTTATATAAATTACAAAATTGGAAATTTAAAATTCGTCAATCTTGTAAAACCTTTCCTTTAATTTTTACAGAGGGATGGAGTTTCGATCCCTTTGCTTTTTGTAGTCTAACGTACAGTACAGAAAAAAATTAAAAAAAAAGGTGATATGAAAAATAAAAGTGGTACTCTATAAAAATAATTAAAATATTAATTTTTCGGTTCGGTTAACAGACATGCCTTCAGAAGACTGTGGTGATGGTTCCCAACTGCTTGGTATTGCCGGGAGGAGTCTAACCATTCTACCCCACGTCTATAAGTCGAATATACCTCTTATAATATAAAACTCTTGGAGAGCTACAAAAATATATTAAATCTGTCGGTAATAACTTATATTGGCGGCAATAACAGACTTCACAGTTTATTATATAGCGTAACAAAAGTTTACGTTTTCCAAATAAAACGATTTGTGTTTATTGTAATTAATACATTGGGGGCAATTTCTTAGTTAACCTTTTTACATTATTGTTTGATTTGAAGAAAAAGTTGTATTAAAATGTTCTTATTTTGAAAGCTTGTTACAAAGTAGGAGAAACGCAAGTAACAGCTGTTAAGAAGTCCAAAGGGAAATCAACAAGTGGCGGTTGTCATGGCGATGAAATGTTAAGAACATTACAGCTGAAAACTGCTTCTGTGTTCTAATACTCCAGGTAATATTCTAATATTACGATTTTCTGATCTGATATAAAATATTCTATAAAATAAATAGGAACTGGTGAGGGATAACTTAAAATAGTAAGATAAATATATGAATCTGAAAAAAAATTAAATCAGAAAGAAGATACTGTATATTGAGAAAACCATTAGATTAGGTTAGAAAATAGGGTGAAAGGATTATTACCCTCTAATCCAAATACATTATACGATATATTTTTGAAAAAAATATTAAATCAGAGAGAAGATACCTGCAGTGTATTGGGAAAAACCATTAGATTAGGTTAGACAAATAGGTTGAGAGGATTAATACCCCCTAATCCAAGTACATTATACAATGTTTTATGAAACTAAGCACCAAAAGCCTAGTTGAGCATATTGGCACCCTTAATACACCCTAACTACTTCTTCATGTGAGAAGTGAGCAGGACTTTAAACTATAAATATCTTTAGCCTCATTCCAGTGAAAACCACAATATCAAAGGAAATGTAACCCAACGTTATAGTCTAAACATACGATCTCCATGATATGTCCTCCTAATCTAACTTAACCTACCTTAACCTAACCTAACTTACTCTAGTCTCTTGCCAGTAAAAACCACACTATCTATTGCCTAGTAAGTATAGTCTACACATACGATCTCCATGATATGTCCTCCTAATCTAACCTAACCCTATTTTTTTTCCTTCCGAACATTTCCCATCAACAAGTAAAAAGAATAGAAGCCTCACTGCCCCACACGCATACAAGAAGCAATCACACCACGAACCCAGGAAATGTCGGCCACCAGAAACACACCGGCATGGAACAGCAAACGCAATACCACACCAGCAAACCCCAGAAACAGACACCCCCAGGCACCGCAGCACAACCACAACCTACAAACACACAGGACAGGAAAGAGAGGAAAGAAGAGGAGAAGAAAAGGAAAGAGGGGATGGGGTACCCATACACACGAACCAGAACTGAACTAGCCAACCCCAACCCTTGGAAAGGTTGAGAACGATGTTGTTTTTGCACCTCTATTTCTTTGAACGACCTCCCCAACCATGGTGGTCATTCTATTCCAGGCCGTCCAGTTGGTATGACTACCATGAAGCACACGAGTTGTAATGCCCCGGAGCAGCCCTTTCCGCAAACCAAGACCCATCATAGACCTCACCGACTCGCCAGACCAGACACCTCTCCACGAAATGGTGCACGATGAAATCAAGACCAATGTAGGGGCCACACCAAACTTCTCCCCTACCTTGCGAACAAGAGAGCGATTGTTCGCATAGTATTCAGTCTTCCTTTCATGTGCACCATCAAGGGAAGTTGCAGCACTCACGATCTGAGCGTCGACTACGTAGACCGAATCATCCCTTTTCACTACCAAACCGGGCTTCCTTTTACCCTCATCCGTATCAAAGGTTGGTTCGTCCTCTACCTGGTAACCTCGTTGCCGGAGCGCCGCTGCTAAAGTCCTGCATACCGCATTGTGGCGCCTAACACGACCACCATGGGTCCGGTGACAGGACTGGATGACGTGTGCAGCGGTCTCGGTGACATTACAACCGGCTAGGCACTTGGTCTCCAAGTTCTCCCTCCTATGACCTCTAGAAGTTCGAACCCTGGTAGGAAGGCAGTTGATACGGGTGTGGATATGCTGAACAAAATAACGCCTAGGGGCGGCAGTACTTGCGGAATCAACCCAGGAGGTTGACAGAGTGGACTTTCCGCAGTCGCTAAGCTCTCTACCGTCCACAGACTGATGAAGTCCAGTTGACCACCACTTCGCTCTCCTGTATTTAGAAGTTAAAGGACGGTCGCTTTGGGTGGAAAGTAATTGCTCGGCCCACCGAAGTCGACCAAGCACCCAAGCAGTTCTTGATACCGCCTGCACTACAGGAGAGGTACTTCGCTCCAGACTCTTCATTCTATCAAATAAAAGGCCTGGAACGCTAGTGGCAAGGGAAGGAATGCCCAGGCCCCCTTCGTGTACATTCGCATGGAAGAAGCTGACAGTCACGTCATTAGGAAGTCTGATCCATCTCCGAATACTATTTCTCACCTGGATATCGAGGGCCTTTAATCTCCCCTTTGTCAATCTACCAAGGACAAGTCCATGATAGAGTAGCGGGAGTAAGAAGCAGCGCAAGATCTTCAAACGCTGCTGAGGCTTGAGTGGGGCCTTAGTAATACGCTCAAGATACAACTGCAAGTCACCCTGGTACTTTCGTACTCCGGCAGCCTGGAAGTCCACACCTAGGTATCGCCACTCAGCAACCGATGTTAGCTGCCGAATGGGACCCTGCCGCAGATGGAATTGCGGGGCGGTGACAATTTTGGACTTCTTCAGCTTACCGGCAGGGACGATCGACAATGCAGTGCACTTGGTCGCATTAAAAGTTAACCCTTCAGCAAGGGCCGCCGCTTCAACTGCCCGCAGAGCGGACTCCATACCCCACTTGGAGGACGCGAAACATAACCTAATTTACCCTAGCCTCTTACCAGTAACAACCACACAATCAAAAATTATGTGATCCGAGATTTTATTGTCTATGAACATAGTCTGAATAAAGGGGTTCCATATAAACCCTCACCATGTGTAAAAAAACCACATACTAATAATAATGTTAACTTTATCTAAAAAAACAAAAAACAAAACAAATGCATAATTCATTTTTAGTATAATGGAGTGGGACCGAACCTAAAACTAAATGAAAGAAGGCCCTTATGCCTACGTTTTAGCTTAAAATTACAACTTGCTACATAAGATAAATACTTGCTACACATTAAAAATAACATTAAGTATTTTATGCAAGATACTACGGAAATATTTGAAATTATCTTTTGGATGTTTTGTGCAAAATTGTAACTCATTACAAGGTTGTTTTGGGTTTACCTTTTGATTTTTATCTTGTTTTAGGTCTTGGGTGATACACAACTTTTAATACCAAATATTTTTCTTTATAAATATACACGATTTAAAATTTTATTTACTGTACTTAAAAAAATGATTATGTATTGTCAGTAGTTAGTTTACATATGAGTTAATTAAATTCATAAAACAATTTATATTCTATTTGGAACCGTTACATAGTTGTTCCAAATCCCGAAAAGCTGCCCAAAAGTCAAATATAAATGTTTTATATATGGATTTTATTATTTATAGTTCAATAGGTAAGTATTTGGGTTATGAAATTTTGTAGGTAATTGGCTTTAAAGTCTTATATTTAAGCTAAGGGACCAATTCAAAAGTGACCCGCGAACTGGATTCGCAGCATGAGAACAATAGCTGAAGTTTTACCTAGTTTACATTTTTTCATAGAAAAGCGTGTAGTGAATCGATTTTAAAGCAGTACGGAAATTACCCAAAAAATGTAAAGTCCTTATCTTCGAAAACCATGGATTTACTGAAATCTCCAGCTGCAGCGGAATGTAATATACTGTAAGTGAATATTCAACTGATTACTCGACGACTGATTACAATGAATCATCAGATAGTTAGTAATCATAAAGTCCTCTATACTGATATCTTTTGTAAATAAAAATTATTTTTTTTCAAATTTACTAATTTCTTTGGTGAATAAAAATATATAAAAAAAAAAATTAACATCAGATTCTTAATAATCATGCCTAAAAACTCCACTATACCGATTTTCATTAAAAAACAACAATTTGTCGACATTTTTGTCAGCCATATTGGATCCGACAATTTGTTTTTGAAATTTTACCATCAGATTCTTAATCAGTATACTCAAAACCTCTTGTATACATAATTTTAAACACATCGCTTAATACCTTCATATTTTGGCCAGCTTTTCGGGATTGGAAGGAAATCAATTTCTGAAAATGCGTAATATTTAATTCGGAAAATTAGTAAATCTTTTAGATCTTAGAATTTTCTACGACAATCTGTTTCATCTTTATATTTACATATTAGAACTTCTTTAAACAATTAATATATCCATTACATTTTGTAAATATTTGAAAAAAGGAAATGGTTCTTCACTTAAAATGGAACACTATGGTTTTTTGAAGAACACTAAGCTGATTTAACAAAGCCCCCTTTCCAGCAGATTATCCCATATTGTAATCTTGACTGGACCAACGCAAAGTACAGAGTTCTAAGGAAATCTTTTGTCCTTGAATATATGAACAGAATCCCTAAAATACCCCGTTAAGTGACCTGTGAGTTTCATTTGCTTTCTCGTACTTGAATAAAATAAGAGGTTATTGCGTCTAGCTGGCAGGACTTCTTTCATCAGTAGTTTACTGTGAGCAAAGCGAGTTCTGTAAGACTATCAAAAGAACTTAATCAACAATGCACTTTAATCTCTCTTTCTTCCCTTAAGCCGAATCCAATATCTTGGGTCGGCTATTTCAAAGAAATCTTCTACCGTTTCTTTCTTTCCAGGTTTCTCTCTCTGTATTTCTGTCCTTATTATCTCTTTTTTACTCTGTCTTCTTTTATATGGACTTTTCATTTTGTTTTGGTTCTTCCTCTTACTCCTTGTGTTTGATTAATAAGAACAATTTATTATTTTGAATTAATATTTTGAAAATAAATCAAAACTACCAAGCAAAATACAAAAATGTAACCTATTCATGTCTCAGTATTTCATTCATGTGAAATGAGAAGAGGGAAAGAGATGTAGCGAGGAGAAACGAACGTGGACGAGAAGATAGGAGAAGTGGAGATAAGATAGGAGAACTGGAGAGAAGATAGGAGGAGTGGAGAGAAGATAGGAGAAGTGGAGAGAAGATAGGAGAAGTGGAGAGAAGATAGGAGGAAGGGAGAGAAGATAGGAGGAGTGGAGAGAAGAGGCGGGAAGAAGGGAAACGAGACGAGAAGAAATAAGGAGAAACGTGGAGAAGTTAGTCTCACTCTTACTTATATTTTAAAAAGAAGGTACAGAAGGGGCACCTTTATCAGTTTTTGCGAGTTCAAAATTTTTCCAAGATTTTTAAATTGCGCTTTTAAACTACTAAATGTTTTTGTATCATTTTTACTTCCCCACATAAAAGTAGTATAGAGAAAGTTATGTGATGAATGAAAGAAATCGATGTCTTGTTTTGTGCTGATATATACATTTTGAAGTCTTCTGAGTATTCTTATAATTGCAACCATTTCTCCAAAAACGCGTGTTAGTGAGTTATCGGTAAAAATCAAAAAGAACTGATTTCGGTAGATTTTTTAGAAAATGTGAAATAACCGAAACCCGTGAAAAAAAAAATCATAATTAAGGAAAATCATTAGTAAAAATACAAAAATGAACCTTGACCATAAGAATTATAATAAAAGGTCGATTATATTTGTTTCTGCTTAGGCGTACTTTAGGTATTACCAATTGAAAAGAGTAATAAATACAGAGAAAAATTTGAGTTTTTAAATGTAATCTTTATTTAAAATAAATCCATATTTACTACAAACACACGCGCACACCCCCGCACGCGTATGTTCCTTAAATTAATTGTGCTTTACATTTATTATTATATTATTTATTAGCCTTCTTACGAGTTTAATAGGTCTTTCAGTTTTTTCTATATTAAAATATTTTAAAAGCTCACTTCAAAAATATATTAAAAACAGTTATCCTATTACACTTTTATATTTAAGAAAACATCTTTCGAAAGACTTTATATATTTTAATTTACACCTTTATAAAACATTTTATTTATTATTAAATTTTCACTTTAATATTATTTCCATAAACATATATGATTAACTTTAGAGACACTTGTTTCCTTTCTAAAAGTTTTGATTTTAATAAATTTATAATTTTAAGTTACATTTAAAAAAATTAAATTTACACTAAATTTTATAATTTTAATGTTTATAGTTTAGTTGCCGGGGTTTAAGTGAATTAGATGTTCTCTTCTCCTCTATTAGTTTTAGATTTTAAGATTTTTCATTCCAACTGGTTAAAATGGTCGCGTGATTAATTTTAGTTGTGAATCAAGGTTTATGTTCCAGCAGTATTGTTAATTTCATACTATAGTTTACATTTTAAAGTTTTCACTAACATGTGCAGATTGTCTGATATCGATTTCTAGACCTATCAAAGCTGATTTTGCCGGAATGACTGTCTGGGAGGTATAGTCTTACTTTATAGTACCTTGTAAACTTAATGATATTTCAAAATGTTAAATTTATTATAATTCTAAATAAAAATGTCTGATTAAAGAAATTTAACAACATTGGTTTCAGCACTTTTAATGTTGCAGAGTATGAAAATATCATTACTGAAGGATTTATCTATAAAAAAAAGATCAAAGGAAAATATAAATAAATAACAGAATGTAATCTTATAAGACTTAATACCTTACAAAGTATACAGCCATAATGATACAAAGGAATGTCATTGTTACTTCAGTAACAGTGCACTGTGAAATACTAGATGTGTATACTGGTATTATCATTTATAAATATGTATTTAAATGTTAGAAATTTAGTCAACAAAAATTACTAATAAGGCATGTTTTTCAAGAATGTATTGTTCCAGTATTAAAATTTATATGAAAGTTATTCTAAAACTAGTGGTAAAATCAGTATTAATCATCCAATAGTAAGATGATTTTCATCAAAATCTGTAAATAATCCAATACGCTGATCATTACGTACTGTATTTTAAAATTTTAAGCAATGAAATACTGTATTTACAAAACGTTTATGTATACGTTCAAAATAAAACTACTTTCGATAGTAAAGAAAGCATTGCCCGTGATGGGTTGTATGGACGATCATTGCAACGAAAATGGAGACTCTACGGGGGATCATTGGGGAACTTAACTATAAGGGGATTAATTAATCAGGAACTTAATTATTCATAATGGATGCAAACTCGTACGTAGTAAGGTTAAACAATTTACATCACTTAGAGGTGGAATCATTAGCACAAATTGCGACTCTCAGTTATTGTATCAACATCAACCCAATTTATACCACTAGCCAGCTAATAAACAATATTACAAAATACAAATTTACATCATTGAATGTTATGCTTAATAATTTATGAATGAATGGCGGTCGAACGCGTTCCGTGGTTAGGAAATCATGCTTTAGCTTATTCAAATAATTAAATATCATTTCGGAAAATTCACATGTTTGTTAGTTAATGGAGGAGCATCGAGGTCACTAATGTAGTGCTATCTCATCCAACATCCAATTTCCTAGAAAAAAGTGTCATCTCGTCCAGTGCAGTTTTACAGTTGATTAACCTAACCTAACCTAACCTAAAGGCCGCTTTGAATATTTTCAGATTTTATTTCTAATTTATGTCAAATAATTCTGTTAATATACAAGCGGCTTCATATTCTACAAACCTTGAGGTGGAACATTAGAACAGATTGTTGTTGAACTGCGCAACCTGGAGCTTAGGTAAGGAGCACCCGCAAGAAGATTAGTTTTCTCCCTGTATTACATACAAGGCTAGTTTTAACATGATTGTACATGATTTATAGCATTTTGATATAAAACGCAAAGAGCATTTAGGGGGGTTTAAATAGTATGAAGCTAGAAAATATGGAAGACCCGAAATTTTATAAATAATAAGAATTTTATAAAATTATAAAGGTAGGCTACTACAAACA
Source organism: Aphrophora alni (assembly GCA_963513935.1). NCBI lineage: Eukaryota > Metazoa > Arthropoda > Insecta > Hemiptera > Aphrophoridae > Aphrophora > Aphrophora alni. The sequence continues at coordinate 82,910,085 of OY740769.1, forward strand.
TTCCAATAGTTTTTGTATACCTGTCAAGTAAACAATAGCATAGGTTTTTGGACGAGAAGGCACTAGTTGGCGGGTAAGAGTTAACCCCCTGCCCTACGTCCGTGGAATCTGGATGAGATGGCACTTGGATGAGATAGCACCTGGACGAGATGGCACGACACCGAGGACACTAGAGCCGTGTAAGGCGAAGTTAACCCGACATTTTTGGGAGAAACAGAAAAACACACCAACGCTGAAAACTGTTGCTCTTAGCAAACTAATTTTCAGTATAGGTACGTTTGAAAAAAAGGTCTTTCCAGATGGAAATAACGGGAGGTGAATTTGAAATTACCACACCTTGTATAAAACACACGATTATTTGTAGACGAAATTATGCTGTTCTTACAGGATACACTCTAACCGGTATAATCCATCAGTAAATGACTTGATGTTTCCATTTCCCCACAACTTCTGTAAGATGAAGCTTTCCTCGTACCTATTACGTACCTGTTTTCATAAATTATTCATAAAGATAGAGCAATTTGTTTATAATTGTAGATATTACTTGTGATTTTTTTTACAAACAAACTTGATCGAGAGGCGATTACAATTAAATTGTACAACTTATAACGAATTTTTTAGGTTCCATTAAAATCTGTCAATGTTTTAAAAATTTCCTGTTTTCAACTTTAATTGTTATAAACAATATGTTCTTAACCATTTCTTATATTAATTATCTCACTTATAGTCAATACGGGTGTGCCAATCCCGAGGTAGACCTTTCTTCATTTAGTTTTGGGTAACATTCCTCTTTCCTATCAGGTTTATCTTGACCAAATCTTCTTCTCTTCTGACCCCTACGCTATTAGAGTATTCGAGGGCTAACGCCTTTTTTATTTCTCTTCTTCTTTTTTATAAGGTGATAATGACCGGTAGGACCGACTAGGATAAAAGGATAAAATTAAATTTCTGTTTTGTAACAGAAATAACCATTTTAATTAACGTAACTCCTTCCTTTTCAACCTTTCTCTATCCCCGCGTCTGATATAAGCACATAACATACGATATCAAAGTTTGTATATCGGTTTTAGGCGAGATCTTCAGTTTTAAATTACTACTTTTGTTTCAATTATATTCAGATTTGTTGATGAAAATTATTGTGTTTTCTGAACAAGTGTTAGTCACTAATGTCATGGTTTTTAATCATGTTTACTTACTCGAAGCTATTACGGGTCGTTGTGGTCCTTGGGTTCCTCTACTGTTAGTCTCTATTCTCATCTGTTTTGACTATTCTTTAGTTTTTTGTCAAATCGCCGTTTATTTCTCCTTCCACATCGTCGTTCTTTTAGCGCCGCCTAAATCTCCTCCTTTTTTGTACACGTCATTTCTTCCACAAGCATCTCATTTTGTAGTCTTCTCCGAAGTATTCTCCCCTCATTCTCCAACCACTAATTCTTCTCGACTTTACAAACAGTACAATCTTCCACCACGTAATATATAATTTATTTTTCCGTTTATTAAATTCCTCCATTCATCTTTTCAAACACTGGTCCCAAAAATTTTCTAATTATCTACCACTCAAATACTCTCGAGAAATATTTATCGTGACAGATGTAAGCATGAAGGATTCGGCTTCGTATGTTACGAACGGTCTGGTCAATGTTTTTTTCGAATTGGTACATAATGTTAAGAGAGATCCACTTGCTACCCTGTTGTTGGTGACTCGACCCTACCGGTTTTCGTAACTATATTAATGTTAAATAAAAACGTTTTAAATTTTATTGTCCTAGAATGGAATGAGATTTCATCAAATTTAGGTTTGCATACTATGCCCTGTTTTCAACTATTCTTTCGTTACTTTTTTTGAATTATTATTATTTTTTTTACAAATGGAGTTCCAAGATATGAAAAACTACTCACAATTTTAAAATCATAGTCTTCTATCACCTGATTTCTAAATCAACGTCTTGTCTGATCTGCCGTTACTGTCAAATACTTTGTTCTTTCCTTATTTATTGTAAGGCCAATGTCACGAATTTCATTGTCTAGCATTACAAACATCTCGACAACTACTAAGTGATTGTTTAATTCCTGGTTATTAATGCTATGTTATTTTGATGTCTCAATTTGTAGATGATATTGCCTTTATAAGTCCAGCCTTTGTCCGTTGGAATCATATACAGGACTTAATTACAATTCATTTCTTCCAATATCTGTAAAGGCGGTGGGAGGGCTCATTAAAAATAAACGGTGATTGGCGGGGTTGGTTAGATGTTAGTTGTATAGAGAACACAAATTTTATCTTATAAAAAGGAAAAACAATAATTGTGTACACGTTTGAATCCCAAAATGACTATAATTAAAAGGTATTTTAACATACATTTCTTAAAGAATAGAAAATCCAGGTATTAAAAAAAAAAAAAAAGATTTAACAATTCCAAACTTAGCCCTACCTAAAACGCGAAATAGATAATAGCTATTACTATAAATGTTTTATGAAATGTGAAGATTTATGACATTATGACCAAAATTTAGAACTTTTTTTTTCATTTTAGGTTAGCGGATATTAAAATGTTGAAAGAAATGCACTATTTAAATATTGAGGTGGAATAATAAACAACACAATATGGTAGAACTGTAGAAATATATCTTGTAATAGAAAATTGCTTCCCTAGACAATTTGTGCAAAATGTGAACTGTTGCGAGAAAAAAAAAATTGATACAGTAATGTAGTCTGGCATGCAAATAAACATAACAGAACGTTACAGCAGGAAGTGTCAGCTGATGACCAAAACAGACTTCCCGGGATTACTTCCGGTTGTAAATGTGACACATGTAATTATTCTCCATACATATGAATGTTTTATATAATGAAAATGGATAATAAAACCATTTTGTATTTTAGTGTTTACGTTTTCAATAAAAAAAAAATTTAAGTATTGATAAATTTAATTTTCATTACTGTTGCGAACGAAGGTTCTTGGTGGAATTCCATGTTTATAGATAATAAAACACAACTAGACTAATAAAAAGTGGAAGTTACAAAATAAAAAGGCTAGACTAATAAAAAGTGGAAGTTACACAATATATATATTAAAAAAAATTGTGTTTTATTATCTTTTATTGATAAATTTCGTAAAATTAATGGTAATGATGAAAATATTTTAGATGGCTCATGTACTAAATTTACATCTTGTACATCATGTACTATGTATGCTATCTTTCGAAATTTTATAAATGTAATAACAATAACATTTTATAAAATGTGGTTGTTTTGAGTGTTAAATTTTATAATAATGGATGTTATTTTACCTAATGATTTTAGATGGTTAGATTGTTACATTCAACTCTTTAAGTTATAAATTAACATCTTAGTTAATTAATTATAAATCAACATCTTAGTTAATTAATTATAATATCTATAAGGAGTGGTTCTTGCCTCCTTAACAGTTAAATAGTGAAAATTTATTTACTGCTATTTAATTATTTTGTTTTATGTATTTTTAAGCATTGCTAAGATTTATTATCTCAATTTTTTGAAAGTAGATAATCTTGAAACAAGAGATTTTTACTCATTATTTGTAATAATTTGAACCAATTTCCTTAAAATTGTACTCCTTAGGTAAGATTTTAAGACACTCATTATTTTATAACAGCTCCATTGACGATTTTCAGGAGCTTTTTTATACCTATAATTACTGAACCATGATTTAGGAACTTATATTCAATACATTTCGTTTAAATACTTAGAGGCTCTATTTTTTATAAAACGTGGTCAAAATCGTCAAAATTGAGGATACCATTTCCAGTTTTGGCTCTATTGCAGCTAAACTCAAATTTTGAGTTATAAAAAACCTTTTCTAGGAATACCCAATACATATAAAAAATTGATGTAAATCGGTGGACTCGATTGTGTAGAGCCCAGTATTTCAGAAACATATTAGTTTTTTAAAATGTAGGTTTACAATAATAATGTCTACTATGCAAATTGTATATTCCCCAACGACTGTACCAAGTGATGCTGTCACTCCCGCGTTATTTTATTAATTTACCTTGACACAAAAATTCAGTGCTTCCATAATAAAATCTCTTGTCACATTACCTTTAGCATATTAAGTAGACAGACTTCTTATAAAATAAGATTGTTTCTAAATTTGGTTGTCTGAGAAGACGAACTACAGATATATTTATACTTAATATTCTAAATATTTATTTCTGTTTTAAAAGATTACATTTTCACAAGCATTTAATGTTTAGTTAATTTTCACTAGATAATTTTACATTTTAGAGATAGGATGGTAAACATTGGATTTTATTATTCTTAATACCGGTTTCGGGCATTTCTCATCATCAGATTTGTCTAAATAAAAAGACAGAGCACAATACAACAAACAAAAACAACACTGTTCCCTCTGACTGGAGGTCGTTTTAGAACACAAAACACGAACACATGACACGAAACTAAATTTGTGCAACATGTTTTTCAAAATTGATGTAGTGTAGTTGTTATTTCGTCTAGGTGTACCCTCAATTTTGTAATTACACATTTGTGTGGATTGTATACAGATTTTTTAAGCAATTACTGTCACAATTACTAGTAGCTATAAGTTTTAACTCAAAATCCTAAATTGGAACCCTAAACAACAGTGGAATTGAGTTTTTACCAATCTTTGAAAGGAGATTTTTGTTTTGTTACATAGAACTTTTGTTTATTTTTTGAAAATTATTTAGTTTATTAGTTCCAAATCTTAGATGTCGAATAACTAGAAAACTATTAACATTACACAATATGTATAAGAAACAAATGGTTTCTTCTTTTAACAGAAAACAATTTGTTTTTATATATTTTCTGCGGGTTAAAGGAATAAAAAAATATATTGAAATTAGTATTTAAAATACCACTCGCATTTTGAAACTGTCAATAGATATATTTCTGGGTAATTGAGTATAATATTAACAATTATCATATTTCCATAATATTTATGTTTAGGCTACGTTTAGATGTAAAAATTACAAACAAATTATATATATATATATATATATATATATATATATATATATATAATTGTAGACAATTCGGTTATCCTTTGACCTACTAACAAAATATTTTAAACAAATTTGGTTTTCGTCAAAAGAGGAAAATCATTTTTGTTTTTCGTAAATATTTTGTAACGTTAATAATTTTCTGGCATTTAAACGTCTGGCATTTTGAAAATTAACAAAATAAAGTCTCGTTTTTCTGGTAGAATGATAAAAGTTTATATATACATAAATACTTGTATACTAAATCTCCAGTAAAAATCATAGCTAATTCATAAGATATACTGTTTTGTTAAAACATACAATGGTTGACAGATGGAAAACGAAGTTTTTATAAACTTTATATATATATATATATATATATATATATATATATATAAAAACTTTTTTACGTATTTTTAGTTCTAAAATTAACTCCCGAAATATTGCGGTACAATTGTGAATCACTTTGTATATTAAAAATTCTTCTTTATTTTTGTAACTTTTACATTTTTTGAAACAAGTATTTGTATAAGCAGAATTGGTTTACGCAGGAATCCTACATTAACAGAATTAATTTCGGTAAAGTGCGAATAAAAATAGTCAAGAATTAAACACTTTTAAAATATTTATGAAAATCATCGTACTATTAAATGACTAGCAATGATTTTGTCACTAATTTTGGAGTCATTCTGCTTAAATTATTAGTAGCACAACTAATTATAAAATTACATGTCTGTTTTTATAATCTGTGTATGTTATATTTATAGTTCTGACCATATAAATTACATTTAAAAATAATACAGCAGCAGTATTCAATTCCAGTATTTCATAATGCACTGTTACAGAAGTAACAATGACATTCCTTTGTATCATTATGGCTGCATACTTTGTAAGGTATTAAGTCTTTTAAGATTACATTCTGTTATTTGTTGTAACATTTACCTTTGATCTGTTGTCAAACATACGTCGTTAATGATCGGAACGCCCCTTTATTATAGATATATCCGTCAGTAATGATATTTCCATTTCCTTTGAAACATTAAAAATGCTGGAGTCATTGTTGTAGGATTTCTCTATTCCTACATTTATAATTGAATTGATACACGTGAAAAATAATGGAAGTCACAAACGTTACATAAAATTCGCAGAACACTTTTAAAATGATTTGTTGTAAAACAAAGGTTACCTCAGCAACGTGTCGGAGGTGTGATTTTTTTTATCTTGTTTTAAAGTGAGAAAACTGTCACCACCACCTGGCTCTGGAATACTTTATTAGTGTCAAGGTTATAAGAGTACAAAAGTTTGTAGCATTCTAAAACTCATAAATAAAATCTGCAGATAAATTATCAACTCAGTTCCTACCACAGTACCTTCGGCCCTCGACAAGTGCTGCCGCGTAGTTGCCGTCACCAGAAATTATCGCATGATCTATCTAAGTACAAGGTACAACAGCCAGCGAGCCTACCTTGATTAAAACACGTTCTGACTCTTGCCCTTGGATTCACAATATGTAGTCAAATTTTCATCGCTCTGGTTAATTCTAATTTAAAGTCACAGTATGCCAAAGTAATACTTCAGTTTCATTAAAAAATGTAATAGTTTAATTCTACAATTCAGTGATGTGTTTTTTTTGGGTGTTCTAAATAAAATAGTTGTTTAAATTTTCATATATCACGGCACATGTTCACGAGAACGTTCAACAGGATTCCAGGTAACCAAATTTACAGATTTTATCATATTATAAATTTTGTTAATGTTTTGAAATTTATTCATTAAGATATGTATTTCATGTTTTATCTAATATTCAAAGTTTTTCAGAAAATAAATAATCATAAAAATTTTTGCATTTCTTGAAACGTAGTTTACAAAACCTTAACCAGTCAGATTTTAAGTTTTGAGCAGTTATGTGAAATTAGTGCAAACTGGTAACAAACTTTAAATAATCAGAATATCTTATTAAACATGTCAAATATAAAACTAATCAAAGAAATCTCTTCTAGACCAGAATATTTGTTTTACAGATTTTTACAGATTTTTCAAGTTTCATACAAGCTTTATTTTAAACAAAACCAAGTATTTATATACAGTTTTATAACCATCTAAGAAGCATTTAATTATAAGCTTAATGAATTTCTGTGATGCAATCAATATTCTCTAATTTTGACAAATAACCAGATGTTTTAATTAAAGAATCTTGTTCTACAACATGTCTGAATTTGCACAAATACTAGTAAACGTGTTTTCTTGCTTTAGCGATATGCTGGTCGGAGAAACACACCAATCTTGCTTGATTTTGCATACTCCAGCAAAAAGTGTATAGCATGTTTCTGCCTGTTCTTTAAAACATGTTTCATATAACGAATCAGAAATTTCCAAGTGCACAAAGTGACTCTTTTTTTGAAAACTGACTTTACAGAACTTTGTTCAAATATATATATACAGTAGTACATGTACCTAATCTGGTTTAGCAAAATGTGTTCTTGAAACTGTTATTTAAATGTAATCTTGTGTAACTATTTATAACTTAAAAGAAAAATACTTGGGAGGTGCTGCATGCAAACTTTTCGGTCCTTACAGCCTCCAAGAGGTTATTTCTAAATTAATAATAAAAATTGACGTCAATTAAAAAATTTCAATATTCTAAATTTTACCTTTTCTTTTTTTTAAATCTTCTCATGTCATAAACAATTTACTTTATAAAAATATATATATTGGCCAATTTAGTATTTAAGAAATTTAACAAACAAAATCATGATATGTAATAGTTAATCTAATAATGAACTTGTTAGAATTAATATAATTTTTTTTTGAATTTAAAATATCAACCTCATTTATAGAATCTTTTTTTTATTGTTAAATTTTGTAACTGTTTTAAAAACTATTATTTAATAAACTAAAGGGGGGGGGGATAAATATCAGAATCTATTCATCAATATTTTTTTTTTTATTGTAATTTTACATTAAGGGCGTATAACTTTTTTTAAGATTAATTGTAATCTTTTTTTTTTAAATAGCAAGCTTTTGCTCATAATAATCTATCTTAGGATGTTTTTCAGTTTTGTAAATGGTAAAATCTGAACCGTCGAAATTTCTTTCTTGTTTAATAAATTTGAGCCTTGTTAATTACTAAATTTGTCTTTGTCTTTTTTTTTATTTTTCAAACATTGTTACCATTTGGTTCCGCCTTTTGTTTAATTTAAGTCGCCTGGTAACAAGTTCATCAAGAGAGACTTGATAAGAAAGATGAATGAGGGAGATATAACACAAAACTAGATGAAGAAAGCTGCAGTTTAAGTATCCTTGGGTTTTCTACGTTTGTTCTCATTGTAACTGAGATATTGTGGTAACTGTGAAAAGTGAATCTGTGAATTCTTAATATCTGGGAATTTGAACTGTGATGTGTGAAATCGATGTGAAATAGACCTATTGAAGCATCTGTAAATGAGAACAATAAGAACAAAACTTTGACTATTTTACGTTTACTAATTCATATTTGCTCATGTTTAAGATCTTGTAGCATTAGAAATAATATTGCACTAATTGATATGGCACTGTAATGAAAATCTTTAATTTTTTTACTGAGTCAAATTAATACTAATATCAAAATACTTTCCTTTGTAAATGAAAGGCAAGAGTATATTTAACTCATTTCTTTTAATTTAGAAATGTTTGACTAAATCTACGTTTTAGTATAAAGTTAAACCATCATTGAAAAATACATATTTAGAATATTGTGGTTTTAAATGATAACTTATGTTTGAAAATATTACATATAGTTACATTTGAATATTCATAATCAGTGATATAAATAACTTCAAACAATTTCTGTAAAGCTATTTTCTTATGATAGGTCTGCGATCTGCACTAGAAAATAAACATGTCTCAAAGAAAGTGAAGGAAGCTATCTACAAGATAATCTTAAAGCACTTAATCATTATGTACTGTTTGAAAGTGTGGAGAATGACGAGGAGTCTGAAAAGAAAACTAAATTTTTTGGATAGTATAGTTTTGCGGGATTATTGACCAACGAAAGAAGAAAATGACTGTAGAGTAAGAACCGTATATAAACAATGAGACGGATTTGGTAGGAAGCATAAAGGTTTTTGAATAGTGTATTTAAAGCTCAAACTTTAATTTATAATAAATTTTATTTTATTTATTTTTATTTACCTTTGTGATTAGTACATCGACATTCAATCGCAGTTGTTTTACACTTCTCAACCAGAGTTGTAACTTCTATATTTTTTTCAATTGGTTAAGCCGCCACGAGGATTGAACCCGTATCCTCTCCTCGTAAAACAAGAGTAGAGGATTAATTCTTTTAGCACTATTTAAAAGCACTTTTAGGTTACATCGCTTTGTTTCATCTTTCCTATCAGATCTTTGATGACAAATCTTGTTCAAATCTGACCCTGACGTCTTACAATAGGAGGGCTAGTGTTAATTTTTTATGGTGCTATTATAACCGAAAGGGTTTATACAACAACAAGAACAAAAGCACGCTTCATTGGATTTGCAAAAAGCATTTATTTTTGTAAGCAAATCATACTGTATTTAATCAAGTAAAATTAGATCCGCCTTATACAAAACTTTCATTATTTTCATTATATAAAACACTAGACAATACATTAAAGAACCTTGATTATGTAAATTTCAATTATTTACAAATCAAATCTCGTGCTTTGAAAACCAGAAAATCAATGTATATGTGTTAGTTTCCATGAGACCAGTCTGTCCAACAAATTGATACAAAGTGTTTTATCACCAAACCTTGCCATTAGTATTCACAGAAGATCTCTCTCGAGCTTTAGTCTACGTAATGAACTCCAGTAAATAACAATCTATTCGAGTCCCTGTGGAGTCTACAGGAGAAGAAATCTTTATTAATTTACACTAAGTAAAATAATTACGCCAACAATATAATTAAGGATATAAACATTCTGATTAAGGGCATATAAGCGGTGGTGTGATCACCACTTTCGTTGGTTAGCAGGAGCATTAAATTTATACCTAACAGAAGGAGTTCCACAGAGTTATATATAGTGAGGCTTTAATATGGAGTCGAACACATTTAGTTTTGTTGTTTCAGTTCATACTGTACTATTGTGGCGAGAACATGAAATATTTTTATAATTTTGTAGAAGAGGCGAAATCTTAGGAAGACAAAGGGAGACATTCGATCTTACCAATAGCATGAGATTCGGTTCATGCTCCCTTGATGTTACCATAAGTGGGTTGCTAAATGTCATCACTAGAGCCACTAATTTCTGAACTTTAAGCAATACCATGGCGAATGTTTATCTATGTTGCACGTAAAATCAATTGTGCTACTTAAAATTAACTAAACTTAATTACGCTAACCCTACATCCTTAAAACTGCTATCGCTCGACGCAGTTTAGATAAATCAACTAAATCAACTATTCTCAACATGCAAAATAAACATTTGAAATGAATACACTTACATAATCCAGCTTTAAAATTAAATTATCCAATCAAATCGTTCTAAACGATTTGAATTTGCTTTAAAATTTTGTCAGTATTGAAGCAACTGACCACATAAGTTGCTGTGTAAACCACGCCACATCTATAGACACTCCATTACAGTGTTAATGTACAAGATATCTCATGGATGTTGGATGTTAAATGTAATTTTAAATATTTAACAGCCCACCATTTTTAATTACAGTAAAATAATAACTTTTAACTTGCGCAGTTATTTTCAATTAAACAAAACTTGTAAAGTGAGATTTTTCTCTATGTGGCTTTAAATTTGAAATTTTTCAATTGTCCCCAAAAACCCTATTTAGGATAGTGGTGAATTTACCTCATAATCTCTAAAAATAGATTATTTCACTAACAAATGTCTAAAGTTGCAGCTTATTAACTTTTCAGGTTTAAAAATTATAAAGCGCTCTCGACAATTTTAAACCTTTAGGGAATATCAACAAAATAAACTATCTGCAGATAACAATATAACGTTAGTACGTAACAAAATAATGTACTTTATACGGACTAAACAGCCTAACCTAATTTGTTGCTTAATTTATTAATCTTTTCCTTAGTCAGTCTAGTTGTGTACTACGAACATCGATTTTTAAAATTTGACTTTTTTGTATAAAAAAATTAATTTATGTAAATATTTTTTTCCCATATTACATTAACATTTAGTTTTAATACATAATATACATTTATATTATTATAGGATAAATGTAGCAACACTGCAATTTCAGAACAGTAGGTAAAAAGTTAGTAATAAGATAACCTTTCAACCGGTATTATGAAAGATGACACCCAATACGCTGCACTTTTGGTATATAAGACTGTTAGTTTTGTACTAGGCGTGTGAGTTAGTGCACCTTTTGTTTATGTCAGTAAGAAATTTCATTTCTAAATATTGCTTTTACAATAATAATTTTCACTATGCAAATTCCACATTCCCCATCGATTGTACCAAGCGATGCTGTCACCAAGTTATTTGATTAATTTACCTAGACACAGAAATTTAGTGCTTCCATAATGAAATCTTTTGCAACATTACCTATATAGTATATTAAGTATTGTGGTAAATTAAAATGATTGCTAAAATTTGCTTGTAGAATAATCTGTTATCGTGTATTCGCTCTTATAAGTGACATCTTTAGATTTACATTTTTATTTATATAGATTTATATAGCTCTCTCACTTGACGTATAGAGTTTTCTGATTTAATATACATCAAAGCTCAAAAAGTTACGTTGTTGTTCCAACGTCATGAGGTTAGTTGAAACCACAATTGTTAGCTAATTTTATTTGCGACGGCTAGAAATAAATTAATTGGATGGCACACCCAAGATACTACAAATAATGTTGATTTTTAAAAATTATTTATTTATTATAATAAAAAATTTAATTATATAGAAATTAAAATAACTGTTTTATTGAACTAGTTATTATATATACACTTAGCTGATTCTATACGTGAATACTAGTTGTGACAGCAGGCAGATATACAACTGGAAATGTCTAAACATCTTTATAAAACCCAAAATTTCAATTTGCTTTTTGCAAAATTGAGAAATCAGGTGAAAATTTGAATAATTACAGATTAAAGTGTGCTTTATAGAGTGAAACAAACAAATATTGATGACAATGGAAATAAGCTTAATGTGATAAAAGTCCATGAAATTGTAATTTAAATTTATATAGTAGCCTAGTATAAAAAGTAATTATTATACTATGTAAATTATAGGTTTAGATTCTTACTTTCATAATTTCTAACACAAAAAGATATTTCTTTCCCCCTTTTGTCCCCTTTTTTATTCATACACTTTTATTAAATTATACAAAGAAAGATAAATATATAAACTACTTTGAACTTATACAAATTAATATAAGGAATCTGATGCAAAATGAGGGCGGGTTCTTGCAAGATAAGATTATAAGATTCGCTAACTTTTAACTTCATTAATTAACTTTTAGACTTTCTCAAGTATTTGCATTGTTCAGGCTTTCTTGTTACTGCTATTGACATTTTAAAACCTTTGAAGGCTGCTTATAATTAGTTTGGTAATTCAGGTACTTTTTGTCAGTCAAGGCCATATGTATGTCGCTAGAACTGTAAAAGTAAGACGATCAAGATAGATGAGGAAGAAGAAGGCAGTGATTTGATATAACAGATATTTTAGATTGATGTGTAAAGTTTGTAACACGACTGTAGGCAGATATTATTTCTTTGTGAATTGCAGTCACGTTGATATCCAATCTTTGTTTTAATATCGATTGATTATTACTGGGAATAAAATATAAAATAATGCTGTGTTTATATGTAATATGAATATCCTTTAATTGTGACAATAACCTAATGACCCCTCCAGGGCTCACTCATAGTGACAATCTGATGAGTCATACATGAATCTACACGTTGTCCATGTAGTCTTGGATTAGATTCGTCTCTTTATATCAAACTATTTTCCCTCTCGACCAACCTTATCCCAATTTCTATGTTTTATTCTGCCCCCCTGAAGATATTAGTGTTCGAAGTCTACTGGTATTTTATAGAGCAATGTACAAACCACAGATGACAAAAAACTACGTGAAGAAAGTTAGTAATTTAGCCGTCTGAAATCGTCCTACTTTCACGATTGGACGTAATGATAAACTGATTCGATTTAATTGATGTAATTTGTTGATAAACATCCAAAGTGTCATTTGAAAAAAAAAAAAAAACAAAAAAAAAAACACAAATTATTGTTAATACTATCTAGAGATGTTTATATGTAAATATATTTTAAATTGAAGTAGTTTTAAACATACAATTATTGTCAAAATGAATTTTTTTCTACGAATTATTTCGGTTTTCGTCAAAATTTTCCGTTGAAAACACATGTCTAAAACTAAGATTAAGGTTAGGTTATGGTTAGATAGGTTGCAAAAATTTAAAATCCTGTGTAGCATTTCATCCTTTACGAAGGGCGCACACTTAAGGATATAAATGAATTTATTCATTTTAATAAATAATACAGTACTTATTGAACTTAACTATGGGGGAGGGGGCTAATCGATCTTACGAGAGCTTAATCGTACACAGTGAGCCTAAGAATAATTATGATCACATCAGATAAGTTTAGGACATGAACATGACATGAGCATCTAGTGTTGGGTCTACTTAGTAGCAAGTTTTGACAATAACTCAACGGTAGCCACAATGATGGTATTTCTTTATAATAAAGATATCAGAAGTAATGTTGAAACATCATTTGCATAAAATCTAAGGGGAAAATAATAAAAATTGCAGTTTTGCTACATTTATCGTATAATAATATAAATGTATACTATTATTTATTAAAATAAATGTTAATTTATGGCAAAATATATTTACATAAACTTAATTTTTTATACAAAAAAGACAACTTACAAACATGTCTTTCCTTAGTCAGTCTAGTACACAACTAGACTGACTAAGGAAAAGATTAGTCAAAACAGCAACAAATTCGGTTAGGCCGTTTAGTTCGTATAAACTACATTATTCTATTACGTATTAACGTTATGTTGATTACTGCAGATTGTTTATTGTGCTGATATACCCTGAGGGTTTAAAATTATCGGGAGCGCTTATAATTTTTAAACCTAAAAAATTAAAAAATATGAAACTTTAGAAATTTTTTAATGAAAAAACAAAATATTTGTGGGATTATGAGGTGAATTCACCACTACCCTAAATAGGGGTTTTCTGGGCAATATCAAAATTTCAAATTTAAGCACATCGAGTAATATCTCTGTTTAAAGGGTTGTTCTATAGAAAATAACTGTACAAATTAGAGGTTGCTATTTTACTATAATAAAAAATGGTGGCCTGTTAAATATTCAAAATTTACCTCAGAATCTACTCTGATGAAAATAATGAGACTACATTTTTACAGCAAAAACTGTGCTGTTGATCCTTAATCAGTGACATTATACTGTTGATTACTAACATTGATGATATGAAAAAACCAAATTTTTGATTACGGCAGTTTAATTAAACAATTTTGAGGATTTTATCATTTGCTGGAATATCTTCAGACAACAAAAATTTTGTACGTACTTTCTTTCATAAACCGATGACAAGTGTAAGAGCACATTTCATTTCTTAAAACATAGTCCAGCATTCGGCCAATATTATCCAAAGTAATTATAAACACTTTTGTTATTCTACTTTAAAATTTAAGCTGGAAATAAATGTTTATGTCAAAGTTAATATTTTAGGGTAATGCGACTTCGCTGTAAAACTTTAATAAAATAACTGTCATTTTGTTTGGTGTAAAATTGTTCTCCAAAGTAGAATTCCGAGACTAGATTCTGAAGTGTATTTGGATTTTTGGATTGAAATAAGATAGTTTACGTACATATTTTCTATTAATAAGGTTATGGTGATTTACATTTGAAATTGCAGCTGTGAAGTTACCTCATAATTCCTAAAAAATAGTGTTTTTACCCTAAAAATTATTTCTCAAGTTTCAACTTTTAAAAATTGTTTAACTGTCCCGGGACATTTTGCAGTCTCGGTGATATACTGATATCAGAAGGTATTTCCCTTATTTCAAAGTTGAGGAAAAGAAATCATTTGTGACCTGTATACTAAAGTTGGAAGTCTTTTATTGCTGCTTGATAACTGATTTGTAGACGTCTCCTCCAACGAATCTAGGGCCTTCTTTAATCCTTCAAGGGTATCTCCAATGGAGAGTTCTACAGTGGAATCGTGTTGGAACTTTTATATGGAGCCCAGTTTAACCTGATAATTCCAAGTAAATTACAGATTGAAATATAAAACTTGTCCGGAAATTTATGTGCATGTACTTATCCAACCCCATCATACAAGCAGATCCTCTAAAGTTAATTTCTCTGGTCTTACAAGAATCATTAATTGTATCGTTACGTCAAGGGGTCTTATCCAGTAAGGTAAGTTAGTTTAAAACCGTTGTTATTCAGGTTTTGTGACCCTCGTAATTATTATTGTGAATATCACTACTTTCTTGATGTCGTCTAGGCACTATAGGCTCTCGTAGATGTATATATATATATATAAAGTCACCACTCAGTACGCTCGTGTCAGAATATTTATCCTGGCAGCCTCAAAGCTATATATGGAAGAAACTAGTTACATTCATGTAGATAACATAGAAATACCACATTTTCTTGAGAGGTCAATTCAAAATTACTTTTTTGTCAATATTTTTGAGGCGTAGAAAGGTAGAGTTATCTTCTAAACCATTAGAAGCAAAATCGAAATATGCAAATTTTCATCTCTTTTAGTTTGTTATAAGTTAACGAAATATTAACATAAAACTGTTTAAAATGGATCATATTTTTATATTTACAATTTTTACTTATAACATGAGCAACCTGAGACCTCTGTGAGGGCGTACCAACCTTCTCGCTAAACCTCTCAAAGGAAGGTAAGGTAACCCAGCCAGACAATGTATGTCCTTTAGTTCTATTTTGCTCAAAACGAAGACCACCCTTATTACCAGACGGTAATATTTTTTTTTTTTACTTATCCATTCTGGAAATTTCACTAAAATATCTAAGGCATGATGAATCACTTTTTCAGGATGATCGAAAACTCAACTAACCTCCATTTGTTATAAGGATTAGTTTAAAAATGAGTTATAACCAAAAGCATAGTTCCTTTAAAAATATTAATCATGTCCCATAAGCGGAAACATAAGGCGACACTGTAAATGATTATACATGCATTAAAAGAAAAAAAGTAAAACACCAATTTGCTTTTGTTATTCAAATGTTTTTAATAAAGACTTTTGTAAATTGTCAGGAATACATTATAATAACTCCAGTAAGAATTAAAACGGAAGTCAGCCGTCACACTTCTTGTTCTGGCAATGTTTCATGTTCTTTTGAGAAGGTAGACTAGGTTATCGTATCCAATTTATTTCACTTGCGTTTCCCACTTTCAATTGACCTGTTCCATAAAGTGTCTACGGAAGCAATTTTCTCATACAAGATAGTTTGTTCCCATTCTCTTGTGCAATATGAAATAATGACTTTATTCTTGCACCGTTAACAATAAGGACAATGTTAGGGTTAAAACCAACTACTATTCTCAGTTTCCATATCTTTGGATTAGTATTAGCATTAAACTCCGTTACTAGGTATAGATTCAGACATACTTATATGAGGTAAATTCATTTTAGTTGTTATAAGAAAATGTGTTCATTTAGAATTTGTTGTGTGATTGAAAGTTGGAATATTAGGTTAAAAACAGACTAGGCAGTTTGTGTTCAGTCGACTGTCGATGTGAGATGTTAAACAATTAGTAAAAACGCACAACATACAAGCGTCGGCGGTTGCACCTCACGGCAGTCGAGACATCGCTCGGCGTTGTTGCCAAATGCGACCTATTAGTCCATATTCGTAAATGTTGCATTCAAACGTATAAACTGAGCCCGACTAAGAGCTGAACAACATTCTAAAAAACAACAATAAAATTATATATTCGGTAATTAAACTAACCTAATTTATTTATAATTATTCTATTTATTGTCATTATTATATAAGCCTAATTACTGGAATGTTTGAGAGTTTATTATTTGTAGGCCTATACATTTTTATTGTATTAATAATATGATATGGGTCTAATATATCTATCATCGACGTATATTGTTTAATTAATTGATCCTTGATTGTATAAATAATTCAATGAAACAGGTATCACATATCCTTAAAAATTTAAATATATTCTCATTGGAAAATACAACGTTAGGAAATCATGTAAAGCCTCCTCGACTTTTGCCGCTTCTTGTGAACAGTATTGAAAATTTGCCGCGTCAGTTGTCGACTTAACATAAACCGCCAATGTGTGTTTTAACCTTAAAGTGATATGCACGTAACGACACTAATATTATTTTGGTAAATTAGGGTCAAAATAATCAAAAACTGAAAATTTAAAAAATGTTTTAATCCAATTACAAGTTTAACTGCTATATCATTCCGGACGGAGTGGAGTTTTAATCTTTAATTTAAATTTAAATATACAAATTAAAACTTTTATAACAAAGACCAACTTTGGAATACATTTTATTAAAACAAATAGTGGTTTTATTAATTTTACTTTCCAAGTACGATGTAAAAAAAAAAACTCAACTGGACTCATCAGGAAATAACGTGGTTGGTAGATAAAAACCGTGTGTCGATATTGTTTCTACGGAACCTTGATTTTAAATGCCTTTTGTACGAACGTAAGTTACCTGGAATGGTGTTAATGCTAAGGTCTTCATGGATTTAGTAAAGACATAAAGATCTGGAAGGAGTTGTAGTCGAGACATACACTGAACAGATGTAAACTTAAAATAAGCTAGTAAATTTATAAACAAATGATCAGATAAAATCATCTGTTTGGATCGTTGTAAAACTCCAAAGTTGTTTATAGTTGCTAAGACATTATGCTTGTGAAGGCATACTTCAAAATTAAAATTTAATAAACTATGTATAGTATAAGGTACCAATTGATAGTTTATACGAAATGTAGGATCATCGTTTGCCAAATTTATATTTATCTCTTGAGACGTTAAATTATAATTTCATTTATTTTTAAAACTTTTTGGATTTTGATATCGAAATACCTCGTGGTCATAATCGCCTTAAAAGAGGAATTGAATTATAAAAGAGACTAAGGTTTTGAATTCTCTAATAGCAATAGAGTCGGTAGAAAACGATTTGGCCAAGAGTGATTTGATAGCAAGTCTATATGCACATAGGCGTAGAACCAGTTAGTGTGCTTCATGATTGTTACACCGGTGTCGGTGGAGGGTTATCAATTTAGAAATTAGGCCATTAATAGTTTCTATCAATATGGAGAATTTACCTCTAACCAAATACAACTATCTTCCTGGCGAAGCTCACCAAGTTTAGGATGTCCAATAATAAATGATTTGATACTCTCAAGAGGTCATTTATAAAAATCTACTATAGAATTCGTGAAGTTCCTAGGTGGATCTGAACCTTTTATCACGTAATAATGGGTTAGATTTCTTTTGTCTTTTCCCACAGGTTTCTCTTGAAGAACTCTTGTTATATTCCGGCCATGGTACTATTAGAGTATTGAGCACAGGGTCTCTATGTTAAGCTCTTTTCTTATTTATAAGACGATGAATACAGCAAATTTTACACAACAACAAAATAAATGACTTGATATTTCCATTTTTTAACGTAAGTTATGTTATTCCCAAATACAAATTACGTTGAGATATGTATGTTAGTAAACAGACCAGCCCTATCCTAACATGGTAGGCTCTGGTCAACCAGTTGAATGTCATTCTGCTTGTCTCATCAGCCTCCTAGCCTGACTATAATTTCCCCTCAATATCAGAAAGTTCTAGGGACATAAACTGACATAGGACAATCTATGATTGATATGGTTAAAGATGGGATTGTACATATTAACATCAACAAAGACCACATAATCTTCGATTGTGCGGCTCTTGCCTCTTGACTCATGCTGTTCGGAGCACAAACACCTACTGAACTTACACCAGATGAGCTAATCAGTGAATTATTAAAACTCAGCAATAGGACTAATCTAGAGATTATAGCCTAGAAAGATAGTTGGAGAACAGGCTTTACGAAGTGGCATTTCCGAAGATTACAATTTCTATACAATGTTTTTAAATATAAATTTAATAACCTGACCTGTGACTCCACCTCCATTAGTGCTTTTTACATCTAACAGTCGACGTCCATAACTTTCTGTTATTGTCAAATACATCCTCCTTTGCCAACTCGTTTGCTTTCTTGTTCACTTCCTCTTCAAAGTTGACATCAGATTCACCTTTTCCGTTCCCGCTAATATTTGTTGCACTCACCCACACGTAAGGTTCCAACCCTAGTACACGTTGGAGGTTTCAAGGCTACCTACTATCAAACTAAACCACCATGTCACTAACTACATTTGCTCCGAGTGCATTTGCGTAATCATATTTTATTAAAATCTAGCTATACAATGACAGCGGTCAAAGTACATTTATTTTTATATACCACCCATTCCTGAACCGTAATATTATTTTACTTGCGATTTAGCACACGAATTTAGCTCATTAGTTTTTACTTTTTATGAACGAAATCGGTGGACCCGATTATGAAAAATTACGTATTTTATAACACCACCACGACAGGTTTTTTAAAATATTTGTTACAAGCATTTTTTGGAGAGATGGTGACCAATACGTTTTGTTTGGGTTCTTAAAAGCTACCTTTGCGCAAAATTTGCTGAAAATCATAGAATCGATTTTGAGCAAATAATGTTTTTTTCATGAGTGCTAACCCAAATTTTAACTTATCAAAAAAAGAAAGAAATAAAATATATTAAGGTATGGTTAAAATATGCTCACATACCAAATTTGAATAATATCTAAGCGTTTGAGATATAGAACACTACACATACAACAGACGACAAATATTATTCCAAATACCTTTTTTTTTAGACTATATCTGAAATAACTCGACATAGATTTTTTGACCCAACACATAACTTTCTCCATATCATTTAAATATTTATTAAGTGTTATTTCAAACGCTAAATATAAATCATACAATTTGTTGTAAAATATTTTATTGTGAATTTGCTCTAAACATGTCATACAAATAACTCATCTTGAGTTGAATAAAACACGCAACTACAATGACAGTAATCCTCTGTGACATTCTACGCGTGTATCTAAAAATAAATAGTCCGTAAATATCACGCATAGATCCTTACACACACTCTCCAGCACACGCACAAATATAGAGTAACATTTATGCTCATAATACAATTAGATTAAGCATTAAATCGCCATCTAATGACATAATTTGAGCGTAGGAAGTTAGTTAATATTTTGATTGCAAATGACTTGATATCATATTATATAAATGAACAAAGGAGAAATTCAGTTGAAAAACAGCTTAATAGACACTCGTGCGATGTTTAAAAATTAATTATAAAAATTAAATTTTTACGACAATTAAACATACGTATAAAAACTCCATAGTATTACTTTCCACAGTATACGAAGTATAGAGTAAGGTTACTTTGAGGGCGCGTCTATACCAACAACAAAACAAATCTAGGTCGTATTTAAATATATAAATAGGATTTGTCCAAATCCATCGTACAAATCCAGAACTTAAAAGTTTTAACAGAATATGATGAAGTTTTATTATTTTTTATTTAGGTTTTTATTTAATTTTCTTTTGTATGTACATCGATTTTAATTTCTCACATATTATATGTAGTATACAGAAATTTATATGAGAGGTTAAAAATTGTGTGGGGGTTTTAATGAAAATCCATTTCGAGGCCCCCCAAGTAGGTTATAGATTGTTTTTAATAAAAATAGAATTTTAATCATATTTACAGATTTTTTCAGTTTTATATAATTGAAATTAGAATATATATAATTTGAGTTATAGAAAATTATAATGTTAAAAAAAAAGATTTAACTAACTCAAGCGGACGTTGTGTGTTTTGGTATTTTTCAAATTATTGTTGGATTATTCCCACGTGTATTTTGGTGCATTTGTTTAGGGAGCAAAACTTCACATATCTAAAAAATGAACAATATACTATACTAGAATATTAAATAAATTGTAAGTGCAGTGGTACTACAATGAAACTGACGAATGATGACGTCATAGCTACCAAGCCACTGCCATCACAATTCCTTCAATTCAAATCCAGCTATTCTGTAACATACCTTTCAATAATTAGTTAGTTTGTAACAACACTCTACACTGAGTGGATGTTTTTAGGTTATGTTGACTTTTACGTTTATATTCTTACAAATTACAGTGGATAGTGTATTTTTCCTAAAGTGTGTGTTTAAAGAGTATTGTGTTATTTTAATGTATTGTTTAGTGTTCATTTAAAACTTACAGCTTGGTTTGATGTTCTGACTGGCAGTAATTTCAAGTAAGTACGTCTAGGCCTAGTTGTATTGCTCTTTTGTTCTGTAATTAAATGTTGTGAAACTTTCAGTGCATTTTTGCTGGTTACTTATAAGTTGATTTAAAGTAAGTATTGTATAAATTTTAAGGTTAGAAAAAACAACTGCCGATGAAATGAACAACTTCCTTAATCATGGTAATGAACCCTACATGGCAAATTTGAAAGAAAAAAAAATCAGATATGATATGGTTAGATACCATTTTACCTTGAAATTACATGTAATAAATTTCGGGTAATTATAGAGTGTGCAGTTCGGTTGAATTTAACGAAGAGAAATCATGAAATCGGTTACTATTTACCTTAATTTGAAATAATTAGAAAATATTTGATGTCGGATAATATTTTAATGTTGGTACTTTCGAAGTTCCAAAATTCAATATTTACGAAAAAAATAAGATATATAAAAGTACAAAATTCAGGTAAGGTTACGAATATTGACGTTAATATTTAAAAGACGTTAGACTATTTACCTTGTTTGTCATTAATCACATTTTTTGACAACGATATACACATTTTAAGTGTAAATGAAATCATTAATATATCATTATTTCTCAAGAAAATCAGAATAATGTCAATGGGAACATGTATGAAGTAAGAAATGTACCTACGTGAATGTTTCACGCGATGTGTAAATTATCGCAACTGCCACCCTAATATTAGAATGTTGTTACAATTTAAAGTAATGAAAGAACGGTTTGGGCTGAACTATATATTATAACTTTGGAGATGTTATATTAATTTTTTAATCTACTTTTTTATTTATTTATTTTGAATATTTTTGAATAATAATTATTATTAGATATTAATAATTAAATATTATTTTTGATTACCTGCTATTTGTTTTAGTCCTTCCTAAACTTGCAAAATGTGGAAATATAAATAACACACCTGACACAACGTATTACTTAAAAAACAAACCTTAATTTATTTAAGCAACATGTCAAAGAATCATAAAAACGTACATCTATTCCATTAGTGTCTAAAATTTCTTCATTCATTCCACAAGCATTCCTTAATGTTATGTAATATACAAATTTATCTTAACTAATTGTCTTTCCTTATGCTAGACTTTATTACTAAAAAAAAACATCAAGTTTCCACAATTGGCGTTATTTTTTAATGAAATTAATCTGTAATTTGAATTACTTTTATTTTTTTTATACACAAACAATTATTTCCTTTACAAAATTAAACTTTATTAAAATCTTTATTCAATTTGTTAGTTATTAATTTATTTAATTAATTCTCTTATCTCTTTTTAGGGTCGTTAGGTTCTTTTATGGCTCAATTAAAGTGAATTATTTTAGAAAAATGAATTTATAATTTTAAAGTGAACAAGAATTTTAAATTGTACTTATCGTGGGTACTGCCTTCCAATTTTGATCGACGAAACACTTTCCACACACAACACAACGATGGCTTTAAATTTGATTTAGATATATAAAAAAACAAAACACTCCACACACTATCTCCAACAACTTAATCCTGGAATTCGGACTGATGATCCTCTCCAAGTCTCCACTGGCGATGAATTAGTTCTTCCGACTCTTCTCTCGAACAATTCTTCCAAAATATTTTAATCTGCTCCAAAATCTCAACAAACTTTTGACTAAAAACTACTAACTCTCTTTTCAACTTTGATTCAACTAATTTATTTACTCGACGTATTGACACAGAGAACCCTAGTCTCGTGGTCAATCTAACTCCCTTACTCTGTCCCACAGAATGCTCTCTGTCTTAGGATCTCTCCTCACCACTCCAGATTTTAGACTCCTTTATTTTTTTAAAATTTTCGACGCCAAAACTCTCCCTTCCTCCCAACACTTCCCTTAGCTTTCACTCCTCTGATTCGCTCGCTGAATTCTAGATTTCTCCCCAGATGTTGTTCTTTTTTCCTAGTGGCTGTATTTTTTTAAATTCGTTAGCTTTCACCATGTGGCTGTTTTCCGATTGGCCGACCTAATTCCTTTTGTCGGTTTCTCATGTTTTTTAGAAGTACCGTTATGCTTTCTAGCGTGTCCCATCAGGTCTCTCACCCTGTAGATTTCTCTTTTTTGTTTTTTATACATCCAGCTGCGTGACATAAAATCTTCCGTTAGGTGCCGTGACAAATTGTTTAATGTTAGCACGTGTACACTACAAGGTTAGCGAAACTGCCTCTTTTCTCTTTGGCACGCTTTCTCTCCCAATTTTGTTGTGCACAGATGTCCTTTTGATTTTTTTTTTAAATAATATTTTCTGTTACCAGATGATGCTAGTTGTTCTTTATATTTCTATCATTTAATTTAGTTTCCCCTTTATATCATAAGTTACATGTAATTACTCATTTTTTATAGAGATCGTTGTTATCCTTTATTTTATTATTTATTTGATAACGCGATATCGTTATAGTGTCCCCAGATTAAATTAATTTCCTGGTTTGGCTAAGAAATAAATTTAATCTTTGCCCGTAGAATTGTAAAACTATTTGTCCCAAAACCTTTTCCTACAATGCCATTGTTAATTGTGGTAAACCTCAGTGTTTGACAATGGATCCCTTCTCCATTGTTCTCTTGTGGTGGGTTGTTGACCATTTGTTTTGGGTCATGTCTGCTTCCCCTTTGTTTATTTACATTGTCCTAACCTAGATTTCTTTATTTGTTTACCCTGACATGTGTTATTTCTAATCTTATTTCCTAGTGATGATATGCTTTTAATAATCTACAATTAAACGTACCCCTAATCTTATCCTTATGTAAATATCCTAATTTATATGTAGTATTTCCTAATTTTTCTCTAATTAAGTAAGGTCCTTCATATAATTCACAAAATTTGTGGTATCTTTTTAGAATTAGCTTCGATGGTATACAAGCGCGTACTAAGACTTGTTCTCCCAATTTATATTCTGTTGGTGGGTGCTGTTCGTTAAATTTCTCGGCATACTTCTCACGTTTATTTTTTATTCGCAGGTAGATTTCAGCATCGCTGGTGATTGGTTCTCGCTGATCGTCTGGCTTGATGATATACCTGCTCCAATTGCGTGTAGGTTTTCTTTTAAATTGCGCTTCTACGGGTGTGGTCTCTATTGTGTCATGATATGACTCGTTAATAATGGTTTCAACGATTTCTATGATTTTTCCCCAGTCCTGATGTCTATCTTTTATTAATATTCTGCAAAATTGCCCCAATTGCCGCATGATACGCTCCGCCATGTTAGATTGTGGATTTCTAATTGCTACTGTCCTCTTCTTTATTCCCAGTCTTGTTAAACCCGTTTCCCATTTTGGTGATGTAAATTGTGTCCCATTATCAGATAGAATGTGTCTTGGCGTTTGTACTTCCTGTAGGTATTTTTCTACTTGTTTTAAAGTGGTTGTAGTTGTAGTATTCCGTACCTTATATAATTTGGTATATTTCGTGAAGGCGTCTATCATCACGAATATGTATTTGCACCCCCCAACTGACTTAGGCAATGGTCCATAATAGTCCACGCAGACCAACTCTCCTACCCCTTTTGGAACTATTGGCAACATCTCCGCATTTCTGTGTTTGATATCGAATTTACATTTTTGGCATTTTGGACATTTAATGAGCTCGTCCCTTATGTGTTTCGTGATGCTGTCTCCTGTAAAGTCCTCTTTAAATAGTTTGTAACATTTTTTAATTCCCACATGTCCGTATATTTCGTGTATTTCTTTGGCTAATATCTTTACAAAATCTTTTGGTACCATTAATTTCCATACTCCCTTCTCTTGTCGAAATAATTTTTCTTCATATACTTGATAAAAAGTCTTAAATTTTGGATTATTTCTATTTAAGTGTTCTATGATATTTTTACAATTTTGGCCCCCCCTTTGTATGGTTTCGAAGTTCCTTAAAGTTTTCCCCAATTTTATATTAAATCCTTTTGCCAACATTAAAATTTCTATAAATCTCTCTTCTCCAGTTTCCTGTATTTCCGCATTGTCCTCTGGATACCGACTTAGAGTATCCGCCACGATGTTATCTTTCCCTTTGCAATGCTTAATCGTAATATTGTATTCTTGTATAAGCAGAATCCATCTGGTCATCCGGGCATTCAATAGTCGACAATTATTGATGAATGTGATTGCTTTATTATCAGTAATTACAGTTAATCGTTTTCCTAATACGTAGGTTCTAAATTTCCTAAGGCAAATTACTATACTATACAATTCTTTTTCGGCTGTGCTATAGAATCGTTCTGCTCCCTTAAATGTCCGGCTGGTGTACGCAATAACTGCTATTTCTTGATCCTCCCCAATTTGATATAATTGCCCTCCTGCTGCGATTTCCGACGCGTCTGTCTGTAGGTAGAACATTTTATCGCGGTCAGGATGTCGTAACGTTACTACTTCTTCAAATTCCTTCTTAACTCTTTTAAAACTCTCTTCTATCTCACTAGTCCACTTAAATTTGGTCCCCTTTTTCAATAATCCCTGTAATGGTGCTGTTACTGATGCGTAGTTTTTTGAAAATTTATGGTAGAAATTAGTAAGTCCGAGAAATCCCTTCAACTGTCTGGCTGTCTTAGGTCGTGGGAAATTTTGTATTGCTGCCATTTTGTTTGCTTGTGGTTTAATACCGTGTGTGGTTAATAAAAATCCTAAATACTCTATTTCCTGTCTACAAAAGTTAGACTTGCTTAAATTTACAGTTAAATTTGCCTTTTTGAATACCTCTAATATTTTCTCAATCTGTTTTAAATGCTCCACCCAGTTCTCAGCTAAACACAAACAATCATCGACATATAGGGTGATAAATTGTTTAACTTCCTCAGTTAATATCGAGTTTAATCCTCTGGTGAGGCTGGCTAAGCTAGTACTTAGACCAAATGGCACAGTCTTGTATCGGTAGCATAATCCCTTGTGTAGAAATGCGGTGTAATCGCGACTATCCACATGTAACGGTATTTGCCAAAAACTGCTCGTCAGGTCAAAACTACTCATCCAATTAATGCGCTTTTCTATGGTTAATAACTCCTGTATAGGCTGCGATCCTTCGTAATCCGGCACCGTTCTAGCGTTGATAATCCTCGCATCCAAACATATTCTAACACTTCCGTCCTTCTTACAAACCGGAACTATCGGATTAATGTACGGGCTACTGCATCTTTCAATTATCCCATATTCCATCATTCGTTCAATTTCCATGTCAACACTTTCTCGGAATTTCATAGCTACCGGCCAACTTCTTTGACAATAGGGACTTTTATCTGTTACGTTTAATTTATGTTGATATGTCGTGATTAACCCTGGTTTCTTGCAAAATACATCTTTATACCTAATTAAAATTTTACCTAATTGTTCCTTTTGTTCTATAGAAATATGCCCTAATTCATTTAATTTATTTACTATTTTTTCCTGACTTGTATTGTAATTTTCCGTAGTCATATGTTGTATTAATGTTTTATCATATCGCTCTTCCGGATCCTCGAACATAATCTCATTTTTTATCTCATCATTATCCTTTGAAACATTATTTAATTCTAACCTATTACTTATGAAATCCACTACAGCCTTATTCTTTACTAAAAAGTCTAATCCTAAAATACAATTTCTTATCAATTCGGGTACAATAATAAAATGAACGTTCAGCGTAAACTCTCCTACTTTCGTTTCTATAATAATCTGCCTTTTTACATTCTTCGAGCGTAAGCCAGTAGCTCCAATAACCTTAACGCCGGCGACTGGTAGCTCCTCGAATTTTCCCATTATCCTTTTATTTTCGGAATAATACTGTTCCGACAATGAATTAAATTCACAACCTGTATCTACTAGTGCTTTTAATTTGATGTTGTTGAATTCTATTTTTATTTCTGGGCATTTATTAAGATTTTTATTTATAAAATACGGGTCGTCTTCCTCCTCTAAACGGTCTTTTAAATCTGTAAATAGGGTGTTCATTATTGTGGCAGGTTGTAAAGTCCCTTGTCGGCTATCGCTTACGCTCCCTTTCAGCTTTCACTTATTCCGACCGTTAGGCATCTGTTCCTTGACAACCCTCTTGTCTTGGCTGCCCGGGTCATTGCTCGTACTAGGTTTGTTTACGTTTTCCCTTTCGTTAAAAGGTCTACGCCCCTCTTCTCGCCATGTGGTTTGCCTGTCATTTGGTCGTCTACCCCAGTTATCTTGCCTACTATTGTAGTTATAATTTCCCTTTTCCTGGTAATTCCTTCTGTTTATTTCCGTTCCAGCACTCTCATTAAATTGCTCTATTCTAGCATGCTCAAATTCCATCAATAACTTTATGAAATCTGTTTTCCTTTTTATTCCTCGCGTAATTATTGCAATGAGCACATTCGGGTGGAAATGCTTCCCCGCTTTGTATACTAATTGATCCTCCGTTAATGGTGGATTTAATTCCGAACATTGCAACATCAATGTCTCTACGTATGCGATCGCTTCTTCCCCCATTCTACCTCTGAATTTTCCAAATTCCAACTGATCCCTAATCTTGGCCTGGATTATTTCGTTGAAATATTTTTCCTTAAATAATTCTTCGAATTGTTCGAAATTTTGCACGCTTCCCCTATGCAAACGCCACCAGATATACGCGTCGTCCTTCAGGTACCGGTCGATCCAGTTCATATTGTTCCCTACCATATTCTCACTAATCTCCTTCATTACGTTTACGAATTGCATAGGAAACCGCTCCCTTCCTGAGAAACTTATGTTCCTTATTTCCGGCTCTTGTATATATCCCTCTCCGTTGTTTTTAACCGCTCTTAACCTTCTATCAAGCTCTATTAATTTCTTCGCGACCTCATCCGTCTTTTTCGCGTTTTCTTCCAGTTTAGCAGTATTAACGTCATTAAATTTTACACAGTTCTCCCGTATTTCTCCGTCTTTTTGCGCGAGTTCCTGTAGCCTAGCGTCGACAACGATTCCGTGGTCCTCGATCTCTCGCACGCGAATCTCGGTTTCCGCACGATAATCCTGGATTCGGTTTCCGAATTCTTCTCCCGTTTTCTTGACTTGTCCCTCGAAATTCGTCCGGATTTCCGCTACCGTTTCTTCTACCGTTCGGACTCGATTTTCTACGCCGTCGCATCGTTCTTCTAATTTTTTGTTAATCCTATCCTCGACCTCGTTGATACTATTTTGTATCTCCCCACGAATCGTTCCTAACATCTCCTCCTGTTTTTTCGCGATCTTCTCAATATTGTTCTCGATTAATTCAAAATTTTTTCGAGTTTCTCCCGCTAATTTCTCGGCTTTTTCCTCCGCTAACTTAGCTAACTTCTCGGCTTTTTCCTCCGCTAACTTAGCTAGCTTACGATTCTCCTCGGCCATTTGTCTTATCATTTCCTGCAATCCCGCCATACCGTCTCCTCCTACCTGTCCTACCGCTGTTTCTACCCTTGGATTCCTATCGCTGGTCCCCGCCCGGAATTCTACATTACCCTCAATTTCTAACCCTCTAATTTGTTCTACTTCCCCAATTTGATTCCCTACCATCTGGTTATAAATTTCACTTTCATTGGCCATATTTGAATCTAATACTCTTTTCCTACTTCTCGTCAACATATATCTCTATCTAATTCTCTTATTCTAACACAATACACAATACACAATATATCCTACAACAATGTCTATGTCCTTATTCTACAATTTCTATGTTTAACAATTAAAACTTCACTTTTAATTGAGCCCTGCCGTTGAGCGCCAAATATAACTTTGAACGCTTGTTTTTGTTATATTAATTTATTTCTTTGATTACTCTAATTTAATCGAGCCCACACGTTGGTGCGCCAAATATAACTTTGTAGATTTTTATATTAATTTTTTAATCTACTTTTTTATTTATTTATTTTGAATATTTTTGAATAATAATTATTATTAGATATTAATAATTAAATATTATTTTTGATTACCTGCTATTTGTTTTAGTCCTTCCTAAACTTGCAAAATGTGGAAATATAAATAACACACCTGACACAACGTATTACTTAAAAAACAAACCTTAATTTATTTAAGCAACATGTCAAAGAATCATAAAAACGTACATCTATTCCATTAGTGTCTAAAATTTCTTCATTCATTCCACAAGCATTCCTTAATGTTATGTAATATACAAATTTATCTTAACTAATTGTCTTTCCTTATGCTAGACTTTATTACTAAAAAAAAACATCAAGTTTCCACAATTGGCGTTATTTTTTAATGAAATTAATCTGTAATTTGAATTACTTTTATTTTTTTTATACACAAACAATTATTTCCTTTACAAAATTAAACTTTATTAAAATCTTTATTCAATTTGTTAGTTATTAATTTATTTAATTAATTCTCTTATCTCTTTTTAGGGTCGTTAGGTTCTTTTATGGCTCAATTAAAGTGAATTATTTTAGAAAAATGAATTTATAATTTTAAAGTGAACAAGAATTTTAAATTGTACTTATCGTGGGTACTGCCTTCCAATTTTGATCGACGAAACACTTTCCACACACAACACAACGATGGCTTTAAATTTGATTTAGATATATAAAAAAACAAAACACTCCACACACTATCTCCAACAACTTAATCCTGGAATTCGGACTGATGATCCTCTCCAAGTCTCCACTGGCGATGAATTAGTTCTTTCGACTCTTCTCTCGAACAATTCTTCCAAAATATTTTAATCTGCTCCAAAATCTCAACAAACTTTTGACTAAAAACTACTAACTCTCTTTTCAACTTTGATTCAACTAATTAATTTACTCGACGTATTGACACAGAGAACCCTAGTCTCGTGGTCAATCTAACTCCCTTACTCTGTCCCACAGAATGCTCTCTGTCTTAGGATCTCTCCTCACCACTCCAGATTTTAGACTCCTTTATTTTTTTAAAATTTTCGACGCCAAAACTCTCCCTTCTTCCCAACACTTCCCTTAGCTTTCACTCCTCTGATTCGCTCGCTGAATTCTAGATTTCTCCCCAGATGTTGTTCTTTTTTCCTAGTGGCTGTATTTTTTAAAATTCGTTAGCTTTCACCATGTGGCTGTTTTCCGATTGGCCGACCTAATTCCTTTTGTCGGTTTCTCATGTTTTTTAGAAGTACCGTTATGCTTTCTAGCGTGTCCCATCAGGTCTCTCACCCTGTAGATTTCTCTTTTTTGTTTTTTATACATCCAGCTGCGTGACATAAAATCTTCCGTTAGGTGCCGTGACAAATTGTTTAATGTTAGCACGTGTACACTACAAGGTTAGCGAAACTGCCTCTTTTCTCTTTGGCACGCTTTCTCTCCCAATTTTGTTGTGCACAGATGTCCTTTTGATTTTTTTTTTAAATAATATTTTCTGTTACCAGATGATGCTAGTTGTTCTTTATATTTCTATCATTTAATTTAGTTTCCCCTTTATATCATAAGTTACATGTAATTACTCATTTTTTATAGAGATCGTTGTTATCCTTTATTTTATTATTTATTTGATAACGCGATATCGTTATAATATAATAAAGAACAAAGGTCTGGGAAGGTAATTACGTAGATCTTTGTTCTTTATTAGGTCTGGCTAGGTAACTAAATATATAGTCTGGCTTAAAAAACTGATGGGTAAGTGTAATTCTAGAAGTATGTAATAAAAGTAAAAGTTCGCAAAAAAAGGAGAAGAAGAAGGAGAAGACGCTTTATCATAGATACACAGGTTTACCAAACGTACACATGTTTACTACAGCTAGAAATTTTAGATATGTCACTTTTCGACCTCGGCAGTATCAGTAAGATTTTATACCACGCTTACTAATTTTTGTCGCTCCAGTGCGCGTATATAAGTTCATTTCTGTACAAAGCAGTAACACATTACATATAATACAGATGATTTTAACCAAGCAAGTTATTGCTTAGTTTATTTTGGCACGTGACAGCAACACATCACAAGCATTAAAAATGACTTTAACTGAGAAATTTATTAATTAGTTTATTTTGGTACATTAACGCAACACATCACATACATTATTTTCACATACAAATATGAACAACCCATCATTATAAAATAACTTTGAAACCAGAATGAATATATGTTCTATGTATAGATAGAATGCTTGATTATATATATATATATATATATATATATATATATATATATATATATATATATATATATATATATAAAATATAAGATCTAAACTTGCTTCACTTGTGTCATAAATTCGTTTTAAGTATAAATATTCTTAGTTGAAATCAAGTTATAAAGGCGGTGGAGGTTCGATTTGGTTTTATAATAAATTATTTCTTGACGGTAATTTTCTATTATGTCCAATACAAGTTTGGGACATTATCTAACCATTTCACTATTTTTGTATGAAACAGGTACAACTGATTTTGAAAAATTACGTCTTTTATAACAACTCTTTTTTTTAAACTGATAACTCACGAACCGGCACTTTATTTAGAGACTAAATTTTAGTGTTATGGCAGGTACCCCAAATTTTGAATTATAAAAGGAAAAAAATAAAAATCATCCCACGATATGGCCAAAATATGTTCACATACAAAATATGATTATATTTGTTGTGGGGTGTAAAGCACTGCACATATGACAGACGCCAGACGACATTCCCAAACCCCCCTTTTTTTAAATATTCAAATAACTTCAGAGAAGTTGTTTAATGTTAGTGTTTTAAAGAAAATATTTTTAGTATGTAAATAAGAATGTAACCAAGAATTATTCATAGTAAATTTAAAATTTCCAAAAAGGCTTCCAATTATAAATAATGTGCCATAATGAAACATTTTTGAAGTAAAATTTTAAGACTAGTTTTATTCCTTGATGCAATTTTACATTAAATTAGCTTTATAGATTCAAAGTACAAGTTTCTTTTTATTACCTTATAAATAAATTAGCCTATTTTATGTGTATGTCTGTAATTCTAATGTTAATTCAAATTTTTTATGATTGCCCCATCTATTTATTAGATTCTTGTCTATCTTCTCTTAGTATTTGTTTTATCAATAATTAACAGTTAATCTCTCCAAGGAGGCCCACGCACACTCTACATCATCATTATGCAGACAAGACACAACACTAGATAAACACCGACTACGACCGCAGTGGTACGAGTCAAACTGTCACCACAAGGACGCATTAATTTTTGCACGCCTATTTCAGTATCGAGTAGATAGTAGAAGCGACCTCTCTAATATAACTGAAAACGCGCCATTGGAGTCTTGCATCATCTGTCTTGAGGTCTTATCTAACTGGACTCTGTCCCTGCCAGGTTTTTACTTCGTCCTTCGCCTTGATACGCTGAGTAAGAATTTTACACAATTGGGGGTATTTGATTCCTTTTATCTTATGTAAGATTTTCACTTTCCTACAGTTTCGAGTAGCAGAAGAGGATGGTCCCGATATTAAATAAACCCACAAGGTATTTGTAAGATAGTCCTATCCTTCACCGACACAACTCCACAACCAGGGTTCCTACAAAATCATTCTCCAGGATTTTTGGACTCTGTACCATCTAGGTCTTTAACATCGCTCTTCGCGTTGGACACATAATGTTGTGTTTATTTCACAATTATTTTATAGATAACGTCATGAAAAGGGGTTATCAGCTTGGTACATAGAAAACACGTCCTGAATTTTAGTTCTAAGCGGTAGGGATTTCCAGATTATGCTCGTCTTATATAAGATTTTCTTCCTTAAAAAAACAACAAAAGTATGGTCAATATGGTTACCGACACCTGGTAACACGCATTTCAGCCAAGTCACCTAAGATGTATTAATGGAAACAACCACAAAGTATTTGTAAGGCACATAACATAATTATCTCGGAAGCCTGGAAAGAAGTTAAAATCTAAGTTTTCTCCAAGCTAGGGAAGAAAAAACACAAGCCTGACTCATACAAATCTGTTTTAAGAAAACCTCTCTCAAACGCATAAACTAACACGTTCTCAGGGATAAGTCAAAGGACTCCACAGCAACAACTACTTATAGTCGTTGAATACGCGTCCAGGGAGTTCAACGATAACTACTCAATACGGTCAGTGGTTTGGTTTCGGGCATGGTGAAGGTCTTCGAGAAAGTATGTTTCAATGGTATCATACAAAAACTACAATTATATAATTTCCCAGACAGACTGATGTACCTCATTGTCTTACACAGTAGACTGGAAGTTTAGAGTATATGTAGACCAAAACCAAACAACATCTACACTGAATGCAATTCGTGGTACATAATGGCAACCACGTGTCATTCACATTAGGTGTAAAAAAAGAGTTACCATATACAAGCATATTTCTTCCAGATGCCAAGTTGTCCTGTACAGATATTTGCAGTAGGTAAAACCTGACAGCGAGTTAAGAATAAATTGTATGTGGTGTAAACATAAATTAATTAAATATTTTAATCATATGGCGTTGATTTTTTATTAAAAAAAAAAAAAAATTATAATAATAGATAGCATAGCTCCGATTTTCCGAGTTCCAATATTGCACAGTGCTCGGTTATTGAGAGAATAATTTTCGTTTCGTAATATATATTTAATTACGTAAATATATTTTTTATAATGAACAAAAAAGATTTTATAGGTTAGGTTTAATATTTCGATCACAAATTCGGAGTGTTGTTTATAGTCGATACAAGCAATATTATTCCCGTAGGTAAACCGAGTTATTGACAAAAACATCAAACTCATTTTCGAAACGGTTAAGGTAAGTATGCTACTATATATTGGTACATTTCTGGGTAATGGATTATAATGTTTTTATTAATAATTATAATATTTCCGTAATTTTTTGTTTAAACTAATCTTCATTGTTGTATATAATTAACAATAAATTATATATTGTTTTGTCGAAAATTAGTTTATTCTTGGAGCTCCTGAAAAATTCTAAAAATTTTTTTTTCTTGTAAATATTTTGTAATATTTTCGAGATATTTGAAATTACATGTATTAAACTACCGCCATTTTGAAAATGTTCAAAATAATGTTTCTGTTTTCTAATTAAAGGTTACATAAATAATTCATACACCAGATCTTCTCTCGCTACTTTTGCACTTCCAAGATAATATAATGTTTTTTTTTTTTTTTTTTTTTTTTTGTTTTGTAAAAATATAAAATGGCCGACAAGTGGAAAGAGAAACTTTTATAGAACCTTTTTGTTCCATTTATAGTTCTAAAATCAGGTTACAAATTATTGCCGTGCAATTTTGAATCACTCTTTATATAAAAAAATGATTACTTTGTATATGTAATATAAATACAGTATTTTTATAAGCAGAATAGTTTACACAGGAATTAAAAAAAAAAACAGGAATGATAGTTACAGTGTTTAAAATTAAATAAATTTCGTTAAAGTGACAATCAAAATAATCAAGAATTAAACGATATTCAAATTTTTTCGTTTCAAAATTCAAAATGTCAGACGAAGTGTTTAATGTTTTTACAGATTTTTACGAAAATCATCGTACTATTGAATATACTAGTACTGATTTTGTCACTAGTTTGGAGTAACTTACGCCTAAATTATAATATTTGCACAATTTATTATCGAATACATGTTTGTATTTATAATATATTGTTACGTTTATAATTCTGATCATATAAAATATAAATTAATAAATTATACAACAGTGTAAAATTCCAGTATTTCACAATGCAGGTTACTGAAGTAATAAATGTCATAACTTTGTATTATGGCTGCAATAGTTTGTAAGCCTTTTAAGATTTCATTGTGTTATTTTTTGTTGTAACATTTCTCTTTGATCTGTTGTCAAACATAGGTCGTTAATGATCGGAACGCCCCTTTTTTATAGATAAATCCGTCAGTAATGATATTTCCATTTCCTTTGAAACATTAAAATGCTGGAGTCATTGTTGTGGGATTTCTAGATTTTTAATTGAAATGTTACACTTGTGAAAAATTGAAAGGCAACTTTATATGGAATCATTCAAAAGTCACAGAATAATAACTTCTTAAGGATTTGTTGTAAAACAAAAGTATGCTGTCGATTGCTGTTATCAGTGACCTTAGTAACGTATATCGAGGTGTGATTTCATTCATCTTGTTCAAAGTGGAACAACTTTCTGCCATGCTCGCTCTATAAAAAACGAAAGAAAAGAACATAAAATAGAGACCCCTTGTGCTCAAATAGTGCTTTAAGGTTGGAAGAGAACTAGATTTAGTCAAGAGAGAAATGATAAGAAAGATGAAAGAGGAGGTTCTAACCCAAGACTTAGCTGGATTTACACCATTTCTAGATAGTCTTTGGGTAGATTTTTTCTTTATTTCATCTTTCTAATCGGTCTCTCTTGACTAAATCTTGTTCTATTCACCCTGATGCTATTAGAGTATTCAAGGGATAGGGATCTTTACATTAAGTTCATTTTTCTGTTTTTTATAAGGCTTTCATGACCTCGAAATGTTCGTATTTAAACATCAACAACAAAAGTAGTTATAACGGAAGCAACCTAAAGCTAGAATACCGAGTAGGTAAAACGAATGAAACTAAAAAATATATAAATGTGGTCAAACATCAGTTAAAGTGATCTAACCCTGAGCACTTATACTTAGCTTAACTACTTTAAGTTTCTAAATTAGGCGTAGTTTCTGGTTTTTGTTTGCTTCTAAGTTTATACAGTATTAGTAACTTAATAATAAGACTTCATCATAATTTCGAAGCATCGCTTCCCCTTCCAACAAATTATGACAAATGTTCAATTTATCAGTTAGGGCCTATAATTAAAAAGAAGATCTTTGTATAATATTATCAATAACATCTCGATAACACAGTATTTTGTTAAAGAGACGCCAAATTCTTTGTCGTAAAATGTTGAATAAATGACTGAAATAAAAAATATAGATCAAATAACTCGTGTTTCTCATCATCTCCTGAAAGTAAACACATCTGTTTTCTTGGCTCCTGTATTTGGTCTATTCTTCGAGCTTAAGCCGAATCGATGGACATAAGCTTCAATTTTGTTCCTTGAAATTGAAGAGTTGTTTTGTCTTTCTAGTATTTTGTAGAACATTTGTAAAACGGAGATGATATTACGTAATATATTCTCCATTTCCATTTAATATTGAAAATTCTTTACTCTTATGAGCAGTTAAGTACATTGTAGTTAAACTTCTGTTGTCTTCGTTCGTAAATTTTGAACAACTCTAATGGTCTCTTTATAAAAAAATATAATTTAGGTGTAGCTAAATGTAGTACATGAATAATAATATTTATGTTCCAGTTGTCGTGATTTTGAAGTGCACACTTGTATTTTTAAATCGAAACCTGTTTTATTTTTTGTCTAACACCTATTTAATTATTGCACCCATCACTATTGGACACTTATTTACTCACTCTTAGTGACTAAGGTTGCGGCAATCCCGTAATATCTTTGCAGCATCTACAACTTACTTCATCTAGTCTCGGATTAACTCTTTCTTTTTAATCTTCTCTCTCTTGACAAACTTTTATTCCAATCCAACCCTTACGCTATTAGAGTATTCGTAGGCTTGGGGTCTTTACTTTATGGTTCCTTTTTAGTTTTTATTTAAGGAGATTAAGGTATTTTACGCCATTAGGAAAAAATAACTATTGGTTTCGTGAACTCTGACTATTATTAATATTCTATCATAATTCATTGGTCCATATAAACAAGTTTGCAATTGGTGGGTATATCAACTTCAAGAAGGAATCACAGGGTATAAGAGAGTGTAACTTCTACATAAATAACATATTTTAGTAACCTTATGAAATTCGACATTTTATAAAATTCATATAAATGCAAACATTAAAACGTAGAAAGCGAGGAAGCTTATTATATTTTTAGCAAGTGAAAACCCCCCTTGGGAAACGTTTTTCTAATAATGGGAAACTGCTAAAATTCCATAAAAAAAAGTTTTTACAACTTATTTAATTCGCATCATTATATTTAATACTTCTAAGCATACGATTATTCCTAGTCGGAATAAATATCTTAGTGTAACTGTTTTGGGTGTCTGCTTTTTTTAATTTACATACATACGTCAGCCTAGTTAGAAAAATGTTATTCTTATTTTTTATAACGATTGATATAAGTGATGGGTCTTAAATACGTATCAAACACACACATTTACAGATGAGATGCCAAAACAGCACTTCACTTCGCTCTGTAAATATTTATCAAAATATTATGTAAATGTAGTAAGTACGAATGTTAAAATATTTCTGACATCTTTACAGTTTGGTTAAACCGGTTTTAATGTAGATTTCACTAAATTCTTCTTTCACTAGCCTAGTCCAGTCATTTACGATGAAGAACAAATTTTGAATTTTACTTTTTAAATTCCGACAAAATTTAACAAAATATTCCATGTTTATGCAAAGATTTGCTCTTATACTTTGTTTTATTTCTACAACTATGTAGATTTTATTTCTTTTTTATATTTCTTTTCGATGTACTTACTTTTGCAAAAAAATAAAATTGAAATAACAAAATATCTGCTAGAGTATCACAACATTAATGCTGTTTTCAGCTGTAATATTTTTAAAAGCCTTTCATGGTCCTGAAAATTGCCATTTGTTGATTTCCCTTCGGACTTCATAACAGCTGCTTCTTTATTTGTTAAGCCGTAGACTCTGTGTTTCTTCTACTTATAGCACGCTTTCATAAAACAAATTTCAGAAATCTTATATGAGCAAATCACTCTTTTATTGTTGTAATTATTTTACTTAGTGTAAATTAATAAAGAATACTCCTCTTGTAGACTCCACAGGGACTCGAATAGATTGTTATTTACTGGAGTTGATTACGTAGACTAAGCTGGAGAGATATCTTCTGTGAATACTAATGGCAAGGTTTGGTGATAAAACACTTTGTATCAATTTGTTTTACAGACTGGTCTCATGGAAACTAACACATATACATTGATTTCCTGGGTTTTAAAGCACATAATTTGTTTTGTAAATACAGTAATTGAAACTTATATACTTTAGGTTAGTTGATGTATTGTCTAGTGATTTAAAACCCTAAAAAAATATTTCACTCCACTCATTTAATTTTGCCCGCACAACTTTACAACCTGTGA
Source organism: Aphrophora alni (assembly GCA_963513935.1). Classification (NCBI taxonomy): domain Eukaryota; kingdom Metazoa; phylum Arthropoda; class Insecta; order Hemiptera; family Aphrophoridae; genus Aphrophora; species Aphrophora alni. Next base: position 82,948,533 of record OY740769.1, read on the forward strand.
CGTAAGGGTGGTCGCTAAAGCCGGGTGTTATAGTTGGCTGGCCTCGTGTTTTTCAAACGATGAATTACATTTTTCAACCTTGGGTAATGTAAAAATATTCGCAATCCGAATATCACTTATACACTTCTAACTGTTTCCCTCCAATTGTTTTAGTTATACTAGCCCTTCTTCTTGTTTAATTCAGCCATACCTGCTTCTCGATCGAGATAGATGTGTGTCGCTTGACCCAGGTAATCTTAGGTGTAAGTTTCTTTTCTTCAATCTTCTTCTGTCCTACACACACACTAATTGCATAAAATGAGAACTGGCTCTACGTATTCCTGAGGCCGTTGAATTATTCCTTACTGTTGGCTGGAGAATAATATATCTATTTTTTATTCAGGAGATACAATTTTTTAATATTTTTTTATTCAATCTCCTTGGTGGTTTGGGATGGTTAACGGATTTGACACGTATGCGCACAAATTGGTAATCTACCAATTAGAGCCTCTACTCTCAAACATCTTACCAATTCATTTATCTTACTTCACCCATACAATTTAACTTATACACCCCCTAGGATTATTCTTTTTTGGAACTATTTCACTTTGAAGCTCCACATCCTCCTTGGCTCAGTACAAGTATCATCACTCTCATAACAAACATCAATTCTTTTTCTTCTACCAACCTTGGTATTTCGTCTTAATTATATATATATATATATATATATATATATATATATATATATATATATATATATATAAAGATATCTACTATTTTCCCCCTCAAGATTTAGTATGTAAGATTTTTTTGCTTATGAATACATGAATTAAGTTTATTTCGTTTAACTACCTACCAAAGTTTTTGACTCTTTTTAGTCAAACTTGTTTTTCAAATGTAGTTCCACCAAAATTTATGTGTTGTCTTAAGATAATTCAATGCACACAGATCAGTTACTCCAGATGTAACGCCCTTCAGCATGATGCCGGATATTTCAAATTGTATTGCATTCAACTAGGTTAAAAAAAATCCTATCCTCATCTACCTGTTTGTTAATTGATAATTTTATTCAAATATTTTTATTATTAATGTTTGTGTAATTAGCTGGTTACTGCCGTTCTCTTTCTTGGTTTTTATTCCAATATGAACATTCAGTACTACCCCTGCAAAATGGTTGTGGTCGTTAAGTTTTCGCTTAAATTAATGTATAGATTATGAGTGTTTATCTCCTAAGAGTCTATTCTCTTTGCGTTTGCGTTTCGCCTCCAGTCTGCATTCGTGTTTCATTCTAAATTACCCCCTTTTTCAATTCCTAATAAAACCGCATCCAAATTTACCCTTCAAAATTCCAAATTTATTAATTTTTTCCAAATTACTCCGATAAAAGAATATTTTCAGAATTTCATCTGTGGCAGTGACTGGTTACTGTTTGTAACCATTATCTTTTGTCTTTGAACAATATGAATTTACTAAATCCGTTACTATCTACTACCTATCCGCACAGAGTGCCACAATAAAAAAACCTAATTTACCATCTTCGTTGTATACAGCTCTTGGGTGAGACACGTCCTTTGTATTAATTAACAAAGAACCATGGTACGTTGTCGGCAACTTAAATTGTAAAAAAAAATAATAAAGAAATACCATTAAGTTATTTATCGTCCACCCAGCATCGTTTTGAGTCACTTGTATCTTTAATCTTCAATCATGTATCCTCTCTCTCTTCTTTCCTAACCTCTCTTTTCCCATCCCTTACTTCACGCCTACACAGGTCTTTAAGGCGTGAAGTTTTAAAAGAGAAAAAAAAATTACATTTGTTTAGAAGAGAAAAATTAATAGCCTGCCAATCATTTCCACAGAATTACAATTTTTACCACCAAAATTTCATAACGGAATATTTTTTTATCAGTAATTAATTCCTATATATATAATTAATTTTATAGATATTATTCCTTAAATTAAATATTTTTAATTATATTTAGCAAACCGGTCGATGGAGGCAAAGTAGGTTGATACATGTAATTGGCACCTTCAAAAATTATTAAATTCAGTTATGTTTCTTTGTTCTCCATGGTTTCTGTTTGTGGATAGTCTTGTTGTCCTTTGACCTACTGGACGTCACTTATTTGGTCCAAGTTGTTGGTTACTGCGATATTCCTTTCTTCCATCCTTACCCCGCGTAAGCGTGTAGTTTTTCACAAAGCACGTGCGTATAATAAGTTGCCTATCTTGGAGTATCAGGCGCTCCACCGACCTTTGATAAGGAAGGGCTACCCCTATTATCGCGGAATCAAGGTCTAAGCTGATATAGACTGAGAGAACACAGAGCGTGTGGAACGATTGGAACAGCAAGTTGTGTTTCCGACTGGCGATCGTAATTATATTTAACGGGCTAATTTCACAAGAAAGAAGGGCTTGCTTTGGGAAGGGTCGGACGACCCATTGGTGTATTGGCCCGTGCACTCCATTAATTTATTAAAATATGATGTAGTGACATCAAAATGGCCGTTTAGGTTATTGGTGGTCCATAACCACTTGTGCAAAAGTGAATGTGTTATCTTGTTGTTATAGTAAGTATAAATTTATAGTATTAAATTAACTTAATTAATTATAATATAAGACTCGTTAGAAACTGCGGGCCAGATGAGACAGACCTAGCGTGCCAGGGGCTAAGAGCGAGAAATGGGAATATTGTCGATCCTGGACCCACTAATAAGCGGCAGATGTCACAAATGGTAGGAAGGCATCGAATGTTTTAGCAGAGCGAAGCAAATGGGCCCCTACGCAACGCAAATAATAAGCCGTCATCAAAGGATTTAAAGTGTCAATAGCAGTCACAAGACAGCCTAAACACTGCAAATACTCGGGAAATTCTAAAATTTAATTAATTTATTTCAAAGCGAATTATCATCCTGTTTGTAAGAAGTCAAACTCATTCTGTCATATTAATTGTAATAATTTGTACGAGATAGAATAACGTATTATGTCAAAGAGGTGATTAATATATAACCTGATAACTGATTAAAGATAACTGATTATTTATATATTTACTTTTTTTTGTATGATTTTAAAATTGGTTTACAAAACATTTAAATAATAAAACATCTTTTTGAATTATGAAACAAGAAATCAAACCTCTAAATTTACGACGAAATAATTAGGCCTACTAAGGACCGTTATGACGGGAAATTTAGTTATCTACAACTTTTTTTATTAAACTTGTTTTGATATCTTGGTTAGTGTTTGAGATATTTACAAAAAACCGTTTTGCCCCACCTTTTAACCCCCCATGGGTGCCCAGTGGGCAGCTGGAATGTCCGATTTCCCCCCATTTGAAGTAACCCTAAAACCTAACTTTTCACCAAATTTCGTGTGTGGAGGATTTTTGTCCACGTTTTCAAAACATATGCCTTCATTCAGTTGACTAACAATTTTCTGGACAATTTTTGTACGAGGTTATGATCAATATTTTGGACATTTGTTTTTTTCTCTGTATAAAGAACAATTTCACGTACAATCATACAAGTTTCACCCCATTTAAAAAAAAGAAGTTATTTACGTTTGTAAAACAACTTGAATTTTTGGATTTCACCTAAATGTTTTGAAATTATTAGATTATCTAATGTATTTTTTTTTAAAATTAGTAGCTCTTCATACCGATATAAAATATTATTCACTTCAATATATCTTTTTTAGTGGCGAAATACATTAAAAAAAATAATGAACTATTGAACTTGTATCCGTTGATTGACTTCGCTGTTTGCGTAACTATGACGCGTTTCGAAATGTATGTTTCATTATCAGATTGTTGAAATGCTCACATAATATAAAAAAATATAACACACAAAACACAAACACTTAATTTTGCCATGATCAGTATAGTAGTATAGCGGACGGTCAACCTAACATAGTTACTCAAACAATGAAGTCAAACGACGAATATAAGGTAATATTTAGTTATTCTTACTTATGACTTGGTACCATACTTTAATTTAGCGAACTTATTCGCCTATCTGAATATATGTTACTGAGTACCATAAAAAACTCTCTTACAACACGATATGTAGTTAAAGATTGTTTGCCACTTATCAAAATTTATTTTTCTCTATTTGATTGGTCTATTAGGAAAGCTATAAAAATAATTTAACAGTCCACTATAACTTTCCAAAAGCATGAAATTAAGTTGCTTATGAAAATTAATGTATTATAACATTTTAGTTGCTTATCTTTTAATTAATTGTTAAAGCCACACGTTGTGCGACCAAATATAACATAAGGGAAGCTTTGCTATATTTATTTACTTTACTCTACTAATTTGCCTCTATGTTGGAGCAACAAATATAACATAAACGTTATAAACACTTATATTTAATACTCATTAAACAACAACATTTACCTTTTAATAAAATCTTCAGTTTAATTTAGCATGAATTAAAAATATAGAACATGTTCATCAATTTATTTCAAATCTTACTTAACTAGATCATTCATTCCGCAATCATTCCTTATATTAATTTATTTATAACAATTTGGTTCTTTTAATTTACTATTTTAAGAATATTCAAGGCCTTTTTTAGCTGTCTTATCCTTGAATATTAATACAACAAATTTATCTCAAACTTGACTTAAATTAGAATGAATTTATGAATTGATTCTACTATTATAATACAAAATTACTTGTTTTTCTAACATTAACTATTAATTGATTATTCAAATTATTAGCTCCTTTTTAGACTTTTATTATATTTTCCTTTACCAATTGATTTTTACTTTACATTTAAATTATTATCTTTTATAGGCTAGCTCAGTTTACATTTATTAACAAAAACACAATCTCCTATCTCGGGTCAATAGGTTCTTTTAATGGCTCAATTGAAAGTGAAATTTATTATGATGAATTTAAATAATTAACAAAATTTTGTACTTATCAAGGTTGGTCCTTTTGATCGGTCGATCTGCACTTTTTCACTACACAAAAAAAACTATAATTGACTCTTTCTTTTTTTTTTTTTTTTTAAACACCATACTGCTCGAAAAAAATTTATTCTGTGATTAATCCTTTCTCTCACTCTCTTGGTTGACCCAATTTCCAGCTCCCTTTCTGCGGTGATGATGATACCTTGGCACTGTCGATCGAACTCCTTTTCTCTATCTGATTTTGAAAACTCCACAAGACTTCTAATCTGCTTTCTTTTACTTTTTAATTATATCTTCTTTTCTTTTACTTTACTTTAAATTAAAATTATTAAAACTTTTCTAAATTAACTCGGAGACGTCTTGTCTCTTTCTTCAATTTTGATGAAACTTTATCGACCACAGAGCAGGCACTCTATCCCTACAACCTTCCTTCAACGACTTCCCTTCTAAGACTCCCCTCTTTCCAAACCCCTGGTCCCTGTAAAACTCTCTCCCTTCTTCAGAACACAAGTTTCGCCCCCTGTTCGCTGATTCGTTAATATTCCCTAACTTTCTCAACATGGGTCCTTTTTCGCTTCTTAGTGGTCGTTTTAAATCTTGTCCGTTGGTTTTTTAAGCGTGAGATCGTATTCGATTGGTCGACCTACTTTCTCCTTTCCGTTTTTGAGTTTTTTGAAGCACCGTTAGACTTTCTACTCGGTGTACCGTTAGGACGCTGGCTATCCCTTAGATTTCTCTGTTTTTTATATAAAAAACTCTGCGCTCCTCTAAGATCCCGTTATAGTCGTTATTTAATGTAGCCCATGTGTTTTCTCCAAGGTTGTAGAAATCCTGGTTCTATTGTAACTGACACGTACACTTTTAACTGCAAGCAACAGCTGTCGTCTCCCTTCATTTATTTAATATTGTTCCATTTTTTTCATATTTATTATTTTATAAGTTATTTTAAATTTTAGTTTTTTATAAGTTATTTTAATTATTTAATATTAGATGTCATGATATCAATTGTTTATCTAGGTGATATTATGATATCGTTACAGTATTTATCATTTCTAATAATAGTAAAAGTTCTTGTAAAAGTCCTTGACAATGCTTTAACTAGTGAAACCATGGTTAGGCAAGTTTCAATTAAAATATTGTGGTTTATACTAAAAAATAGTTGTTTTAATTTATTTCAAATGGAATACCACCAAGTACCTAGGGTCTTTAGCATAAATAGTTTAATAATAATAGTAATAATACTAATAATCCTTTGGTCTTTGCTGTCTTTTTTATGAGATAATATGTGATTAGAAAATAGAATTCACTTTGCCGCAATACTATCTTTCGCTAATAAAATTAAGTAACAATTGTAGAGCCAATCCACCTCACGGCATTGGCAACACAACGTAACTTTATGATCTTCCATGTACCGGTATATTAAATCCGAAAACTATACATCAACCGAGAGCAACTAGCCACTAGACCTGTTAATCAAATATAAGTATTTATTAAAAGTGTTGTGACGTCAGCTGAACATATGTAGACGATAATAGATTGTCTTCTACAAATACATTTTAGAAACAATTTTATTTTACAAAAGTCTGTCTACTTATTATAGGTAACGTGACAAAAGATTTCATTATGGAAGCACTGAATTTCCGTGTCAAGGTAAATTAATGAAATAACGTGGTGACAGCATCACTTGGTACAGACGATGGGGAATGTGGAATTTGCATAGTGAAAATTATTATTGTAAAAGCAATATTTAGAAAAGAAATTTCTAACTGACATAAACAAACAGTATACCAACTCATATGCTTAATACAAAACTAACAGTCTAATTTACCAAAAGCGCGGCGTATTCGGTGCTTCTTAAAAACAGCGGTTTATTACTTATGTTCTTTGGAACTCTTTTCATCACTAGTTTAATAGAATTCAGTTTTGTTATGTTTATTGTATAAGAATACAAATATTAAATATTTATTTTAACTAATGTTAATTTATGCAATATTCTATTTACAAGAAAGAAAATATTCAAAAATCGACATTCGTAGTACACAGTTGAACTACTCAAGGAGAAAATGGCAACACAAACGGTTAAGCTGTTTAAATCGAATAAACGACCGTTTAAGGGTCCCCCCTGATATATTATGAAGCTTTGAAAGTCCCCGTACGGTTTAATAACTTTTATCGTTTAGAAAGATGAAACTTTAGATATGTTTTTGGTGAAAAACCCCCTATTTTCTGGCTTAATGAGGCATCACCCTACCCAGTATATGGCATAACCATATTAGGGTTTTTGGAGACCATTTAAAAAATATAAATTTAAAGCAATATCGAGTATTATCTCATTTTAATGGTCTTGTTTAGTAGCAAATAACTGCGCAAACTAGAGGTCGATAGTTTACTGTAATTCAAAATGTTTACTGTTAATTCCACCAGATCGAGCTGTGACACTTGTCTGGAACGGAATGGGAAACATTACGGTATTATCCAGCCCCTCATTCAATGTATTACTAACTGATCCTCTAAATGTAATGCTAAAAAAACTTCACCTCTTAGGTCTTGTAAGTAATGTTATATGACTCTGGTCGATCAAAGCGTCTTACTCAGGATAAGTTTACACAGCTTTTCTAAATCTAGTCATTATTGTGTACCACTACTTTTTTCACGTTGCGACAGTGGCTAGATCTAGCGGGCCTCGAAGCTATATATGTGAAGGAGCCTTTACACTCTAAGTTCGTGAGAGTGACTCGGTCCTGTCAGATCACGTAACTAGAAGAATATCATATTATTATCTTCGGAGATCAGGATTTGAAATTACACGTTCGACGATAATTGTCCTATTAGTTGTCGTAAAGAAATGGGGTTGGTACCACTGCAAATTTTGTATTTTATAAGTTGAATAACACTTAAAAATGAACAAAAACTGTTTCCAATGTCAGCCATTTTGACATTTAGAATACTAAATTTCATGTTCCTATAATTTTTGTGGCCACTATCGTCGTTTGGTATAGACGGCAACAGAAGGACAGCATGTCGAAAACCAATTTTTCGGTTTGTTGAAGCCATCAAACGTGATGATCAGTAAAAAAAAAAAAAAAAAAAAAACAGGTCGACATTATTTCTATTACCAAACTTACTTTATATTTCGTATATTGGGTAAGAAAAAAGGCAACATCTCCTTTCCAATTTTGTAACCAAATATACTTTCTATATTTTGTTACTTTAAAATTTTAATGATACTGCAGGTTATTTAAGGTTACACTAAATTAGGTCTAACGTTATACACTTACTGCTATTAATTTTGAAACTATTCAGACTTAGTTTTTTCAAGAAGAGTTGCATTAGGTGAAATGTCACTAAATTAATTACCTAGTAAATGTCACTCTGTGCAAGTATTGTAACTTGAAATAGTGTGGGTCACATAGCCAGATGTCTGTTAGAAGCACGCCAAGCCATCTTACTAAACCTCTCAAAGCATGCATGTAGAGGTAAGTCGGACAGAAAATAGATGTTCTTACTTTGGTTTGGTTTTCCTTAGAGGTAATACTACAAGTTCCTCATCTTACGATCCTATATCTATTATCCTTATTTATAATGGAAGGGTTGCACATACGTACAAGTAATACTAAATTAAATTTCTTATAGAATGTGACTCCGTGAAAGTGTTATAATTTCGAATAAAGCGTGGCTCATATTGCGAGACTTCTGTGAGAGGCATTCCAAGCCATATCACTAAACCTCTCAAGGTAAGCATGCAGAGATATTCTGGACAGAAAGTGGTGTTCATACTTTGGTTCTGTTTTGCTCAAAGGTAGGATCAGTTGTTATTCATTTTACTATATATATATATATATATATATATATTATATATATATATATATATATATATATATATATATATATATAATTATTCTGGAAGTTTTACCATAGAATCTGAGGCATGACGAATTCTCTTCACAGAATGTCTGAAAACATATCCAACTTTATTTTAAGGATTAGTTTTAAAATAAGTTAAAACCAAAAGCAAAGTTTCATTAAAAAAATTTAATGAAGTCCAACAACCTCTAAAAGTGGAAACATAAAGGGTCAAAGTAAGTAAACCATACGTTAAAAGAGAAAACAGTAAACTAGCAATTATTCTTTTGTATTCAAATGTTTTACTGGAGCTTTTTTATAAATTACTAAGAATGCAGGATAATTATTCCAGTCATAAACGGAGGTCATCAGACAAAGTTAGTTTTGGTCATCAGCTAACACACTTCCTGTTTTGGCAATGTTTCATATTTATTTCACTACATTATTGTATCCAACTTATTTCTCTTGTGTTTCCCACTTTAATTGATATTTTTCATAAAGAGTATTCGGAAGCAATTTTCTCATACAAATTATTTCGTTCCAATTCTCTTGTGCAATATGAAACAACTACTTTATTCTCCAATGTTAACAATAAGGTCATCTTAATAACCTGCTCGTACATTCCATATTAATTTGTGATGTACTGAGCGTAGCGTTTAATATAGTCGACATCCATAACATTCTCTCATAGTCAAGTAGTACCATCTTTACCAATTTGTCTGATTACTCGATCAGAGTTCTTTTTCCTTCCTGTTCATATGTTCTTCTAAACGTAAAGGTTCCAACTCTAGCATACGCTAGAGCGTTCAAGGCCACCTGTCTTGAAAATACAAACAAAAAATAGGTGCACAAACTTTCTCACGCACCCATCTTCAAAAGTAAAATATCAACGAACCAAAACTAATTGTCTTTAAAATGCCAGATAAAACCAAAACTCGAAAACAAGCTCTCACAAAAATTATGTTTACCTAATCAAACGCGTTCTAATGACAAATTCACCATCCTCAGTGATAGATGGGCTACGATAACTAAACTATAGTTAATTAAGTAAATTTGATTAAGTAAACATAATTTTTGTGAGATCATGTGTTCGAGTTTTTGTCCTATCTAATATTACCTCATAAATTAATCTCAATATTTATTTATGAAAATGTCAGTTGGTTAGAAGTTAACCAAACATGAAAATTAATCATTATTTTAAGATTTATTTAAATTATTTTCTTCGCATGTGCCATAAACACGTCCTCAACATAAACCTAATTATTACAATCAATCTTTTAATAACGGTTTTACAGTAAATATTATATTGTTTGTAATTTTACACAGGTTTGGGTAAATATTCTCACATTTTACTAAAAATTAATGAGATCGATAAAGCTGATTTTTGAGGAATTACATATTTTCAGTGGCATGACCGAATTTTGACCGAACAATCAAAGATAACTTTATAAAGAGATAACTTTACTTTTTGTTTGTGTTTTTAGAAGCTACAATTGAGCATATTGTTTTAAAAATCATAGAACAAATTCTGCGAACATTTTCTTTTGATAGGTAACTCAAAATTTGAGATATTAAAAATTTTTAAAACTCCTGAGATATAGGAAGACATCCTCACTTAACAAATTTAAATACAATCTGTTTATTCATTTGGGCTGTAGAATACTGTACATACAACCAACAACAAACCAAATAAAAAACACAACAAACACCCATAAGTTTTTTTGTGAAAGATATTTCCTATTTATGCAACGAACTAAAAATAAAAAGGTATGTTTGCAGCAATGATATTGGATGTATGATGTTTGAGAATGTGTGTGTGGGTGCGGGTCGGCGTAAGTGCGTGCTTGCGTGACGTGATCGTGTGTGCGAATATATTATGTGTATAAATATGTGTTTGAATGTATAATTTTCTGGAAGCTTTATAGTGATATTGAACCAGCACTATATTATTATGTATATTTTCCCTCTTGTAGTAATGTTTATTGTTTCATGTGTATCCACATATATAGGTTAGTACTTACTCCACCACAGGTTCTTCTCTGGAGTGCCTAAGTTACATCAGAAAATGTATACTTTAGTTTTTCTGTCATGTATTAAGAGACTTTTTTGGTATAATTATAGAGTTTTATTTTATTCTTTTAAGAACCACTTACAAAAAATCCAGGAACGTCAAAACAGCGACAACGATTTTCGGCCCACGACATACTGCATAAGCTTATGTGAGAAATAAAGAAGAGTATCTGCAAACAGTTTGTTAAAATCGTTAAAACCGGTTCCAAGAACTATTTATTTCATGCAGTAAATATAAATTATACAATTTGTTTTAAAATATTGTATTGTGAATTTGCTCTAAACATGCCCGTAGAAGTAACTCATCTTAAGTTGAATAGAACACGCAACTATATAAAAAAAATACACGCGTGTATCTAAAAATAAATAGTGCGTAAATATCACGCATAGATCCTTACACACACCCTTCAGCACACGCACAAATATAGTGTAGTATTTATGCTCATAAAATTACAACTATTATATTAAGTATTAGGTAATTATTAAATGATACAGATTGGAGAGTGCAAGTTTGTTAATATATTGATACCAAATGACATCATAACAAAATATACTCAATGAATAAAGCAATGCTGGGATAAATTCACTTGATCTACATCCTAGTCGGCATTCTTTATTATACAATATGTATTTCTATAAAATTAATGTATTTTTTTGTGTAACAATGTTTACGTAGATTATTGAACGTAATGTACTTAGATAAACATTAATGTTTAGTTTTATCGATTCACGGTTTGAGGTTTTATAAGTAAAAAAACAGAATTTGAATTTTTTAAATTAACCATATATTTTCCTTGTCCTAGGTATGTAAAACACTTTCACGTTTTATATTGATGACGGCATTATCTCTTTGTTACATCTATGTAAATATTAAATGTTAGAGATCAAAACACATTGTTATTGAAAGACCAACATCAAAGCGTTCCTACGGTAACGCAAAGCAAAGTGGGAAATGAGAAAATATAGGTGAAATAATATTTTGTACGCCCCGACTTGATGGGGCGCGGATTAATTTTGGGAATTTTACTTTTGTATGCACTATAAGATGGTTGGTAATAGGGAAAATTAGAAATTGTGTTTTTCATAGATGTTACTTGAACAGTCTGTAGGAAGTTAGTAATCGTCAAGAATTTCGACTAATATTCTCGTTTGGTATCCCCAGGAAACCGAAAAAGTGATTTTCGATGTGACGTCTGTCCGTCGTCCTTGGCGGAGTTGTCGTTTGTACCCATATGAGACTATAGTGTGCTCATAATGAAATTCAAAACAATCGAATGGAGAATGTTAAAATTTAAACAATTTCAAACAAATTTTGCTTTTATCTATTCTTTTATTCAACTTATACCAAACTAAATTACATCAAAATGTGTAAATTTAAATTCTGAATGTAACGATATCAACCCCACATCTCTACGATTGCAAATAACGAAGTTATTGTAGAATATATAATTTCAAATCACCTTAAGAAAATGTGATGTTCATATATTAATAATACTTATATTGTGCCGAGTCAGCGAGTTAAAGCTTCTTCACATATGTACAGCCTCGAGGTTTACCAGGGCTAAGACATTGGCAAGAGCGAAGAGATGTACACATTACGAGGCTCGTTTGAGCCTAGCTGGCTTTAAGGAAGTACTAATATACAGATTAGAAAACGATAGAATATTTGTGTAACACCGCTTTTAAACAAACTTACCCTACTGCGAGACTCTATACACTTTAATATTTACTACGAGGTCGAGGAAACCAATTTTGGTTGACACGTATTACAGTGTGTAATGGGGATAGATAAGTACCACGATGGTGCCATCAACTTGTTTTTATTAAGAGGAGAAAAAGATGCACCAATTCCTCAAATAACGTCAGGGTCAGAAGAAAACAAGAGTTGGTTGAGAGACTTGCTAGGGAAAATGAAAGAAAATGATGTAAGACAAACCAATATGTAGATTCAGCTAGGAACAGTTCATGGAAGTTTTCGGTTTAGGCCCCTTCAAGTAAAATGATATTTAACTGTTTAGAATAATACCTCTCTGAAGTCGGTGCACTGATATGGATGTCAATTTGATCAAATATGGGCATATTTTAATCACATTGTAAGTTCTATGTTCTATGTCCGGTCTAATGATTTTCATAAATGTCTATCTAATGTAGCCCCCAAAACCAAACCAAAACGTATTGGTCGTGATTTACACAAAATGTATCGTTTCTGAAGCTGTGTAAAAACACACGCACTAACACAAAAACACGTAGCCTACGTACCTGTTATAAAATGCATTATTTATCAAAATCAGCACTTCCGATTTCGGTAATACGTATATGAACCCAAACTATAACACCTAATAATAAGTAAATGGAAATCGTGATCCAAGAACAACTAACAGAACAAGAAAATTAACTTTAACCAAATTTGTTAATATGTTGATTTTAGTTTAGTGCGATTTGCGCTTCAAACAAATTTTCGGCAGCATAAAAGAAGAGATAATCTATTCTAATGTATAAATATGTTTAGAAATTTGTTTGATAAAATTTTTTTCAAAAAAAAAATCTTCTTTAGATTTACATATCTCATGATATAATTATGTATGCGGAAAAACACTTGGTCACAATTTGTTTTGTATTAATTTGTAGTCGTAACGTAGTATATGTGATGAGTATAAAAATAGATGTCATGTTTTTTGCGAATATATACGTTTTTAAGTCCCCTAAGTCAAAAAAAGTAGTTTTCGGAACAATGTCTGTCTGTCTACAGCATGTGAAATGTTCTACAGTCCAAATACGTGGATCAATTTAATAAAATTTCCTACATAGGAATATTTTGGAATATTTTCGTTTGTTTATAACTAAAAATTTGGGGGTGCCATAAGGAAAAAAAAAATCTTCTTTAGATTTACATATCTCATGATATAATTATGTATGCGGAAAAACACTTGGTCACAATTTGTTTTGTATTAATTTGTAGTCGTAACGTAGTATATGTGATGAGTATAAAAATAGATGTCATGTTTTTTGCGAATATATACGTTTTTAAGTCCCCTAAGTCAAAAAAAGTAGTTTTCGGAACAATGTCTGTCTGTCTACAGCATGTGAAATGTTCTACAGTCCAAATACGTGGATCAATTTAATAAAATTTCCTACATAGGAATATTTTGGAATATTTTCGTTTGTTTATAACTAAAAATTTGGGGGTGCCATAAGGAAAAAAAATAGGCTACGGTGTTCTCTTGTATCCACAAAATATAAACAGAATTGGACACAATTTCTCCCAAAATGTTTCTTCACGTGACAAACACATATAAGTTTTTTTCTCGTGAGTTTGCCCTTCTAGCATTTCTCATTAGTTGATATAGAAAGATTTCCAGTTATCAACTATTTACAATTTTTTAATATTATTTATATATTTAAGGAATATTTTGCTTCGTTTAAAAGACACTTTTCCTAAAAGTAGTTCGAATTGTAATAGATTTTTAATGAAGGCGGTGAAGGTTTATTATAGTTCTCAATTACACTATTTCTGAAAATTAATTTATATTGTTTGTCATTTTTTACACCGGCTTAGGTCATTAATCTTCACTTTTCACAAAAATTTTCATGAAATCGATACAGATAATTTAGAGTAAACCCCTCTTTTATTTTTATCGATTTCTTAGGAATCGTTGTTTTTGGAGAGATAGCAACCAATACACGCAGTTCTGGTCTTTAAAGGCTACATTTGAGCAAAATTTTATCAAAATTGTTTTGACAGCCAATTTTGAGAAACTTAATATTTTCTTATGAAATTTTAGTGTTTTTCATTTGTTCTCAAATTTTAAGTTATTAAAAAAGTTTCAAAATATGCCCAAATACTAGATTTCATTAAAATTGGTTCACACGTTTGTTGTAAAGCATTGCACATACGGCAGACATACATTTAGGGAACAACGAAATGGACATAGCCTATCTGCTAAAACTTGGCACCAAAATGACACATCACAACTTTCTCTATATTACGTTTATGTGACACATTACTAAACAACTCACCAGTTATGAGAGATGAAGATATTATATTTAAGAAATTTCTGCCGTCGGACAAACAGTCTTATGGATGTAGATTTTAAAAGTGATCAATTAAAACAAGGAAGACATTAACTCATGAAAGAATTAAAAGCGAGAAGGTTTTTTAATTTTTCATTTGTACAAATGGATGTTTCAACCCATCACTCTCATCCACACTCAAAATCAAAACAATTATTTAATTAAAAATAGAAATTAATGTAATGAATGTTTCAGCGTGACCCAGTTAATGTAAAGCCCAATATAGATTGCCCACTAGGCATGTAGCAGAATGTTACTGGAAAATGACTAAATTTGGATTAATATATAAATGGGATGTTTGCCATAAGTTGTGTATATAAAAACTAATTCAAGACGTTTCAAGTTTTAATGTCCTACATGGCTTATCACTTGATAACGGAGGTGGATTTATACTCTCGAAACGTCGTGGTTAAGTGTGTTTGTTTTATATACACAAACGTCCCATGAAACTATAATAATAATATGAACATCATTAATTAATAACTTTAAAATCAGGATTGATATATATTCTAAGCTCAATTTTATAGATAGAATGGTGTATTTTCAAATATCCCATGTCCTATATACACATTAAGGGCAGTATTTATGATTTTCCCTTACGACTTTTTTAATTGAAATTGAGGAACGTTTGACGTTTCCTTTATACTGAGGGATCCCTAATCGAAATCACATTTATGAGCACTTTTTGTCATTTTCTTTCCTTTACTAAGTTATCCTTTATAAAGAAGAGATAAAAGAAATTACCTCATAAATATTATAAACCTATGAGAGCACAGTAATCGCTACAGGTGATATTTGTCACTAAACAGCTGTCATTTGATATTTAACAATAACAATGGGAAAGATCGTTTAAGATGAAGACGATTGTATAACTTATAAAAAGGTATAAAAAAAGATATAAAAAATCGATTGACAATAGAAGCACAGATGTTGAAGGAGAATTAATCATTTTGCTGTAATTGTACACTATATATCAGGTATATTCTAATTTCTGTAATTCTCCAAGCAATATTATTTAATACTGTTTACAATATCTCTAGTTAGTGCTGCAATTATATTATGAAACTTTACACAATCTGTTTATTTTATTTCTAACATTATATACAAATATTGATCTGAAGTAATAAAATATGGCAAAAAAAAATTTAATTTGACCGTCGTCATTAAAAACTCGATTTTAATTAAATAAGTTTTATTCTGTGATCACGTTTATGGTATAAATGAAACAAGTTTAGGTTTAAATAAAGCGTCCTTGAATCATTTTCAGTTTTCGACTGACAACTACCGAACTAACAGTCGGTTTTATTGTTTTTATCTCTTAAGATATTTTAGTGGTAGAAAACACATTTGAGCATCACAGAATCCAGATTTTAATGTTATATAAAACAAAATATCTCGTGACTGGGTTGAACTTACAAGTATAAAACTATTCGTTTGCATTTTGAGATTTATCGACTAATATTATGGTAGAAAATTTCACGGTAAAAGCGAGCTTACTTACCAAATTTGAGAAAACTCAACAAAAACTGCAAACTCCTATGTCCACACATCTACACAAATATATAGTCTATTGTATAAATTCTATGTTGAACAATAAATTCATATATACCAAATGTTACCTTAGGTTGATCCTGAAGACATGCCTATCTTTTACATAAGTTTAGGACTACCTTCAGATGTACGTAGAAATAACTCATAATTTACTCCAGAATAGACATGTTAGGCTACCTTAAATTCATCATTTGACATAACATCAGTCATAATTTTTGTCATATTAAAAACTGAATAAAATAATAAGTGCAAAAACATTAGATAATTTTTATTTTTTTAGAGATAGTGTCCAAAAAGTTATTGTTTGTCTTTAAGGATATAATATATTTTTTAAATATAATTTAACTCGATTTTATATATTTAATTTTAAGTTGTATAAAAATTATATTATTTATTTGAAAAAAAAAACCGAATCAATGGGAAAAACATGCTCACATACTAAAACTGGTTTACTTGAGGATTGGCCAGACAAACACAAAACTAATAATTTACGAAAAATTGAATACAGATGTTGTGACCCATTAAATAATGTTTCTATACTACGTTTATTTGAGAAAGAAAAAAAGGTATAAAAGCATTGCACAAACTTTCTCACCCACTAATTTCCAAAATCAAATATGTACGTTTGTATTGTTATGTACATAAGTAATTCTCAACGAAAATGTTTTTTTTCGGTTGTTGTCGATCAAAGAGTTGTTAAAATGAACCATGGAAACCAGTATAAATCGTATTTAATGACATCAAGTTTTGAATTACAGCAGTCAAGGTTCATTTTTTTGTTAATTATTCCTGAACCATAATAGTTTTTATTTATTATTTCGCATACAGATTTGGGTTATTAATCTTGTAATTTCATAAAAAATTTAGTGAAATAAGTAGAACTGATTTTGAGAAATTACGTCTTTTACAACAGCGTAATGGATTATTTTTTTGTTTTTACTGATAACTAATGTACCTAATGTACCCTGAATTGTTGGAGAGATAGCAACTAATACTTTTTTTGCGCTGTAACGACATACGTAAATTTTTTTGAAGTCTATAAAACTCACTGCCGGGAGGTGCTGTACCCACGTGTTCAAGTCCGAAAACAGCGTCAGGTGATTTTTTGCCGTAGGCTAACTAACGGGACCCAAAGGCGATAAGAGATTAGTTCGGATCTGAGTTTTCTAAAAAATATCTTTGGCTTTAACGGTCATCATGTTGATCTATCTTCCTTATAGAAAAATGTAAGAATAGTCAATACAGAAGCTTCACTAAAATGTGGGCAGTTATTTTTTTAAATTTGTAAAAAACATTATGACCTCGTCTTCATTCATCATGGCTCGTCATAAAACATCTTTTGGCAACTCTTGAACCAGGTAAAAGAAAGTTACTGTTTTATTTTACTGAGTTAACTATGTTAAAATATGTACTATCTTTATAAATGTAAAAATTTAAAATCTGTTTTTAATTATAACTAAGCTTTAGCTTGTCAGTAAGTTATAAGAGTATAAATTCAAACAGCCTTTTTAAAACGAATAGCAATTCCTTTTATTTCTAGTTATTATAAAGTGAAATCATCAGTTGAAAAGCATCAAATTTAATTATAACTAAATTTTAGTTTGTCAGTGAATTATAGGAGTATAAATTCAAACAGTCTTTTTAAAAACGAATAGCAATTCATTTTTATTTCTAGTTATTATAAAGTGAAATCATCAATTGACTTATTTAACATATATAACATTTTATTTTCAAAGAAATTGCAGTTTCAGAGCTTAGTTACAGAGAAATATATTACTTATAAATCTAGAACAGAAGTGTTTAAAATGTAAAAGGTCTCTGTTCATTTACTAATTTCAACATGTATATTTCTCAGCTCACGCTGGTTCAAGCTAGAATTACAGCTATAAAACTTCAAGTTCAAATTCAAGTCCAGACATTTCATCCGAAGAAGCTTTGTTTAAAATGCAAAAGTGAAAACTAAAAATAAGCAAAGAACTTGAATTTATGTATTTCATTAATTGAGGACTTGTTGTGAAATTGATTTAGATGATGCTTTAAGTTTTTTTCTTTTTAAAACTATAATAACAATATTTTTCTTTTAAAATGCAAAACTAAAATAAATTTTTAATTGGAAGGGACAAGCTAGCAATTTCGGACCTCAGTACCCCAAAGGGGTTGATTTTCTAAATTTATAAAATATTTACGTCAATTACTAGTAAAATTTTCTAACATATATATATTTTTTTATATATAATAAACCTTTTTTTATAGTTCGCCAACTCAGATAATATATATATGCAATTATTAGTTTTTTTTTAAATTTTCTAATAATTTAATCTTAGAATCATTTTTGTAACAGTACTATTACCAAATTGTTACCATTATCTTTGTTCATCGAAATATTTTTGTAATTTAAAACATATGGGGGGGGAATTTGTTTAACGTTATGTAATTATTTTGTTTTAAGGGCGTATGAATTTTACACATGTATGGATGTATATGTATGTATATATATATATATATATATATATATATATATATATATATATATATATATATATATATATAAGTATGCATAAATAATCAATTGTTTCATTACAAATTGTTCTTTTTATTTTAAAAGAGGAAACTAATGTTATGTGTTAATTTGTTTTTTCTGTAAATGGTTAACTCAGATACTGCTAGATTTAAAAAGAGGCCAAAGTCACCGAGCGAACTAAATAACTAAATTTCTCTACTTGACATGACCATTCCTTTGGTTCCAAAGCGTTCCTTCGTTTATTGGTAAAATTTTCCCCTACGAATGGTACAGCGCTTATCGGCTACATTTTAACAAAATTGTATCAACATAAATAGAGCCCATTTTGTAAAAATTTGGAATTTTGTGTTTTTTGTCTTATAAATTACGAATTTTACTAAATTATATATATATATATATATATATATATATATATATATATATATATATATATATATATGTGGTGTCCATTGTGCATTTTAAAAGTTTTAACTGTTGTAGTCTCTAATACCGAACTGAAATTTTGGACAATAAATACTTTTGTTTGGTTAGTTTTGTGTGTTAGAAAGTTATTGAAAAGTTTCTGCTTCGTTTATTTTAAACACTTTTCATACGTGTATATTATTATATCTTTAATAGGATTAATGTTTATACATTTATGTGTTGTTTCCTTTTGTTGTATTTAATTCCTCCTCTCAATTGAAGATGTAATTTTCGGATGAATGTGTACCCGAGCTATTGTCCAGTTAATGTTTCAAATACGTTGCAGGCCTGGGATCTAACTTCATTTTTTTTATGGTCCTAGTCTTAATATTGTGTATATGATATTGAACAAATAAACTATGAAAAAAAAACATTACGAACATTCTTCCATCCCCAAAACCAAGACAAAATCAACCAATCTCAACCAACGAATGTCCCCAATCTCAGTTCGGTAGTTGACTGTCAAAAGGTTAAAACAAACCATGACGCTTACGTTCATAAAATCGTATATATATATATATATATATATATATATATATATATTATAACCTTTGTTATTTATTTTTAATTAATTACTTTGATTAAAACACAACTACGTTATCATATTTAAATTATTTATTCTTTAAAATACAATTTGCACCTAAAGTTGGGTGCCAATATATAACAGTTGAATTAATTAAATCTTCAAATTAATTGATGCACATATGAGCATTCAAATTTATTTATCTTATCACTAAATCTCATCCATTCAACTTAAACTAGACATAAACATTTATAACACAATGAAATACTTAATTCTAGAACATAGCAATTTTATTATTATTATTAGGTGCATCAAAATCGTATCATTAATTGTAATTTTAATTTAGTCTTTATATTTTAATATCTCAATTGTTTTATTGATTTGTTGGGCGCCAGGTATAATTTACCAATTATATAATGAAGTTACTTTGATTGCTCTTTGAAAATTTAAGTTTAAATGGCTCTCGGCCTAGCTCAGATTTTATTTAAAGTGGGGCGTGGTTTCTTTGGTAACCTGAAGTAAAAACTACAATAACTAATCAGATAACTTATCGTGGTTCAGTAGCATGGAATGATGTCTTCTTGGAGTTTTACAGGTGAGATGATCCCTCGAACTTATGGCAGATATCACAAGAAACTTAATCCAATTTATAGGCACTTTGACGATCTCGAAGCTTGAACTACCTCACTCTGTTGCTTGAATTCTTGGTCAATTAATCAAAACTCTTCTTTAACTTTACGATGATTTTAATATAATTTGATGACTTAAAACTTTTCTTCAACTTTACGACGATTTGGCGAACTTCGCCCTGTTCCTAGTTCCTCTCCCTTGCGACGCTCGTTCTTCACTCTTTTTCTGATTTTTGAATTCTTACGCAGAGTTTTCCCGTTTTACCCCTTCTTCGCTTATTTCTGGATGACGCTTCTTTTTGGTTGGTTGGATTTGATTTTTCAAACTCTAACCGTCTTTCAAAGTTCGTTAAATCTTGTTTCTTAGCTGAGTTCAACGTACCTCTGCCTAGTTTTTTGTCTCTTTTTCTTTTGTTAACTTGGGCGTACACAAACTTTCTAATTTCCCATGTTGTCACATTACATAACTCAACTCTTCCTATTTAATTTGTCACGCTGCCCTCGCCCTTTCAATAATTTTGTAGTTTCGAAGTATTGTTTCCTTAGAAATCCTTTAACAAAATTTATTATGTGTTGGAGTGACGTTTATGTTTGACATTTATTTCTAACTGACAAGGTTTAAACATTTTGAATTGGACAAAGCTTTTACTTAGGGCTTCTCAACGTTACATAAGTCCCAAGAAATTTTATGTTAATTGCATAATTAATGATAAAATTTGCTTTTGGTACACCTTTACACTAAACTTATTTTAATAATACACATATACATATCGTAACATGGACTATGACCTACTCTTACTCTCATTTAAAAACCCATTAGAATTACTGTCCCTTTAAATGACTTTATGACCTACTCTTACTCTCATTTAAAAACCCACTAGAATTACTGTCCCTTTAAATGACTTTATGACCTAAACTGCGGTCAACCTTTTTTCTTAACAATGGCATTGTCTAGAATCCCACGTCAACAAACCCTTCTTGTAAACCCCAATTAACATTGTTCCCTTGACCCTCTTCAACTGTAGGGCATGTGTTTGTTTACATTTTATTTTACAGTTAAATTCATTTATTTTTGTTTACTTAACTCTCTAATTAATTATGAAACCTTTTTAATAATCTACAATTAAATATACCTCGGATGTGAGTTTTATTATTTTTAATACTAGCTAACTTATAAGTAGTTTTTCCTATCTTAGAGATTACGGTGTATGGTCCTTCATATAGTTCACAGAACTTGTGATATCGTTTTTCAATTGTGCTTGACGGAATACAAGCTCTTACTAGTACTAAATCATTTATCTGATATTCGGTTGGTGGATGCAGTTCATTGAACTTCTTAGCGAATTTTTCCCTTTTATTTTTAATTCGTAAGTATATTTCTCCGTGGTCAATGTCGTTTGTTTCTGTGTTGCCTGGATTAATTAAATATTTTTTCCAAATTCGTGTCGGACGTGTATTAAATTGTACTTCTAATGGTGTTGACTCAATTGTATCATGGTATGATTCGTTCATGAAACTTTCCACAGTTTCAAGTAGCCTTCCCCATTCTTGGTGATTGTCAGGTAACAGGATCCTGAAAAGTTGACCTAGATTTCGCATTACTCTCTCCGCCAAGTTGCTTTGTGGATTTCGTATTGCAACGGTTCTTTGTCTAATTCCCAGTTCTTGTAACCCTTCTGTCCATTTTTTGGATGTAAATTGTGTACCATTATCCGAAAGTATGTATTTTGGTAATTGGACTTCTTTAATGTATTTCCTGATTTGATTTAATGTTGTTACGGTTGTTGTGTTTTTTACCTTATACAATTTTGTGTATTTAGAAAATGCGTCAATCACTACTAAGATGTACCTTGACCCGTAGACTGACCGAGGCAATGGTCCGTAATAGTCTACACACACTAGTTCACCCTTACCTTTTGGTATAATAGGCGTAAGTTCTGCGTTTCTACCTTTGTTGTCATGTTTACATTTTTGACATCGTAAACATTTAATTATTATATCCCTGACCTTTTTAGCGACTTTGTCTCCCGTGAAATCTTCCTTAAAATTATGGTAACATTTGCTTATTCCTATATGTCCGCAAATTTCATGAATTTCCTTAATTAATACTTCAATGAATTTTTCTGGAATCATTAATTTCCACATTCCTCTTTCCTTGCGAAATAATTTTTTTTCAAACAATTTATAACATTCTAAAATTTTTGGATCATTTTCTTCTAATTTACCTACTATATTCCTAAATTTTGTATCCTTCTTCTGTAAAACTTCTATATTTTGTAACTGTTCGCCCACTTCTGGATTAAACTTCTGTAACACTAATTGGATTTGTACAAGTCGGTCCTCCCCATTTTCTTGTGAACATTCTCCATCCTCTGGGAATCTGCTCAATGTATCTGCAACAATATTTTCTTTTCCCTTGCAGTGTCGAATTTGGATGTTATACTCCTGAATTAATAAGATCCACCTCGTCATTCTAGCGTTAAGTAGTTTGCATTGGTTAATGAAAGTGATCGCCTTATTGTCAGTTATAACGGTTATTTTTCTTCCTAATAAATAATTCCTAAATTTCCTTAATCCTAATACTACACTATACAATTCTTTTTCGGCAGTGCTATAAAATCTCTCAGCCCCTTTAAATGTTCTGCTTGTAAATCCTACTACAGCAATGTTATTCTGGTCATCGAGTTGGTACAGTTGTGCTCCTGACGCAATATCGGACGCATCTGTCTGTAAGTAAAACATCTTTTCCATATTTGGGTGCTTTAACGTTACAGCCTCAATAAATTCCTCCTTTACAGCTAAAAAACTCTGGTTAATACTATCTGTCCATTTAAATTTTGTTCCTTTCTTCAGTAGTCCTTGTAATGGAGCTGTTGTTTGTGCGTAATTTTTTGAAAACCGGTGGTAGAAATTTGTTAATCCTAAAAAGCTTTTTAATTGTTTTGGTGTCTTAGGACGCGGAAAATTTTGAATTGCCATCATTTTTTGCTCTTGCGGTTTGATACCATCTGTGGTGATAACAAAACCTAGATAATCTATTTCTTTCCTGCAGAACATAGATTTCTCAAAATTTACTGTTAAGTTGGCGTCTTGAAATACCTTTAATATTTTTTCTAATTGGTCCACATGATCTTCCCAGTTTTGCGAAATACATAAACAGTCGTCCACATACATAATTAAATTCCTTTTAACTTCTTCCGTCAGAATTGAGTCCAAACCTCGCGTTAAACTTGCTAAGCTTGTGCTCAACCCAAACGGAACGGTTCTGTACCTGTAGCACAATCCTTTGTACAGAAATGCCGTGAAATCCTTGCAATCTTCGTGCAACGGGATTTGCCAAAAACTGCTAGTTAGGTCTAAACTACTCATCCAACTGATCTTCTTACCGATTGTCAATAACTCTTGGATTGGTCGAATCCCTTCGTAATCCGGTATGGTTCTCGCATTTATAGTCCTGGCGTCTAAACAGATCCTTACGCTCCCATCTTTCTTACATACAGGTACTATAGGATTAATGTATGCGCTGTTTGCTCTCTCGATGATCCCATAACTTAGCATTCTCTGAATCTCTGCATCAACGGCTTCTCTAAACTTAGTTGCTACTGGCCAACTCCTCTGACAGTATGGTGTTCTATCAGTTACTTGAAATTTATGGTAATAAGTTGAAATTAATCCTGGTTTTTTGCTGAAAACTGTTTTATATTTATTAAATATGCTGTATAACCGCTGCCTATTTTCAAGTGGTACATGTTCCAAATTGCTTATTTTGTTTATATCAAATTCATATTTATCCTCTTCAATTTGTAGGCAATTATTCAAACTTTCAATATTAACTTCTGACGAATCCTCGAATTTAATTTCCTTTCTACCAACTCCATAGTTTAATTTATTTCCTATTTCTAACTTATTATTAATAAAATTGACGATTGCATGATTTCTTGATAAAAACTCTAACCCAAGTATACAATCTCGAATTAGTTCTGGTACTATTATAAAATGCACGGCGATTAATTCTGTTCCTAACTTAACTTTAATGAAAATTTGTTTTTTAACACTTTTGGAACGCAGACCTAATGCTCCAATAACTTTTACTCCTGCTACCGGTAATTCTTCAAAAACTCCTAAATTTAATTTATTTGTGTTGTAGAAAGATTCAGATATCGAATTTACCTCACAACCTGTATCGATTAACGCTCTGACCTGTACACACTCATTAAAAACTAACTTAATTTCTGGACATTTATTAATGTCATTAATTATATCGCTTGTGTCGTGATTGTCCTCTAAATAATCTTTTAAATCGGTGAATAAGGTATTTATGGTTGCCTTGTTCTTATCCGCTAGGTCTACATTCCATTCCAACTTTCACTTTTGCCCTCTTCCGTCCCTGTCTGCAGGTTGTCGACCTTCCCAACGGTTCCCTGGTCCATTTTTTATGTCGGCACGCACATCTGGTTTTCTGTAAACATCCCTATTCTGACGTAACGGTAAATGTCTACTGTTGTACCCATTCATTTGTCCCCAAGGCCTGTTTACAACTTCTCCCTCTCTCTCGTCGCGTGGATAGGATGCCTTATAATTACCATTTCTTTCTTCGTAACTATTAATGTGTCGTACATCTGCCTGTCGGAATTCCATCAATAGTTTTACAAATTCCTGCTTTGTTTTCACACCCCTGGTGATAACAGCAATTAGTGTAGTTGGGTGAAAGTGCTTAGCGATTTTTTGGACTAACTGGGCTTCTAAAATCGGCGGTTCTAACTCTGAACATTCCAACATCATGTTCTCCACATATGTGATAGCTTCATCCCCAATTTTTCCTTTAAACTTTCCGAATTCCAACCTGTCTCGGATGTTTGCTTGTATCATTTCGTTAAAATATTTATCCATAAATATTTTTTCAAAATCTTCGAAGTTTTTAACTTCCCTACGGTGTAGAAACCACCATACACATGCTTCATCTTTTAAATATCTATCTAACCAATACATGTTCCCTTGATGTGTGTAACTAACGCTAACTTCTTTTATGATCCTTAAAAATTGCATTGGGAATCTTTCTTTTCCTGTAAAACTAATATCCCTTATCTCTGGTTCCCTTATTATGATACCATCCCTTGTTTTTAAATTACTTAATCTTTCATCTACTTCTGTCACTTTATTTTTCATTTCGTCCGTTTGTTTCTGATATTGGTTAATTTTTTGTGAATTTTCTTGGCATTGTGATTCGATTTCTAGAATTTTATTATTAGATCTAGCTTGACTTTCCTTTACCTTATCAATCTGAGCGTCTACGTTAATTTGATTTTCAGTTAAATTTTTGTTTACGGTGATTTCGATTTCTTTAATGCTCTCTTGCACATCCTTTTCTACTTCCACGACTTTACTTGCAATTTCTTTTAAATTTTCTCTTAAATCTTCGCACTTATTACCTAATTTATCGGTGAAATTTTCTTCAATTTTATTTAATTTATCATTCATTTCCGTCCTAATTGTCTCGGCTGTGGTATCCGATCTTAATTTAATTTCTTCGAGCTTGTTCTCGAATCTCTCCGCAAATTCATTAAATTTTCGGTCCATTGTCTCCGCATTTTGACTAACATTGCCACTAAGTTCTTCTAATTTTTTATTATTTTCCTCGAGCTTTTTATTTTGTTCTGCGAATTTTTTATCGAGCCTTGCTTTTAGAATTTCCGCATTTTTATTAATTTCTTCGAATTTTTTATCGCTTTCATCAAATCTTTTATTAAGGGCTTCTGCATTTTTATTAATTTCTTCGAAATTCTTTTTATTAAGGGCTTCCGCATTTTTACTACTTTCTTCAAATTTTTTATCGATGCTTGTTTTTAGGATTTCCGCATTTTTATTACTTTCATCAAATTTTTTATTAAGGATTTCGATTAATTCGTTTAATCCTACCGTTGGGGTCCCATACACCTTTAAATTTTCACTCTCCCCTGAATTATTACCCTCATTAGTATTACTTTCACTATTATTAATCCCTATAGCTCTATCCATTTCTGATTCTATCCCCATTTGATTATTAATCTCCTCATCAAACCCCATTGTTATTTGGTTATTTGCCATCTTTTTATAATTTTTTATCCTATTACTACGTCTTAACATTAAATTAATTATATCTAATAGTCTTTCTGTCTCTTATCTTATAATGCTACCTTCAGGTTACACCACGTGAACTAAATTTTAATTTTAATTAAACCACGAGTTGGACGCCAATTATAACCTTTGTTATTTATTTTTAATTAATTACTTTGATTAAAACACAACTACGTTATCATATTTAAATTATTTATTCTTTAAAATACAATTTGCACCTAAAGTTGGGTGCCAATATATAACAGTTGAATTAATTAAATCTTCAAATTAATTGATGCACATATGAGCATTCAAATTTATTTATCTTATCACTAAATCTCATCCATTCAACTTAAACTAGACATAAACATTTATAACACAATGAAATACTTAATTCTAGAACATAGCAATTTTATTATTATTATTAGGTGCATCAAAATCGTATCATTAATTGTAATTTTAATTTAGTCTTTATATTTTAATATCTCAATTGTTTTATTGATTTGTTGGGCGCCAGGTATAATTTACCAATTATATAATGAAGTTACTTTGATTGCTCTTTGAAAATTTAAGTTTAAATGGCTCTCGGCCTAGCTCAGATTTTATTTAAAGTGGGGCGTGGTTTCTTTGGTAACCTGAAGTAAAAACTACAATAACTAATCAGATAACTTATCGTGGTTCAGTAGCATGGAATGATGTCTTCTTGGAGTTTTACAGGTGAGATGATCCCTCGAACTTATGGCAGATATCACAAGAAACTTAATCCAATTTATAGGCACTTTGACGATCTCGAAGCTTGAACTACCTCACTCTGTTGCTTGAATTCTTGGTCAATTAATCAAAACTCTTCTTTAACTTTACGATGATTTTAATATAATTTGATGACTTAAAACTTTTCTTCAACTTTACGACGATTTGGCGAACTTCGCCCTGTTCCTAGTTCCTCTCCCTTGCGACGCTCGTTCTTCACTCTTTTTCTGATTTTTGAATTCTTACGCAGAGTTTTCCCGTTTTACCCCTTCTTCGCTTATTTCTGGATGACGCTTCTTTTTGGTTGGTTGGATTTGATTTTTCAAACTCTAACCGTCTTTCAAAGTTCGTTAAATCTTGTTTCTTAGCTGAGTTCAACGTACCTCTGCCTAGTTTTTTGTCTCTTTTTCTTTTGTTAACTTGGGCGTACACAAACTTTCTAATTTCCCATGTTGTCACATTACATAACTCAACTCTTCCTATTTAATTTGTCACGCTGCCCTCGCCCTTTCAATAATTTTGTAGTTTCGAAGTATTGTTTCCTTAGAAATCCTTTAACAAAATTTATTATGTGTTGGAGTGACGTTTATGTTTGACATTTATTTCTAACTGACAAGGTTTAAACATTTTGAATTGGACAAAGCTTTTACTTAGGGCTTCTCAACGTTACAATATATATATAAGACCTAAACTTTGTTTAAATTGGTAACTTTGTAAAAATTTATTAAAAAATGCACCAGCTTAGGAACACTTGACCAGGACCAGATTAATACAATTTGTTTTACATAGCCTTAAAGAGCGTAATATGAAATCATAAACAGATAAAGAGCTTACGCTCACAAAATAGAAATTCTCTAACTCAAAGTCGAGAAAGTCCTTGCCAACTAAGCTTCACGTTTATGACAAACAGGCTGTTGACAGCTATCAGTCAATTTTGCATCCTAATTTGCGTAACTCTGAAGAAGCCTAAAAAGGTTACGTCATACTTAGTCGAGTAACGTCGACATGTCAAGGTTGTCAACTTTCATTCTAACCTAACCTAACTTTTTAACTTAATCTTAACTTAACAAAATTTGTCCCTAATTTAACGTTCTAAACACGTGTCCCTCTACATGTAGAATATATTGTAATATGGGAAATATTTATTTTAAAAGTATTACCTGTAATAATAGTTGGTCAAGCTCTCCATAATAATTACCCCAAATTGTTATAGCCGATTTTGTGGAAACAGTTATTTTTGTTTTTTTATTGTGTTATGGGACACAGTTTAGAGATTCTCGCAACAGATTATGATTCCTTGTTGTATTGGTGAAGGATGGAATTACTTTACAAATACCTTGTTATTTAATTAAAAATGGTACTGTATGCCATCACCTTGCTCTGCTTTCATGGCTTCTCCTTCAACATCTGTGCTTCTATTGTCAATCAATGTTTTATATTTTAGAACAAAATGTTTTTTATACCTTTTTATAAGTTATACAATCGTCTTCATCCTAACTGATCTTTCCCATTGTTATTGGTAACTGTCAAATGACAGTTGTTTAGTAATTAACAAAAAATTATCTGTAGCAATTACTGTGCTCTAATAGGTTTATAATATTTATGAGGTAATTTCTTTTATTTCTTCTTTATAAAGGATAACTTAGTAAAGGAAAGAAAATGACAAAAAGTGCTCATAAATGTGATTTCGATTAAGGTATCCATCAGTGTAAAGGAAACGTCAAGCGTTCCTCTATTTCAATTAAAAAAAGTCGTAAGGGAAAATCATAAATACTGCCCTTAATGTGTATATAGGACATGGGATATTTGAAAATACACAATTCTATCTATAAAATTGAGCTTAGAATATAATTATATCAATCCTGATTTTAAAGTTATTTAATAATGATGTTCATATTATTATTGTAGTTTCATGGGGCATTTGTGTATATAAAACAAACACACTTAACCACGACGTTTCGAGAGTATAAATCCACCTCCGTTATCAAGTTATAAGCCATGTAGGACATTAATACTTGAAACGTCGTGAATTAGTTTTTATATACACAACTTATGGCACACATCCCATTAATATATTAATCCAAATTAATCATTTTCCAGTAACATTCTGCTACATGCCACGTGGGCAATCTATATTGGGCTTTACATTACCTGGGTTCACGCTGAAACATTCATTACATTTCTAATTCAAATTAAATAATTGTTTTGATTTTGAGTGTGGATGAGAGTGAGCCTTGGGCTAAAACATCCAATTGTCCAAATAAAAAATTAAAAAACCTTCTCGCTTTTAATTCTTTCACGAGTTAATGCCTTCCTTGTTTTAATTGATCACTTTTAAAATCTACATCCATAAGACTGTTTGTCCGACGGCAGAAATTTCTTAAATATAATACCTTCATCTCTCATAACTGGTGAGTTGTTTAGTAATGTGTCACATAAACGTAATATAGAGAAAGTTGTGATGTGTCATTTTGGTGCCAAGTTTTAGCAGATATGTGAACTTACGAAAGCATGGCATGAGTTTTTTGTGGAAGGTGAAAAATCTGAAATAAGATAAAAGGAAAACCACATTCCTTTTATTATTTTCGATGTACCAAATTCACAAGCTCTTCTCATGCATACTTCGAGAAGATTTATGTGAAAAATGGAACGTTATATGTCCATGCGAAGCCCGAGGGTGGAGCAGAGTCCAGTCAGGCAAAAACCTCCCGACACATGATTCCAGAGTGCAGGAATGGTCCAAAGTGGCATACAAGATGAAGGATGGGGAATTACAGTACAAATACCTTGTTTTAGGGGTACCGCTTAGAAAAGAACCTCGCTCCAGTTTTGTCTCGCGCAGGTAGAACTGAGGTGGGAAGGGAGAGCTCGAGTTAGGCCAGACATACCCGGCCGATGATTCATTGCGTAGGGTTTAATATTTTCTTTTTCAAACCTACTACAGCGCTAAAAAACTGTGAATGTGTATCGCTTATGTTCCTGACTACAATTAGTAAATTTAAATATTTTACAAATTATAGGTTTTAAATTCCTTTATATTATGACAAAAATATCAATTTATCCCCATCACCGCTTCAATCCCATCCCCGCCATCGCCCCTACATGCGTGCGCGAGCCATACTCGAGATGACGGTTCTGCGCAGGTTTCTTTCTGTCTGGTAGGCCTATAGTGATGTTACCGAGAGCGTTACATTCGTCTTCAACTACCTACTCGATACTGAAATAGGCCAGAAAAAATTAGACTGCATGCAACTTTTTCTTGGTGGCGACAGCTTGAACCATGCCTTATCTAGTGTTTTGTCGTATCTGAATAATGACGATGTAGTGTTTATATAGAGTTTGTATCGGCTCCCTTGTAGAGATTAACTGCTAATTATGAAAACATAACTACTAAGGTAACGTAAACAAGAACCTCATAGAGAGCAATAGAGGCAATAAAATAAAATTTGAATTGCAGACTTAAACACAAAGTAATTTATAAACTATTACAAATAAACACGTTTGACGTTGAATCTAAAAAGATGATTGAATGAAATCATCAAGAAATTAGTATTCATCTTAAAATTTTACTTGGAAAACGTTCAATTAGGGCACATTATTTATACCTGGAAGAGTTTGTTGAAAGCTTACATTTACTTTGATTTCTTGATTACATTCTTATTTACACATTAATAATATTTTTTTAAACACTGACATTAAACAATTTCTCTGAAGTTATTCGATCATTTTAACAAAGCGAAACAGAAATTTCAATTTGATGAGATGTAGTCGCCATGTTTGATATTGAGCACTGAAGGGTATATTTTACTTTTAAATACAAACCTTTCATCTTTAGTAATGATTAACTATACAATCAAAATGAAATTAATACTTTGAACATTCAACGAGTAGACATTCTTACGCCCAATTTTGTCAGAATTCTTATTTTGTTTTACGTTATGGATAATCATTAAAGAGTGACATATTACAAAATATTTCATTATTTACAGAAGTATTTACTCAATATGTAGAGAACTAAATCTTTATAGCGCAAAACACAAAATTCTCCCCTCTACTACTAATATCTATCGTACTAATGCGATATAGATAGCGTTCTATGGATCATATGACGGATTTAGAAGTTCAATGATAAAATAGTTACATTTTGGCAATTTTACAAATTTTAATAAAAACATTTTAATATTTTGGACCATTTAGGTAAGTTTATTTTAATTTTTGGTTTACCTTTTCGTAATATAGAGAAAGTTTTGTAATTGGTCAAAAACTAGTGTCGGATCTTTCGAGGAAATATCTGTTTACGATCCTTCCAGTCAAGGAAAAGTGGTTTCCGGAATGATGTCTGTCCATCAATCTTGTATGAAGTGCTTTACAGCCCACACGAGCGGAATATTTCGGCTGAAATCATATTGGTGTCTAGATATATTCCGTCGTATCTCGGAATGTTTTAATTTTTATCTACTATAACTCAAAATATGGGGTGTCCACCTTAACATTATCACTAAGTATCCAAACAAAAGATGTTGGTCAACATCTCTCAACAAATGTTGGCTCGTGAGTTATCGGTAAACAAACAAAATGGGACATAGAGTTGTTATGAAAGACGTAATTTCTCAAAACAGGTTGTACCGTTTTCATTCAAATTTTAGTGAAATCTGAAGAAAATGTTCCAAATCAGTATGCAAAATTGCAAATAATAATAAAAAAAAAAATACCGTTAAGAAATAATTTATTTGCAAAAAGTAAACTCAGAAGTTATCAAAATATTTGTTAAGAAGTCGCGGCGGCACGAGTTCTCCGAACAGTCTCTTTTTAAGGATAGAGATAAAAGGTTGTATACAGCGACACTTCGGAGAATAAGGGACTTAACGATTTAAAAAAAGAATTATAATAATATAACTACTGCAACGAGCCACTCCTTCAGTGGGAGTTTATACGCCGATTTTGCAAAGTAGAAATCGACCAAGCCACTGGAAGTTTAGGCTTTTTATGCAATCTAGCCTGGCTTGATTGATTTCCGTCAACTCACTCAGTATCCCGAGATCGTTGGAAACCTCCTATTTGTTTTAAATACTTCCAGTTATTGTATTTATAATTACGTGACTCACGTACTAGCTCAGTTATTTAAAAATTACTCTCCCCTCAGAGCCGTGAAGTTCACTGGTTATTTTTTTAATGCAATCACTACCATTTACTATCGATAACATACATAAGTTATCCTCAGAAATTAGTATATTTTAATTCAAATTTAATGTTAATAAAAATTATGTAATTACTTAGCTTTGATCAAAATTTGGAGGTATTGCAAAAATTTACTCTCACTAATTATATGGAAAACTATTTCTGCCTTGTTATTCAGGTTCAACACAATCATAAATAAAATTCTGCAATGAAATTAATAAAATCAATATATTTTTTTCTTCTTTCAATCTTTAAATGAACAACGAAAACACATAAAATGTTAACAAATTCAATTTTGGATTATCCAAATCTTGGAACTTACTTTAAACATACATATATGAAATGAAATAAAACTTATCCTAACATACATAAAATATATTCAATTGTAAGGCAGAATAAAAAATTAAAATTACAGGTTATTTCCACAGTGAGTCATAAATAATAAAAATGACAAATTAAATGAATTATTATGCGTTAAAATATTAGGTCTAAAAATGTTATTTAATTTAAAAAATTTAATTCCTATTTTTATATTGATATTAAAAATACTAAAATTTTATATAAAAATGTGAAAAATATTTCCAGCTCAGATTTTAAAATAATTCCTAAAGTCTTGGCAATCAAATTATACGGGAAAAACTCACAATTTGCGGTGTTTCGAACCTTGTTGGAGTGATGTCGATATTAGCCTGGATGTGTTGATCTCTCTAGGAATCCCTTCTTGCTGGTCCTGTATATCAATGATATCGGAATTCGCTAAGTTAGCTGCTCATTACCCTGGAGGATTAGCTTGGTCTGTTGCCTTCAGATCCCGTCCTGGTTCCCTGGTCCAGCTACTGCATTCCCTCGACCCTTCCCTCGTGGTTTTTATAGAAAAAAAACTTTTTAAAAATATTTATGTCAAAAAATTGTATGAAGAAGCTGCTGTTGGAGCTCGTGCACTCTCGTATCAATGCAAGGCTAGGACTGCCCGCCGTCGCTGAACTTGTGGACTTTGGTTGTCCCCAATCGTTCTAGACTTGTACAAACACTTTGAATACGACTAACATCCACTAACATTTCCTAACGTTTATAAAAATTACGATTTTTACAAAAATCGGAAATTTTTCAATTTTGTAAACGTTAATCCCTTACACTACCTACAGTTTTTTGTTTAAATTATTTACTTGTTGAGAGAAATATGACATACACAGAAATATATTTGTGCTTACGTACAAACGTTAACAATGACAAGGACGAGAGACAGACAGCATGTCTATTTGAGGCCTTCTTCCAGGTGGATTTTAATCAAAATCTTTGAGAACTATCAAACTTCCTATAGGCTACTGGGAAAATAACATCCATGAAACACACAACTTCTATTTTAATTTTCTCCATTACAAACCTTCTTATACTACATACGTATGTAAGAAAGTAAAATCCCCAAAATAAATCGGCGTATCCACTGCGCTTAAATATTATTTCAACTATATTTTCTCACTTCCCACTTCTCTTTGCGTTACCATGGCAACGGTTTGATCTTTGATGTTAGGCTTTCAATAACATGTGTTTTGATCTCTAATAATTAATACATGAATGTAACTAAGAGATAATGACGTCATCAATATAAAAGGTGAAATGTTTTACATACCTAATTAAAAAAAGAAGAAATTCCTTTTTTCACTTTGTAACCGAAAGATAATGATTTTGTTGGAATTAGCTACTTAGGGACTGTAATTAATTTGACTTTATGTTGTTTAGGTGGTCCGTGGTCGACAATATTATTAACCTTTATTATTCAACCTCCCAGCTTGGCATGCCGCATCCCTCTCCTGTATCGCGGGTTTATCTTACCTGACTAGCCATTTTGACTAATCCTTAATTAACTTAATTTATAAATAAATAACTTAATTTAATGTTAATAATTTGGACTTACGCGGAATAGAGATAGACGAATTGGGATTTCACAAGTGGTTAGACCAAAAGCCTAAACGGTCATTTTGGTATCATTACTACATATTAATTTAATAATTAATGAGTGCAAGGCCAAAACACCAAAGAGTCGTTAGACTCTTTTCAAAAAAACAACTAGTCACTCATCTGGGTGGAGTTAGGCTAAACTCTCATAAAAATTCTAACCGTTAATCCTCAATAACATGTTTTGCTAAAATGTCAGATGTAGATGTAAGAAGATTCCTTCACTATTATTAATCTAATATCCGTGTGCTCATTAACCCATCTTACATATAAAAATACAATGTGCAATATTTTCCTCTCCCTCACAAGAGTACTATTGTACAATTCCCTATCTTTTTCAGATAGGGACCAAAATACCCAAGACCTGTAAAATACCGTGCCGTGAATAGTCAACTTGTCTCGCTCCTTTTCTATCTAATCCTTCACTTGAAGAATCAATCTTCTTTCATCGATGTTTCTCTTCTGCATTACTACTTCTCATACATTATCTCTCTCTTTCCCCCGACCTGGACTGTTTTTATATATAGTTTGATATCTTCCTGCGCCAGAATGTCGATGGACGTACACCCACGACTATCAAAGCGTCTGTCGATACCGTTCTGCAGGCTGCGATTACTCTACGTCTTTCCTTTGCATCCTTCGTGTTTTTTTGTTCTTATTTAGAGTGTTAAAAAATCAAAACGGGTTGTTATCCTTGATTCTTATTTAGATAAGAGACGTGAAACAAAAGTATATCAACTTCCATTATATACAGAGTGAGCCAAAAATAAGTTAATATATACAGAGTGTCCCAAAAAATCGTAAAACGTGGCAATGTCTTATGGAACTCAGTAAATTGTTTTGTGATTTTTTAAAGTATCAAATAATACATTAAATGTAATTGCATGAAGCGGAAGAATTCCCTTCTAACATGCTACAGAATGTGATAAATGAGTACTACAATCGTCTAGCTTTCTGCCAAACAGTAGTAGGGTAACGGTTTGAGCATTTATTGTAAAAAGAACAACGTAATCTTCCATGAAATAGCTGATTTTAACTGCTATAAATCTGAGGGTGAAAATAACTAAACAAAATTTTAAATATATTTAAATATATTTCTTGCTCTTCTTTAAGAAAACACCAATAATTGCATAGTTCCACAAGACAGCCTGAAAAACAATCCCATTTTATGAATATTTGGGAGATACTGTATATGATACTTAATGTTTTGTTTCACTCGACCTATAGATACAAGACGTCGATTTTTACAAAATTCCCTTTGGTATATGTCTTTATATAAATTAGAACCAAAGATATTAAACTGTTAAGATTGTTTGAACACTACACTTTTCCTCATATACTCGAAATAATATTAAAGAGCCATAGAATATACCACTTTATGACAAATTCTCCTTTCAACATTTTGCTTCATTTTTCATCAATATACTTAAAGTTAATTCACCTCAATGGTCTTCTCGACTGTTTTTTTTAAAGTGTTCTGTCATTCTAAAGTTTTCATCGCGTTATACCCCAAATTTTGTATTGACTTTTTACTTTACATATTGGCGATTTAACATATTTTAACTTCCGCCATGCAAACTAAATTTCAATTTCAGTTTTTTTCCGGAGCTAGCCCCAGACCATTCCCTACATCCAATTTCCTATCTGGGAACGCATATAGGCCCCTAACTTAAAATATATTTTATGATGTTTATTTCATTACTTGTCACAACCGAAACTAGGTCGTCCAAACTCTATTAGTTAACCTCCTGTGGAAAATATAACACAGCAGAGGTTCAAGTATGGATACTTGTGGAATCCCTTTATTAATATTCAGTACTTTACCTTTCTTTGCTACACCCAAAGTAGGAAAGAGGACCTTATGGTCCTAACTTCGTCTGAAAAATTAAAGACTATTATTATTATTTAGGTCTGTTGATTTTAGGGATGAGTGAGTGAGAAAGTTTCAGTAATCTTTTTCCACCATTTATTTTTATTATTTACATTATTTATTTCAAATATATATATATATATATATTTTGTATACCAGTTGTGTTTAATTTGAATGACTTTTGAGTACGATGTTTTTTCATATGTGTAATAGCGCAGCGTCACACACACTTTCGCTTCTTTTTTAAAACTTATCTCTAAAGATAATCAAATGTAGCCTGTAAGAACCACAAACAAGTTTCGATCGCCATTTGCATAAAAATGCTGGTTTGTGAGTATCGATGAAAACCAAAATCAGCTCTTATAAAATTTGTAATTTTTCAAAATCTGCTGCACTTTTATCAAATTTTAGAAAAATGTTAAAATAATTACCTATATCCGTGTAAAACATTCAAAGTGAAATTTACGAGTCGGTAATAATTATATGAATATTAATTAAATGTATAAATATATTTTCAAGGTCGTTGTCGATGATTTACTTTCACTTTTTGATTGTCAACAATCAAACTGATATTTCTGATGATGAATATTATGTTGGTTTCGAGAATGGTTGGTTTAGGGAGAAAGTTTGTGCTGAGTTTTTTCACTATTTGTATTTCTTGAATATAAATATTGAGATGTTTTCATTAATATATATATATATATATATATATATATATATATATATATATATATATTAAACAATACGCCTCCTCTTCATGCATTATATTAAACGCTTTACATAAAAGACATTTTTTAAATATCATATTCAATGACCAAGTCGTGACAATGGATATCTTTCCCTATAAAAGTTTAACACCTTCAATTTACATAAAAGTAAACGTTTATTAGATATCAAAATGGAGGGAGATATTTAAATACAACGGGGTTATGAGGCACCCCACATGGTTGTTGCTCTCGTTCTTCCCACGGTTTTCGACAGTAACTATAACAAACTTGTACAAAGGAATATTACTAAAATAATATGTCTCATGATTTATTAATTAGATTACAATATTGTATGATATTATACAGAGGTGAGGTTCAAAAAATATTGGTACAGCCTTTCATTTTTGAACATATACGTAGTATGGGAAAGCTATGTGATGGGTTAAATATCGATGTCGTGTACATTGCGGATATATCAGATTTGTGGTCTTCTGAGTCTAAAAAAGTGATTTTTTGATTGATGTCTGTCTCTCGTCTAAGTGGTCTACAGTCTATACGGCTTGGACCTATTTTAATCAATATATTTTGATATATCTTATATATAATTCAGCAGAGCTTAAATGTGTTCGCTTTCTACGTGCTCACTCAACCTACATAGATGGGGATGGTCTCATTGGAAAGCTTAAGGTCTGAGAATCTATATATAGAACGTGACCATGGAACCTAAGAAGGGCACTTTTGAATTTGTTTTTGGCGACAACCCTATTAATGCTTATTACAGGAGTTCTTACTGGCCGTTTTTTATGCGGTTTGTTTTAAATGAACAAACAAATGGCGGTTAGTAAAAAAAAAAAAAAATGATATGAGAATTTTAATTTATTTTTGAGTTATAAGTATTCCTCTCTTGTTTTTTAAAGAAGATCTTCTCTGGTCATCATTGCTTTAAAAAAAAGATAAAAAGAACTGAAATAAGGCCCCTAGCCCTCGAATACTCTAATAACGTCATGATTGAAAATGAATAGGTGTTGGTCAAGAGAGACTTGATTGAAAGAGAAGTTTTTCGTGCAAGACTACTTAAAAAAGGACAGACAGACCGATAGAAGTTACGTTTTATATATGTAGAGATGTATTCACACAGTTTTGACATTATTTTTAAAGTGATCTCGAACGAATTTTCCACATGAAATGCAAGAGGAAAAATTCACCTGTAAATTAGTAAATGTAACATTTTGGGGAGATATTTTGGAATGGTATTTTTGATTTTGATTTTGTAGATATGTGTGAGAAAAGATAGTGCGAATTCTGCTCAGTGTTTTTAGATTCCATTACAAAGAAAACTGTAGATATTTCACAACATTTTTCGAATTATGCGTAGTTTATTTAATAACAGCATCGTAGGTGTCTCTAGGTAGGTGTAAACGTCAAAAAGTAATTTCTCTGTCATGTTAAAGTAACAAAATGACATGACACTGATAACGCTACGTGCATTGACGTATCCATTTGCATAAGAGGTGACTTTATTTGTATAATTTAATTAAAGGAAAATTGAAAATATTTTGGATGTATTAGTTGACAGTGAAATGATAGTCGTGTGTCAGTATCATGGGAAAAGACACTATTGTAGATATTCAGTAAATTGTAGGGTTAGGTTAACGTAGAAACTATTTCACATTAAGCGTTTACATTCTATATATAAGGTTTTATTAATAATTTAATTTATACAACGTGACCATGAAGTCTTGGTGGAGTTTTAAATAAATATTTTACAAAGGTATATATTTCAAAAAACATGAAAAACGACTAAAATTAAAAGACTTGGTCCACAAGTTCTTTGGTCTCCTGTTTAATACTATTTATCACTTCTATGTGGGTTTGTGGGTAGTTCTGTGAAGGTCCAAACAATATTTCAGCTCTTCCTACTTCCAACATAGAACATCTGGAGTTATTGATGCTACTGATTCTTGAATCGGTTGTCTCAAATGTTGGATGTTCCTTTCACTGTAGATATTTTAATCTCCTAAAAGAAGACCAGATAAATAGAGTAGAGATATAGGGGTGGCCAAGCCCTCCATCCATCTCTTTCAATCCAACGGTGAAGAAACTTCCCATCAAGGAAATTATGAACAATATTTTGGCATAGTGAGGCGATGCACCATCTTGTTTAAAAATCAAGTCTACATCCTCGATTTGGGGAAGAACATATATCTCTAACCACTCAAAGTAGACAATTTCACTTAAAGTGCTTTTAACATAAAAAAGAAGCCAACAATGACCATTTAATATTTTAGGTTGTCAGATTTATGTTCAACGAAAGCGTGAGAGATTTCATAAACTCAAACATTGCGGCGATGTACTTGTCCAGAAGTATGGAAAGTAACCTCATAACTAAACATAACTCTGTTTAGAAAATCGGTTTCCATAAACGTCTACAACAAAGTCATAACTTTTAAAGATATTTACTGTTTGAAAGGCATGTAATAACTGCAGTTATATAGCCTGTTAAACCTGAGCCTTCCCCCCCCCCAATAACTTGTTTTTGGAGTACCTAATTCTCAAACATAATTTAAATTCGTAAAGAAGCTTTTTCGTATGTTTTCAATAGTTTCATTTGTGACTGACGATGTATCTGAAAGCTTTTTAGGGTCCATAAGTAAAACCAATGACCCTTATTATTTCCCATGCCTGTCTGTACATCTATCTCTAAGTCGCAACTCGTCTATACATAGAAGATCATAAATCCTATACATTTCAAACTTTGCATTTATATTCTTTGTATTGTCTCACATATAGAAAACATATAACGGTAATAAACAAACAAATAATTAAGGTGTAAGAACAATTGAGTTGAAAATTTTGTTTGTTTGTTGAAATATTATGTGTGGGCTTCAAATAAAACTAGACGTTATCTGATTACAAATATTTATGTTTATTTGACGAATAACATAATATGTTGCTTTAGGTCAAATATATTAATATAATATGTTAAAAATATACAGAAGAATTTGGATTTCAACTAAAATGTTATGAAAAATTGTTAAATCTTGGGGATTTGGGATTTAGATAAAACTAAATTAAACAACAATTTAAAATTAGTTTTCAGTTTCAATTAGCGTTTAAATTATATCACTGCAAAAATTAGCGTTTTAACTTTATCACTGCAAAAATGTACGTTTCCGTTTGAAATTTAAAGAAATAATTTGAAAAGTTTGGTTTTCATATTACTCTTATAGTATATTTTGCAACTTGGTAACTACTGGATCAATTTGAATCAGGTAGACACTAAAACCTAACCAAATATCGCACCCATATAAGCTGAAAACCATTACATCAACGGTACTCCTGTTATAAACTTACAAAGAGAGACATTGTGTTTTATATGTAGAGATATTGGCGTAATTAAGTTTTAAAATATTACGCTTGGTGTTAATTAGTTACCTCAGCTGTCTCAGATTTAGATATGAAAATTAAATAATTCTCATTTAGTATCAGAGGTGAAGAGATGATGCTGTAGTGACATCTTCCTAACTTATTGTGACGCTAAAATCACTTTCTTGACATGAAGACTTACGGTAGTTAAATGTAAAATTCATAAATTAATAAATGGTACAAAAACATTGCACAAACGTTCTCACTAAGATATTCCAAATCCAAATAAAAACCAACCAAAAATATTTGCTACCAAAGAATGTTAATTTTTTAGTCGTCAGTCAAAGAATGAAAATAAAAGATGCCATCTTTGAAAAAAAAATAGTGATATATTGCAATAGGGGTTGAACTTCACTTATGCAATAAACGAGTTCTCAGCCTGAATCTCATTTGATTAAAATCGTGCTTTTAATAACAGCAGTCATGGTTAATTTTTTTTATCAATTAGTACTAAATTGTAATTTTTTTCTCATTATACTGCCTAGAAAACTGATTTTTCTTAATATGTTCATGGACAAGAATATTCTTCTTGTACTACACAGAACATGAATCTTGAATCAGCTGATTTCAACAATAACAGACTTTTTTTAATTGAATCGGTCATTTGAGAAACACCTCATATCCAAAAAAGTAAACTTTCGGGAAATCAAAAAAAAACCCCAGCTAGTCTATAATTTAAATTCATATATTTTTGGAATTTTTTTATATCTTTCTACAGGGGTTTGGTAAGCTAATTCTACAAAAATAAAATTTTATTATTTTTATTTTGATATTTAAAAAAATATAAACGTTGTTGGAGATGTGTTTTTTTTCAAATGACTGACTAAACGATATGTTATCAAGTATGAAATAAAAGGTAAAAACTTTGAAATTATTAATAACAATCAGTATTTTATTTTTCAAATAATATATACACATTTTCCAAACATTGTTTCTTAAAACAGTTCAATGTCATCCATATCTATAGTTGGCCAGTCATAAATGTTTGAATAAAATTCACCAACTATGTCTGCAGGTATATAGGCTTCGACTTTCTTGAGGTCATTGATTTTGTTGATATTAATAGGTACACACTTTTGAGGGTAGGCACTGATTTTTGGAAGCTCTGGTAAACAAGTTCCGATTTTTTCAAGTCAAAAGTTTGTTCATTGAGTCCACCAATAAAGTTTTTTACTTTAACTTGGCCTACATGTTAGAGTAATAAAACTCCATAAAAGTTGAAATGTTGCATTTTATTTTGTTTTCCTTTGTAATGTTCCTTGCCTGAGTCTCCGTAGATATTACATTTTTTAAATAAAATTGATCACACCATGATTTAAAATTCTTTACTTTTTCACTTCCTACTATTTCCACCAGGAACTTGTCCTTTTTTTTTTTTTTTTTTTATTTATTTATTAATAATTACAACTAAGTTTGCCTTATCAAGTAATTAACATTTCACATTAAAGAAAGCAGTGTTTGGAACACCATCCACTGATGGAGTCCTATATTTTACACACAAAGTTCATGCGGTTACTTATTTACACAATCTCGTTCACCAAATCCAGAGGTTTAGTTCGTTTCAGGCGCCTCACATCCTCCGTGTTGTTGATTACACGGAGCATTTCAGGGTTCTCGTGTTTTTGCAGTCTATTCTTATGCATGATTGCATATCTCTTAATTTCTTCTGAGACAGTACTCATCCCGAGATCACGATGGAGATCATCATTTCGTACGAACCATGGCGCGTTAACCATACTCCTCAGAGCCTTATTTTGGAATGTTTGAATAACTTTAACATTTGTTTTTTTGGTACAGCCCCATAGCTGTATCCCATAAGTCCAAATTGGTTTTAATATTTGCCTATATACTAAAAGTTTATTGTGTAGATCTAATGTTGATCTCCTACCAAGCAACCAATTCATTTTCCTGAATTTAATATTCAGCTCTGTAATCTTCTTCTTAACATGCTCCTTCCAATGAATCTTTGCATCAAGTGTCATTCCTAGGTACTTGGCTGTATTTCCAGGGGCTATTAAGTGTCCATTTATTATAACCTGTGTTGGGTTTATCTTTCTGTTGGTAAAATTTACATGGCTTGATTTTGCTTCATTTAATCTTAATCTCCATTTTTGTATCCAGACACTAACTTTATCAATAGCTTTCTGGAGCTTGTGTTTTGCTTCCTCTGCACTATCCCCAACTGCCATTATTGCAGTGTCATCTGCGAAAGTGGCCATGATTGTATCAGAATCTTGAGGTATGTCATTTGTATATAAGAGATACAAAGTAGGTCCCAGGACACTTCCTTGTGGAACTCCTGCCGCTATATTCTTCATCTCAGAATATTCACAGTCTTGCTTAACCCTAAAGCATCTCTCAGACAAATATGACTTAAGTATTTTGTAGAATTGCTCTGGGAGATCCCTTTGCAATTTATAGAGTAAACCCTCATGCCAGACCTTGTCAAACGCCTGTGATACATCCAGGAACAAGGATGAGCAAACTTGGCGTTCTTCAATTGCTTTTTCTATGACATTGGTAATACGGTGAACTTGGTCAATTGTTGAATGTTTGTCTCTAAACCCAAACTGATGCTGAGGGATTAATTTCCTTTCTTTAATTATAGGTTTAAGACGCTTTATTAAAAGTTTTTCAAAAACTTTTGAAATAGTCGGCAGAATAGAAATAGGTCGATAAGATGTTTTTTCCCTAAGATCTTTTCCTGGCTTTGGTATCATAATGACCTCCGCAACTTTCCACTGTCTCGGGACATATTTAAGTCTGAAAGAAGCGTTTATCAAATGCAACAACTTTATCAGGGCGTTCAATGGCAGTTCCTTGAGAATTTTCCCAGTTATTAGTTCATAACCAGGTGCTTTTTTAACATTTAATTGTCTAATTTCCTGTACAAGCTCATTGTATGTCACTTTACTGATATCAATTAAATCATTCTTTTCAATTGGTACTAATTGTTTACAAGCTGTTTTTGTTTCAAATGGTGTGAATGTGTCCTCTAGATGTATAGCAAACATATCTGCTTTCTCCTTATT
This sequence comes from Aphrophora alni, assembly GCA_963513935.1. Taxonomy (NCBI): domain Eukaryota; kingdom Metazoa; phylum Arthropoda; class Insecta; order Hemiptera; family Aphrophoridae; genus Aphrophora; species Aphrophora alni. Next base: position 82,992,111 of record OY740769.1, read on the forward strand.
ACTTCTTGCCCATGTATTATCTTCTTTCCTGATGGGCGGAATATGAATTTTTGGTCTTTTAATACTTTTTGTCGCTTGCCATATTTTGAAATCACAATCCTTGTCAGCCGACAGCCCTTCAAGATACTTAGAGATGGATTCACTTTTGATTTGCCTCAATAAATCCTTAAGTTTATTACTCAATTGATTTAATTGTGATTTATGTTGGGGTGCTCTGGTTTTCTGCCACTTTTTGCGGATTTTCCTTTTCTTCAGTACTAGTTCACGCACTTCTATTGGATATATAACATTACCTTTGGGTTTGGTTATACTAGGTGTGTTATTCCAAGCTGATTGTTGGATGTTATGGATATAAGATTCAACTTCTTCCTCCAGCTGTTCAGGGGTTTTAAGTGGCATCTGGAGTTCTATATTATAACTCAGTTCTTCTCTAAACTCATCCCAATTTGTTTTAAAGTTAGTTAATTTAGGATGCTCATCTTTTTGTATTATATTTCCACTTATTGTCATAACAACCGGAGAATGGTCAGAGGCCAACTCGTAACTTTCACTGACATTGATGTACTTGTCCGACACCCCTCTAGCAATGAAAAAATCAATAAGGTCAGGGATCTTTCTGAAATCTGATGGCCAATACGTTGGTTTCCCAGTTGAGTAAAAATCACAGTTAACTTCTCTTCCCGACTCATATAATGCTTTTCCTTTTGTAGTGGTCAATCGTGACCCCCAATAAGTATTCTTTGCATTGAAGTCGCCTCCTATTATGAAATGATCTCCTAGTGTTTTAAAAAGCCTTGCATAGTCTTCTTTTTTCAAATTATATCTAGGTGGACAGTATATGGATGAAATATTAAAATCTTTGTGTTTGATTTTCACTGTAACTGTTGCTACTTGCATTGTTTCCTGCTTTATTTCTGTATTCTCAAAATGTTTAATGCTGTTTTTAATAACCACTGCAGAGCCCCCTCTAGCTCGATTCGAAGGGTGATCTACGTGGTAAAGACAAAATCCTCTGATTTTACAGTAGGACTGATTAGTAAAGTGTGTTTCTGACACCAAGCAGATATCAATTTTTTCATTAACAAGGAACATTTCCAACTCCATGGCTTGCTGAGCAAGACCATTTGCATTCCAGGTAGCAATTCTTAAAGTACAGTTCATATTTTCAATTTTTCTTTATTTTTATTGTTGTTGCTTTCTATCCTACTTATTTTATCAAATATTAATTTATTTGTGTGTTTTTGTTCATCTAGTTTCTCCAATATGATTTTCAGGTTATTTTCTATTGTATCAATTTCTGGAGTACTTCTCTTAAGGGATTTTGCATAGGTTGTAGGTGCCCTAATAGTATCATTGCTCATACTGTTGGAAGCCCTGTTCAAATTCTGTTGTATGAGATTATTTGTATTTTTTTTGATTTTGATTTTGAACTCTTAGCACAGCGTTTCTTCGCTTCTGCAATTCTTTGGCAACCTCACAACCTCTATAATTTGCTGGATGTTTACCATTACAGTTTACACACTTTGGTGAATTATTCTTACTCCATGTGCATGCAACAGTCAGATGTTTCCCTGCGCATTTTACACACCTAGGTTCTCTCTGACAATAGCCTTGAGTGTGGTTATATCCTTGACACCGCTTGCATTGAGGTATCAGAGTCGAATTTCTTCTTAGGGGCTCAATTTTAACCATAATGTTAAGGATTGATTTAATACGATAAATGTTATCAACAACCTCTTTATTGTCAAAAGTTAACATAAACAACGGTAGCCCTCTCCTTTGTGTTTCTATTTCACCTTTGTTGTTTTCTATTTTCTCTTTTTTAAGAATGTTGACAGCATCAACGATCTTGAACCCTTTTTCTTTTAGATTTTCTATAATGTCCTCTTTGACACATGATGAATGTAATCCTCTAGCCATTACTTTGATAGGCCTTTCATTTTTGTTTTCATATGAGTACCACTGTGTGTTGTTTTCTTTAAGTTTTTGTACTAAGGCTCTGTAACTGTCAGAGTCGGGCATGTTAACTTTCCAGATATTATTGTTTAATGCGGTCAATTTATAATCTTGATTTGTAAAAGATTGTAGAGTTGTCTGCAGTTCAGAGTGGTTTGATACCCCAACAATATTTATTGGTGGAGGTTTTTGTTCTTTCATTGTAGTTCTGTCCATTTTTAAATGTTTTACTACACCTTCTTTAATTAGTTGAGAAGGACCCACCTTCTCCCCTCTTTTCAGCTCTTCTTGTTCTTCAGGTGAGAATGCAACTTTTCTTTTCTTGTTGGGTCTTCTTTTTTTGAGAATCCATTCCGTTTCCTGAGCTAAATCCTCTTCATCTGTACAATATTCTCTTGATTCTACATTTTCACAACCATTAGCCTCATTTAAGGTATTATTTTGGGCCTGTGTTAAAAGATTATTTTCAGTTTTTAAATAATTCATTTCCCTTTTTAGCTGTGCAACAATTTCTTCTAATTCTTGAAGCCTATCCCGAAGTTCTTCATTTTCTTTAACCAATTTAATATCCTTTTCGTCTGTGTTTGATTTACTAGGTGATCTCAACACCCTTGAGCCTTTCTTAAAAGGGTCATCAACAAGCAATAGTTGGCCCCCCCCAGAATCCGTGGGGCCTGCCTCTTTCGAGGATGGATTTGCCAGCATAGCTGGATTGCCACCTGGGGTAAATACTTCCGTAGTAGTTTTGTCCATTGCTGATAGATTTCCATTAGGATTGATTTTTATTTGAGGTTGACTCCTCTAGATTCTTCCGCCCTCTCCGCTGTTGGGGAAACCCTCATCCACCTTCGAGACCGTTGATCGGTTTTCACCTAGTACCCTAGGCAGGGACCCATACAAGGTACTACCATCCGGGTCAGATGGACCAAGGTTTTTTAAAGAGGTGTTACTCCTCTATCCCTCCTCCTTCCCATAAAATTGGGCTCCGGGCTTGGGACCGGTATAGCGGAGTTAGGAACTTGTCCTGAATAGCAGCAGAGTGCAACATAAGTTCAGCTGTTTTACTGTGTAAATCCTGTCAGTTTTTTTTAAAATTTTTCGTTTGATTACACTACAGCACAATAGCTAGCTGTTTGAATTAAAATAGAATAAAACAAAAAACAGTGCTGCCACCAGCCATATTAAAATATAATAACAAAAAACAGTGCTGCTACCAGCCACATTTTTTTGTAAGTCATTTGAGAAACAACACATTTCCAGGAGATGAGGTGTTTCTCAAAGGAATGGATATTTTCAAATGCGGCATCACCATGGTTACTAAGTGGAGATGAGTTGTTTTATGCGTATTGAATTTGTCTAGCCTTCACCAACAATGTAATATGTCTAACTCAATTTTTTCAAAAAATGGACATGAGATGTTTCTCAAATGACTACTCAATTGCGGTTTTACACCGGGATAGGTTTATTAATCATCACATTTCACCATAATTTTAACGAAATTTGTAAAGAGATTTTTATATACAGAGTGATATTTAAGTATGGAAACTGCTTTACTTTGCATAACTGAGAGATACTTGGAGACAGAAACAAATGAGGATCTACGTAGTTTAAAAAAATATATACTTTATTGTAGGTTTGAAATTTTTGTCCGCCATCTTGAATCCGCCATATTGAATAAAACCTTATTTGTTACTTAGGAAGATGGACATGTGATACATGATTTTCATGTAAAATTTGACAAGGAAAACATGGTGAAATTTTTATTTTGATAAATCCCTTCATTTTTGAGTTATAAGGATTAAAAGTTGGAATGACTGAAAAATTGCGTTTATTAAATGACGGGGTAAAATGCGGCTTCAAAATTTTTTTATTATGTTTTTCTGCAGAATACATCTAATAACGAACCAGAAAATAATTTTGAACCACTACAACTTAGTTTTTCAGGCAAAATGAGTAGTTAATAAACTGCATTGTTGTAACGTAATGCTAACAGCGGATGTAAGTTAACAGCTGATTAAAACTAGACCTACTTTCATGACCGGATAGTTGAAGTTAGCTCATCGCCAATTTTTTGAAATTTATTGTAGAATGGTATGCTTTTAAAATTTATTGTATTAGTAATGTGTGATTTTTTTATTTAAATTTTAAAATTGAATATTGTAATATTTAAAGAGAATAATAACAGTTGACATATAAATTGTAGTTGTGTTGTTAAATTATTAGTTATTGTTTATTACTACTTTATTAGAACTGTTTTAAAGTTATTGGATGTCTTCTGCAGGAAAAATATTATAGGAAAATTTCGACCGCGCATTTTACCCCGTTTTATTGTTATAACACGATTTTTCAGCCATTGCAACTTTAAATGCTTATAACTCGAAAATGAAAGGGTTTATTTAAAGTCTGTTTTCTTCATCGTTTTACTTGTCAAATTATACATGAAAATCATGTATAACATGTCCATCTTCCTATTTCACAAATAAAGTTTGATTCAAATGGCAGATCTAAGATTGCGGATAGAAATTTCAAACTTACAATAAAGTATAATTTTTTAAACTGCGTATATCCGTATTTGTTCTAATTATCTCTCAGTTATGCAAATAAAGCAGTTTACATATTTAAAAATCAACATGTATAATATATCGCCCCCTTGAGACGATTTTGATAAAATGATAATTTTGAGGCTTTTTTTATTCCAGAATAACCCCATATTTCGAGTTATCGAAACAAAATTATAATATGACCAAAATGCTCTCATACCAAATTCTATTGAAATTTGTGTATATGTTTGAGTTGTAGGTAATTTCAAAGACAACAGATAGACATTAAATTCCATTATCCGTTTCAAAATGGAGGCAATTTAATTGTTTATTACATATTCATTAGAAAGAAATAGGGATGGTATGAACGAGGAAAATGTACAGTAGTCTACTGTCACATAACATAATATACAGAAAATATTGAATTTACATTAACGTTAATAATTCAAAATTTCGATAAAAAATTTCAACATTTCTTTATTTTTGAATTGATTTGAATAAAAGTTATGTCAAAGGACACTGAACTTGAATTTGCAAGAATTCTCTCACATATACGTAGTATAGAGAATGTTATGTGATGGGTCTACAAATCGATGACGAGCGTTTTGCAGATATATCCATTTTGCGTTCCTCTGAATCTAAAAAGGTCTGTTTACGTTTATCATCTGTAGAGTGCTCTACAATCCAACCACGTGGACTGAGTTTAATCAAAATTGATATGTGGGCATATTTTAGTCATATATCCAAAGATTTTCATTTTTGATAACTCAAAATTTTGGTGTTGTCATAAGGGGAAAAAAACATAAAAATACTATTTCTCAAAATTATTTCTAACGATTTTAATCAAATTTTGTTCAGGTGTACCCGCTGCGTAACCAAACAAAATATATTGTCATAATCACTTCATAAATGCTGGTTCGTGGTTTATCTATATATAAAAATAAAATCGGCCATTGTACTATTTTAAAGTCGCAATTTTTACAAAATCGGCTCTACCAATGTGGTCCACATTTTTATTAATTAAAAATTCGGATTCAATAGCATTAAAAAAGAATATTTCGGTTGAGTAAGAATTAGCAAAAGAAAAATAAGGCTTATTTGCTGTCACTAAAAACTAGATTTTAATGAAGTACGATTTATGCTGAGGATGCGTTTATATCACAATAAAAACAAAGTTAGGTTCTATTTAATTTATTTAAAGAAGGCATCTGTGGTTCTTTTACAATTTTTAACTAACGAACTTTGAACTGATAATTTTAGGGATAGTTTTAATTTGCTTTAATTTGGGCGTGGGTGTGGGTGAGGGAGTTTGTGCAGAGTTAATTTATCTAAAACTTGTTACCAGGGGACTTAAATTTAATAAAGGCGGAACCAAAATGGTAACAATGTTTGAAAAGAAAAAAATAAAAAAAGACAAAGACAAATTTAGTAATTAACAAGGCTCAAGTTTATTGAAAGCAGAAGGAAATTTCGGCGCTTCAGACTTTGTCATTTACAACAAAAGACATCCTGACACAAATCATCAATAAAAAAAAACTTATGATTAACAATATCATAAATTGTAAAAGTTATAAGCCCTTAATTGTAACATATAATAATTTAGAAAAAAAAAATTTAATCAACAGATTCTAAAAATTTATCCCCCCTTTTAATATGTATATTTATAGTTACAAAAATTTAACAAAAAAAACAATGAGCACAGCTTAATAATTCACAGAATTATAATTAATCAAAAAAAAAAAAGATTATACGCCCTTAATGTAAAAGTATAATAATAAAAAAAAATTTAATCAAAAGATTCAAAAAAAAGAAAAAAACTTATCCCCCCTTTTTAGTTTATAAGATGATAGTTTCTTTTTAAACAATTACAGAATTTAACAAAATATAAAAGAGTTTGATATTTTAAGTTCAAAAATCATATCTATAGTTAACATGTTTATCACTAAACTAAAGATACATAATATAACTGGTTTGAAAAATTTCTTAAAAACTATATTGGCCAAATAAATTTATATATTTTAAACAAACAAAAAAAGGAATTTAGAATTTTGAAATTTTGTTAATTGACGTCAATTATTTTAATTTGGAAATTAACCTCTTGGAGGTTGTTAGGACCGAAAATTGCATGCAGGCTCCACCCAATAATTGTTTTTTATATATATTTTATAATTAACTACACAGGTCTACATTTAGAAAATAGTCTTAAGGAACACATATTTGCGAAAGTAAATTTAGGCACATATACAAAATGAGTTAGTTAAAGTTCTGTAAAGTCAGCTGTAGAAAAAGACATCACTTTTATGCACTTGAAAATGTGAAGTTACGTTATACAAAAAAAAACGTGTTTTGCCAACAGGACGAAACTTGTTAGGATGTTTCGTTGGTTTGCGCAATGTGAGACAAGAATTTCTTTATTTCTCCAATTTCTCCTATTTGTCCTACCAGCATATTAGCTGTGAGCAAAAAACATGTTCTTTTAGTGTCTGTACAAAATCAGACATGTTTTAGCATTAATGTTCATCATTAAAGAAATATCTGATTATTTGCCAAAATTAAAGAAAATTGATTGTATAACAGAAATTCGTTAAGATGGTACTTAAAAGCTTCTTAGATTATTATAAATCTATTTATATATATTTTAATTTTGTTTAAAAGAAAGCTTGTATAAGACTTGTAAGATTTTGCAAAAGCTTGTAAAACGAAATTTTCTGATTTAGAAGAAATTTCCTCAATTGTTTTATATTTGACATGTTCATATTCTGATCATTTAATGTTCAACACTAGTTTGCACTTATTTCACAAAAATGTTCAAAACGTAAAATGTGCCTTTGCAAGATTTTGTAAATGATGTTTTAAGAAAAGAAAATTTTTATAATCATTTAGTTTCAAAAGGAAATAGAATATTGAATAAAACATGAAATACATATTTTAAAGAATACATGATAATTAACAAATTATTTTAAAAATTAACAAAATTTATAATATGACAAAATCTGTAAGGTTGAAGTACCTGGTAAATCCTGTCGCAGATCACGTGAGGTAGTACCGAGAAAATGATGGTTAATTTTAACATTTTTGAACCAGATTATTAGACTAAGGCGCACAATTAGTAATTTAACATGATGTTTTAGAAAGACGGTAATTTTGAGAGAAGAAAGAAAAACTTTTAGCTAACGGAGTTATGAAGAGTGTAGACCATGTTGTTATCGCATGTAGACTGTGGACCGGTAATCGAGAAGCTAGCTTGACCGGCGAAAATGTACTTTGGTTTCAAGTATCAGGTGATGCTTGGTTTAGGAGCGGGCCGCTAGATGCCAGCATCTGTCAAGCGACGGAAAGTGGAATGTATATTTACGAAATGAGTTAAGTTATTGCGGAAGTGCTTTTTTGGATTTAAATGCTACAGCTCTCCCCCCCCGAAAGACGGAGTTAGGGTAGAGTCAGAAAAGGGGGCCAGAAGGGCCTCCCACAAAATTTAGAAAAAAAAAAAAAAAAAGGGACAAGGGCCAGAAGGGCCTCTAAGAAAAGATTGAAGCAAAGGGGCCAGAAGGGCCTCCTACAAGCTTCTGAAGAAAAGGGGCCAGAAGGGCCTCCTACAAAATTTAGAAACGGGGCACCTGATAGAAACAACGCTTCATAATGCTTTTATAATCACCACTCTAGGGTGTAGCCTCCTTCGGCACTTACTTATTAAATTTTGAAATTTCTAAAGCGTCTCAGCTCTTCCCACCTATAATTGGGATAAGCCCAGGAGAGAAAGAGCTGAAGGATGACGCAAAGGTCGACATTGCTGTGCATGAACTGACTTTGTACTCTAAGGTACGTGGGGAAAGGGGTGGAGTGGCACCTCGGGATACCAAGTGGAGGTGACCACTCCGGGGACTGGGGAGGGAAAGTGCATAACACTTTAGGCTTACAGGAAAGGTCGGACTCAGACGGGGGGGAGTATCCTCTGAGCCGACCTTAACATTAAATTATAAAAATAAATAAAAATAAAAGAAAAACTCCTGAAGCCTATTTGGGTCAGATCATGCTCAGCGTCGTTATTTTTTAAATTCCTCTTCTCCCATACGAAGAGAAAATTAAACTATTCACGGCTCTTAACAATTTCCGTGAGAAAAAAAATTTTGAAGGGTCTAAACAAATAATCCATTTGAAAAATAAACAAAGAAGCAGTATGAAACGTTGGGGAGTCAAAAAATTTTCTGCTGCGCAAAGCAGGGCTTGTAGTTGACTAAAGGTCTTAATGTGTATCATGTGCCCCCAAAAAAAAAAAAAAGGAATTTAATTTAATCAAAAAAATTGTGTAAAAAAAAATTTCATCAAAATCGTTGTGATTATAAAAGTGTGAAAGAAGTGTAGCAAAAAAAAGGGGTGTGGCAAAAAGACAGTATAAAAAGGTGACCCACAATGTGAGAAAACCTAACTCCGGTTTTCTCAACCCTAATAAAAAAAACTAAATTAGGAAACAAACATGTTGACCTGCTAATAACAAACAACAATAATTTAATGAAGACAAACAGGCCAACCATGTCGTCCTATATACAAAAGAAACTGGGCCCCTATAATTTGGAAAAGAGAAGAACAAAAAAAAATTTAGCACACAATGATATATTATTAAAGAGTGTTCAACATTTCAATGAATTATTACGAAAGTGCCACCATCTGCATCAACCAGTCCACCGCCATCTTGCCTATTGCTCATGATGATAAAATTAAAAAAAAAATAAATAAAAATAATTTTCCTTCAAGATGACCAAAAAAAATTCAAAAGCAAGCTCAGTATTCTTTAACGAATCCACTAATCGCAGCAAATCCACTGCCATCTTAACTGTTGCTGATAAATAAAAAAAATTTAATCAAGTGTTTTTAAATAAAAAAAATTTCTTTTAAGATGATGTAAAAAAGGTGAAAGAGCCAGAGAAAGACTCAAGAATTATATGTAGTGTAGTTGTTGTGTATATATGTGTGTGTGTAAGTATGAATTGATACAGACAAGCGAAAGAAAACTCGAGAAAATTTTTTGAAGGAGATTTTGAAATTTTTTTGTTTTTTTTTTGTTTTTAACTATTTTTGGATTTTATTATTTATTTAAATTTTTTTTTTTGGATTCCCGAATGAGCCCGCTGTCTGGATCAAATTCAGTGAATGACTAGGGTGCAGTGTATGTAAATATATATATATAAAAAAAATATTTAAGCAGACAAAATAATAAAAAAAAATTTTATCGAAATTGGTTTAGAAGTTTTTGTGTAAGTGTTTATAAAAATAACTAAATAATAAAAAAAAAGAGACTATAGATTTATAGAGATTTAAATATTTAAACTAAATAAAAAAAAATTTCATCAGCAACAGTTGTGCAGTATTTGAAAAAGCTGCAAAACATAAAAAAGAGCCTTGTTTACAAAGATAATTTTGAATTTAAATTTAGATAGTTCCAATGCAAAATTTTGAAAATTAACTACGGTTCCAGAATTTAAAATTAACCACGCTCTGCTACCAAAAACATGTTACCAGGGGACTTAAATTTAATAAAGGCGGAACCAAAATGGTAACAATGTTTGAAAAGAAAAAAATAAAAAAAGACAAAGACAAATTTAGTAATTAACAAGGCTCAAGTTTATTGAAAGCAGAAGGAAATTTCGGCGCTTCAGACTTTGTCATTTACAACAAAAGACATCCTGACACAAATCATCAATAAAAAAAAACTTATGATTAACAATATCATAAATTGTAAAAGTTATAAGCCCTTAATTGTAACATATAATAATTTAGAAAAAAAAAATTTAATCAACAGATTCTAAAAATTTATCCCCCCTTTTAATATGTATATTTATAGTTACAAAAATTTAACAAAAAAAACAATGAGCACAGCTTAATAATTCACAGAATTATAATTAATCAAAAAAAAAAAAGATTATACGCCCTTAATGTAAAAGTATAATAATAAAAAAAAATTTAATCAAAAGATTCAAAAAAAAGAAAAAAACTTATCCCCCCTTTTTAGTTTATAAGATGATAGTTTCTTTTTAAACAATTACAGAATTTAACAAAATATAAAAGAGTTTGATATTTTAAGTTCAAAAATCATATCTATAGTTAACATGTTTATCACTAAACTAAAGATACATAATATAACTGGTTTGAAAAATTTCTTAAAAACTATATTGGCCAAATAAATTTATATATTTTAAACAAACAAAAAAAGGAATTTAGAATTTTGAAATTTTGTTAATTGACGTCAATTATTTTAATTTGGAAATTAACCTCTTGGAGGTTGTTAGGACCGAAAATTGCATGCAGGCTCCACCCAATAATTGTTTTTTATATATATTTTATAATTAACTACACAGGTCTACATTTAGAAAATAGTCTTAAGGAACACATATTTGCGAAAGTAAATTTAGGCACATATACAAAATGAGTTAGTTAAAGTTCTGTAAAGTCAGCTGTAGAAAAAGACATCACTTTTATGCACTTGAAAATGTGAAGTTACGTTATACAAAAAAAAACGTGTTTTGCCAACAGGACGAAACTTGTTAGGATGTTTCGTTGGTTTGCGCAATGTGAGACAAGAATTTCTTTATTTCTCCAATTTCTCCTATTTGTCCTACCAGCATATTAGCTGTGAGCAAAAAACATGTTCTTTTAGTGTCTGTACAAAATCAGACATGTTTTAGCATTAATGTTCATCATTAAAGAAATATCTGATTATTTGCCAAAATTAAAGAAAATTGATTGTATAACAGAAATTCGTTAAGATGGTACTTAAAAGCTTCTTAGATTATTATAAATCTATTTATATATATTTTAATTTTGTTTAAAAGAAAGCTTGTATAAGACTTGTAAGATTTTGCAAAAGCTTGTAAAACGAAATTTTCTGATTTAGAAGAAATTTCCTCAATTGTTTTATATTTGACATGTTCATATTCTGATCATTTAATGTTCAACACTAGTTTGCACTTATTTCACAAAAATGTTCAAAACGTAAAATGTGCCTTTGCAAGATTTTGTAAATGATGTTTTAAGAAAAGAAAATTTTTATAATCATTTAGTTTCAAAAGGAAATAGAATATTGAATAAAACATGAAATACATATTTTAAAGAATACATGATAATTAACAAATTATTTTAAAAATTAACAAAATTTATAATATGACAAAATCTGTAAGGTTGAAGTACCTGGTAAATCCTGTCGCAGATCACGTGAGGTAGTACCGAGAAAATGATGGTTAATTTTAACATTTTTGAACCAGATTATTAGACTAAGGCGCACAATTAGTAATTTAACATGATGTTTTAGAAAGACGGTAATTTTGAGAGAAGAAAGAAAAACTTTTAGCTAACGGAGTTATGAAGAGTGTAGACCATGTTGTTATCGCATGTAGACTGTGGACCGGTAATCGAGAAGCTAGCTTGACCGGCGAAAATGTACTTTGGTTTCAAGTATCAGGTGATGCTTGGTTTAGGAGCGGGCCGCTAGATGCCAGCATCTGTCAAGCGACGGAAAGTGGAATGTATATTTACGAAATGAGTTAAGTTATTGCGGAAGTGCTTTTTTGGATTTAAATGCTACAAACTTGCGGAAACGATTCAAGTGTATTTAAAATGTAGTAGAGTGTTGGATGATAAAGAAACATCATTTTGTTGACAGCTGAAATTTAAAGTATTTATTGAGGAAAACGTATCATATAGGATCCAATAAAAGAAATGAAAATTTCGCTACAGGTTCATGAATTGTGTAAAAGGGAACAAAAAGCTGTGGTTTAGAGTGGGATCAACTCTTCGGACAAAAGTGTTTAATATAAATTGAACTTTTGATGTGACTTCTTCATAAACTTTCACGATTATTTCGTTACTCTTCACGCGAATATTTGTAGTGTTTGTTTGCTTAGATAGAATAAATTTTACATTCATTAGTCTTCAATGATTGTACTTGATTGTAACCTTAAACAATTGAATTATTTTGAAATTTGAGGCTTTAACTGTGCGATTCAAACATTATATGATAAGGAAAAAACACAGAGACTGTTATAATCCATAAAATTTGAGTCTATTATTACTACAGGTGTCATCCTGTACAACTTAGTAATTTGAATACTGGTTGGAGATCTATTGAGTCCAAAATAGTGGTTTTTGGAATTATATCCTTCTGTTATCTGTTCTACAGGGCAAACGTGTTTGATATGTGGGTATAAGTTGAATATTTCTCGAAAATTTTTTTTTAATTTTCAATTTCTAGAACTTTTGCCATAAAAAGGAAAAAAGAACAAACATTCGATTTGTTCAAAATATACTCTAACGATTTTGATAAAATTTTTATCAAGTGTAGTTTATCAAACGTATTGGTCGAAATTTATCCAAAATGATTTAATGGTTTTTAAAATCGGCCACAATGTTGTTATAAAAGTCAGTTCTACCATTTAATTTTTTTTTTTTTTTTTTTGTGAAATGTGAAAATTAATAAACAATAGAATATTATGGTTCAGAAATATTTGAAAAAATTAAACTTAAGCTTGGTTTTAATCTAGTACTATTTTAAACTAAAACGCTGAACACGCGTTTGTGACACAAGCGAACAAGTTTAAACATGTAAATAACTTTAAAACTCATTGTGTTTGTAAAAACCAAGCCACCAATGAATAAAAGATTAATTATGTCCATCTGTGTAACTTTTTGCAATTTAAGTATTTTACTTACTTTACATGACGCGTTTCGGAACTCTTTCACCTTCAGATTGTCTCTCTGTTGCGGTCGTTATTACATTAAAATAAATTACAGTACAACATAACACATATACTTACGCACAATAACACATATAATAATTTACTATTTTAATGTAATGACGACCTCAACAGAGCGACAATCTGAAGATGGAACGAGTTCCGAAACGCGTCATGTAAAGTAAGTAAAATACTTAAATTACAAAATGTCACGCAGAGGGACATAATTATTCTTATATATAAATAACGTTCGCGTCCATGGTTTATTTTCACTTTAGATTGATAATTACAGAATTAATAGTTTTTGTAACAAATTGTTTGGTTTCTAATTGGTTAAGGGATGGGTTGGTGCAATTTTTTGAACAGATTATTTAGTTTACAATTAACCAAAGAAAAATAAAACTTTTAATCATGATCTTTCGAACAATCCGTCATAGAATTCAAAAGTGTTCAGTTAAAGACAGCATGTTGAATGGATTCCATCGACTCGAACCGTGACAGAAATTCGACATTTTAGCAGGATCACGGTATTTTGTTTTAATTAGTAAATGATAAGAAATAGAAATGAAAATCCTTGTTCTTCCTCTTAATTTTATCAGCACAGTATAATTAATATTTATTAGAAATACATTTATAATTCTTACCACCTATATAAATCTGCCCTAGATAAATGGAATATATATTAAAGAAATATAATATAAGATCTTAATATTGAGTTTTGAAGAGAAATACAAAACCATATAAATACAATGACAAATCGTTTTACCGAAGCCATGCAATACCGAAGGGGTAACTTCCAATATGAAAAAGAAATTATAAATTACAATGCTTTGTAAGAGAGCAGTGTTTCGTGTTCTTGAACAATCTTTTGTTGTGATCATGGCCTGTGAAGTACACATAATAAGTACTTAAATAATTATTTTTTTATTATATATTATTAAAGTTTAAAGAAACAAAATTGTATGATATCACTTATAGCGTAAATTGACAACGATGGGATTTTTGGACACACTTTATAACAAAATCCTTGATTACACGAACAATTCCGGTGTAACTAGTTATAAGTCTGAGCTAGTAGAAGTTGATTTGAAGGAGTAGAGAAATATCATCTTCCACTGATGACAATGCACACTTTCTCCTCCTTCACGAGTCTTCGGTTTGCCTGCATATCCTCCAGAACTTGCAACCTTCCATCTTGTTCTTGATCCTCTCATAGGTATTTTTCCTTTTTATATTATCAACAGTAGTCTTTTTCCTCTACCATCATTATGTGTTCAATTAATTTCAAACGTTTCCTTTTCATTGTCTCTTTCAACGATTTAACCTTAAGTCTGTGCTGGAGGTCTTTATTCCTTATCTAGCCCTTCTTGAAACATTTTCTATTCCTCTCATAACGTTTGCATTATGTCTGCTTAGATCTTTCTCTGTCGACGCCGACGTCTCATACATACATGTTGATATTATTTAAAAACACATATTATTTGACTCATCTCCTTATTTTCCATCGATATATTACATCCTTCACCATATTGTAAAACTGGCCACTCTTCTATAACCTTTGTCTTATTTCCGCTTGTATCTTACCATTGGTGGTATTTTTGCTTCCTAGGTCCTAGACCTAATTTTTCTGTCTTTTCCTTCAAATGACACTTTCCTTTTTGGTTGTTTATTTCAGTTCACCTTCAATATTACACTATTTTCAAAAATTGATGTACAATCTGTAGTCCTAATATGTTCTTGTGTCTATTTGGACAGTTTTTCTCCAGGTCTTCTTTCGTTTCCTCCCATGCCATGACAACTGTATATGTTATTACTTACAGGTCTTCTATTTTTCCTGTACTTCCGTGATGATTTCATTAATTCATTAATTATGTAAAAGAGGATAGATGATAAGGCTTCCTTGCCTCACTCCTCTTTCTGTTTGAAAGTCACGGTTTACAAAAATCAGAGCTCTTATATTCTTTCACAATTTGTGCAGATATATGTTTTATCTTGAATTTGAATTAATTGAAATAAGATCGTAAATAGTGTATTTTGATGAAAAATGCAAATCCATGTAAATAAATTACCTTAATTTCACAGCTCACAGTCCTATCTTTTTGTTTTTCTTCTATGTTTC
Source organism: Aphrophora alni (assembly GCA_963513935.1). Classification (NCBI taxonomy): domain Eukaryota; kingdom Metazoa; phylum Arthropoda; class Insecta; order Hemiptera; family Aphrophoridae; genus Aphrophora; species Aphrophora alni. The sequence continues at coordinate 83,007,449 of OY740769.1, forward strand.
CTTTAAGCATTATCAAATATTAATATTTAAATGTACTTGATACGCGTCAATATATTTATAACTTTCACAAAACAGCTGTAATACTCATAACAAGAACACATTTCTTTCACAATTATTAAAATGGATAATTTTCATACACGTGTACAATCAGTTATGATCAAGTTACAACTGAAAATAAAGTGGTGAATATTATAGCTTAAGTCTTGTATTATTAAGGTTCAATTTTATTTATCTTACAAAAAAAAGTTCAATTGGAAATTGGGTTTTTTATTTATCTAGGGTCTATTTTTGTTATTTAAAAATTTGAAATTCTTCTAAAATGCTCATACTTGGTTCTTCAAAACATTTGTGCAAAATTTGTAAGTTATTGTCGATATTGTAAATGTTAATGTCTGATAATGTCTAAAGGAAGAGGTGAAACGATCGTCGCGTTAACGAAAAACAAAAGCAGGACTGTGTGTAGTGGAATTAAGGTAGTTTATTTAATTGAACCAGTCCAGCAAGGCAACACGATTGTTTTTATTAACGTATGGTTATGAAGAAAACAAGACGTAACCTACACATGGCTTGTTTGTAAGTAACGTACAATGAATGACTTCAAATTACGTTATTATGAATGACTTCTAATAAGAAAAATAGAACAGTTTTCGAAGAGATCGTAACAGATCAGCGTTTGTTGGCACTGGACAGTCTTTTGTTGTAATTACATTTTGAAATATTAATTATATTTTCTCAAATACCAGGAGAGTAAAAATAATAAAATAAAAATGTATACGACCTGAATATTCTCATCTAATTCCTTGTTAATGCTGTCACTTTCGCGTTAATACTTTTTAAAATGAACGTGAAATTATATTGTTGACGTTATTAAAATATTTTATTAAATTTATTGATTGAATTAATTAATTAACTGTCTTGTATAAGAGCTGCAGTTAAGCAATGTTCTACACATTTTTTATTCATGAAGATTTATGTACCCTCCTGTCTGTATTGCAGATCTATTATGATACAATTTATCCGAAATATGGCAACTATGGAGGAAAGTAAAACAAATAGACCGTCGTCTAAAATAACAATTGTTCTGAAATTATTTGTCAAGTTATGAAATTGAACTAAGGTCCCGTCTTAAACTACCAAATATCTCAATATATTTGTTGATGAAAAATTCGTTAATTGTGAAAGGTTATACGTAGAAAAACTATTCCAAACTGTAGAAAAAAAAGAATATTATGGTTCGAAAGTAAATTAATTAAAAAAATAAAATAAAATAAATAAACTTATAAACTACTTTGATTGACACTAACTTGATTTTATTTTGTTCTATTTATTTTAATATGTTACAACATTTTTAGAGTTATTATAATATGTACGATAATCATTTTAATAATAATAATAATTGTAACAACACAAGCCGCAGAATAGAGTACTTTCAAGGTTAGACGCTCTCTACAGTTCCCCCAAAAGTCGCCAGTGCGTTTAAAGTCTCTGCGTGTGTTAGTTATTTGTTTATTTTACAATGTAAAACACTATTTCGACAACCAATCTTGCCGATTGTGAAGTGCGCTACGTGATGTAGATGTTTGGATTCAAAAAATATTCGTCCTGCCGAAATTCATCGACTACTTGTGGAAGTGTATTGGGAAAGGAGGCATGGATGGGGGAAATGTGCGTAAATGATAAATATAGGTTGTTTAATAAAGGATGATCAACCTTTTATAATGTTGTGGTGATCAGGACGCCCAAATCTCATCACTGAGGACTTGACAAGTCGATAAAAATATTCGTAAAAACAGGGACTGTCACTATTGATGAATGGGATAACGCATTAAATACAAGTTTCATGATCTGTAACATTCTTTCTGTGAATTCTAGTACAAGAAGATTTATGCCAGGTTCTAAGAATACTTACAAAAAGAAGGTTCTAAGAAGGTGAAGCGTATAACTTCTTAGATGAAGGGATCAACTTTTGCCACGTGTCAACAAGTTCTTATGTTTCCATGAATATTACTTAGAAAAATAAATAAATGTTGAAATTTGTTCATTAGTAAAGTTTTTGGTTTGTAACACAACGGATTTTACTTAAAAATTGACCTACGTACTTAATTAATTCTCTTCTTTCTAAAAAATATTTTATACAAATAAATTGTTTCAAGATAAATATATTTTTAAATTACTTTAAAGCGATTTTTCATTGTCAAATGACTGTATTAAAGTTTAATATCGTAGTATCCGTTATGTATACAAGAAAAACAAAACACATCTAAATTTTTTAAACTTTCTATAAGTAGGGTATGCTAGAGATGACACGTTTCTAAAGAAGTAAATAGACTATAAGATCATAATTATTACCTTTCGTTGAAAAATGCAAACCCATATAAATACAACGACACATGATGAAAGCACAAAACCGTCCAATATAAAGAATGACCTTAAATTAAAAAAAAAGAAAAAAAGTAAAATGATGTAACAAAGCTCGCATAAATGCTTTGTAACAAACCAGCGTTTTTAGTAAAAGACATTTTGTTGTGATATTAGTCTCAAACATTAATTCTACCTTTCAATACCTGATCAGTAAAAACAATAAAATAATAATTTATACGATAGCAATAATTCTGTTTCTTGATGCTACCAACTTCGCGTTTATACATTTTAAATGAATGTGACATTATATTAATGAAATCTTTTGCCATATTTATTATTTGAATTACTAGTCTTGTTATCTAACAGTTGTCGTTTAACACATTTGTTCATGACACATCCAATACTTTCCTGTCTGTCCGTCATATCGAATATAACTGAGTTTTATATTTTTATTTTCCATTACAAAATATAAAATGTATTGTGATAGGAAAAAAAATTAATAGATTTGACACCAGAGAACACCTTTCTATGATACTTAAAATTTTACCTCTTAGATATATGTTTGTGTTCAAAATTTTACAATTATTATTTAAAAGCGGAAACTCAATCAATGAGCCATGGAACGGAAGTGGCAATACAGGGGATATTAGAGTACTCTAAGATACTTTCCGTTCTCAAGCCTTTTTATTTCTCGGCTCCAGAATGTTTAATTTATTTCCTGAACTCGTAGAACAGGTAATGAAAATTGCAGTGTTTTTTCTTGGTCTAAAAAATTGGTTCTTGTTACAGGAAATAATTGAACACTTTTTTCTAATGAAATCGTAATTACGATGAAATTTAAGACTTTATTTTATTTTATTGTTTTGTTAAATTTATTCTATTATTTGATTTTGTAAACTTGTAGTTATGAATTTACTTATTACGTAGGAGAAGTATAGGGAAGTTTGGTAATCAGCCTCCGTTTTTTTTTCCCCACGTTATGGCCTTGTAAAACCGAAAACGTGATTTTCGACATGCCGCTGTTGTTTTTGTTGTCGTCTGTACATAAGTACGATAGCGACCACAAAGTCGAGGTAGGAACAGACATTAGGTAGGCTAAATGGAACTAAATTGTGTTCATATAGTACCCTATTAAAATTAACAAAATTCAATAAAACACGGATTCTATTCAAATCTGTTTTTTGTACATATCTCGCGGGTTATTTAACTTTTAATACACTTAATTTAATACAAATTTGCTAATTTTAATCTTCCACATAATGGTACCAACCCGACCTCCATACATTGACAAATTGAGAAGTTATTGTCAAAAATGGAATTCCGAACCCTGACCTAAAAAATGTATTATTCCGGCAGTGGCGAGTTACTGACAAAAGCCTCAGACAATTGAGGCTCTTTTTGATATCTTCAGCTTCGAGGCCCACTAAGTGCGAGAAACTAATAAGAGCCAAGATAGTGGAAACTTCTTAATACTTACACATTGCGAAGTCTGTTAAAGCCTAGCCGACGGACGTCAAGAAATTAGTGATGTTCATTATTAAGGGTTCATAAAATCTGTGAAACAACTAAACAAAGCTGTCCTAGTAGATAAAACTCTCTTGATCTACCAGTACAATTTTATAATTTCTTACAAAGTCCAAATTACCAACTTTTGAGCAGTTCTTTTAGAGTAGGGGCTGAAAGATGGCGCTGGGTACCCTTCAACTGGTTTTTATTTTACAATTTACCCGTGAACCATTATATTTTAATTTTAAGAGTATTGCTCAGTGCTGCTGATTCTTATCCTGAAGACAAAATATTAAAACTAATTTAACCTTCAAAGTTCTCATTTCAACACTTTATATGATTATACATTTCGCATTGTGCAAGTTTTCTTATTCTTGGAGCATGCGCAGTCAGGGAGGGCATCCTTTGATATGTTTGCCACCTGTCTCTTGCATGTTTAAATACGGAAGTTAAAAGCAAACTCACTTTCAAGGAAAAAATATGTCAGTCAACTTTATTGAGTACACACATGGCAACTAAACTGGAGGCATGATTATATTTGTTATGATTATAGTATAATATTAAAAGTATATAATTGTAAGTAATTGTGGGATTAATATAAGAAAGTTGATGGTTAATTGTTTTCAAAGAAATAAATACGCTAAGAATAAAAATGAAAGTTAAGTTTAAAAAATTATAATGGTTACAAATATCTACAGATTTTAATAAAAAAATTGCTCATGATGTCTGTGTGTTGTCTGTCTATCTGTCTACTATCTGTTGTATGTATTGTGTTCTACAGCTAAAACACGTGTATCGACTTTATTCAAATTTAGTACGAGGGCATTTTAACATTATCTCAAGAATTTTTTGATAACGTAAAATTTCGGTGTTGATGACTTACAAAAAAACATATAATTACGATATAAAAAACTATAGATTACAAATTTGTATCTAATTTAGTGTATTAAAACCCACTAGATATGTACAAAAAATAGATTTAAATAGAATCCATTTTTTATTAAATTTTGTTAATTTTAATAGGGTACTATATGAACACAATTTAGTTCCATTTACCTAATTTCATGTTCCCACCTCAATTTTGTGGCCGCTATCGTGCTTACGTACAGACGATAACAAAAACAACAACTGCATGTCGAAAATCACGTTTTCGGTTTTACAAGACCAAAAAACGTGAAAAAACAATAAAAAACGGAGGCTTAATTTTTGATGATTATCAAACATCCCTATACTTCTCCTACGGGATAAGTAAATTCATAACTACAAGCAATGACTACATAAATACTATAACACACGACATAGGATAGGGAAATAGTCTACGCTTTACGGGTGCTGTTCATCACAAGTTTGACACACAGCTATCAGAAAGCGCTAGCAGCAGGTGCTTGACTGTACGCATCCCACTTGGTTGAGACTGTACAACTGTTGACCTCACTCTCACAAACCTTCTCACTTACTTCCGTCTTACTAGTTGTTTTACCCGGCTTCGCCCAAAGCTGTGTAGATTGGAGGTTTATTATTATTTCTATAGTCTTGAGCTTGTACATGTTTTTATTTTGATAAGATATTTTTTAATTTGCACATATAATTTAGTATTTATAGGCCTAATGCACAGACATGGTTTTGATGCATCCCTCTACATGTATGTATAGTATGCCTTTTTAAAAAAATAAAAAATCGTTTTCTTACTCTCTGAATACAAAAAATTGGTTTCACGGTTATGTATGTCTGTGTGTGTCAGAAATATCCAGCTTCAGATTCAGATGAAATTTTGTATCTATTCAATTGAAAACCAATATTTAATTGACAATTTCACCACAATTCCAGACGTTAGTTTATATTTATATTTTAGGGGTTTATGGCCTCCCCCAAAACCCCTAAAAACTGAAAAAATCTAAATTTCTCAAAAATTGTCAATGTTTATGGGTACTTAAAAAATACTACAACATTTTTATAATTTTTTAAAAGATATTTAAAAGTTTAGTAATTTAGTCTAAATAGAAATATAAAAAATAGGCTATATAAAAATTAAAAAAAAATCCTTACCCTAAAATTAATTTCAAATATACCACATCATACAAAAAGAAGCAGCGTTATGAACTATAAGCTTGATAAAAATGGTATAGTAATATATTTTGGGGAAAGAAAGCCATGAACACAAAAATATGTCTTACCGTTACAAAACTTTTTGATTAACAAAGTTATATAACATAGCAGAATAATTTTTATAATTATTTTCAAGATGTACAAAATTTTAGTAATTCACTTGTGAACACAAATCTGTAAAATTATTTTTCCCGCGACTTTTCTGTATATGTTTTTGTCTGACAAAAATATGTTTTTGTCACGACTTGTCTATAGTTGGGGCCACGGAATCGGGCGGTTTAGTGATTTTGCGATGGCCTACATTGGTTATAATAATGTGAAAATGCCTACATTGGTTATAATAATAAACTTGAAAAATTGAGTTCAAAATAATTAGGCCTATATAGTAGTATAATTTTTTTTAATTACTTCCGTTATCGTATTTCTTAATCTGTTGTGTGTAAAATTATCGTTTGAAAACAAATTAATTTATGATTTGTTAAAAAAGGGAAGGATAGTGGGAAACCCAATTACCATACCCACATCTTACTGTAACAATGTCGTGAGGTGTTAAATTGAAGCTGCTAATGCTTTTCTGTTAACTGCTTTTCTTCTATCTGTTTTTAGGTTTTTTTGCTTTATTTCAATGTTGATGTAGTGAAGTAAGGAGTGTTTGGTCAGTGTAAACGTTTATATCTACTTTGTGAGTTGTTTGAAAATTTTAAACATGAGTTGTAAAATTTGTTATGCAAACATGTTTTTGATTGTGAAATCAGTCATAATTGCGTTTTCATCCATTTTATCATTTGCGTTTGAAAAACTAGTGGTACCAGTTAAGGGTTAATGTAATATTACATCCCATTACATCCCTTGCCACTCAAGTTTTCAGTCAGTCTGTCTCTCGAGGATTAAAGGCGGCTTATCACTTAGGGGTGATAAAAAGCGAAACCGGTGAAAATACTGCCGACTTCTTAGGTAGGATGAATGACATACTGGATGCTTTGAACAGTCGCTCACCAGAAGACAAATGCCCCATGAGAAGACCTCTTTCAAGCAAAAACATCCTAGTGGGGAAATGTCTGAAAGAAGCATTGAAATACATAGACACGTGGAAATTAAACAAGTATAAAAAAACAAAGAAAGGAGTTCTGAGACGTGCAAGAAACCCTCAATGTTTCCCAGGTCTTAAAACTACAATTAATGCTGTACTATATCGCTAAGTGAAGATCTTAAAGCCGAGGGAAATGAGTTCTTGTTAACCTCAAGACTCAACCAAGACCCTATAGAAAATATGTTTGGCAACATCAGGTATCGTGGAGGTTACAATAGTAATCCAACAGCGGGACAATTTCGGAAAAATCTACAGCATGCTATATCTGTTAGGCTGTTGAACCCTCCAAGTACGGAAAATTGTGAACCGGACAACGACATAACAATAGATTTAAACATTCATGATGAGCTGCAAAATGATTGTGCTGATCCTGAACAATTACAAACAGTATCAACTCCTGTTATCAGTGAAACTAATTTCACAGATACATCACTAATTTCAACTCCTCCAAGTAGCTTTATGCTATCCCAAATAAATAACGGGAATATTCTTTTAGAGGACGCAGTAATAAGCTATTTGGCAGGTTGGATAGTCAAAAGGTGTAATGACAAGTTTTCGTGTAAAATCTGTCAAACCAGACTGTCAAAAAATAATACTACGGTTGTCCTTACAGACTCTTTAATTAGATTCAAGGACTTTATGAAGCACTTTCCCGAAGGCAGAGTAGAAGCTTGCCTCCAAACCCCTTCAAATGAAATGTTTTCGGTAATGAAGAACTTTGTTACGACATTTTCGAAATATTTCCCTATTGTAAAGTCCAAGCCAAAAATCCTTAAAACACTCAGTACAATTATAAAACGAAATACTGCAACACATCATCCGAGTTGGTTCAGTAGAGAATGTAAAGAGCACCATAACTTTATTTTAAAAAAATTTGTTTTTATGAAAATAATGTATGCAGTGAAATGGCATTCTCAAGATCTTAGGGACGGGACAAATCTTCGACCGAAACGGAAAATGGTAGACAGCATCGGAAAAAGAATAGAAGAGAAAATAAAACGAAACAGCAAACTAGTGAAACTCAATCATTTGTGATGGATAAACATTTTTGTTTAATAATATTCATGTTCTATTCATATTCCTTAGTTCTATGATGTTATTTGTTATCATATTTTTTATGTAATAATATATTTTATAATTTTGCGATATTTTAGTTCTATGTTGACTTTATAAATTTGTATTTAGTTATTAGTTTCACTTTTTTTCACAAATTTATCAAGCTATTATTAAGGTTTTTATTTTATTATTTTGACTACAAATCAATTTTATCTGTAATATTTATGATTTTTACAATTTAAATAATTTTCTTAGTCCTATGATGTTATTTCCTGTCATATTTTTATGTAAGAATATATTTTAAAATTTTACTATGTTTTAATTCTACGGTGACTTTATAAATTGTCTTTACTTCCCCCCCCCCATAAATTTATCAAGCTTTTCTTAAGGTTGTTATTTTATGTTGTTACGTATGTAAACAAAGTTTTCAAATCTCTTTTGTAAAATATTGTAACAAATATTATTAAAACATTTTTTATAAACGTTTTCAATAGTATCCAAACAATATTTTATTAATATTTTCGAAACATTAAACAGTATTGCAAAACATTTTCCCATAAACCAAAATCAAATATGTTTTTAACTTCTTAAAAAATATTTTCCGGCGTATATTAGAAAAATGTTAAGAAAAGGTTTATAAAATATTTCATTACAATATTTTCAATATATTTCAAAATATTTCTAAAACTATAAACGACCAGTGTTTCCGTAACAATTTTTTTTTAAGATTTTAAAAATGTATAAGATCACATGGATATTTTACTCATAATTACGATCGTCTTGGGGAAAGTATTATTTTAACGTTTTTGTTCTTTTAAATAGAATTGCATGATAGTATGAGTATTTAGAAAATGTTTTCAGCAAAAGCGGATGTTTTTGTGCTGTTAGTAGTGACGAGTCCGGGCGCAGAGAAATGACCAGTGCAGTAGGTTAGATTATTATTTATTTACTTAACGTCGCAACGCAACTGAAACATTGTTTGACCGTAGAGCCACCTAGCGCCAGTAACGTCAACTTCAGATTCTCTAGCAGAGCGACAGCTCCACACCCTAGCGGGTAATGGACAACTCAAGAATAAGCGTAGAATTTTTAACATGGCAATGTCGTGTCTTATAGTATTTATGTAGTCATTGCTACAAGTTTACAAAATCAAATAATAGAATAAATTTAACAAAACAATAAAATAAAATAAAGTCTTAAATTTCATCGTAATTACGATTTCACTACGGCTAGCACGATTTTGAACAAATTTTTCTCAAAGGTTTGTCACAAAACTTTTCTCAAAGGCCTCTAACAAAACGTATCTTTTCAAAAATGCCGATTTGTAAGTGGCAAAAAAAAAAAAATAAAAAAAAAAAAAAAAAAAAAAAAATAAAATGTCATGGATCTGTTATAAAAAACGTAACTTAACAAAAAATCCGCTACGCAAATTAAAAAAAAAGGCATACATGACAAAAAAAATTAAGCGAAGCAAGTTTAGTTTACTATATAAATATCTTTTTAGAGACCTGCTGCTGAAGTTCAACCTTGCCCGGGTTGTGATCCTTCGTAGTGGTTGGACTTTTCTCAAGAACTCAACGTCATCGATGGTACCAATGACTACATAAATACTATAAGACACGACATAGGATAGGGAAATAGTCTACGCTTTACGGGTGCTGTTCGTCACAAGTTTGACACACAGCTATCAGAAAGCGCTAGCAGCAGGTGCTTGACTGTACGCATCCCACTCTGTTGAGACTGTACAACTGTTGACCTCTCTCTCACAAACCTTCTCACTTACTTCCGTCAGCATAGTCAGTGTTGTCAGTTCGTGCGCTGAGATAAGCGATTCTCGACCTTCCCTCGCATCTCTGGTCCCATATGTGGCATCAGTGCGTTTTCTCTTACCCGCCTGAAACATTGTTTGACCGTAGAGCCACCTAGCGCCAGTCACATCAACTTCAGATTCTCTAGCAGAGCGACAGCTCCACACCCTAGCGGGTATTAGACAACTCAAGAATAAGCGTAGAATATTTAACATGGCCATGTCGTGTCTTATAGTATTTATGTAGTCATTGATGGTACTCTATATAACAACGTTCGACGATCTCGCCTTTTTCCGGAAACACGATTGAACACGATTTCTTCCAAGCCTTGATTTATATAAGAGTTTGATGGTTGCAAGCTCAGCTGTTTTCACATCTTTTCACAATTATTGTATAAACTCTGGTAACAATTGGGGGAACTTGAAACCTATCTATTTAATCTAATCCTAATATTAGCTTAAATTCTAACAGCATGGCACATACGACAAAAGGCAGACTAAAATTATTTCAAAAAACCTTCAAACGTATACAGTATATTCGTAAAAAAAGTCAAAATTAATTTAGTGACATCACTTAACTTTCTCTATACTGCGTAAATGTGAGAAAGTAAAAATCTAAAAGAAGAGGCGACAAAAGAGAAGTTATTACTAACAAAACAATTAGAAATTATAAAATGATAAAGAATAAATTAATTAAGGAAATGTACCGTAACTGAATAAAGCAATTAGGAAGAGATTTCGGCTGAATTCAAACTCGTTCCTTATTCTTTATAATCTTCTAAGAAGTCTGCGTGACGAGTTACATTTGTCAGTTTTTAATATTCAGCACAATTTAGGAAAAGGTTGACAGTTGAAAATTATCTATTTACTTATTTGAGCAAAGATCATTAAAGTCTTTTGAAGATGATTTAAAGATTGGTCAAATATTATGTTTACTGATATTATAACTTTTCACTTTTTGTCATAAATACTTGGTATAGGGAAAGTTTTATGACTGTAAACAAAGAGGTTTCGTGTTTTTACTGGATATATTAGTTTTGAGATCACCTGACTCCGAAAAGATAGATTTTGAAATGATGCCCGTCTGTCTGTCTCTCTAAAATTTGAGGTCTTTGCAGTGCTCTATATCCAAACGGGTGAACCGATTTTAAGCAAATTTGGTTTGTGGGAATATTTCGGGCCTTTTTTGTTTTTATTTTCAAATTTTCGATAAAACAAAATCAATTTCTTTTTTTCCAAATTCTAAGAACCCATGCAATTTCCAAAAACTTTTAGTTCGTGAGTTATTGGTAAACTTACACAACAATTTTATTCAGATCTTATAAAATACTTAATTTTTCAAAATTGGTTCAACCGATTTGGTTTAAATTTCACTAAGCTGTGAAGAATACTGATGGAACCCGTGTACAAATACGTAAGTAAAAACATATTACAGTTCATGAATAATTTGAAGGCGGGGGGGGATGAACATTAACTGACGTCATTAAAATTTCGATTTTAATCAAATACTAATGATTTACCCTGAAGACTTAATGACAAATATTTTTCAGTTTTATTAGCGTTTTAGTATTCAGTTTGGTTAAGTGTATTAAAATTTATTGTGACATGTATCCATTGATAGTTTAATAATTAAATTATCCCTAGTATATAATATGTTTAAACTATTAGTAATATGAAAAAAAAAAAAAAAAAAAAGAAAAGAAAAAAACTGATGTTTTTCGAAAACAATATTCGAAAGACAAGGATCACCAAATATTTTGTTGAATATCTTGAAAAATTGAAGTCGATTAAAAAAGTTGTAAGATGTATTTGTTTTCATTTTTTATGCTTATAATAAGAATGTAACAAAAATAAAACATTTGAACTTAAAAATGACATTTAAATCAGACTAAAAAAATGAATAATGCCATTTAATTCCTACTTGATAATAAATTATTTGACAGTTTTAGATATGTCAATTTAAACTCAAAACATAAAGGGTCAACAATAGCTACATTTGGAAGTAGAAATTGCTACTTTAAAACAATTTGGGGGTACGGTGAGAGGGCATTGTAAATATAAATATACATGGTTTAATTTAAAAGTTTAATATACATTATTTTAAATATATTTAAAAGACAAATAAAGCAGTGCACGTTTGACTTCAATATGGACATCGATAATAAAATGGTGGCAAGCCAAAGTTTCATAAAAATAAGGGAGGATATAATTATAAAACCGTTAAAAATAAAGGACTATTAACCCGACTTTCAGTTACGTATAAAGAATTAAAAACTAAAAAAGTTGAAAGTAATTACTTATTACACGTATATCTTCTTTTAGTTGAAATTCATTAAAAAATATACAAAAAATTGTAATATTAGAAAATTCAATCATTTTTACCTCTGAATCATTGACAGTGCGAATTTGTTCCCTCCTCCCCGTTTATGCAATGTTTGTGTAAATATTTTAGTTTATACTATTATGATTCCTTTATAAATCCTGGCCCTTTGCAACACATTTTATGACTATTATTGCCGCTGTATGTTTTCTAAAGTGTCCTTCGGGTGCGATATTTAATCTGAAACTACAAACTCCTTCAGAGAAAAGTAAATACCATATATTTAAACGGAGGTTTGTCATTTTAAATTTATTTAATCTCTTATTATATCAAAGATAAGGTCACATGTTTGTATAACAAGTTGAATAATGTTTGTTCCCTTCAAACTTTCAAGGAAGATTCCCCCCCTTGGGTGTCCTGAATCACATTCAGAATGTATAGGCTTACATCAGTCAGTGTCATATGAGTGAAAGAATATATATCATTGCTTTACATACTAAGAGATTGTCTCTCTCCATACTATTGATTGAAGCGCTAGCGTTGCCATTTACCGACCACTTCAAGGTAACTTCATGACAACATTCATTTTTTTAAATTTCACAGGATATGTGGAAAATCTTCAAAAGACAAAGAAAGAAATCTACTCTTCCCAATAGGTAGGATTCTTACTCACTAAAAACCACCTTCCTTCCTGTTAGTACCCCTATCGCGTAGGACAAGAAAACAGGAAAGTTTTCCATGTACCAAGCTGAGAAGCTCTTTCCATGGGCGTATCGAGATTGTAAATGTGAAAAAAAGCAGAACGTTATATATCCACGCGAAGGGCGAGGTAAAGGGCTGGGACACAGAGTCCAGTCAGGTAAAACCTCGCGACAGATCATGCAGGAGCCTAGATTTGGTAGATGTGGGGTGCAAGGTGAAAGGTGGGAGTTACCTTACAAATACCTTGTTAGTGAATTTGAATTTATTAGAAGAGCTACAAATTAAAAAAAAAAACTGTTCACTACTGATATTGATAGGATAGTATGACATTTCAATTCATTATAGAATTTATTAAAATGTCATAATTAAAAAACAATTTATTTTTACTATGTACATGATAATCCATTGTATCATTAAATTTATGAACTGTGCAAACAAATATTTTTTTCTTTTACATCGGGTGCTCAAATTGAATCACTTTTGCTTTTTAATTAACAGTGTGCTAACCACAGAAAGAACCACCAACCACATTTTACACCATATCAGTTGTTATTTCTATTCCCCAGCATATTATATTATTCGATGAGCGAATAATTTGTTTCAGTACAATCTTCTACCAATCATAGCGTTGTCTTATTATTTATATTTGTCGACACGTTTTGGCGTTTCTCCATCTTTGAGACCTACTTTAGTATTCTTATACTTTATCCTAAAACGCGTCTAAAAAAAATAAAGAATAAGAAATGTGAGGATTGACAGAAGATTGTACACAAACTAATTATGTAGTGTAACGATATCATGATATCACTTATATTAACAATTGATAACATATGACATCTAATACTAAATAATTAAAATAACTTATGAAAAACTAAATAAAATGGAATAATAATAAATACGAAAAAAAAAAAACAAATATTAAATGATAAAGGGAAGCGACAGCTGTCAGCTGCAGTTAAAATTGTACGTGTCATTACAATAGAACAAGGATTTCTCTAACCTTGGAGAAACACATGGGCTACATTGAAAAAAAAAATCGTCGATAACGGGATCTTTAGGGGAACGCAGATGTTTTATAAAAAAAAGAGAGATCGAAGGGAAAGCCAGCGTCATAACGGTACACCAAGTAGAAAGTTCTAACGGTGCTCAAAAAACACAAAAACGGAAAGAAGAAAATAGGTCGACCAATCGAATACGATCCCACGCTTAAAAAAAACCAACGGGCAGATTTGAAACAACCACTAAGAAGCGAAAAAGACATATGTTGAGAAAGTTGGAGAAATTTAAACGAATCAGCGAACAGGGCGCGAAACTCGTGTTCCGAAGAAGGGAGAGAGTTCTGCAGGGACCAGGTTTCGAAAAGAAAAGAGGTCTTGAAAGAAGAGTCGAGAAGGAAGGTTCTGGGAACAGAGAGTCTGCTCTGTGGTCCAGAAAGTTTGAGCAACGTTGACGAAAGAGACAAGACGCCTCTGAGTTAATCTTAAAAGTATAGTAATTGTGATTAAAGTAAAGTAAAAAAAGAAATAGTTAAACAGTAAAATTGCAGATTAGAAGTTTTGTGGAGTTTCAAGCCAGATAAATAAAAGGAGTTCGATCGACCGGAGCCAAGGTGTTACCATTCATCGCAGAGAAGGAAGCTGGAAATAGAATCAATCGAGAGCGCCAGAGAAAGGGATTAATAAAAGAATAAAGTGCGTCGAGCTGTGTGGTGATTTAAAAGAGTCAATTATAGTGTTTGTGTAGTGAAATGTGAAAATCGACCGATTGAAGGGATCAACATTTGATAAGTACAAAAATGGTTAATTATTCTTTAAATTCATTATAAAAATTCACTTTAATTGAGCCATTAAAAGAACCTATTGACCCGAGATAAGAGATTGTGTTTTGTTAAATAAATTTAAAAACTGAGCTAGCCTATAAAAATAATAATTTAAATGTTAAAGTAATATCAATTGGTAAAGGAAAGTATAAAAATCTAAAAAAGGAGTTAATTATTTGTCTAATCAAGTAAAAGTTAAATGTTAAAAATAAAGTAAATAAAGTAAATGTTCATATTATAATTTGTAGAATCATTTCATAAAAGAATACCAAATTGAGTTAAGATTGATATAAATTTATTGTGTAAATATTCAAGGAAAAGACAGACAAAAGGCCTTGAATATTCTTGGAATAGGAAATTAGAAATTAAAGAACCAAATTGTAATAAATAAGTTAATATAAGGAATGTTTGATGAATGAATGAAATTAGTTAAGTAACATTCGAATAATTTAATACACATGTTCCATTGTTTCTCGATTTATGTTAAAATAAACTGAAAGATTTTTTTTATAACAGGTAAAAGTTGTGTTATGCGTATTATTTATAATTTCATATTTAAAATCATAAATAATTAGGAGAAATTAAAAGTAAGAAGAGGGACAACATATGTTATAATAGATCCTAGCATATATAATTTTTATAATAATTTCAGCTAATAGTTTGTCTAAGTTTTCTGCATAGTTTTATATAGGCCTATGTTTTCATTGAAAAATCTCCACAAAATTTAATTGAAGTTCATACTAAGTCCATACCAATCTAAATAATCTATACTAAAGAGAAATTGTGGAATTTAAAGTAACATTCTGTAATAGATTCAAGATCTTTTCTATAGCAGTAGTGAACAGATTTCTAACACTACAAGCTGAGGTAATAAATTAAGTTAGTAAAGTAATGCCTTGGTAACTTAATGATAAGGAACGAAACTATCAACAAAATTGTTACAAACATTTGTTTGTCATACTGCTTCAAAAACAGCTGTTTTCAATACATCCATTGAGATGGTAAAGTTTTTCTTTTAAGTTTCAGGACCTAAAAACACCAACTGAGGTCGAGGTCATCAACTGTTACTTCGTTTGTACGAATTAATTAACGATTTTAAAGCATCTATAAAAACAACCGATACTCTCGATTGTAAATTACCGTTAGAACAGGTGTTACCATCGATTTGAAGGTAAATAGGTTATAACATTTTAGTTTTTGTGAAATTGTTTTCTTATATTATTTTCAGTATAACGAAAAATATAGCTAAACTTGAGCTTGTGTTGAAAAGCTTCACTTTTAGTCCTAGTGATGAAATATACTATTAGATTACAAATCTGTAAGCATAGAAACATGTCTACATTCATAAAATAGAAAAGTCACTGTAATATTGGACCGCTCTGTATACAGTAGTAAACTTTTGTATCACCCTGTATAAACCTAAGGCCAAATAACGTGTCACACGTTCTTCTAATTGTGTACAACGAACGGTATGAAAAAGTTTAATAATATTTTGTTTACACTGTATTTACATAAGGTCTAATTTTGCTTCCCTAGCGGGCATCACAGATGTGCATGTGTTAAAAATTCTCCACTCGCATCGCTTGAGTCAGTGTTGCGTTCGGAAATAGCGGGCCTTGAAATTGTATATATGTGACGGAGACTCTGCTTAGCTGGATCTCCTAACTATACGAATATCATATTTTCAAATAAAGTCACTGTTCGAAATTACATTTTTGACAATACCTTCGTTAGTAGAATTGTCAAGTTTGTACCATTGTATGGAATGTTGAAATCTGGAAATTTTTATTAAATTAAGTGTGTCATAAGATGAATAACAAACGAGATATAAACATAAAATTGTTTAAAAAGCCCACCATTTTGACATTTTTTATTCGATATTTCTGTATTTAAATGAGCACACTATAGTCCTCTATGCCAAATTTCATGCTCCCATGTTATTTTGTTTGGCGCATATCGTCCTTACATTGAGATGACTACAACAACGGACAGAAGGTAAGTCGAAAATATTTGATTCGCCGTCTTGAGGCTATGAAACGTGAAGATTATTCAAAAATGAAGTTAGAAACTTTTGATGATTACCACATATCCAATATTCGTACACGGGTTAAGTAAAAAAAAGAAGAAAAAAACAATATATAAATATATAAGATATGTCGTAGAATGTGTTATAAACAAACGTGTTGAAACATCGGTAAACTGCGGCTGCTAGTCACAAAGACAATTAATTTTATGTCATGATTATTGAACCAATAAATATGCCAAAAGATTTCATTAACGTCATCAATGTAATTTTACATCAATTAAAAAATTTATTAACACTATGATGGCAGCAACAACAAGGAAATAAAAGGAAATATTCAGGTCGTATAAATTATGATTTTAATTTTATTACAAACCGGGTATCTGCAAAAAAAAAGATCTTAGAAAAAAAACGGATAGTCTGTTTCAAAGCTCTGTTAAAACATTTCTGTTTTTTTCATATTTGAAGTCATCCTTTACATTGTACAACTTCTTCCTTTCGTAAAATTGTTTGTCTTTGTATTTATATGGTTTTATGTTTGTCATTGAAATATAGAAATATCTTATAGTAGTACTATCTTATATATACATAACATTTGTTACCGAGATCTGGATGTATCTGACACGATAAACGTTCAGAGAATATTTGAGTGAATAATAATTAGAAAATTTTATGTGTCAACGTTTGAGAGTAGGAAATAAAGGATTTTTGTGAAGAAATAAATAAATGCTATATTACTGGTATGTATGCTATACAGGCAAAATGCTTTATTACATTGCACGCTTTGTATAGTGAAGAAGAATTAGATGGTTTGGGTATGTGGAGAGAATGCCACAAGGAAGGATGCTCATTCAAATATTTATACAAGAAATAAAGGATACAGGAGAGTGATAGGGAGATGGAGACATAGATAGTGCTGATTGGCGATGTGGAAGGAGACTTAGAGAGCTTTGTGGATTCTATTCTCTCTTAGAGCGGGGCACACTCGTACGTCCACGTAGTAAGGGCCTCATGACACTTTCTCCCCATCACCTCATTCGGAGAACTATATCCTAATTAAATAATACCACTTCCCATGATTACCTGTCCAGGTCTGGCTTGTTTATTTGTCTATAAATGAGTCATCAAAGTCAAAACTTTACTTCATTTACTACTATTTTATCTCCTTTGTTAGATTCACAGAATTGAGCCAAAACTTCTCTTAGAAAAAACATATGTTTTGAGAATGAACTCTTGTTTATTTTAAGATGTTATGCTGACGTGAGTCCTCCCCCCACCCTTTACACTAATGAATTTGGTCAAAGTGATTAATGAGGCTTTATTTATCACTTTATCCAGCCATTATACATACTATCTTACTGAAGTCAGTGAGTGTGATAATAATACTGTGTTAATCAGTTTATCAGCTATTATGTATAATAACGGATGGTTCTGGGTAAAGTAATAAAACTGAACGATTTTGCATTATGTTTAATATCGTAACAACTGATAATATTCAAACAAAGTTTGTATTACCTTATTATTTTGCCCAACATCTATTGCATCATCCACAATGTGGCGAGTTTTTGAACGCAGGGAGGATAAGGGCAAGAGGGGATTCACGTGACTTCCCCAAACTATCCAATCAAAACAATAAGAATTATTACTTCGACTAACTTATGTTAGCTATTATTGATAATGTATAATCAAATTGATTATTATTTGAAGATAGTTATTACTTTAGCCAAATCCCACTAGCCTGATTAGAGTAATTAATTAATCACATTAGCTAACGAATGTAGTCATTATACATATTAACTGATTAATCACAACGATTGTAACATGTATACGGTATGGACCAGTATGAATTAGATGTAAACAATTAAATGAAAAGATTTGAAACAATGGGGCCATCATTGTTTGTATTCTTGGATAAAAGTAGTTTTCGTGGATATATCCATGTTAAGTTGCCACGATTATTTTACTATTTAAACCTATCGTCTTCAAGTCAGCGAAACCTTGAAACTTACATTGCAAAGTATCTGTGCCACACGAGTGATTGACGTGTACCTTGTAACATGATTACTAGATTAGATGTTAATTTATTGTAAAATTAAAATGAAAATCGGGACATCATATCCAAAAGATGCGAGGACAACATATCATTTTGCCCTTCCACGAGAAACTATTGTTGAAACGTAAACAATTTTCTTTTTTTGTTGTCGGCAAAAAATCTCGAACGCTTTAGCGTTAGAGTATGACAAAAAGAGTTAGTCAAGAAACTTTATAAGAAATATAAGAGAGGTGGATCTAACCTAAGACTACATGATATATAAATTAAATTAAAAATATTTTTTACTAAACCCACTTTTCTAAAAAAAAAAAAAACCTTAACATTTAAAAAGAGTATCACCCGAGCGGTCAGACGTGCACGTCATCGAGCGTATGTACATAATTTTGAGCCATATTACTCTCGTAACGAGCTCCACACGGAGTGAAACTTATGTCAGTACTAGTGTTGTGTATGGGGTGTTAATGTATTCCAATTTCTTGATAATGGTCGAATTGACCGAAATCGCGATAGATAAATAAGGTAAGGCATTTAAAAAAAAAATGGATCAGTTGTCATACTTTAACTAATTTAATAAATACTTTAATAAATTTGATAAATAACTGATCCGTGAGCTAAAAAATGGAATCAAAATTTAAGTTTACTGCTGTAAAACCAAACTCAACATTTTTATTTTCCCAAACCTGGCTCTATCTATTTTACAAAAAATTATTGTTAAAACTTTGGCTCTAAGGTTCAGAGAAACATATTGTTTGCCATTTACACAATAATATGAGTTTCGGTCTAAAAGTTGAATATCTTAAAACCAACAGAAGTCATTTTAATAAAATGTAAAGATGAGAACGATTACAGACGGTACGTCGAATTAGTTTTCCAGATTTCAGAAGTCACGAAACGTGAAGATCAGTCAAAAAGGGGAGATCGTAAATTTTGACGATTTCCAAACCTACCTTTTATAAAATTTGTAAGAAAAAATGAAACAAATCTGACGTCTATTTAACTAGCGTAATTTATTCGGAAATTGTTGTGGATTAAAATTATCTTCTTCATCAGGGCCTAAGCTTTGAACGGCCTGTTGTGAACTCCATACAGTTTATTTGTTCTATCTACTGTTGGGTGTTTCCCCTCATCGTTCATTCGAGTTATAACTATTAATTTCCATTCCGGGTAAGATAATTTAACAAAATGTTTCACTGTTGACCCAGCTTCGTGAGATATAGTGGGGAACTACGATTAATAGCCACTCTTGGTTAGGAAAGTTAAAATTACAGTGACGGGAATAGGAAGTGCCTACTCCACATCACCCAATGAAAGATTGATTAGATTCCAAACGGGCTACTCCACTAAGGAGTTAGTTTTGAGTGTGTGTGTTTTCTAACTGTTATTTAATTTTAGAGTTTTCTACACTGATTTGGATTTTTAAACTTAATATATTACTAAGATTTATCGAAAAATGTAGAACCCAGTTCGTGAATTTTTACTGATCTCTTAAGACCGGCTAATATTTTTGAGGTAGTGACAAAATACATTTTGTTTAGATCTTAAATGGGATATTTGAAAATTATTTGATTAAAATCAAATTACATTTTTGTAGTGTATAATTAGGAGCAAGAAACTCCCTAATTGTCTGAAAGTCAGTTGTAACGAAATACAAGCCAGACAAACATATTTTGTAAAACTCATTTTTTTTACTTACCATGTATATGAAGTATAGGGTAATTTTAGTAATCATAAAAAATCGACCTGTGTTTTTTGAATGAGCCCAGACCTCATTCAAAAAACTTTACACATGCATGTTTTTTGCGTTTCATGACCTCAGAAAACGAAGAAAGAGATGTTCAACACGCCGTCCGTCCGTCGTCGATGTTTGGTCGTGAGATAGCTCACTATAAAAAGTCATGATGAGGAGGATGAGACCTCCTGTCATGATGAGAGGAGACAAATGTCATTACAAATAAATAGTGGAAAAACCTTCTCACTCTCCCAAACACAAAACCAGTACCTCGGCAAAATGCAGTTCGGTAGTTGTCAATCTTAAAGCAAAAAAGTACCTTGACCGCCGTCATTTAATGCTCAAAATTATTAAATTATGATTTACATTAAGGATTATTGCAATAAGAAAAATAAGTTTGGGACCTATACATATTTTTTATAAACAACAATTTTTACTTTTCGATTGACAACTTTTTAATTTTTGATTGACAAATATAAGTTTGATTATAATTGTTTTTGTGAAAGTTTGTGTGATGTTTTTGCACTATTATTTTTAATGGCATTCGTCTCGTCTCATGAAGGCTTTTTATATAATGAGGTATCTCACGTCCATACATCCTAATCAAACTACTATTTTATACCCACCATTCACTGAATTAAATATCCCCCTCTGGCCTAAGAAAATTACCGGAACGAAATCTAAATACCAAATAACAAAGTTAGAAGATGCAATTTCATTTTTAACTATCTTAATACAATCACGTTATCAGCCGCCATTTTAATAACCCTGGTTTCAAAAAATACTTTACGTCATTTTCTTTTCTCGTCAATCCTTTTAAAATGTGACCATTAATTAACGTGCAATGGTGATCCATTTTATGCTCGTGACCATTAATTAACGCACCCCCAGTCTCCTAAACTGTTAAGTTTAAAACTTTAAAACGTGTGCTACAAACAATTCCTGCATACCACGTTTTGATACATTAAGTAATATCAAACGTTAAA
This sequence comes from Aphrophora alni, assembly GCA_963513935.1. NCBI lineage: Eukaryota > Metazoa > Arthropoda > Insecta > Hemiptera > Aphrophoridae > Aphrophora > Aphrophora alni. Next base: position 83,029,007 of record OY740769.1, read on the forward strand.
AGAGAAATGGGGTGAAAGTTTTTTAGTTACCCTTTACATTACGTCTCTATGAGGGAGATTGCAATAGATACATCAGTAAATTTCAAAAACTACGTTGTTTAGACATCAATCGCTATTACTTAGTTTGTTTACTGGACTGGATCAACTATTCCTTAGCCCCCAACAGCGAGTTGACACGACCGTATTAAAGATCAACGGCGAACACTGTTTCAGATTGATTTATTTATACTGAGAGACTATGTCATTTAACAAGATTTGTACGACTATTTGTTTAATACATTACCCTTAAGAAGTGATTTCGGTGATTTATCGATAGTTGCGAAAGACAAAATGACTCTATTTGTTTATATTCAAAACATGCAGAATGGAATCCATACTTGGTTTGCTAACCCTTTAAACTAATGGTGGAGTAAACCCACAAAGTCCAATCCTTCGATTTTCTCAAAGAAAGGGTATCTCTTGTCTCCCTGTCACTGTTGTTGTCGATCTCGAACAGTGGCTAGACCCAGTCGTTCTCTTAAATGTCAATTGACTTGGTTACTTCGTCATTTCAACCTTTTGTAGTTTTACCTCTCTATGTGATGGGCATATTGCTTGCGAGTGTGAGATTACACCAATTTTTAGTTTCTTTCGCAGGTCTAATTTCTGTGGATTGTCTTGGGACCTAATAAAAACTAAAATTTCATATAATTTACAACAGCCATAATTAATAACAGCAAGTTTGGTTAAAAAAGAGGTGGGACTGATATTCTGCAAATAATAAAGGAGGTAAAAGATGTTCTTGTACAATTAAGCAACTCTTTTTGGAACCATCACATAACTTTCCATACTACGTATATGTGAGAAAGTAAAAATAGGGTAATCGTTGTATCAATATTTATTTACGTAAGTGAAAAACAATATTACCCTTTACCTACTATTAACGTTAACTATTAACGTATGCTGATCTAATATTTTTGGAACGTCGAATGTACTATTCATAACAAATACATCAATATCTTTTAATTCATTTTATTTACTCATAATAATAATACACGTATTTTCATTGTAACTACGATAAACGCAGTCTTAGATATATTGCCACTCCATAAATAAAAATATTTACCCAAGAATAAAATTAGCATTTAGAAGATACAGTTAGGATAATAAATCAAGTAGGTTTTAATTAAAATTCGTATAAATTTACGGTGGCTTATAAATACATGAACCGTGTAGAAATTTATTCCATAAAATATAAATTTTATTACAGAAAACATATTTTGTTGATGAAAGAGTAAGGACAATGATACTTTAGTTGTTTGAGAGAAGATATTATGTTGTGTGGGATTTTGTTTGAGGAGCAGAACTTGCCTAACAATAAAAGTCGGACTCTAGACTGGAGTGTGGTTTCATTTTACTTTCTCTCTTGTACTTATTGTAGAGAAAGTTACGTGATATGTAAAAAAAAATCGATATTATGTTTTTTACGGATTATTAGTTTTTAGGATCCCTAAATCTAAACTTTTTGAGTGATGTCCGTCAGTTCTCTGTAGCACATATGCGTGGATCGGGTGTAATCAAATTTGGTATATGTTTTTATTTTGGCTAGATTTGGGGGTCGCTTGAAAATTTAATGGTTATTGTCAAAAAACAAAACAAAAAATTAAGATTTTCTCCGGCTTGGTCTTACGGAATCGGGACAAATATTTTTGTATTTTATTAATGTAGAACAAAAAAAAAAGAAAAGTTTTTCAAGATTTGTAATAGTTTAAAGTTGTAAAATGCCATTACACCTCTCTTTAGATTCATTTGAAGGGGAAACAATATAAAACTAGGACATAAATTACTTAGCACAGCGAATATTACAGTAGCAGTACAAACCCCTTCTGATATCCTACAGAATGTGATAAATACTAAAAAATAAATAAAAAATTCAGAAGGGAAACAGTTTATGTATTTATTATGAAAAGAACATATAAACTCTCTAATTCTGGGGGGGGGGGAGGGTTAGTAATTAAAAAAAACATTTCAATATATTTTTTGCTCTACTTTAAGAAAATATTTGAATGATTCCAGAATATAAATCCGGAAAAGTAAGTAGACAATAGATAAATTTCTATACAATTCCATTTGATTCATATCTCTATCTAAATTAGAACCAGAGCAATAAAATTATTCTATTCTGCATAATTCATGTATTTGTTCCTCTACTTTAAGAAAACATGAAAATATTTGAATAATTCCATAAGATAAATTAAGAAAAGTAATATTTTACAAATGTTCGGAAATCCTGTAATATGGTAGCTAATTTTTGCTCACTCTGTAGATAGAGGAGGTAGATTTCTATAAAATTCCATTTAATTCAAATCTCTATCTAATTTAGAACTAGATCTATTGATCCATTCTGATATTTTTCAAACACTCTGTATTTGTATAATTCTGTATAAGTATGTATCTAAAGGCATGTGAATGGTATACTTTTTATGCATACAAGTATCTATAAATACAGTATCTCCAAATATTTGCTAGCATATATCACCAAGCAAGTATCTTTGTCATATATCTGCATACGTGTAAACATGTAATCTGCTAACAAATTATGTAAAAAAAAAAATAACAGATTGTTTCAATGACGACTAAACGTCACGTCAGTTCTTGTTTGACCGACACAAAGACGGCATTTGTAGCGACTGATGTACAATTACGACACATTTGACAGTTGCGGACGTTTTCATTCGGAAAATCTTGTACACCTTGGGATATTATTTACACTAAGTTTATGTAATCTTTACACCAATATAGATCACAATCACAACTGAAACATTATGCTGAACCTGGTGTTAGAATTTACCTATAGGCACTTGACCTAAATTTCCTTAATTGTTTGATTTTATCTTTTTTTAATTTTAGGACTATCTTGTAGATTCTTCATAACGCTAATGATTTGAAAAGAATTTTTCAGATTAGTAGTTGGTCCGATAGACGTAGACAACTCTAGTTCTGTTGACGCAGCGTATTCCACTCTCTGATGCTTTCTGAATACGCGCATGCGCTCATCGCCAGTTTTCGCAGTTTTTTCTGAATGCCAATTTTGTCCTTCATTAGTTTCTGGTTTTGTTCTCTACTGTACCTCTGTTTAATGGTAGCCTTGTGTTTTCGTTAGGGCAGACAAAATCAATCAATGTTTGTTTATATTATCTAAAAATTGCAGTTTAAAAATATTTTTTGCATTTGTAAGAGCTTTGCAAATTCTTCAATCAACTTTATCATTCGTTTTTCTACCATTACATTTTTAGAAATTATAGCTCATTACAATTACAGCGAAAATTGAAATAGTAATCTAAGTTCGTGATGACGTCACACTTACAAATATTAATTTTAACAAACATTTTACACTCTTTACTTCAAAAAAATGTTTACAACTTGGCGATCGAACTGTAATTGATTGAGCTATAAACGTTTGAAATTACTTCAGTTTTCGTCAAGCGCCCTCTTCTAGAGAGGGAGCTTAAGGTCTACATAAATGTAAAAAAGTTAACACGTCAAAAACATTAAAATCAAAGCGTTTTTAAACTTGTTTTATAACTTTCACATATCTGAACAAAGTTAGTGATTATAATCACGTTACATTAAGTATTAATTAATATTCTATGATTAGATTTATATGTAACATGAGATTTTAATGCCAGAGTATGCTGTTTAAGTTTAAAATAACCAATACAAAGTTAAAAGGAGATAATTACAGTAAAAAGTGAAAATCAGCCATTAGAGTGGTTTTGGATTTTGTAGATAATTTTAAACAATATGTAAATAAGGCATAAACTTACAACTAGTATTATAAACTTGTCTTATGCGGATATAATATAAAATGTAATCAAGTGTAAGATCCGTATTTACGAATGATCCCTAGGTTTTCCTTTGTTTAAGGTACCTTTAAGGTACTTTCGTAAGCATCTCTAACTGTAACGGTTTGAATATTATAGGCTCGTAAATAGGGTTGGCTAGGAAATTCAATACTTTATATATAAATAAGGGGAAGTATTAGTCAATGTAAATAATAACTAAAATGATCAGTTAATTTATATTCTCATAACTATTACCCTAAATTTCAAATAAACACCAATAGAAAATTGTAAACATACCTGATACACTAATAAAAAAACGTCGTGGGCTCAAAGGAAATATGTATAAGGCTATATGATTAATTAAATAAGTATAAACTCAAAATAAATTGAAATAATAATAATAAGTGAAGTAAAACTATTAATAAACATGTAGAAGATGAGAAGTGAGGATTTGTGTAACGGCGGCAATGATGGATTTCGACTAATGTTTTAATGAACTAGGAATAGAGATAAGGAACAGCTAAGAGCGACGTGATTGGCTGAAATCGTTTTGATATAAAAATTATCGTTTAAAACGTAATTCAAGGTGAATTAATAAACAAAATAATATTAGAAAATAGTAAGTAAATAAATATGTTTAGTTATAGATTTAAAATTTGTAATAGATTTATATATAGAAAACTATAGAGAAAAAAGAAATAATGTATTCTAATTGGGATAAAAAAAAGACGTATTGTGGTATCAATCCACCGTGATTATCGCGAGAAGTTAAAAGAAACCTAAGTGAAGCTAAAATTAAAAAGGACGCTAGACTTAAAAAAAATGTTTGATAAGAGAGAATGACGCTAACTCTGCAATACTAAGAAACAAAGTGTTGAAAGAGGTGTTTAAAAAAGTATTTATTTTCGTGGAGGTACGAAATTTGTTTGTAAGAAGAGTGAATGGTTTAAATTTCATCGAATATCCAGCAGAAAAGTAATAGTTTCCAGTATAAAATGTGTTGAAGTCAAGAAAAAAAAATCATCTGATACAATTAAAAGTAAGAAGTATAAAATTCAAACAATAGCAAGCTAATCTTTTATCAAAAATTAAAAGAACATTGTTTTAAAATAATGAACTTTAGTTTGAACATTAATTGAAAAGTGAAATAATATGAAATTTGGACAGAAACATTTAAATCGTAGAACATTGTGGTTTCAACATTTTATGGTTAGTTGTAGGTATTGAAAAGTAAAGTTATATAAATTAGAAATTATGAGCCGAGATAAAGAGTCATAAATAAATGGTAAAATTTAAATTTTGTAAATGAAAAAAAAAGAAAAAAGAATTTGTAACTTAACGCGAATAGATCATTTTGTATTGTAAATGTTTGTATATTGATTTCCCTATCTAATTTAATTTCCAAAGTAAGATGAATTTTTAGAGTCATCAAAAAGGGAAAAAAAATGGTCTTTCTTTTGTAAATTTGTATAAAGTTAACGGTTTTCGAAACACTTAAAGGTAAACATTTTAAACGTGCGCCATTTTTAAATAATACCAAAAAGATTGTGATTTTTGGTATATTGATAATATTCAATATAAAATATGTTAGCAATATTTGTACTTGATGTGCAATTTATTTCCAAATATATAATGTTTTTTGTACGAAACAAAAAATGACGGACAGACAACTAAGATTGTTTCAAATAAAGGAATGCTCGTTCTTTGTTTACTTCAACCCCTGGAAAAATCACCTAAAGTAGCTGACACGAGTCTAGTTTATTATTAAATATTGTGAAAATGATGGAAGATAAAGACAATTTTTTAGGATTAATTGTGTATACTACATTAAATTTCTCTTACCACATAGTTCAACATTGAAAGATTGGTTTAGTTTAATTAATTATTAAATATTGAGAAAATGAAGGAAGAACAGAACAATTTTCTAGAATTAATTCTGTATGTAAATGTGGTGCTATGCTACCACGAGAAACGAGAAGTTACACGAGTGATGCTGAAAAGATATTTGAATTTTACGATGAAGATCAGATGGGTAAAAGATTATAGGTTAGTAAATGTTTCGATATGATATTTTTCTGTAATGTATGCTCCCGTTAATTTCGATAAAACGTCGGAAATAAAATAAATGGATGGTTTAAAGTTTCATGATATAACTGAAGCATAAAATTTCAACAGGAAGAACAAAATTACTGAAATTAGAACATTCTTATTGTATATTTATAACTAAAATGTTTCAATAAATATTAGTTTAGATTAGGAAATGTTGGCGTCTTTTTTTCTAGTTTCTAATCTCTCTCATTGGGATTGACTTCATCGAAAAGTTAATAAAAATCAATTGAAGTCACCAAATCAATGATTAACGGCAGATAACAGCTGTTTAGCAATGACCGAACACTCAGCTGTAGTGATTACTGAACACTCATTGGTGATGTCATCATTAATGTCGTAATCGATATTTATAGCGTAGTTCTTTCAAGGTCTTTCAATCAATCCTTTATAAAGGGTAAATTAATAAAGGAAAGAAATTTTAATTAGTGATCATAAATGTGATTTTTATTAAAGGATGCCTTAGTTAAGTATTTTTATTGTATAAGGTTGTCTTGTAAGGAAGGAACTTAGTGTCTTGTAAGGAAGTCCTAAATACTTCATAAATACTGCCCTAAATGTCTATGATCAAAGTAGATTTTGTTTTTGTCAATTATTTCTGACCAGTATTGTTATTTACTTGCTAATTCTTACACCAGTTTGGGTCAATGATCTTCACATTTCAATAAAATGTTAGTGACATCGGTAGAAAATACGTCTTTTAAAACAGTTGCAGGGCAGACTTTTTGGTTTCTACTGATAATTCACGAACCGGCATTTTTAAAAATGCTATGTTTTATTTGGATAGATTATAGCAAAATTTTATATTAATCATTCCAGCGGATTTTTCTTTTAGTCTTATGTCAGGTAAGACATAAATTTTGAGTTTTCGACAAATTGAAAGAGTCCTGAGATGTTAAAAAAATAAGCTCACGTAACAAACTTAATTAAAATCTGTCCATTCTTTTGGTCTGTAGTGGACTGCAGAGACGATACCCTCCTTACTGTATTTCCAAAACCACATTTTAAATATCAGAGGTCGTCAAAAAGGATATTTTATAACAAACTCGACACAGTTTTTTTACCCATATCATAAATTTCTCTACACTTGTACCACTCATAAAATAATAGTACCCCAGTAGTGTAAGGTAAATTAGCTATTTCCAAAAAAATTCGATCTTTATTATTTAACGATTAGTCCTGTTTCATGGTCTCAGGATACCGAAAGGGTAATTTTTGTCCGACGTCGTTGTCGTCGTCGTTGTCGTCAATACGTAGCACGATAGCTGTCATAAAAATTAAGATAGGCAGATTAAATTGTTATACGTAACTCATATTTGTTATATTATGTTCGTATAGAACCTTAATAGAATTCAGAAAAATCAATTAAAATGTAAAAATGGTAGCCATTAAAAAAATAAGTTTTTTGTTTGATATCTCCGTGTTTTATACAACGTACAACAAGCTAAATTATGTAAGAATTTGCATTTTTACATTATTAATTCGATTTTTCTTAATTTCAATAAGTCAATAAGACCACAATATATTTCCCTATCCAAATTTCATATTCTTTTTTAATTATATCCCGCTATCGTGCTTACGTACAGACGACAATGACATAGACAACTACAATGACAACAACTACAACAATAACTACAAGGACAAGTACAATGACAACTACAACCACAACCACAACTACACTGAGACAATAATGGGAACGATAATAACAACTACAGCGACAACGACAACAACTATAATGACAACGTCAACGATAACCACACCGACAATTACAACTACAACTATAACTACAACGACAACAACAAGGACAACGAAACGACAACAACAACCGCAACTAAAACGAAAATCACAGCGACACTGCCATGACAACCACAACTATGACAGTGACAACAACGACAACAACAACAATCACAACCATAACCACAACGACAACGATAATTACAAAGACAACGACAACCACAACTACAATGAGAACGACAACTACAATTATCACAACAACTTAAAATAAATAAATAATAATAACCATTACTATACAAACTGTATCGATTACGGTAAAGTAATTTATAATACATACAACAAGGTTTATTACGAAGATAGATTTCGCCTATTCAATAGCGTTATGATAATTAAGATAATTGTAGTTTGTCTTACGTTTGCTAAGTATAAGGCTTTGGTTAATTACAAACTTTGGAAGACCTGTTGCTAGACATAACGGGGTGGGGGCGGGGGCGGAGTTGAATGAATGGGGTAGTACGGGTGCGTGGCACAAGGTATAAGAGACGTGGATACGACGTCGCAGCGTTACATCCCAACCTAACTTTACACACAACGTGTTTTGTCGCTTTCTACAGTCCCAACATCCTTACGTGAGTACATTACAATCTTCTTTATTATAAGTTTATAATGCAATTATTGGAAATAATAAAAATGTATAAATGAAGAATCATTATATTAGTTTATTTATTTATTTTTTTTATAGAAATGTAATTAGTAACTTTAACAATAAGATTATCGCTTTTTATTAATAACACTTAGAATTATAGTTTTATTCCAGATATTGAAGTTTTAAACTCTTCAATACTAATTTTTGTTTATCATTCATCAAAAATATTTACGTTTTTATTTTTTGTATTTTTATTTGTCAATATTTAAATATTGATTAAAAGATTCGTTCATTGTCTTCTTATTTTGAGTAATAAACTTTAAAACTTTAAGTATAATGTTATTAAGGTTTAAAAAAATGAAAAGCTACATAACGTGTCGTTCAAAAAAAATTTCAATAAACAATATTGATAAGTTGTAAATTATTCGATTGTATAACACATTATATATTTTTAGAAATGAGAGTCTTGTACATTATTACCTAAAGAAATCTGCAAACGTGCAATTATAGGTTATAATTAGAAATGCAAAATAATTGTAGTTGTAAAATGTGTACTATAAAAATAGTGGAAATGAGATGGTATTATTTTGTTCATGTGTATAGATAATTTCTCTATTCATCTTGATGAAAAAATACACAATAATAACTTTTATTTCACATGGTTTAAAGAAGGGAAAAATTCAAAACACGCTTGTGTTCAAAAATCATAATACCTAGTCTAATATTAAAATTAAGTATATAAATTGTATAACATCATTTTCCCCCTTGTTGTTTAAAGTTGAAAAATATTTTTTAAAGGAAGAAAAAACCTGCATAAAACAAAAACAATATTTCCTACAAATGCATTAATATTGAACACTTTTGTTTTATTTCTTAAGCAGTTTTAATTGATATTACAAAAATGTAATTATTTAAGTTTCATTCTCATTAATAAACAGAAATTAGTTTATTCTGAAAATCAAAAAGGAAGCGAAATTACCCATCAAAACAAACCTTAATGAGATATTTAAATAACAATATTCACCCAATTTTAAACTGTGAAAAATAAATGTTCATGATGAAGGAAACAGTAAGTTTTTAATATATTCTGAAAAATATATTTGAGCAATCTGTATAAAATTTATAACTTTTCGCTGAATTAATTTAGAACAGTTAAAATGAAAATACCTCGTATGAAATGCATTGAGCAAGAGTATTGAACTTATTGTTTAAAACTTTTTTTTTCATTTAGTATATTTGTTTAGTTCATATTATATTAGTATTTGTTTTTGGCTCTCTTGAAGAATTAAAAAAATGTCCAATTTAACTGTGATATGATATCTCAAAGTATTTTAAAGAATTAGTTTTACTAGATTGAATTTTTCTTCAAATTTGTTTAGAAAATTTGTGGAATTTTATAAAAGTTGGAGAAAACAATATATGTAATTTTAATGTAATTTTTTTCGAAATTCTAATACCATGATCGAAAATGTATATTTGTTGCTTAATTTATTGTCATGGAGAAGTTTGTAGTACTACGTTATACTGGAAAACTCTCTATTTAAGCATACAATAAAATATATTCAAATAGAAAATTCATTGAATGAAAACTGTAAGAAATATTATATTAATGTATTTGACGGGGAATCAATTAATTATTTGTAACTTATGGTATTGCTAGGTTTAAAGAATAAATCACTATACTAAACTTATATCAATATTTAACAAATGATTAGAAGACGATGTACAAAGTGTTTTTAAACTTCATGTTACATGCGAACAACGTTTTTCGTTTTGAAAATGATTTTTTGAAGAGAGGTTCAAAAATATTTTACTAATGAAAAAGGAGTAATAGTTCCAGAATTTTATATGCATGTAGAATGTAACAATCTTAGAAAATAAGGTACAACAATGAAATAACAAATAAATTTCGTTTGAAATTTAAAAACAAATTTTAATATATATATATATATATATATATATATATATATATATATATATATATATATTACTGAAGGTAAAGTATTAATCTGAACAATCAATATCTAATTTATTCGCATTAGTTATTTGCTGCAAAAATGTTTCTCTTATGCAGTCTAAGGCTTAGGGTTGACATCCCTGAAATTACATCTTTCACAATAAATGGAATTCATTAAATTTGCATTAAAGGACTGATTTGGCACCTTAAATATGGAATATTTCCCCAAAATCGCAATAAATCTACAAAGGGCTTAAAGGTGTATAGCCTAATTTCTTAAAGAAATAGGACGTTCAGCTTTATGTATGGAGTTCTGTTTAACCGATGTCCATAGAATCTTTGCTAGCAGTGTAATATAGGTAACAATTTCAAAAGAAACATACAATGTAGATAAAATATGTTTGTCAAGTTTAACTGTATAAGGGTTTTTCCGCGACAAACTTTGTATCAAATTGTAAATAATGAAATTGTACCAAAATATTGATTTAGGTCTTTTTTAAAGATTTGAAATACTAATTCACATATCTCATTTTGAAAAAAATCAACTGAGTTAAGTATGTTATCCTACGAAAAATCACGTTGCAATATATTAAATGGTTTAAAGTTTGTTGTAGAATAAAAATCTTTTTGGAAATGGTCATTATTTCCCTGCTGAATTTTATATACAATTTTTGAATCGACGTGTTTAAATAGCGATCAAAATACCAACGAATATAACAGGCCTTTTGGGAATCTGATAAACTGATATCAATGAAATTGTTTTTAATTGCAGTGCTAATATTAAAGATGGTATAAATTACTAGGCAAACATATATCATCAAACCTCTCCATAGCTTAAATTGTTCCTACATAAATTCTCTTTTATTCCATGTAAAGTTAAATTAGATTTATGAAAATGTTGATCTGAACAACGGTAGGTATAAACAGATCACATGTAATAATATTTTTAAAATGTATTTAAATTAATAAAATTATCAGTTATTAAAACATTCAATGCGTTTTATAACTAACGGATTTCATTAAGCGTGACGTATTTAATTAGATTGCTCTATCATCAATAATCTCTATTTATGTTACTACAAAAATTTGATTTAATCTCCTATGTATCAAGAATATAGTTTTTGTAAATACAAATCGATATTATTACATGTAATTTAAATATGTGATGCAGTTGATCACGCAAAATGATATTGTTAAACGTTTTACAGAATTGAATTTGTGCTATTACTTTATCCGTAACAAGCACGTGTATTCATTTATTATATAAGGGTATAAACAAAAGAAAAACACATGAATGATATTATGTACTACATTTAGTATCTATAGGTTACATATATACAGATAAGAGCGTATTCTTGTAACCTTTTTTAACTTTTAGATTCACGTATCCAGCGGTAAATTTGGAAGAAAATTTCATTTTCAATTTCGTAGAAATTAGAACCTTACGTTGACGATTTGTCTGTTCAATTACTTTGGCTTAAAGTAGTGTAATCCCTATTATTCATATAATTAGGTAATATTGAAAATTTAAAATTTATGGTACTATAATAATAATTGTTTAGTTATTGTTAAAATTCCCACTTATTACATTATTTCATCTTTACATTTAGATAAGAAAGCAGTAAGATTGGAAACTGCTGTGTGCATCAGTCTATTCTGGTTCTGTGCAATCTTAACTTAATAAAAGAACATTTTAATTTGTATTGCTTCTATTCGCACATTGAAAGATTTACAGTAGTTTTCAAATAAAAAAAATGTCGTCCGTTTTTAAAATCTCCTTCAAATCTTTACGTTTCAGATCAAAATATTTTTGGTTCTTGTCTGAATTGCCTTTTCTATAAAATCTTTGCCATCCACCTAACTCAAGAACTAATAAATGGATTTTGATGAAATTTGGATTGGAAAATAAATATTCCCACTTTTATTATGTTTAAAAAAATGTAAATTTATTACGGTAAGTTGATCGGAAACGAATCACTGGAGAAAATCCAGTCAAATTAGATAATAATTTCCAAAATATCCTGAAACAAGTGAAATAAAAATCTAACCAGAAAAATCACTTCGTAGTTCTAGAAAAAACAAAAAATCGACGCTGGAATATTTATCATTACTATAAACAAGAAAGTTGTTTACATATTAAATACTAAAATACTGAACCAAAACGGTTTTGTTTTAGTTAATTTGGTTAAAATAATGAGAAATATTATTGTTATATTTAAATAAATACCCATTTTCCGAAAATTAACCGTTTGAAGAAAGTCTAAAAGAGGAGAAGGAATCAAAAAGTTGTTTTAAAAAATAGAAAAATTCAGGAATATGTAAAATCAAAATGGAGTACTTTTAAAAACAAAACTGAAAACATAATTCAGAATAAACAGCTTTGTCTCTTAAAAATATTCATAACAGTTCTTACTATCTGACTTACGGGTTGACTCCATCCTGAAAATGAAATCGTAATTTTATACATGCTAAAAATGTTGAAGAAATGTATAATATAATTTGTATATAGCCATACAAATTATGTTTATATAAAGTGCAGTAAAATAATTAAAATGAAAGTGCAGTAAAAATGAGTTTTTCGATCTTTGCTATGTAAATAATTTTATTGTTTATAACAATGGTAAACGTTAATTTTTTTGGATGTAAAAAAATAACTTTAAGTCAAATTTTTATTTTATTTTGAATTTTGACTGTAAAATTAATAATTTCACTTTTTTTATTTAAAAAAAAAATTTTTTTTTTTAATATTAAGTTTATTTCTTATTTTATTTTGTTGTCGGATAAGTACAACTCGAAATATCCGTTTTCTCCATTTTTTGTAAGTTTTCTTATTATAGATTTAACAATGGAGAAGCTTAGTTCAATATTTATTAGATGTGTGTTTTAATTACTTCATATGATAGAAGTACACTTAAGCATTTAAAAGAGGAAAGCAGTTTATTCTCCATTCTCCCTTCATATATTCTTTCCACTAACAGCATCATTAAGTGCTGTGGTAGACAGATAAAACAAATGCTTTTTCAGAAACTTATATTTTACGAGTGGAATTAGGTCGTAGATAAATGACATATTAATGGCAGCTGAACAACAATTATGAAAAAATACAACGAATAAAGTGTGAAACAAAAAGAAAAACAAAACATAAAGTAAGGGTGTTTAATTTGACGTTATTGCAAGAAATGTTTTTGTCTGTATTTATTACGTAATGTTTATTGTAATTTAGAGTTATGTTTGTTTGGAAACTTTTATGTTATTTTAAAGTTATGAATTGAAGTAAAGAACATTTGTTGTAAAAAAGGTAATCGAGTTCTATGAAAAGTCATTAAAACAAATATTGATCTATTATACGAATAATTATTACTGCTGTATTTTAATGAAAGTTATGGGTTAGTGTAACGCCTAATGGATTTCTATTAGAGGGAATGAATGAACCGAACTGTTATACATACGAACTTCAAAATTGGAACGTAGCTAAACACCACCAATATAAAGAGGTTGTCTATATTAAATTTATGTGACAACAAAACTTATCCTTAAACCGGAATTTATAAAACAAAGAACAATATTTAAAGTCAATTAGTAAGAACTCTTTCTCCTTTTGGATCGAAATAAATAAATAACAAAATACAAATTCAGCTTTCAATTGCTATTCTGACGAGTTTGTCCAGATGTGAACATGCAATTGATTTGTTTAATTATTATTATTTATACTGATTTTATTGAAGCCTTATTATTGAAAGAGAGAAAATAAAACAAAATCGTAATTAAAAGTTACATAATCTTAATAATATATACGAATACAACGTCAAACTTAATAACAAAATAGCTCAGAAGTTTTAACATAAATTGCTTTAGGTTTTAATCTCTTAGTAAAATACTTGGTATTTTAATTACTTTATTTTTCGTCGCACTGCTTCAAAAATACAATGCTGTTTACAATACTGCTTCATTTCGTAGCTGTTTACAATACATGGATTGAGGTGCTAAAGTTGTTCTTTTTAGTCCTAGGACCTAAAAACATCAGCTGAGGTCGAGGTCATCAGCTGTTACTTCATTTATACGAATTAATTAACGATTGTAAAGCATCTATACAAACAACAGCTGTTACCATCGATTTGAAGGCAAGAAGTTTATAACATTTTAGCTTTTAGTCTAGGGGTTGGTTTATTTCCATCCTCTACTATAAAGTTAGAAGAAAGAAACTTAAACTAAATGTTGGTTATATTAAATATTTTGTGTACATAACAAATATTAAAATTTATTTGATCCCTGAATATGGATGGCCCTCTTCAAATTAAAATAATTTTAATCAGTTTTGAACTTTTGAGGTCTTTTTCTACCAAATTATAAGTCTAATTGTAAAGTTTATAAAATGAGTTCTACATGTTTGTAGTATAAACTATATAGTGATTTAGTTTCCTCACTTTTTTAAACGTTCTGTAAAACTAAAAATCCTGTTCGTGTAAGAGTAGGTAAATAGGTTATAACATTTTAGTTTTTGTGACATTGTTTTCTTATACTATTTGTAGCATAACGAAAAATATAGTTCATCACTTGGATCAAAAGAAGCTTTTCGATCCTCGTTCATTTTCCGTTAAACTTGAGCTTGTATCGAAAAGCCTTACTTTTGGTCCTAGTGATGAAATATACTATCATGAAAAGTTGTAATAGATTTGACTTATTTAAACAAACTACAAACTATTAGCTTCTTAATAAAAAAGAATTATAATAATCGGCCGAGTGGAAATCAAAGTTTCGTTAAATATGGATCATTTCTTTAAAAAATACCATGTTGTTTTTTATGAAAGAAATTGTAAACTCTAATTATTAAATGTGATTAATAGGTAATTCAAATTTAGCATTTCATAATAAACAAACAGCATAAATCCTTATATTAAAAAAAAAATCTTCTAACGGCTTAGTGTAACTCCAGAAATAGTTGTGTATTATTTAAAATTTTTTTAAACATTAATCAAGTTATATCTTATTATATTAACATAACTCTATATAAAAATCTATAGTGGATCACTTAAATTTTATAGATTTAGAAAATCTACAACGGAAGTGTTACAATTAAAAAGATAGAATAATTATAACATCTTTTGTGGAACATTAGAAATATTTTCAAACATTTAATAAAAAAGAGTAATGTAAAAATTATCTGTTATTTCTTAAGAAGGAAACTGTAACCTTTAATTAATCAAAAAGTGTAATAAATAATTAAATTTCGTATTTTTGGAAGAAAGTACAGCGTATAGTCCTGTGAAACCCCAGAAATATATAAAATGGTTTATTAAATTTTACGTTAAATAAAATCGATTTATTTTTATAATTGATACATTTCCTTTAGAAATTTATATTATGCAGAACAACTACCCATCTTTATTCCAATAACGACTGGAAATAAATATAAATTATTTTATTTATAGTATACAAAAAATAATATTATAACTTGAGGTCTACTGTGGCACATTTCAATTTACTTAGTTATTTTTCTATTTAAGACTCGAAAATTAAAAGCCAACCTAAATGTAAAAAATATAAGAAAAAATATAAATTAAGTGTATGTAATAATAATAACAATCGTTTTTGAAATTGTTGCTCAAAATGTATTTAGAAAATCAGATGTTAATAACAATATAATTGTCTAACAACCATATGAGTAGTTGTTTACACCTAAATTTAAAACAATACTAAAATTATTATTCTAAAATATACAAAATCCGAAAACAATTTCTCAAAATTAATTATTTACACAATAATATATTTTGAGATATATTCATAGTTTCAAGATATTTGCAAATATCTATAAAACTTTTTGTAGATATTTAAACGTCTTAGGTAACAAAGATCAATAATTAATTTCTTCTTTCAACATAAACCTTTATCTCCGAGAATATTTACAAGTAAATTGTACCAACCCAGTCTATGAACTTTTGTGGAGTTAAACAGTTCTTGTTGAACTATCTGACTTGATAAATTATGTCAAAACTGAACATAATGAAATATTTCACCTTCACACCAATTACAGAGAGCAAAATGTTGGGGAAACATTGAATTTACCTTATAATGCCAAAATATATTACACAAAAACATTTCTAAAAATTGAGCTTTCTACCTTTTAAAGTTTAAAAGTTACTTATGCGTGTCGAGGCTTTGTTGACACCTGTTGTATATTTTTTAATGTAATTTAAAAAGTAAATAGATAAGTAGGGAAAAGTTTATTATCAACATACAATATACATAAGCTCTCATACGTAAATAAACATACATTGATACTTCTACTGAAATATACTAATAAAACACATTTTAAAATAGGAAATAATATAAAATACTATCCTTATTTAAAAATGTAGAAACCTAATTGTTCGATAAAAAAATATTTTTGTTATTAACAATATATTTGTTAATATATAATAAATATTTTGTTATATATTATAATATATAAATAAATAACACTAAATATTTTGTCATATGAGATATATACGAACATTTTTTTCTTACAACAATGTCTAAAGTGTTCATTACGACCTAAGAACGGTTTTAAAAACAGCTGATTACTATTCAGCGTGCAAAACAAATAAATTGTACACAAAGAAAGTACTATTGATTAATGTAATCCTGTATCGTACGCTGAATAAATCAGCTAATTCAGGTTTATTATTATCGTGTCGTCCACTCGTTGAACAATAAAAAGACTCAGATAACCTCAAATACATTTATAAACATAATGTTCAATACAATGCCAGAATACGATTTTGAAATGGATGAGGACGATTTTGAGTGGTCAATAGTATTTACAATACTATTGTTCTGTAACGTTCAAATCTATATTTTGTATAGCTCTCACATAATTTAAAAATAATAAAAATATTAGGGAATATAATGCGTACTGATGTAAAAATCTATCACCTAATTCTATTGCTTGCAATAAAATAGTGCGCTCTGCTACTCGTCGCACGTTAACTACTTTTCTCACGCGATCTACCAAATTTACGGTCTTAATATACAAACAACTATTATTTATATTTGATATATGTCAAAATATAATATCTGCTATAGATCAAAATTCCTTTTCAAGTTGTTCATTATTAGATATGACGTCACTGGTTATATTATTTCATTCAAGTATTTGAAGTTTACATTTGAAATCGCTTTGTGAATTTACGTCCTTGAGGTTGAATCAAATAGAAAAAAAAGAAAGAAAAAAAAACTTCAATTTTGAAACAAAATCTTAATATTCTACAATTCTATATTCTTTTTATCGTAACTGCTAATTTTATAGTCTTGAAGTATAACAACGTAAATTAAACGTGGATTATTTTTGAGTTAGAGTTAGAGAAAAAGAAATTGAAAGCGTCGAAGATCTAAAATTGATAAAAATATTTCACTAAGATTTGGTCTAAACTATGTCACGCATTAAACAGCGTTCATCTAGAGAAAAAAGTCTTTAAATTACAAAAATCTGTATAACCTGACCTAACAACAAAATAAATAGAAAACAATTAAGTTTGGACGAATTATTGAACACAGTCATCAATTTCTAGTTTAATGTTTTCTATTACTAACCTTAAAACATGCTATGAAATTCTTTCCTAAAATAATCTTATTATTTGATATAAAGGGCGTGAAAACTAAATAAAGTGACGTTATATATAATGCCATTGTAAAAGTTTTAGACGCTATTAAAAGTTATAATAATGTAATAAGATATGCTTTTATAAAAAGTTATGCTAGTGACATAACTTTTCATAGAACAGTTTCATACTTTTTCCTTATGGTTCAAATAATTGCCAAAACAGTTTATACAACTATATATTTTCTACAATAGAATAAAACGCCATTAGAGAATTTAATGTAATTTTGTTCAGTACGATAAATAAAATATTTTTGCATGTTTCTTTTAAAAATATTTATCCTTTTTTTTTTTTTTTTTATTACGTAGTTTAACGGAAAAAATAAGAAACTATAACTATATATGTTATAATAGTATTAATTTACTAAAATTTATTTTTATACGTTGAAACTCTGTGTTAAAATTTAGTTTTGCATTAAAAAAAAATTATAGTTTGCAGATTGAATAGAGATTTTTGTTGAATACAATTTAAAAAATGGCCACTATTTCTCGTTCCCTTTCTGAAAATTTCGTTCTTATATTTACGTCTTTATTGTGGCAACAAAGAGAGTAAAATAAATGGACTGTAGTTTGTAGGGACGTAAGCAAATCATTGGATTTCAATTATTCTTTCGGGAATAGACGTTCTGTTTATGTTGACATGTATTTAATCTTTCGAAATGAAAACGTCTTAAATAAATCAATTATGCAATTATCAATTCTAAGACTAAATGTTTTCCTTAAGTTTTGTATCCTTGTACATATACAGTAAACAAAAATGACAATAATAATTACATTAAAAATTTAATGCAGTGCAGGAAGGAGAAGAACAAATAAATATAATGTGTTAAAGAGATACAAAGTTCATTTATACTTTTAATAAATAGAAAAGTCATAAAAAATAATTCACTGTTTCTTTTTGCCTAGATTAAATTGTAATTTTCACAAAACTGTTTAAAATTACTAACCACTGCTCCAAAAAAAAAAAAAAAAAAAGTAGGCCTATTCCTGCTCTTGGAGGTGAAACGACAAATGTTATTTATAATTAAGTTTTGAGTCAAATATTTATTACAGTCAATTTGTAAAAAAAATCCGGATAATCAGCTAGTATTCTCTTAAACGACTTTGATCAAATGTTCTAAAATATAATTTCTCTCTCTCTCCTCTCTCTCTCTCTCTCTCTCTCTCTCTCTCTCTCTCTCTCTCTCTCTCTCTCTCTCTCTCTCTCTCTCTCTCTCTCTCTCTCTCTCTCTCTCTCTCTCTCTCTCTCTCTCTCTCTCTCTCTCTCTCTCTCTCTCTCTCTCTCTCTCTCTCTCTCTCTCTCTCTCTCTCTCTCTCTCTCTCTCTCTCTCTCTCTCTCTCTCTCTCTCTCTCTCTCATTGTCGGTTCAAAAGTTACGTTATAAAACTTACTGAGTTGTTATAAAGTACCTACTTTCTCAAAAACAGCATTACTGATTTAGTTAAAATTACGCAAAATGGAATATTAGTGTCCTTAATCTGTTTGCCAAATCGCAAGTGATATGATAGATAATTAAAATTTAGGGTTAACAGACAGAAAAGAAAAATGAACCATTAAAGAAATTTTGATTTAAATGAAATACGATTTTCCCTTAACGAATTTATCTTATAAGCAAAGAAAGTATTGAAAAATGTAAAATTATTTTTAAAAAATGATTCCGTGCACATTTCACACAGTTCTAATATATTTATTTAGAAGCCTAGTTAATCATATCCAGTATAGATGCTATTAAGTTTTATAACTTATGCAAAGATCTTTAAGTCGACCTTCATGATATCGAAATTAATCATTACTTACACAAACAATAACTGACTATTTCCTGAACAATGATATAGATAGGTGTATAATCAAGATAGCGGTATACGATTAGGGAGTAACGCACTCTGTGAGCATGAGTAGACAAACAGGTGTTTGTGTCCAGGTGTTAGATGGCTTGTTTACTGTTATCGATTCTAAGCTAAGTAATCGAATGATAATGCAGGTTGACATTCAACTGTCGGAAGCTTTTCGATTATTACAGATATTTACTTTATTTAGTCATGAAATAATTTAAATAGATTTATATCGTTTCCTTATACGACTGGAATTATTAAATCATTAAAAATATCTGCTATGTATGAAGTTGTGGTATTGTATATATGAGTGTATTTTAGAGAAAAATATCTTAAAAATACTTTGTAATGAAAAGCTGTAATTTCCTTATATTCAGGGTGGAATGAATGAAATGTCTTCATATCTCAACTTTTAATTGACATGTAAAAACGTGCTATCTATAATTTCAGAGGTAATCTATAAAGTGTAGTTTTTGGGGAGCATAAGTATAACTAAAAACTCTTATAATTTTACTGAAATGTCTGTTTATCTCTCTGTCTGTAAGACTTGTCCTATATAGGATTAATCAAGGACATAGATTTATATGGAAAATTATAGGTTAAAGATACAAATAAATGGAAAATTTTGTTTTTACCTATTTGCCAAAATTTACCTTTTTGGACCGTGTGAGTTTAATTTTAATCCTTATTTGGTCGTTTGTCTGAAATAAGAAATTATACAATTTTTATTTATATTGATTGTCTCCACACAACAAGTGGGAACTAATATTTTTTTATAAAAAACGTCAATTTCATTATTAAACCCCTTAAAGTGTACACAAAAATATGGTATTAAATCATTAAATACGTGTAGATTTCCAAAAAGTGTTCAAACAATTCTAAAATATTAATTTATATACGCAAGCAATACGTACCAAGTACAAGGTTGCAAACACGGTTTAACTGTTTATATAAAACACTTCTGTCGAATTTCTTCATAACTAAGTCTAGTCTTGACCAATTTCCATATATAACTGATGATAAAACCAACGGCTCGTCGTGTATTCAACGATGTTGTGAATAAATACATGTAAATGATGTTTACGCTTTTACATTTTCTTTCTGCTTGAGAACCAAAAAATATTTAAAATATGGGATGTAAAAGTTATATTTGTACATGTTTTTTATGCAGCGTTCTTATAAATATTCTGCTTACATCAGATATGTTGATACGATAGAAATTGCCTGTGTTTTTAACCAATCTCTCTCTTATTTCTCATCACAGACAACACATTTGCGTATAATTTATTATTAAAATAATAAATACAGATTTTTAAAACTGCTATTTTGGATCTGATGTAGGATATAGAAGTAATATTGCTTTTCTTTTCTTAAAAAAAATCAACAGTTTTTTGAAATTTAGAATTTCAATTTATAATTCAAAAGTTACCTATTGTAAAATTCTAGGTGGGACACCCAGTATATATGTGTATCAGAACTACATAATGTATTGTGATAAAAACATATGTCAGGTTTTCTAGAATTTATCTGTTTACCAAACTACAATCCAAACAGATTAACAGATTTTGACAAAAATTGATAATATTTTGGGCTTATCACTAGTATTTGTTTTACTTACCCAGTATACGAAGTATAGCGTCAGTTTGATAATCGTAAAAATATCGATTAAAAAAAAAAAAAAAAAAAAAAAAAAAAAAAAAAAAAAAAAAAAAAAAAACATGGGAAAACTAATAAATGAAATCAATTTAATTTTACCGTAACTAGTCTTAACTACTGATCAATAGGTTATTTCTAATTTAAATGATTACTATTTGTAGTTTAATTTAAGAATTATCAAACTAATGACTCTATTGGAGTTCTTAGTCCTTGAAAAGACATGATAAAGATGTTGCCACTTATATAATTTGAAGAACTCTTTTGGGTATTTCACGAATGTCAGACTTTTTAAAATTTTGTTTTAATTCATAAGAGCTCAATATATATATATATATATATATATATATATATATATATATATATATACATTATATATACATACTGTAAGTTCAATTTGTAGTAATTCTTTTTAATTAGAGAGAATTTTTATTTTCTTGTTTTCTTCTGTCTTAATGTTTTATTATTTGTACGTCCTCTTATATACATATATGTATATATAAGGAGGTAAAAAGAATCTAGTAGAAAATAGTTCATAAAAAGATAAATTTGCACATTTCCCTCTCTAATTAAGACGAATTACTACAAACTGACCTCACTATGCGAATCAGAATAAATGTAGACCAGAGAATTTTCAACAGTAATATACATAACAATTTATTGCGAAGCTTAAGTAGACTCAGGAATTGTTGATTTTACTCTTACTAAATGTCTATAAATCATGGTTACATTAGTATAAAGCCTGGGATAAGAGTTAAGTACCATTACCCTTGTCTGTGAAATAATAATGGGAGTTGGTTTGGCTGTCGTTGTTATTCATTTATTTCTCCTGACACATTATCTTCTATTTAACGTGGAAAATAAACCTTCATGAAAGTTGCACTATCTTTCTCAGATAATAATACACAAATTCAAACAAACAAATTTTTGGTTGCCATCTCAACAAAAATGTTGTGTCCAAAGGGTGAATATATAATTATATAAACAGTTCTAAAAGTAGGCTAAATGAAATAAAACAAAAAAACATCAAAGATAAACACTGTATTTGTTAAAAGAGCATGTTTCAATAATTAATTATCATATTCAATTGTTACAAGTACACAAAGCTGACCTACAACAGACAAGAGTAATGCTCCTCATAGATAGCAGCAGGGAACTCCTCCAAGGCCAATGCCATCACAATAAATACAATGATATACAGTGTATAAATAATATTATACAATTGTCTAACCCCTTAACTATTAGATATGAAATAAAATTAATATATCACTGACCATATTCTAATAAATGTTTAACAGAACAATGAAACAGAACTCATAAAAAACAGAAAACAAAATAAATAATAATTAAAATAAAATTTAAAATAATTCCTACTTCTTAAAAAAGAAATGGAACATGAAAAAAGGATAAGAAATTAGTTAACAAATTGATGAAACCATCATGGTACTTACCCGGCCAGATCATGGAAAGTATTTCAATTGAATCCTCTAAATATAAGGCTCAAAAGTTGGTTTCCTGGACTTTGTAAGGAATGTTAAATAGTATTGGTGAATTAAGTGGTATGACCTACTAGTGTCATTTATTTATACAGTTGCTACGCACATTTTCTGAGCCTCGTAATTGTGAGTATCACTACTTTCTTAATGTTTGCTACTTAACGTGCCTCGTAGATGTGTCTACACTCGCTTTTCTCGTGTTATTGTCTCGGCACTGGAGAGCCATGAAGTTGTAGATATATGAAGGTATCTCCAATCGCTATGCTCGTGTCAGTAACCCCGCTTTCGTAAACTATACGAATATCACATTTTTACGGAGAGGTTAAATTTCGAAATTATATTTTTGACAATAACTTCATTATTATTGTCATATGGAGTTGGTACAATATATATGCAATATTGAAATTTTATCTTAAATCACCGTGTTATAAGTTGAGTAATGCAAGAGACGACGGAATATTGAAAATCACTTTTTCAGTTTCTTGGGGCCATGAAACGTGAAGGTGAGTCGAAAAGCGGAGGTAGGAAATTGAACAAATAACAAACTTAATACTTTGTAATATTAAAGAAAAAGAAATCCGGTAACAATAATATTATATTAGAAAGAAATAAAAATCTAATAATACTATTTTTGGTAATAGAAATATGCACAATTGTTGTTTATTCAAGTGAAGGTCCAATTAGTTAAAAAAATATTTATTCTGGTTTATGACCGAAACTAAAGTTGGTTGGATTATTTGGGTTCTTAGAAACTACCACTAGAGCAAAATTTGATCAATATCGTTAGAGCCGGTTTGGAGAAAAAACTTTTTTTACAACTACCCACGAATTATGAGTTATTAAAAAAGTGAAAAATATGGTCAAAATATGTCCAAATGTCAAATTTGATTAAAATTGGCTCACGCGTTTAAGCAGTCGAATAATGAACAACGAAAAACGGTAGACAGGGAACATTTTTTGGACTGATTGGAATACATAACAGATATTTGAAAAAAAAACAAAAACAAAAAACTCTACATCGATTTTTGACAAATTATATAACTTTCTCTATACGGGAAAGTAAAAACCTACTTAATAACTTTAAATAACATCTACTTTTAAAATGAAATCATATTTAAACGAGAACACCCATATTACAAATTTTTAGTATTTATACACGCTTATATTTTTGCTAATATAGTTTTAGTTTTTAATCAGTATAACAAACTAATTTTCTCCCAATTATTATTTACTAAATAGATACGTTAGGTGATAGAAAATTTAACAATAATTGATTACAAACAATAAAAAATAATATGTATGTAAATAAATTCAACTGAGAGATTTTAAAAATTGAATAATTGATGACAATAAGGAAACTGAAGAACTTTGTAAACAAGTTGGTTATTAAAGTGAAAAATTTAACCCATTCATTAAAACATTTCTCGCAGAAAGTGGCGTGACTTAAATTTATTTACACAAAAACATTGTTAATCAAAATTACCCTCACTGCATAACTTGTGTCCGCTATTCGATTTACTCAAGCCACTTCATGCCGCAAAGACTTAAACCATGTTTCTAAATTTTCAACAGATCTTATTCTTGAATAGTTGCAACTCTCATTTCACAGAAGAGATATGGATTTCATTTTTAGTGATTACTGAAATTACAACATTTATTCATAATTAAAAAGTTATGCCAGGTTAAAAATATAAATATTTATTCAACCATTACTCACTTTTTAACATCTGAGTTTCTAGTATATTATCCGTAAATTGGCTTGCTTTAGTTTGGGAGATACTATTCCTCTTCTGATTTCTTCTTTTTTAAATTCTTTTTATTGTTTGCAATTTTAAAACATTATAATTTTACTTAACCTATCTATATACGGTAAATATCATCGAATATTTAGTCCTCGATGTTTTTATTGAGCTTTATGTTTCATGGCTTCATGAAACCAAAAAAGTGGTTTTGGACACGCCTTCCATTCATCGTTATTGTCGTCTGAACGTAAACACGATGGTGGTCACACATTTTGGATAAGAACATGAAATTTGAAATTCGAACTTGAAATTTTGATGTTGAAGACTACAATGTACTCATATAGAACTTTAGTAAAAATCAAGCAAATGTATTTAAAACGTCAAAATGAAGCCCAAAATAAATAATTTTTTGTTCATATCTCGTTTGTTATTCAACATAGATCCAATATCGCAAAGGGGTACCAACCCCATCTCTCTACTATGAAAAATAGCTCCGTTATTGTTAAAAATGTAAATTTTAACTCTGATGTTCCAAGGAATGTAATATATGTAGAGTTACAATGGCCGTGTCAACGAAACGAGCCTAGCGAGTGGAAACTCCACCACATATGTATACTTCGAGGCTAACTAGAACCAAGACAAAAGAGTGAAGAAAGTGGTTAATTTTTAATAAATATAAATGTATGATACCCGTTAAGAAAGAAGTATTATAACCTTGTAAAGCAATAGTGATGACTAAAACGGGAAGAATGTTTGAAGAAAATTACAAGAGAAGCAAGAGCTAGGATCGCGGCATAGCTTAATATCTATAGATAAAATTTGAAAGCTAAGTTCCAGAAATTTAAAATGATTTTATTCTGATTTTAAAGTTATTTGATGTACATGGTGTAGCCTATTCATATTATTAATAATATTAAATCGGTTATATGCTATCACTTGGTGTTTTTTTCTTATTACATTTGTATTTAGTCTTAGTTTAGACTACTCAGGCTTTCTTCCAGCGTTGATTTTTTAGGTTATAGTTTTAGTTTCTAACACGGGCCAAGGTTGTTAGGCTATATTGGTTTTATTCAATTTTTGTATGCCCTAGGATTATCACTTGATAACGAAAGTTGTTTTATACTCTCGAAACGTGTATTTATTTTTATAGACATAAATGATGAAAATTATTCCATGACAAATAATATATGTTTTATTTTAGGATTGTTATCATAAACCATAAATGTTTGGAATTTATATTTTAGTTTTATAACTAAAACCAATAAAACAAGGTCATAGTATAGAAAGAAATTGGAGAATGGTTTCAAAGAAATCACTTCAAACAGATATTTTTAAGAAATACTTTTTAGGCTTAAAGAGACTGACACCTAATGAATAAAGATACAAAATGAGAAGTTAAAACGACTTGTGTATTGAGGAAAGCAGAAAATAAAATTGTTTTAATATAAATATTTCAACAACCATGTGCTCATTTCCTAAACACTTTAATTGGCTTCACATAGTTACGCTACATATTCCAGTGATCTCATATCTCACATGACCTTAATTCCATACATGTTAACACATTAAAAATCATACTCTCAGACAGATCCAAATAAGTTTGAATGTAATTACACGACGGCAGAACTTGTACAATTAAGACAATGGAATGTTAAACGCATTGTTCACTCTAACATTGATGGAATGTTTTGAAATAACCTAATTCTATGTTGATTAGAAAATTCCACTCCAGGATGTTACAAGTGGCTTTTGATTTATAATATGACAAGAACTATAATTAGTGACAATTGATGTTACAATTAATTGTGTTAAAATTAATAAGTAGACAAATTTTAATCAAATATTATTAATATGCTGGAAGTGCGTTCTATCCTCTGGGTACTACAATGCGTACATCCAAATGGGTTGTAGGGTACATTCTTCGACAGAATTAGAAACTGTTTCGTTAAAGTATATTTCTCTTCTGGAGTATCGGGGAGGTGGCTTTATTTTATGGACGAAGTTAGGACCATCAGGCCTTCTCTTCCACTTAAATATACAATATATTTAAAAAAAATAGATAGTTTTGGTATTGTAGCTCATCTTTCACTGAGGATGGCGACTTTGTCGTTGAAACGCGTTTGATTAAGTAAACGTAATTTTTGTGAGATCTTGTGCTCGAGTTTTTTCTATCTTACATTATCTCACAAGTCAAGCTCAATTTTTAGTTATATAATATCAACATATAAAATATAAGGAAAAATAATGTAAAAAGTAAAATTATTCTTATATAATAGCAGATGAGTACGAAGAAAACTTAAATATACTAAAAAAGTAACTTAAAACAATTTTGTAAAGAAACGAAAATAACAATAATAATTAAACCTTATTTATAGAAATAAGATAAATTAAAAACAATATGATGGATATAAATAAATTATAAAATAACATTACGTCCAAACTCTCATATATTCCTTGTAACGAAATCACATTCTGAGGAACATTAGTCCACAAATATCTGATCGATGGAAAAAACTTTAAGTGTTTTTTTTGAAAATTGGACACGTTTATGAATAGATTTAATGGACTTGACTCCATGAATTGAATTATAAGTTTCCCTTAGTTTTTCTTAATTGGAGATACATTTTAATTAAATTAGAGATATTTCAATTTTTATCTCAACGTTCTTGGGCCATTATAATTTTTAATAGTTTCTTCCCGAATCGGAATTTTTAAAGAAACGACAACCAATATACCGGTTGAAGTTTTTGCTGCGCATATTGTTTGAAACATATTTTTTAGGAATATCGGATTTTTTAATATTGGTCTTTTGGCAGCTTCTAATAACTACCTGAGCTGATTGATACGTGTGTGTGAGAAAGTTTTTGTCATGTTCTTGTACCATTTTGCTACCTGTCTCTAAATATTTAAAATTAATATGGATAATGAGATATTTGATGTTTATATAACCTAGAATTTATTAATCCAATTCTCAGTAGCCTGTAGCGATATTGTAGAGCAATTTAATTACAATTCTGTTTAAGGAAGTAGTATTGGATAATTAAAGGGAAAGAAAATATATAACATTGAAAACAAATTATTATTTTCCATTTAATATTAAAAGGAAGAGAAATATTCGAATCAATTTCATTTCATTGACTCCTTCGTTTCGTTTTATTATTGAGTAGAATTATTGCCTCCAACCTCAATCGTCTACATTCTGCACAGATTTTCACAGATGATATTTTATACTACTAATTTTTGAGAAATCAGAAATACTATATTTCCATTCTAAAGGAAAAGTCAATGAGAGCAGAGATATATTTGAAATTTTACTTTACAGGCATTGTTGTGGCGATTGAGTCTTTAATAAAACTAATTATGATAGAATCCAATTCGATTTCTTTACTTTTAATAGACACCAATGCTTTCAATTTCTACAAATTGTCAACGGCCTTAAATCTTAACACATTAGGCTGCTTGTGATTTAAAATACGAGATTTGTTTTAATAATATCTGTACTCTTAGTGGTTAAGTGGTTAGAGTAAAGTTTCCTGGTAAATAGGTAATAGTAAATTTTATCACTAGGACCAAAATTGAACCTTTTCAATACAAGCTCAAGTTTAGCCGGAAAATGAGCGAGGATCGAAAAGCTTCTCTTGGCCCAAGTGATGAACAATAATTTTCGTTATACTGCAAACAATATAAGAAAAAAATAAAACATGATTTTTTTAAAAAATATAACATATTTACCTTCAAGTATATGGTAACAGCTGTTTTAACGATGATTTACAATCGAAAGTATCGGTTGTTTTTATAGATGCTTTACAATCGTTAATTAATTCGTACAAACGAAGTAACAGCTGATCACCTCGAAGTCAGCTGATGTTTTTAGGTCCTAGGACTAAAAAGAACAACTTTAGCATCTCAATGCATGTATTGAAAACAGCTGTTTTTGAAACAGTATGACGAAAAATAATGATTTACCGCGTTACGATTCAGAGTTATATAAGGATAAGATTTAATTTTGCTGCGACAATACCTATTTTAGCAACACACCACATCTGTTGGTCGATAATGTAAGTATATCTTAAATTCGAATTTCTCAACTCCTCTTTGACCTTGTTTCTCTGTTGAGGATAATGATACATGTCCTACACGACACGGATATTTAGTTTTACAGAACGTTTTAAAAAGAGAGGATACTAAATCATTATATAGTCTTACACTACAAACAAGTAGAACTTGTTATAAAGTTTATAAACTTCATTTTATAAAGTTTACAATTAGACTTATAATTTGGTAGAAAAAGACCTAAAAAGTTCAAAACAGATTAAAATGCTTTTAATTTTAAGAGGGCCATCCATATTCAGGGATCTGATAAATTTTATTTTTGATATGTACACAAAACATTTAATATAACCAACATTTATTTTAAGTTTCTTTCTTCTAACTTTATAATATAGGATGGAAATAAACCAAACTCTACTATAATAATATCCATAGTTAATTTAAACACGTCAATTTCCTTAACAAAAATGCAACAATAATACGACGTTTCAATCACTAAGTTATCATCTTCAATTGTTACATGTAGCACAAACGTTGTTTTAATTCCAAAACCGAATTTGTTAACTACGATTCTAAACCACGCAGTTGTGCAGTTAGAGATCAATTATAACCGAAATCCAATTGAAAAAACATTATAACTTGTCACGAAGAAAGAAATCAGATTTCCCTAGATAGCGTTGCTAATTCATCATTCGACCCCTGCAAATCGAGTATAGGCATTTTAGACGCACAGTACACTCATATTGCATAAACAACCCCTGGGAATTATGTTGTTTAAAAGTTATTAATTTGCCAAGGCATGTTTATGTATGTGGGTGTAGTATTCAAAATGTAGAAGAGTGGTATATTTTCTAAAAATAAAACAAATTATTTCACTCTGAAAAAGAAAAAAAATATAGACGGAATATTTGTTACGAAAATAACAGAATGATAAAGAGGTTTAAATCAGTGTGAAGAGTCACTATTTTTGTATCCACCTTTCATAATGGTACAGGAGAAAAAGTGATAGATTAAAGTTAAAAACCCTTACTCTATATCAAAAATAGTTTCAATAATTATCATATTGTAAGTCTTATTATTATTATTATTACAAAATAATTTCTACCTCGTCCCATTTCAGTATTTTTAATTTGAAATAAAATAATTTGCTTTACGTTTAGAAATAAGTAATGCTACAGAAATATAGCCTGTTTTACATACCGGTTTTGGTAATTAATTTTAACATTTTATTCAAATTTAAACGAAATCGGTTGGTTCAAAAAATAGCATGCTATAACATACTGTTTTATTTTGTGTTTTGGAGTATATAGAACATTTTTTTTAGAAAAGTTAAATGTATATTTTGTAGACAATCAAAAATCAATACTACTTTGATCGTTTACAAATACTTCCGTGTTTAGTTAATTCAAAATTTTAATACTGTTAGGTTACAGAATAAATGTATTTTATTTTTATTATTATTATTATTATTTTTTTTTGTATAAATGAGAGTGAATCTTTGTAAACAACAAATTCATGCCTAAATAATTAATTTATCTTCAGGTTCAATAAGAGAAATTATTATGATTGCAAACGCCTGGATAGATTAATTTTTATATGGTATTGTACAACCATTATGTAATCTCAAACATCGTATTAATTTCATTTTCTGTTTGTGCAAGAAAGAATATAAACCACACAGTTCTCGAAATACTTAATAAAATAATAGTAAATAAAGAAATATTATTAGTGATAATTAAAACATAATCTTAACCTTACTCTACAAAATTTAACATTTTATTTTGCAAATCATGAGAAATATATATATATATATATATAGAGAGAGAGAGAGAGAGAGAGAGAGAGAGAGAGAGAGAGAGAGAGAGAGAGAGAGAGAGAGAGAGAGAGAGAGAGAGAGAGAGAGAGAGAGAGAGAGAGAGAGAGAGAGAGAGAGAGAGAGAGAGAGAGAGTCTTAAAAAGAAAACGTCTTTTGAACAACAACAAAATTTTAAAAAGAATGAGGGGTTCGGCGTACCAGTTTCTATTTCCATTAACTTTATATGTACACATATAATCAGATCATTTCCTTTCTGACTTTATTATATTAAAAATTAATGTCAGAAGTATATTTACTTAAATTGTAACTAAATACTAATACTAATTATACCACTAAACCATTGTAATTAACAAAACATTCATTGATACAATCCAAAACTAGATTTCAAAAATGTATATATTTTCTTTTAAAGTTCTACAATACTTCGCCTGCACCACACCCTCTCCTTTACATTCAACCTATTCACACCATTTATAATATCTACTAACACTAAGTTCTCTCATTAAAAAGTTTTTAAGTGTGTTTGTGTCTGTTTTTATTAAGACATGACTTTATTTCATCAGACTAAACGTATAAAATGTACGCACAAAATACGAGTAAAATTCTTCAAAAGTTGTTCTACAGACCTTGGAAAACTCGAATTTGCCCTATTCCTAAATCTGAAATTGAAAGGATCATCCCACTTCTGACAAAAACACTATCGCCCTCAAGGGCTCACTATAATGAGTAAAGGATTGAAAATCCCGAGGGATGTTAGCTATATAGGCATCTTGTTTCATTTATTCTTTGGTTAGATCCCTCTCTTTTTGTCTTTCCTATTAGGTCTCTCTTGACCAACTTTACTTCTCTTATTACCTACCTTATCGTATTCAAAGGCAAGGAAACTTTATTTATATTCTTTTCTTCATTTATTTTATACGGTGATTATGACTTTTGCACATCAAGAAAAAACTGTATTAGTACTTTGAATACATACAATTATCTAAAGGGTAGATTTGTTTAGAAATTATAAATAAGATAATAATAATTTTTATATTGCTCACAATTTGTGATATTTAAATATTTTAGATAATTTTCATCATTGGCTTTCTAAACGGAATCTTAATAAACCCCTATTTCAAAATTTATTTAATTGGTCCTTAAAATATCAGAAAATCTTACATTTCTACATGAAATATTCGAAAGTTAAACAGTTTGCACAAATTCATTTCAACCTTGTATATTTTGTCTTCACAAAACGTTTTATTAGAAATTGATAAATATTATTGTTTTGTTTTGTATTTAACTTGTGATGTTACGATTTGATAAAGATCGATATATTAAATGATGTAGGATATTAGGTTGAATAAACCCCATCAGTCATGACATGACACAAGATGAACCTGTCATAACCTGTCATTGGGTACTTACAGTCTCGAACTACATGTGGGGGGGGGGGATCAGCTTAACATGACTGAGATTGACATGAATATTGTGTCACAAACAAATTATCAAGTTAAGACATGAGATTAAATCTTCGTTAGTTGTGAAAATTGAAATGAATATTAATTTTTAATATATTTTTGTATGTAGTTCATTTTATTGTATGAGCATCTTACTTTCCCGTTTTCCGGAAGCTATGCACAATCGAGATACAAAATTTATTATTGATAAAGTTTTTTTCGAAAAAAATCCATTATTAGGGTATGTACAAAATTATACACGAAGTTTCGAAAATATGAATCAACTACCGTTATCATGTTATAAACTTAAAACATGAGAAATATGAAAAGATGTAATAAGTTGAGTTGGAAACTAATTAAAATTAGTTGTATAAGCAAAAAGAAAGCCAAAGCAAGTATTTCGAATGTCTCAGCGGTCGAAATGCAAACATTAGGGGATTAGTGAAAACCACTAATCAACAGTTCTATATATTAACACAAATGTTACAAATTTTTAGAGATCATAGTTATTCAACTAAAAAAAAAAAAAAAATTACTGCATAATTTTCCCACATTCTAATTCACAGATCTACAAACCATAGAAAAATCAACAGAAACTATTCTTTAACAAAATAATGTTATTTTGGTAGTTAGTTGTCAAAAAGACAAACGATATTTTAGAAAAATACTTGCTTTGCTTGTGTCATAAACAGAGAAGATGTAATATAAACATTTCTGAGAGCCTCTGTAAATATTATATATTTAGTTTTACCTTTGGGCGCTCTAATAAACAGACATTGCTTCTAGAACTCACATGAACTCTCGCATGTGAGAAATACGGGTTCCATAGAGCTACGTTGCCGGTTTGGCGAAAAAAATAAAATTTTAAATTAGTTGTAGCTGAAAATTTTAAGAGAATGAGTAAAACATGTAGAATATTCTGCTTTTATTTAGCCTAACCCTTGTAAAGAAATATTCTTATAACTTATTTTATTTATTGAATTAATCAGAACAAACAAAGACTAAATCCTGACCAGATAAGGTACCTAAATATGAAATAAAACAGAAGGAAAAAAATCATATGATGGTTTCTTGAGCTTACAATTAATAAACAGAAAAGCGAAGAACGTTGCCTTTTTAGATATGTATGTTTTCATAACGGAAGTCTTACAATAACTCATTTTTATACTGGTGATTTATGAAATATGTGTTCCCAATACTTCAGCAGCATCCCGATTTCATCTCATTAAACCAACGTTCTTGTTCATCTCAATCATTGCTGTCGGTTGTATATCAACTTGGATATCAACATTTTATTTATCGTCAATGATTGACAGTCTTACCGCACGCTAACATTGAACTTTATATAGTATCCCACTAACAAAGGAAAAAGAAAGATGTTACATTGCCTAGAAAACATTTAAGTTCTAATAATAAAATTAACAATAACCTTAAACTTACTCTACAAAATTAAAAGCTCTAAATTATACAATCAGATATATAAATAAAAATGAAAATAAATAAATACCATCAGGTAACTATATTTCACTTGTCATGTGTACTTATTAAATTACGTGCTGGATCAAAAAAATCTTTGTCGAGTTTTATTTTGCAAATATAACCGTTTTAAGGTCCCATAAATGAAAAAAAAAGATGTTTTTGGAATGATTTCTGGTGACTGAGTTTTATCGTCT
This sequence comes from Aphrophora alni, assembly GCA_963513935.1. NCBI lineage: Eukaryota > Metazoa > Arthropoda > Insecta > Hemiptera > Aphrophoridae > Aphrophora > Aphrophora alni. Next base: position 83,062,614 of record OY740769.1, read on the forward strand.
ATTCAGTGTTCTAAAATCCAAAGGCGGGGATCAATTTGGATCAACGTTTGCTCAAATGTAACCTCAAGAAGTTATAAGAAACGTATTGGTTGGATCTCTCTAAAAAAATGTTCGTTTCCGAATTAATAATTAAAAAAGAAAAAAAGTCTAAAAATAAAATGAAAAATTATTATTAATATCTTTTAGGTACTGTTGGAAAGTTGACATATTAACATAATTACATTATGTACACAATACAATACACAATTATAATAAGGACAATGAAATATTCCTTGAGGTAAAACTTGTTTGAGGTAGACTGAATTAATAATATTTTTGTACAGCCTAACGCTCAAATTGGGGAAAACGGATGACCGGTTTAAAAATTGTTATAATATGTAGAATATACAACATTTTCTTCTGTTTTCTATTTAACAAACATAAATTTCAAACTTTGCCATATATATTTATATATATATATATATATATATATATATATATATATATATATATATATATATTTATTTATTAAATACAAATTTAACCTAATGCTATTGAGTTAAAAAACATAATTTATTCCATGCACCCACGAACGTAAACATACTCCCTCCCCCCCTCACACAAGGACACATACGCGCGCGCGCGTACACACACACACGTATACACACACACACACACACACACACACACACACACACACTCACTCACTCCCACTCTACATTCAGTCTTAGAAATAGAATTCAACGAAAAATCTATATTACCTAGTTCCTAGAAATATTCTAGAATCAGTTTGTTGAATAATGGTTTTTTATTTGAACTAGTTTTAATATGGACAGGTAATGAATTGAAATATAATGTTATAAAAGACGTGTCTTTTCAAAATTAACTCTACCGATTTTGTTGATTTTTTTTATAAAATCATAAACTAATAACCCAAAGTCGAATGGAAAAATAAACGTTGAAAGCTGTCATAAAGAGAAAAATTTTAATAAAATACCATTTACGCTTAGAACGTATATATTATGGCACAAAAGATTCACGTTTTAACCAAATTTACTGCATAAATAATTTTGAAACAAGGTTTCTATGATTGATTATCACTTTTTGAGTAAATTTTAGGCCTAGTTCGAAGATATTATTTATCATACTCGGTAAGACAATTGAGTGGAACTGTAATTGATAAAGTTAGTTTCGTGGAACTAAAACATACAGTAATCATTTTTAACCGAAACAGTGATGGTGACTCCGGGAAACAAAGTTGATGTGTTTTATTTTAAAATTACACCTTAACAGAGTCTGTAAATTATCCGCATTTTGTAAAGTTGTAAAATCCTTTTTGATACACCCTGAGATCCAAAAATGGTCTCCAATTATTTATCTGTGTAGGATCGGTGGATAAATCCTCTGGGATTATTGTTGGTATGACTGAGTATTTTAATAATAAACTAAATAATCTTTTCAGTCAACTAATAGAAATATCCCGACTGTATTTATTCTTGCAATTAGTATAAAATTGTCTCTACTCATTGATGTTTCTTTTGTTATCTTATCTTTGTTTTATCTTTTATTGTTAAAAGATCTTTTAACACTTTATTTGATCGATACATTCCGATATTGACAAGTATAATGTCTTTCTCTGGAATAAATACCATTTATAGTAGATTATTAATTTATGCAGTATTTGTTTTAAGCGTTGGTTTAGCTTAGTTTCAATGATTGCATTTTGCTTATTTAAACAATATAGTTTACTTAAATCAAAGGAGCTTTATTGGCATTCAATCTAGGGGAGACATTTGATATCATATTGATTTATCGATATTTTTAAAAAGCGATGAAAATCTTAAATACACTTTTTATAAAAAGTATTATAGCATATTTAGGTATTCTGAATTTTTGCCAATTTGAAAGATAATTTAAATTATTGATCAAGCGATTTTTTCTTCTAGTTTAAAGGCGAAAAACTTTTGGGTCGTCATTGTAATATAAAAAAAGAAGAGAAGTTAAATAAAAAAACCCTAGCCCTTAAATAGTCTAATAGTGTCAGGGTTGAAAAGAACAACAGTTAGTCTAGAAAGACCGGATAAGAAAGATGCAAGCAAAGGATTTAACCTGAAACTACATTAAAAAAAATTCACTTAGGTACCCTTGAGATTGACAAGCTCGTACTCACTAAAGTGAGCCCCTGAGGATTTGACCAAAGGACGCGAGGTCCTGTTTTAACTTGACCATTTGACATTCCGATATCGAGTGTCTTTATAATATATGTTTTGAGGTTCTCTGAATCCAAATAAATTACTCTGGAATATGTCTGTCCATTGTTTGTCTTCTGTCGTCTGACATGCACTACTATACAGCATAAACGAGTGGACCGATTTTAATCGTACTTGGTAGGTGGACATTTTTTTTTACATAGCTTCAATAAAAAAAATACAAAATACGATTTTCGGCCTAACGTTTTAATCAATTTTTTTCAAGAGAAGCCTCCAAAGAATTAGGACACCAGCCACCGACTTTCATTAGTAGTAGAATGAAGATTAGTCTTTTAGTTTTAAGAGAGTCAGTATTGGAGAGTTTAAGTAGATTGATCAATCACTGATTTTACGTACTACGCAGATTGCCCACTACATAATATGGTTTGAAGCTAAGAAATTAAAGGCTCAAGTACTGCCATCTAACAGCCCACTTCTGGTAACTTCAAGAACAGCATGCTGTAGTTCATGCTACGACCGCTCTTACACTAGCGCATTCTGAACCAAAACCCACAAAACTATAACCTAACTTAAAGTGTACCTTACATATGGACTTCTTCTTAGATATACATTTAGTGAAATACTTTCTACTACTGTGGATCCAACAATGTAATAAATCACTTACTAAAATTCAAACTATGCATAAATTATTTAACTTGTGTTTTTTTATCCCTTTGAATTTTGATTTGTTCAAGTGTTATTTATTGTTATAATACAGTAGTTATTGTTACTTTTAGTCTGTAATATTACAACCTAGGATGGTTTTACAAGGACTGCTTATTTAATATAGTAAAACATCCAAGGAATAAAATCCAAAGCCGAAACTTTAGTTAATTAAAAGATTTATCATTTCATAATATACGTACTAAAAACTAAGAGAAATTGCTACATCCTCGTTACTTCGTTTAAGGGTTCCACCTTCACTATCGGATTTGACGCCATTTCACCAGAAGTCCATGTTTAGAAGTGGTTTGTTTTGTGTCTTTTCACTTGAAGTTTGTAATCAAAGCAGACTTTTTAATAAGAACAGGAATTGTCTGAAACATTGGAATATCTGAGACTAAATCTAGCCCTTTCTACTTAACAATCTTTCCAACTATTTCTAATGTTCAACGTTCTCACCCACTCACTTATTAAATATTTATGAACAACAAATTAAAACACCGTTTGTTTAGTTTTGGGAATGGGTGAGTGAGAAAGTTTGTGCAATGTTTTTGCGCTGTTTATTATAATTTTTTTATTACATGTTTATATTTATTGTCATAGTAATAAATTTTTTTATTGTATAAAACGTGTTTGGATTAGTGTTAATTTTAAAACTGCCAAAACAAGCATGTTGCTAGATTTACAAACATTTCCTCGACAATTATGTTTTTTTTTTTAAATTTGAAAATGGCACATATTATATTTCTTCTTAACGAAACAATTTATTTATATACCGAGTCTAAATAATAAATCAGAGAATTATTTCAATCTATATGAAATATAAGGGAACGTTGTTGTGGGTCAAACAAGAAATAGAGTTTACCATTTGAAGTTTCCTAAGCCCCCAAAAAAAGTGTTTTGGAAATATATATATGTCTGTGGTATGTACAGCGCTCTATGAATTTAATGAAATTTGGTATTTTAAGATAATTATGTTTACCATATATTCTGAATTTTTTCTTTTTATTACATTAATAATAAAAATTTGGGGGAGTTGCCATAAGAAACACAAAACCCAAAAGTACACATTGTTATCAAAATCGTCTCTTATCATTTTATTAAAATAGACTTTAACAATTTTGATCAAAGTTTGCTCAAGTGTAACCTCTAAGGACAAAAAGTTTTAGTAGTATTCTTTCTAAAAAATATCATAATAAAATTTTAGTAAAATATGAAGATTATTGACCCAAACTTTGTACAGTTATAGCAAGTCAAATAATATTGCGGTTTAGGAATTACTGGCATTCAACCACAGTTTATCTTGACCACAGTAATGAAATCAAATTTGCTTTACACTGAATACGCAATAAAGGCATGTTCAAACTTTGTTTTCGAACTATTTAAATACGTAAATATCTTTTCAAAGTTGGCATCCATGGTTATTTTCTCTTTTCTACTGGTAACTACTAAACTGATTTTTACAACTTGTAGTTTTTCGTGTTAGTATTTTGATTATGGGTTTATTGAGATCTTTTTCACAGTTTATTTGTTTCACTATATTCACATCGTAATAGGTATATTTGTTTTTGAAATTGGGGAAAACATTACATTTTGATAATGATGAAGATATAATAATTGTTAAACAAATAGAATCTTCTCTTTAAAGAAATAACCGAGTGTTTTCCAACCTACATGTTTTCAAGCTTCGTCGACCAGAACTGACATACAAATTGTCTTTATTTTAATACATATTTCTTCTACTGAATTTTTCTCTATTTAACTTCAATTATGAATTTATCAAATGCCTGTCAAACAATGAAGCGTTTTACTTTGTCCTACCAAATCAATAAACAGTAATTGCCTAATTTCGTTTTTATTAGTTTATAGCTCTCAATCAATTAGTCATTCAATAACATGGTTATCTATTAATTTATGACAATACATTTTTACCTGATTTTCAAGTAATACTGATATAGAGTTATAATTGTGTGTAATAATTATAAATTTGTTTTCTACCACAGATAAAATCGTACAATTTTCAAATATAAATAAGTAAACTTCTGAAACAAATTGGGAGTCCGTTAAGCCATGTCAGTTTAGTAATTCAATTGAATAAAAAACAAACTGATGGGCGCCATCATGGTACTTACCCAGCCCCATCAATGTAATACAACCAGATATTCTAAATGCAATGCCCAGTTTAAGTTTGAATCCAGTATAGTAAGTTTGTTTAGAAAATATTTCGTAGGTTTTCTGCCTCGAAATTTGTGTGTATCACTACTTTCTTGAAATCGGTTATACCTTAGCGGACCTATTAATTGTATAGATATTAAAAAGTGTAAGTGTCTCGGTTCTAGTCGGCCTCTAATCGCTACGTAGTGTCTGTGGTACGGCCCTCCTAATGTAAGAGTATCACATTTTATTACGATGTCAGGGTTCGAAATTATATTATTGACAATAACTTAGCCATTTGTCATCGTAGAGAGGTAGGGTTGGTACCAATATATATATATATATATATATATATATATATATATATATATATATATATATATATATAATTGAAATTTGCAAATGTTATTTAATTAAATGTGTTATGAGTTGAATAACACATAAGATATGGACAAAAAACTGTTTAAATGGCAGCCATTTAGATTTTTCTGAATATCAATGGAGCATATTAAAGTCCTGTATACCTAATTTCATGTTCCAACGACGACAAGGACGATGCATGTCGATTTATCGGTTTCCTGAAATCATGAAACGTGAAGATAACTAAACAAAAACAAAAAACAAATGTTTCACTTTTCTTAAGTGATTACCAAGTTTACGATTACTTTGTATACTGAGTAAATAATAAATAAAAAATATAAGATAAAAGTTGGAGAAATACAAATATAACAGAAAAGCTTGGCCAATTATAAATAATAAAATTAAAAGTTTAAATAAAATAAAAGTTTAAATAAAATAAAAGTTTAAATAAAATTATAAATTATCAAAAATACGAGAAAAACAAAACTACCTTACGACTGAAACGAAATAGACATATAAAAATGAATGAACTTATAAACTAGTTTATATTTCATTCTTCTTAGAACTACCAACAAAACAATAGTTGATATACAGTATTCAAATCTAACCACTCAGTCAATTTCCAGTTATAAATACAGGTTTTCATTAAATCTCAAGCATATCCTCAAATTTTAAACTCACACGCACAAACTTTCACGACCCTCCACTCACAGTTCACAAGCGCAGCGAAAATATAATAAAAAATAAATAAACCATTATCCAATTCTCTAAAAATCGCAATGTCAAACTAATAAATTTCCTTTTTGAATTTTGTACTTTCCTATTGCACGTCGGTCATTATGAGCTTATTGCAGTGCATAGCTTGTATACTGTTAGACAGGAACACCTACCTTTAGTCCTCAAACAGAAAAGATCCCATGATATCTGTAGTTTCACCCTCACCTGAAATATTAGGTCCTCTTTTTTGATTCGATGCTTCACATTCGAAGACCACGGCAGTCTCCTCCTGAATGCCACTAAGGCGACACGATATGTCTCCTTCGTAGAGACAATTTTCATATGTTTCCTGAGTATTCCATGCTGTGTAATTAAACACGTCAACATATTTCTTTAGAAAAATAAGATTTTTATAGTTAATATGTTCAACCGAATAAAATCATTTCTTTAAATATTTTGATGAAAAGTCTACATAATCTTCTATAATTATTTCCCCGCAAATTGTTACAAATGTTTTGACTCCGATAGAGTATTACTATTGTTGTTGTTATTTATTTATATCATTTTCGAAATTTTGTGTGTGATACACGTGAGATGTATTGGATATTTTTTAAACGAAAATTGAAAAGTTTCTCCCCAATAATTGATTAAAATAAAAATTGCACTGTCTTTCTCACATGTTAATATGTAAAACCAAAGCCCAACTACGTAAAAAAACATAAGTTTATGGACGCCATCATGGTAATTACACAGCCCAACGCACAAAAGTTGGTTATTTGGACCTTGTAGGAAATATCAAAGGTCGCTTCGTTTGTGATAGTGTACTTATGTGGAGAAGCATCTACTCGCTACGCTTCAGTTACTCTACTCTTGTTCTCGTAACTATAGGAGAAATAGATTTACTTAGGAAGTCAGGTCAGGTCAGGTTAGGTTCGGTTAGGGTAGGTACGATTAGGTTAGGTTTGGTAATGTTAAGTAGGGTTGTAAACATTTAAAATTTAAATCTGTAAATTTGTATCTAATTTAGTGTGTGAACGAAAACAGTTTAAAATGGCCACAATTTTGACATTTTCGATAATTCGATGTTTCTTTATGATTCCCCTTATACCAAACTTCATGATCCTATCTTAGTTTTTACGTCAGTTATCGTGTTTATGTATTCAAATTCCAACGAGAAGTCAAAAAAAAGGAAGTTCAAAATAAATGGTTAACGATTACCAAACTTATCCCATACTTGGAAATAAAAATGGCTAGATGTAGGGTACTTCGATTCAGCTTATTAAAATATTAAAACAAAATAATAAATTTAGCATAAACATTATGAATTTTAATATTAAGTTATTTTGATAATCGATTAGAGTAGTTTTTAAATTAAAACGCGTAAGGAAAATGTTAGAAACGACTGAAATCGGTTAAACACTAACTTATCTCCAGCATTAAAAAAAAACAACAACTGTTATTGTGAGTTCTACGGGATAAACCATTTTACGAGGAGAAATGATTTAATAAGTAATTGGTGAAAGAAAAATACTAAAGAAAATTCAAGTTCTATTAAAACCTAAGCCATCCGGTATTGATATATTAGTTAAAATTTGATCCCATAATCTCAAAGTTTAAACAAGTTTTCTCTTTAAATTAAAATACAAAACTCTTTAGCTTACTTGGTTTCTGATCCAATAAAAAACTTTCCTATCGCAGCTATTAGGAGGCCGTACCTGTATTTAACTTTACAGACAGTTCAGACTACAACACCGATTTAAAAAGTTTTCTAGTTTGAATTAAAATATGTCGAATAATAAATTTTCTATTTGTCAGCAGCAAAAAAGTTGTTAAACTCCCGCTGATTTAAAACAAATTTTAATCTCCAATTAGTGTAAAAATATGTATTAACTTTGTTACTGACCATAAATAAAAATTTGACCAAAATGCTTATAATATATCAAAAATTCTCCGTATTACACAAGTAGATAAATAGTGTTCTCACTTGAGAATACTGAGTAAATTTGAATCATGGACTAAACCTGAACAGATATCGGTCTTTCATAAGAAAGTAAATTTAATGAACATTGGATCAGCAGTTTTAGAATATAATATAACAGGTAGAGAGACAAGCTATATACAATATACATGTAAGCCTGTAGACATAAAAGTGATGACTTACTTTTTCATTAAAACGTTAACTTGTTCTAAATAATGTTTTTATTGTTGACAATTGTTTTGTTTTTTTAATTTTGTGATTGAAGTTTCTACAATTATATGTTTATTTTAGTGAAGTTAGAGATTTCATTTAAAGTAAATTGTGGAAAAAACAAATATTTTTGAAAGAATAGAATCAAAATCTGGTAAAATAAAATATTCTTAACAATCTAAAAAGTCAATATAAACAATTTATTGAATTGAAAACAAAAATTCCCATAAAATATCGTTTTATTGAAATTAATTAGATGGTGTGCGTAGGGACAAACATGAAATTCAAATCTGACAAATATTCAAAAAACCTTTAAGCACTACCTCCAACCTTTGACGTATGTCATGGTGAGTCCTACGGGATGAATTCCTTAATAAAATAAAGGTGGCAATAAATGATTCAAAACGAAAATTCAAGTTTCATTAAAACATAAGTCATCTGATATACTAGTTCGATACTATAATTTAAGGTTTTCTTTTAAAATTAAAATACAAAACTGTTTAGCTCACCTGTTTTCCTATCCAATCAAAACTTTCTTATATCCGCTTGATAGAAGTTTTAATCAATATGCAACCTTACTGATACATCAGTCAACAATCATTTAGTTGTGGATTACATTCATACGTTTAGAGTTAGCTTGATATTCCAAAATCAAACTGAATTGTACAACATAAAGTAAATATTTCTGACAACAACCTAAAACATCTCAAAAAGCAAAAGAAAAGAGCTCTTGAAATTTTGACCTTCAGTTTTTGACAGATTTTCAAGTTTTATGGCTTTAGGAAACAGACAAAGCGATTTTCGACACGCTGTCCGTCCGTCGTAGTTGTCATTGTGTCTGTAAGTAAAGTGGGCATCAAAATAAAGATGCAAACACGAAATGTTTTACAGGGGGATTATAGTGTAGGCCTATTTAAGTAGCCCTAATTAAATTCAGTAAAATATTAAAACATCAAAATGGTTGCCATTTAAAACAGTTTAAATTTCGACTGTTTTTCAACTTTAATACACTAAATTAGTGGTACCAACTCAACAAGGCCTACTAAGAGAATGTGAAATTCTTAGCCTAAGATTGTATAATAGTTACGAGATCCAGCACCAAGTCGCGGACATCAGCGTAGTGAGTAGAGGTTTCTTCAATATAGCCTAGAGGTTCGAGGTCTTATAGAGCCGAGGAATTGAACGAAGGAAGCAACGGAAGACTTTTATATATAAACACATCTTACCCACTTCAAGAAAGTAGTGATATACAGAATTACGATGTTCAGAAAATCTGCATAAAAACTGTCCTTACTGGATAAGACTCCTTGATCTATCAATACAATTGAAGAATTCTTACAAGGCTCAATGAACCAACTTTTGGGCTAGCATGATGGAGTTTTAAATGGTTTATATATATATAAACAAATCACATACTCGCCTTCACAAAGGTCTTTTTTGTGATGACCCTATAGTTTGTTTTGCTTTTTGTATAAAGTTATCTTTAATGTAATAGTTTACTCACTGTAGTTTGAAGTCTCCTTCCTTAAATTTCAGACCATCTAGGACACGATTTTAAGCCCTTTTACGTTTAATATATTGTATTATTCTTGTTACCGTTAATATTAACTCGCGTAACCTAATTGTTTTTACGAGAAAAGAAATTTTACTATTTAAAATGAACTCGTTTCCATGTACAAGTTTATATTCCTTATTTAAAGTTTTATATTAGTTTACTTCTAAGTTTAAAAGTTTAACTTTTTAAAATTGAAACTATCAATGAGTTAACCTGAAACTATCAATTGAGGGGATTATAGGTTAAGTATTTAGTAGTTCTTAGTGGTTGCAACATTATAAAAGGGTGGAAGTTTATTAAAAATAAACAGTGAACAAAACATTGTACTAAGTTTCTCACACAGCCATCCATAAAATTAAATATATATATTTCTACCCTTAGCCATCATGGTAATTACCCAGAACATAATGAAAGAAGAATCTCTACATTTATATGCACAAAAGTTTATTTCTTGGACTTTGTAGAAAATGTTTTATTGTTTGGGTACGTTTGTTTAAAACAGTTGTTAGACAGGGTTTCTTAACATCGTAATGTGCATATTATTACTTTCTTGACGTCGGCTAAGCCCAAACGTACCTCACAGTTGTATATATATTAAAAATTCTCTACTCAATTCGTTGATGGAATGTTTTGGCGGTTTCGTTGGTGGAACACAATTTAATATAGAAACGTTCTTCTGTTATTTATATTTCTAAACAGAACCTACTCTTGCTTTGCTTTTTTCATTAACTTGTCTTAAACGTAAAATGGTATTTAATTAAAATCAAGTGTTTATGACCGGATGTTATTTTTACCAATAATTCCTAAACCGTAAAATTGTTTTACTTTCAATTGGGACATTGGTTTAGCTCTTTAATTTTTACATTCACACAAATTTGAACAAAATTGGTTAGGACAACTTTAAGAATATAGGTTTCTTATTTTTCTATAATGTCATGGAGGATTTTTGTATTTTAATCAACAATTCATTATACGGTTTTCTTTTTTTTCTTTTCTTTTTTTTTTTTTTTTTAGATGGCGATCTCGATTTTTGTTCTTTTCGGAACTCAGACGCCTTTAGAGTATTCGAGGTCTATGAATCATTATTTTACGTTCTTTTCTTCCTTTTTGTTTTATAAGCTGATGATGAGGGAGCTGTTTTCGCCTTAAAAGAAGAAGAAAAGTCCTTCACTCTTTCACTGACTTCCTCTTTCTTTCCCCATCTGAACATAGATTATTCCACCGTTTTCTTGCCGTTAGCTCCTTATCTTCTTTGACTTTGATTTTTATTTTCCATAACACTATCTTCTGTCTCTTCTTCACCTATTCCCATGTTCTCTAGATCTCGATGTAATTCTTTAACCGACCTGTGTTTTTCTGAATTCATGATAATTTAGTGTCTTTTTTCTAATCTCATTGGTTTAATTCTACTACAACGTTTTATTGAATGTAATAAAACATCCAAGGACACTACACAATACATCTACTAAAACATCTAATAAAACATCTATTCTACACAAACTGCTCAATTTTGTAATGAGTATGTCTGTTAAAGTCATGTGTATTTACTTATCAACTAAAACTTGGACTACATGAATATTCAGAGCAAATCAATGACAAACAGGAAGGCAATACTGCTTTTACATGAAGTGGGCGAGACATCGATTGTGGGTCGTAGCTTTGTTCCGTAATGAACAATGGAACTTCATGTATGGTTCACCATTACCATTTAACGCTACTGTTAATGACAAGTTGTGGGACGAACTAAAGAAATAAACTATCTTACTCCCCCATATGTACAGTAATACCAACAAAAAGATACGATTTAAGTTCTTTGAATCTTGCTAGATCGGATGCTGTAGCTATCCTAAATCTAATCTTCACTCGTATCGACATTACTGGCTTCGTATTTATTCATGTTTAAATCAACATTTCTTTAGTATTTGGTAGAGCAGATCGTTATCGCGTTTATTAGTAGAAAACAGTTTGTGCCGGACATTTTTCCTAATCATCCTCATCATTAATTACATTTAAATAGAGCTCATTTTGTCATTACTCATGTTACTGAATTGTTGAATCAACACTTATAATTATATAGGGTGTAAATATATATTTACACCCTATATAATAAACTAAAATCATTTGCCTATAGACTTTGGCTAGACTTATATATATATAGTCTATATATGTGTGTGTAAAGAAATTTACATGATGGCTCAAAAAAGTCGTGGTTGTTTTTGTGAGGATTTATCCATTTTCAGGTCCGGAAAGTACAATGTCTGTTTGTCTCGTCTGTCTTTTTGTCAGGTGTCTGTGATTTGACTAATGTGGTGTATTATACAGCCTAAACGTCTGAAATGATTTTAATCAAATTGGAATGTGGTTATATTTTGAGTTGATAAAAGGGTATTCAAATATTTTCCCCGATAACTTAAAATGTCTTCGTGAAATGTTAGTAACTTTTGAACCATGTTTATCCTATTTGACTCGGTTTTATGTGACGACGTTGTCTGAAATGTTTTAGTGTTTCATTTTTCTACTAACCAAGGACTTAAGAGGGAAAGAACTTGTTTTTTAATTATTGTAATAGGTGGGTTAGCCACAAGATATTTTATACATTAAACTTTTTACTTTATTATCGTGTACAATTCAGTTTGATTATAGAAGGAATACCTAAATAATAATTATAACATAGGAACAATATGTTAAACATATGAATATAATAAAAACCAAATGATTGTCTACTGAAGTGTCAGTAAGGTTGCATACTGCCTCAAACTTCTACAAGCTGATATAGGAAAGTTTTTATTGGATAGGAAAACAGGTGAGTTAAACAGTTTTGTTTTTGCATTTTTAAAAAACCCTTGACGATATAGCATCAAGATTTAACTATCAATATCGGATGGCTTGTTTTAATAAAACTTAAATTTTAGTCACTTTTGTTTTTATTACCTCCTTTCTTTCATACAATGATTTATCCCATAGTCTTACTGTGACATTTTTATCCTCCTATACTGGGTGATCCATATTTATGGCTGATTTTAGTAAAGTTAGTCATATCTTTCACGCTGAGGAACTATGTGATCAGCTAATATTGATGCGTACCTGTCTCCAGTCGTTGTCTAATGGGGATATGTCATACGATACCATCCTTGGTGAGGGCATCCGAAACGGTTACACCCTTTGATTTCATAGTCTCTTCGTGTAAGACGTATGGATTTTGTGTGTTATAATAATTACAATTGTGTCTGTTTACAGATGCTGTATGGTAAAATATAGCTTAATCTGAGAATACAATTCCTTCTTTGTCGAGCTTTTCAAGTTCTCAACAATGTCAAACTTCCACTTATCTGTTTGCGTCATCTTCCTTCAGTCCGAGAACTAAATGTGTTTTATAAATTATTGGGATACTTTTGAATTGACGACTTTGATATTGCAGTGTAGTGGGTGAAACGTTTCTAAATGAATTAAGCCTGTTTGGTGATTTCAGTAAAGTAGCACATGCAAGCTCTTCGTTTTCTGTATTAAAATCTATATTATTTCTTTGAAACGGATCCAGTTTCTAGTAGTATAGTTTTCCATTTATGAATTGATTTTCTTATTTTCTTGATGGAGGAACCACGTTCAGGTAGGTGATTGAACGTAACCATGAAATTGTTTCGTTGTGTCGTGTTAACAAAACAACAGCTGATTAAGATTTAACAGATGGTAATACATATTTAAATTGCACTGCATTGTAGGAGGAAGTGGTTCTATCCAAAAGATTTGTATTATTCCACCATTTTGGTTTTATTGACATACACAATGAAACTGTAGGGTACTTTTTTACATATCTATGTAATATAACTTTAAAAGTGTCAAGTTTGTAGAGTGTTCCGTATGTCCGGCATATTAATTGAAAAATAGCGACCTTTTCGTACGACACTCTGTATATGAATTAACAATTGTGTTCAAGAACATTTGTGTGCGTGTGACAACTGAGGATGAGGAGCCAGTCAATGAAACGTCATCTTAAACAAATACACTATTTATTGTAAAAAAGTTTCATACTTATTTATTTCATTTGGAAGTTAAGTTGTTCTACTAATTAATTCTAATTTTATTAAAAGTATGTCATTTTTACATACAATCTTTTTGAGCACTGTGGTGATTTCACAATAATGGTTTGAATATACCCCTAACCACAATCACTAGGAACAATAAACAAAAAAACAATTATTGTACTTTATTTTATTTATTGTTCCTAGTAATTGTGGTAAGGGGTATATTCAAACCATTATTACGTCTTTTTTTTATGATGATCATTTAATTTTGTTTTTAAAATGACAGATACACACATTTTGAGTTACTGATAGTATTCGCGTCCACTTTTAATCGTCAAAAACTTCTAGACATTAATTTTAAACTTCATCGTTCCAAATGGTTTGCCTAAGATATTACTGTAAATTAACATTCAAACATTATTTAAATATAAATAAAACATGGGATAACCATTTAATTTATTATCGTCAGTCTTTGCTTTTGTTTAAGGTAAAACATATTTCATGATGAAATTGCTCATTCAATATTGTAAACAACAATTCGTTTTTTACCTCAGACAAGTTCGTAATGAAGTCGTTAAACTTCGTTCTTTCTCGTAATTGTGTTGCGTCAAACTATTTGTCCATGTAAAGGTTGCGTTTATGGTCACTAAAGGAGTTGTGATGGAATTCCACAGGAAGTCCTGAAAAACCAGAACGCCAATGTATTATGTATTTTTCTTCTTCTTTGTTTCTTTTTATATCAAGATTGAGAGTAATGATTAGAAGTTTTGAAAATATTAATCAATCTAAAAACTAATAGGCCAAATAAAATAAATTAAAATAGAAAACTATTTCTCCAAGTGGAATAAAAATATAATAAAATTGTTATATAAAATCCTAATTTAAGAATTAACCATATATTGTGCAAAAATTATGGATATTTCGATTTTACCTTGTGCGTAAAAGCGAAAAACCACTTGGTTATCACCGCCTTATAAAAAAAAGTAAAGAAGACGTAAAATAATTTACCCTAATCCAAGACTACATTTAGAAAGGTCTACTGCTGGGTTCTTTCGAGATTACCAAGCCCGTGCTCACAAAAAGAGCTCTTGAGCTTCATTTCGAAATAAATAAATAATGAAAATCTATCTATTATTATCAAACGAAGGGAACACTTCATTAATACGATGTCTTTACACGTCTATAAGTCGTCAATCTTAGTTGCAGTCGACACACAAAGTAGGTTTCTCAATAACCATATAGAGAACGATTAAAAATTGAATAAGCTAGTTCAATAAAATCAAATTAATGGTAATATTAAACAATACAAATTTTAAAATTAATAATCTATATCATAGATTGAAATCCAAAATGAATATATTTATTTCTTTTGAAGTTTGTTTTTAACTCAGAAACGGCGTAGGTTATCAACATTTTAAGATTTATACTCATACATAAAAACACACGTTAACAAACAAATAAATATACGTTTTATATTGAAAAATCATTGACTAAAAAGTATTTAACTAATATACAGGGTGATTCAATATACAGGGAGCTGATTTTAGAGATAAAAATAAGTAAAATGTTTATGTAAACGCTTCGTTTTGTTTGTCTGTCAATTTGTGTTCATTTTAAAAAGATAAGATACTAAGTGAAGATTTTGTATAATCATTATTTATGTAACCATTTACCAGTATATTAGAAATCCAAGACATTGTATATTTTCAAAACAGCGGCTGTTTAAAATGTTTAACGTGGAATATCTCGAAAACCAATAACATTAAAAAAAAGTTTTCAAAAAAACAAAATTGTTTTCTTTCAACGAAAAACAAAAAGGTTTAATGTTGGTAAAAAAACGAGTTATTAACAAACAAAAAATATAGTAATTAGTACTAAAACACCAGTCTTATTTAAAACTGTTAAGAGAAATATTGTAATTTTTGGTATGTTTCTGGGTAATGAATTATAATATTATTAATAACATTTTAATAATTCCTTAATACTTTGGTTTTGGCTAATCTTGGGTGATGTAGACAATTACGAACAAATAATATATTTTTTTAAAAAACTTGATTGTCAAAACCTACTGTAAAATTAAATAGGATAAACTTTTGTTCCTTGTAAATGTTTTTCAATTTTAATGATTTTTGAGATATTCGACATTAAACATTTTAAACGGAAGCTATATAGCGTTTTGTTTTTATTAGAATTACAAAATGGGCAAAAAACGGAAAACGAATCAGCGTTTCCAGGTTTTTTTATGTTTAGTTCTAGAGAATTAGTTCCCAAATTATTACTGTGGAATTTTGAATCATCCTTTATACAAACATTAATAAGAAATAAGTTTACAGTAAAAACAGGTTCTCACAAAATTTATATTCAACATTCATTTTTCTACTAACAAAAAGCTCTATTATCAAATAATTTCATTCCAATTGTATTTAATCCATACAAAATAAAAATAATGTATTTGTATATAACTTATCTTGTTTAATAACAACGTAAAGTAAGAGATTTATATCAATCTATGTCTCTCTTTAAAGCCAAGAATTAAATTACTAATTATTATTTTAGCTATAACGGATATCATTAAAAATGTAACTTTAATGACTTTTTTCAGAGATGCCTTTATAGTTAAATGTTGAAATTAATTAATATTTCAAAAATATACTGTAATTTAATCTGACAAGCAAAGTGAAATAAAGCTGAAGTTAATTGAAAGAGATGAAATTCATTATTTTGGAACAAAACTCAAAGTCGATGATCGACAAACGACAAAGCTAATGAGAACTTTATGAAGTCTGCACAGTAATGACAGGCGGGGGCTGAATTTTGATAAATTTAATTACAAAAGGAAAGTGTCAAACCTGTACATTAAAGATATGTACAGAAATATTTATTCCAAATTGATTTTAAGAGTTTACGTTAATTTAAATTTAGATATTGATTTAATAAACTAAGATAACAGAGGGAATGCGGATTAAGGATCTTTACTTGCAGATGTAAGAAACTTGTCATAAAAGAGGTTATGTTTAGTGAGGATATACCTTCAAGAATTACTGATGCAGCCATTTTTACTTTCTAAGATGATATATGTAGAGAAAGTTATTTAATGTGTCAAAAATCGGTGTCTTATTTTTACGGATATATCTATTTTGATTTCCCCTGAATGTAATATTTTTTTATTGGAATATTGTCTGTTTATCGTATGTCTGTCTTTTGGTTGTATTGGCAGTGCTCAACAAACGCTTGGACTAATTATAATCAAATTTGGTATTTGAACATATTTTGGCAATCTCTCTGTACGCCGTTTTTATTTTTCTAAGGCGCTACAAGAATTTCTTTTTTAAATTATACCCAAACTCAAAAATTGAGGTCAGAAATAAATCTGCCATAAGAAAAATACGATTTTCTCAAAATCACCTTACCAAAAAATGTATTGGTGGCCATATATAAAAAAATGGCGATTTGTTATTTTATAAATGACTTGGACATCAATTAGTTTAAGTTAATAATGTTATTAATTTATGGCAGAAATAAATAATACGTATCATAGTTTTTTAAAGTAAAAAGTTCATGCCACTTCTCCCGTGAAATTTTCTTTCCTTTTTCTTTATTTAAATATTACTATTATTTATTTACATTTACTCATTGATAAATCTGTATGAATGTAACTTCTCGCATTTCTCCAATAATATGAAGGACTTAGACATCAATTAGTATAAGTTAATAATGATGTTAATAAATTTCTGGCAGAAATAAATAGACGTACAATAGTTTACTACTTAAAAGTAGTTAATTTTATATTTAAGTAAAAATTTCATGCACACTTTTCTCCGTGAAATTTACTTTTTTTTCTATATTTAAATATTATAATTTATTTACATTTACACATTGGTAAATCCAGTGTTCACTTCTTTCGCGTGGTCATAGTGATACACCCAGATATTTTAAAATTGATTGGTTAGTAGTTAACATTTATTAATATTCATACATCTCTTTGTTCCGTGATTAATTAATCGGCTCAAATATTAATTTTATGAATGAATATTTGAAAGACTTGTACTTTCCCCTTATTTTGTTTGTCCACTCAACCAATTACCCTGTAAATGGAAAAGATATAAATAAAAAATGAAGTAGACTAGAATTAATGTTTAAAAAGCGGACACCAATTTACGATTTATTAGTGGATTTGTTTGAAATCAACGAGGACGCCATTGAATTGCGTAACAACCTGAACCTTTGATTCCAAAATTATTGAATTTGTAGGCAATATTAGCTTGTTAGAATTTAAGTATTTTTATCTCTTGTTGATAGCGGTACAAGTTGAAGTGGTGATAATTGGTGTGTATGCACAAGTGTTTTAATTAAAATAAGTTTGATTAGGAACGCCTCGTTCAATTATTTCTGTTTTTTCTTAAAATAAAATTTCAAAGTTACAAATTTAGATAAGATATATATATTTTTAATTATTTCGTTATTACTGAAGTATCCATTTTGATTTATCTTTTTTTAAATTGTATATTGGTTTTCCAAAGATATTGTACAATTTTTTTTTGCATATGACCAAAATTTAATCAAAATTGTTGCAGCTGATTTTGATAAAATCGTAATTTTGTGATTTTTTTTTCTTACGACAGAAAAATGAAAAAAATGAAACAAAATTCCCTAGATATCCCCAAAATATAAATTCACGCAGGGAAAATAGGGTAAGTAGATGGAGAAGAGAAACGGAGAACAGAGAGAGTGAGTGAGTGAGTGAGTGAGTGAGTGAGTGAGTGAGTGAGTGCGAGAGAGAGAGAGAGTGAGAGAGAGAGAGAGAGAGAGAGAGAGAGAGAGAGAGAGAGAGAGAGAGAGAGAGAGAGAGAGAGACCTTTTCGTACTCAGAGAAACTCAAAACTGATATATCTGTAACAACCGCAAAAACCTGACATTGATATTTTTAATTCATCAAAAAACTTTCTCTAAATTATGTATTTGTGAAAAAAAATTAAAAAAACTTTTACATTTTTCTGTAATTGATGACCAATCTTAACTGTCATAGTTTTTTCCTTTTAAGTTTAATACTTACGAAGAATTATTAGGACATTCTGTATTTCTACTAATACGTACATAATTAATTCGAGTACATTTTTCTGCGCTCCTATCGTTATCTTAATATCTGCTGACTTGTTATTTCAGATGAACAATTCACATTAAAAACTATTTAGTTACTGTTTCGTCCCTAAAGAGAGTCGTCTAATATAACCTATGTAATCAAAACGAGTGCGAAGTCTACAGATAGATGAGGCCTAAAGACTCCGCCCTCGTCTGTGATTGGTTTAAATGGTGTGTATATGTTTGTTTAATAGTAGATGTTTTTACAGTACTACTCAATAACTTCAGATTGGTCACTATTGTATGTGATTCATTATTAACTTGCTCATTTAATAGTATTTGTCCTTTTAAATTTAGTTTGTTTCTAAATTTTAACTTGTAGCACAATTTTCTCTTGTGCTAAAAGTTTGATAATTTACCGGTAAACCACAAAACAGTATTTATGGAGAGATGGCGATTGATATATTTTGTTTAGGTCCGTAGCGACTACATTTCAGCAAAATTTGATAAACATGGTTAGAACCGATTTTGAACAAATCGTATTTTGGTTTTTTTTTATGACGGCCACGCCCAAATTTGAGTTAATTGAGAAATAAAACAAAATTCTCTAAATATTACCAACATATGTCCACATATCAATTTTTAATAAAGTCAATCCACGTAGTGGGGCTGTATTTTACTGTACAAACAATAAACGAAAACAGAGAGATATCACATAGAGTAGGTTTTCATTGAAATGATTCCATTTTTGACCAAGTCGAGTAACAATTGGTGTGGCAGTAGAGGTATTTCGAAAACTTGTTATCGAATAGGTGTAAAATACTAAGTTTGTTGCGGAATAAGTGACTAATGGAATATGTTGTGATAAATTCCATATATAATGGGAAAAAATGGCGTTTTATGATTTATTGTTAAGATTTCAATTTATGGTCACTTTTATATAAAAAGGAAAATATACGTAACTTGGAGCACTGAATGATTTGGCATTATAATTTGTAGTAAATATTGATAAGGGGTTGAGTTCAAATTTATCTCAAATTTGTATGTATAATTCTCCTTACATCTCATAAATAAAAATAAAAACTTAATTGATCTAATTATATTTATAAAATCTCCAATTCTAATTTAACCTAATTTTTTCATAAAAATAATAGAAAGTCATATGCTGGAACAGAAATTATTATTCTCTCTTATAGACGGTTTTTTAGGGGTGTTAACTTAAATGCAAATTTAACGTTCACGCAAAATATATTGGATATAAAATTCAAAAGAATTCCCTTCAGAAGCACCTCAATATTCAAATATGATAGTAATACATGATCGTATATCCAAGACATCTCTGATATCTCAAAGGAGTTAATACAACTTGAAATTGTTCCTTTGACTGCGTCTTGTACAACTAATGTATGTAACGTAACTCTCAAGGCTAATAAAATATACAATCACTCTTCTATCCACTCTCTATCTCTATATCTCGTTCAATCAACATTGAATCTCAGAGGCAAAACAAAATCATGCAGCTTTGAATTATTTATCAAAATAAGTACCAAAATGTGTTTAAAAGTGCGGCTCCAGGGGGGGGGGACCTTAGCATCCTCAGAGACCTTTTAAACCAAACAAAAACTAAACTAAACTGTCAGTCAAAAAGGGAAAACGCACTTAGGACGTCTTGCTTTGCCTGTTCTATAAACGCGAGCTTCGGATAATTTTGTATTTGAGGGTTTTAGGTAAATATTTTGATAAATAACTTCAGATCCGAAATATTTTACTTGTGATTTAGTTCACGTGTTTGGGCAATTAATGTTGCTAAAATTTGCACGTAATTGGTAGAGACGCTTTTGAAAAAATACGTCTTTTACAACAGAACCATGGCTGATTGTATGCTTTCATCTGATATTTTATGAGGCGGGATTTTTGGAAAAATGGCGACTAATACGTTTTATTTGAGTCTTCAGAGGCTGAACAGCAAAATTTGATAAAAATCGTTACTGTCAAGTCTGATAAAAATCGTTTTTTTTGTTTTTTTTTGTGTACAGCAATATTCAAATTTTCACAATTGAAAAATTGGAGAGTAAATATACCGTGATATGGCTAAAATATTCCCACATATGATATTTGAATAAAATCGGTCCACGCGTTTGTAAGCTATTGCACTTGGAGTGAGAGGTTATATACCATTTAGTACGGGTGTGATAATCCCTAGACACCCTAGCTGGATCTACACCTTTTTATGTAGTTTTAGGTTAAATCCTTCTATTTCATCTTTCCTGCCTGGTCTATTGATTAAATCCTTTACTCTTCCAAATCTGACGCTATTAAATTATTCAAGTTTTACATGTCTTTATTTTATGATCATTTATTCTTTTTTCAAAACGATTACGAACGAGAAGTTTTTCGTCTTTAAACAACAAGGGAAAAAACAGTTAAATCTATGTAATATAAATTTGCTAAATATGATATATGAAAACGTTGAATAATTAAAATAAGTCCATTCTTGATATTTACTTAGTATTCAATATTTACAAAACGTAAAACTTTGTTAACAAATACATCTCTTCCTCGTGTATTTAATAACCTTCGATTTCAGATAGGGCACAATCAAACGTGACGAATCCACGATCAGATTTTCTCTCTTTACATTTTATAATCCTTTGATTCTATAAATTCACGTTGTCGATGCTCAATCCTGGAGACCATTTATGAAAACAAATAAAAGTCACGGTTTCTGATTGTTGATGACAAAGCGTGTACAGTTTTGTTCAGTCTGTTTACTCATCTCTGCTGTCACAGTGTGTACATGTCACATGAGACGACAAACATCTGCCTTTCAATTATTCTGTGGTACACTGTACTACGCTTTAGGCAAGCCATCAAAGATGGATTTGATTTTTAGAGGCAACAACAACAAAATTTGAAAGGCGGTGTTGGAATTTATAATCTTTCTATTTAATCAATTTTACGGTTCCACATGTATGTAGTATAGAGAATGTTATTTCATCGGTCAAAAAATCAAAGTCGAATTTTTTGGGGATATATTTATCCATTCGTGGGCATATGGTTTATGAAACAATATCTGTCCTGTGCTCCCCAAAAGAGTTGACCGATTTTAATCACATTCGGTAAATGGACAAATTTTAAAAAAACTTACATTTGAAGATATCAGTTAAAAAATGGAGGAATTTACCATTTTCTCATATTTTTCAAAAGTCTAGCCCCTAAGGACAAATACAAAACGTATTGATCGCCATCTCTTAAAAAATTCCCGCTCGTTAGTTATGGGTAAGCACCAAAAAAACATCCTATGGGACGGTTATTTAATACTTCGTTTCTCAAAATCGACTCTTTTGACTTCAAATTTTACTGAAGTGTGACGATTAATGACCCAAAACCGAGTGTAAAATCACAAGTAAAAATGTTACCAGGAATAACAGGCAAAACACAAAAATTAACCTTAAAAGTTGTCATTAAATAATTGATTTTAATCCAATATGACTTTCGCTGAGGACGTGTTTATACAACAAGCGAAGCAAGTTTCAGCCCATAATATATATATATATATATATATATATATATATATATATGAATTTTTAATTTATTGAAATAACTTATTACTATTTGGGGGGGGAGGGATATCTGTTATAGACGAATTTTCAGACTCACCAAGAACGAGTAGGTCAAACCGACTATCGTATATCCCTCACCATTTTGTAAATTCTTTCTCCGTTCCAATTTACTGGTTCCTTACTGGTTTAAAATCATTTTATCCTTTTTCTGTTGTTTATTTAGACCGACCACTTTGGTTCATACATATTTTTTGCCAACGTAAACTTACTGTTTATAAATCCGATGTTAATATCCTTTCGTGGAGTTTATTTACTCCTTATAATATCCAACAAAGACAATACAAACATTGTTTTTAGTTGGTTTTATTTGCGATTTTGTTTTTAGGGTTCATGCCTTGATATTCAGAAGAAGTAGCAATTATTTAAGTTCCTTTACTTTGTTCAGTAAAGTTTTATTTTAATAACAAGACAAGATTCTTATTCAACTATTAATGCGATTATATTTTCCAGCAGAAAAAAAAAAGATAGAGCTAAGTATTTGTACAGGAATACAATAACCATAGAATTATTTACTTATTAAAAAGACAAAAAATAAAATATATATATCCATGTATCGTATAGATGCTGAAGTTATAATCTTTTCGTAAGTATTTCACAAACTTTTTTAATATCCGCTCAACAAAATCTATGGATGTTTACAGATAAGAAGGGTATTAACTAAATTTTACATACCGGTACAGGTTTTACATAAATATCTTATAAAATAATAGTAAAAGACTAAAAAAAGATTGACAGTTTATATTGAGTTAGTAAAATCCAACCGTTCCCTTCACTTTTGTATGAACTTAAATAATAACTAAGGTAATATGTAACTATCATAACTATAAAAGTACAGTACTTTTTTTTTGAAAATTTTATAAAAATATCTTTTTTTAACAAAGTTAAAAATGAAATTAGAGCCAGTAGTTTTACCTTAAAAAACAATTTAATTTGAAATGTCACAAGACGTGGTTATTTTTTGTATTTTAAATATTCCCAAAGTACCACACTTTTGAGGGATAGGTAAAATTAAGTTCAACTTTGAATGGTTCTCTCAGATTAGTCTAATGATCATTTTAAAAACTGTTTAGTATTATTATTTCATAATTAGAATTTAAAATTAAAAAGTCACAAATACATTTTGTGACGCTACATTCCAAACTATCATTAAAGAAAGTGACCTAATCAACAGTCCCAAAAGTGTTTGGCTCTATATCAGTTCATACAACAGTTAAGCTGGGAGGGACTTTCCTAATATACTGTATAAGGAATGCGAATTGTATACATATGTTATTTAAATTCCTAAACAGTTGAGTACGGAAATATTGTACTTCATATTAAAACGTGTTAGATTTTTCTTTCTCACATAATAGGGTTTTTTAGTGTAGTCACTTTTGTGATAGGTCAAAATTGGATGTCGATTTTTTTTTCGGTTATATTTATTTCGAGGAATCCTGAGTTCTAAAAAGTAGTTTTTGGAATGATAAACATCTGTTATCCGAAGATTAGGCTAATAGCATAAAACATATTTTTAATTATGACAATAACAAAATCCATGCTTCTAATTTCAACTACATACACTTTACAGTATAACAAACACACAGAACACAATTCTCACAAATAAAATACGCCTAAGTGTCAGGCGCGTTTCAACGACAAGGTCGTCCTCTTCAGTAATACACGAGCTACACCAAACAAACTATTTATATCACTGAAGAGGACGACCTTGTCGTTGAAACGCGTCTTATACAGTACTTAGGCGTATTTTTTGTGGGAATTGTGTTCTGTGCGTTTGTTATACTGTATAATTTTTCTCATAAGTCAAGCTCAACATTTAATATACTTACACTTTATTTTAGTATAGAAATATCTTACCAAACAGCTAACTTAACACTTTGTATTTGTAACATTACAGTGATAATAAATAATGTTTTCTTTTGTTCTACATTGAAAAAAACAATATTAACAAAATTGAACAAACAATATTTCATAAAAGACCACTCACTGCATCAAAATTGTTAATAAAAATTGTCGGAATTATAAAACTATTTAGGTTTTAGCATAATATTGGGTGTTGTGGACAATTACCACGAAACTATGTTTTTATTTTTTTGTCGAAAATTCTATTTTCCTTCGAGCTACAGTGAAAATACAAATTTATTTTGTTTATCATTAAAGTGAAACTTTATGTCTTTGTAAACTGTAAATTTTTATAAAGTTTATCGAGATGTTAGTTCCAAGTTTAAAATTTTAAACGGCAGCCATTTTGAATATATTAAAAATAAATTCTTTGTTTTTGATAAATGTGTGAAACGTTAGACAAATAATGCGTATACCAAATCTGATCTCAATATCTTTTTTATATACAAAGTTACACAGTTTTTTAAACAAAATAAAATGGTGGATAGACGGAAAACTAAGCAAGCTAAATGTTTATAATATTTCTTATATATTTTGCGCTATCCAACCAGTTCCTGAAGTGTGGTCGAGTGATTTATAGACATCATGTATCCAAAGTTATAATTTTTTAAAGTGGAAAACTAAGCAAGTTAAGAGTGTCTGTCATGTAGGATTTCATGTATATTTTGCCCCGTCCTATCCGTTTATGAAGTTTGGTTTAGAATATCAGGACGCCCTTTATATATCCTGAAGTATAGAAGGATTACTTAACATAACTAGGTTCAGAAAGTTTTCATTACAAATCTCACTTCAAAGTCATTATTTTAAAGTTATCTCCTGGCCGTATTAACTAAAGTTTTAGTTTGTAACCAGAAACATTATATTTTTCTAAAACCTTGCGCCGTTGTCATGTATTTCTTAGATGAAATGGTCTAATTGATTAAATGACACAAAAATGATTATTCAATTATAAATAAAACTAAATAACAGCGTTTCTTGCCTTTACAATTTTAGAATTCGACTTTTTAGACACACTGTATTTTAACGTACAAAGTAATTTATTTTAATTTAGAACACCAAAGGAACACTACAACAACGAATTTCTCTGTAAGACACGTGTCATTGTTAACCCTATAACATATTATAAAGTGTTTGAATTGTTGTTTTTTTTATTTACAGCAAGTGCCTGTGTGGCGTTGAGAGCTGAGTTATTGTGTAAATTTAACTTTATACATAAAAAGTTTTCTTTTGAGCTATAATACTTTACTGTAAAGTCTTTTCTATTAGTAATCTGACACTGTAGAGAAGACTCGTTACATATTTAATCATATCAAGTTAGTATGTCATTTTTGTTAAACGTGTGTAATAGAATAGAAAAGTGAAAGAAGACCTTCATAGAAAGTATATTAAGTTTTGAGCTTGACTTATGAGAAAAATTACACAGGATAAGAATGTGTAGAATAACACAAGAATTCTATGAAGAATAACAAACAAACAGGACTCAATTCTCACAAAAAATATGCCTAAGTATCAGACGCGTTTCAACAACAAGCGTTGATTGGTGTAGCTCGTGTATCACTGAAGAGGACGACCTTGTCGTTGAAACGCGTCTGATACTTAGGCGTATTTTTTGTGAGAATTGTGTCCTGTTTGTTTGTTATTCTTCATAGAAAGTATCTATATATATATATATATATATATATATATATATATATATATATAAGTATATATATATTATATATACATATGAATTATTATCGATTAACTTCAAAGTCTAATAAGAATAAAATAATACTGACTACTTAAAATAAAAATAAAATATTTAAAAACATTGCACAAACTCTTTTACTTACTCATTGCCAAAACCAAATAAAATCTAACCAAAACTAATCGTTACCAAAAATGTGAAAATGCATCAAGACGCCGATTTTGAAAATAAAAATTATATATGTAAATAAGGGGAAAAAACTTACTTTGGTTGTGCAATAAACACGTCCTCAGCTAAAGTTGTTTTTCATTAAAATTGAGCTTTTTAATGACAGCAGTCAAGATTCGTTTATGTTTTTTGTTATTTATTTTTATTTTTTTTATTTTATTTTATTTTTTTAGTTAAGAAAAACGCTTAACCGCGTTACCGCTTAACTGCGTTATCGCTTTTGAATGGTAATCGGAATATTGAAGTAGGATGAGGCAATTTTTTCATGGCTTGTGAGAGTTATTGGATTAATAATAAATCAAATTTTAAAAAGTTTTAACATACCACGTTTTTAAAACGAACTGAAAAGTATAATAATAAATCAAACACCTTGCAATGAAGATGCCATGACGGAGATGGGAAGAATGCGTGAAATACAACCTTCACCACTCATCATAAAAATTGTTTATGATACATTTATAATTTGTAATGGAGAAGTATCTGACATTGTATTGTTTTAATTCATGTACATGAAAAAAATAAAATACATTTTGTTTACTTCTTTAGTTTGATTTTCTGAGTTACAAGACTAATAGAACTATTATAGGTAATAAGAGGTAATATTTTGAATTTCAGACATTTGCAGCTAAACAGTGTATGAAATGCATTGGGAATTTCCTATATATGGTCCTGTCAGAGTCTCATCAATATATACAAAACCGATTGAAATTTTTCACCCGGGCATAAGACTAAAAAACAGAAAATAATAAATCAAATAAAAAACGTTTTTAACATACCACGCTTTTAAAACGGACTAAAAAGTATAAAATAATTTTTCATGACCCTACTACAATTTTGAGGGAGGATTGTTAGTGGCTATGGATATATTTGAAATACTTGAAGAGAAAAACATAGGGCGCAGCCAGTAAATAATACAAGTAGACAATCCGGATGAATTCACAGCTAATTTCAGTAAATCGGAAATGAGATTCACTGCATTTAATTTATTTACTCCTCTTTAACTATCATAGATTGCCTGCGCCCCACGTTTTTCTCTCCAAGTATTCCAAATATATCCATAGCCACTAACAATCCTCCCTCAAAATTGTAGAAGGGTTATTTTATGCATCTTCAACTCCTCCCACACTAGCGCATTCTGAACTGAATTCACAAAACTACATCTGGTCGACGCACATACTGAATAATCACATTATCGTTTGGGGTAAATTTAATATTCATTTCTCTTAACTCATAGTTTATATTTTGAACCCCCCCCCCTATAATTAGGAATGAAATACAAATTCTCTCTACAATTCGAAATTAAATTATTTCGCCAGTAATGGCTACATATACACTTACAGGCAACATACATTTTCCACCAATTTTGTACTGAATCCCATCAGCACTGTCATGTTTTCAGTAGACCTACTGTCGTTCGTGCCTTGTCCTTAAAAGAAATACGGTAACATAGGTCGGTAGACAGTTATTTCCGTCAAGGGAAATGAAATGGTTTCCTGCGTTCAGTATTTTCAATTGTATTCCGTCAAATGCACTCTAGGCTTGTTTATTTCTCTTCGGAAAATATGGAATTACTGATGGTTATAATACACAGTTATAAATAAAAATAGTTTCTTAAAATTAGTTAACTTTTTTTATAAATAATTTGATTTATTTATTAGTTGAACGCAATTATTTGTTTTGACAAATTTAAGTAACCATATTTCCTAGTTTTAGGATCTCACTATAAGTAGTTGTGTCAGAGATTAAGAAAACAATATTGAGTTTCTACGAAGATATGCGTTTTACGTTCTTTTAAGAATAAAAAATGTTTTTTGGAATGATATTTTGAATTAATTGAATCTTACTTGTTTCTTTTATTGTACTTTTTTTGTAATTTTCTCCCTCTTTCTCTTTTCTTTCTTATAATATATTAATTTTCATAAGGTACTTTTTTATATTACAGTACTTGATAGGACTCCACGATAAATGAATCAAAATATTTTGTAACCTTTGCAATTTTATTGAGTCTTGCCAACCATAGTTTTCCTTTTTAATATTTATCATATTCTGTGTTAACTGCCTCGTAAATTCTGTAACTGTCAAAACCATGGTCGGCAAGACCATAAATATCATAATTTTCTTTTATTATTATTATTATTACTTTTTCAGTTGTTTTGTACATGTTCATTTAGTAAATTTGGTTTCTTTCATTTTTTAAATATTATTTTGGATTCTTGTATATTAACTTCATTTTGTAATTTTAGTTTTTTTTTGTTTTTTTTTTGTATAAGTTTATAAAATTTTTGTTTCAGGTGAAGTGGTAGAGAGGACCTGATATCCTATTTTTGCCCCTTAAGTAAAGACATTTATTTATTTTTTGGGGAATTTTCTTTCAATTATGTATCTGTCTACAGGGTGTCTTTTTTAACTGAACCACCATTGGTGTTTACAGAAAACTTTAAATGGGACGACCTTATCTACTTTTTCCTTTGTAATAAAATGGTGTACATCATTTTTTTTAAACGACCGCCATTCTTCAATACGGTGGTCAACTTTAACATTCCTTATAGACAATGCCATTTTGATATTGAATTAGGATTTTAAATGATATTTTAATACATTTTTTATATTATTTTTTTATATTCTGACACGTTTACGAGATTTAAGCCCCGAAAGTTCACCAAAGTTCTGTTTAAAATACGTGGGAATAAAAACCAATTTCTCAATACTCTTGTTTTAATTTCGGTTTTACATGTTTTTTTTTAAATATTGTTGAATTTAGGGTTTTAAAACACACATAAATGGTCAAACTTTTAAAGATACTCCGTCATTTATTTTAAATGTAGTTTTAAAAGTACATAACTACGTCACGATTATGGGTTGGTGCTTCATTTTGCTGTTATATTAATTTTATCCCCATATTAAGTGAAAGCTCTTCAGCGTTTAAATAGAAATCCTAACTAAATACCTAAAACCTGTTAAATTTCCTTCGTAAAATTTTCGTTCCTACAAAACCCTAAATTTAACAATATTCTTAAAACAATACATGCATAATCGAAATTAAAACAAGAGTATTAGGAATTTGGTTTTTATTCCCATGTAGCCTATTTTAAACTGAACTTTAGCAAACTTCGTAAAAGAGTAAGAATATATATATATATATATATATATATATATATATATATATATATATATATATATATATATATAAAAGTCTTAATAACTCGTTTAAAGTTTAAATTAAACATAGAATATGGGGGTTTCTATTCGAAATTTTAAATTGTATGGCCATATTGGAAAATTGCAGTAAAATTAAAAAAAAAAAAATTATACAATGTTATTACTGTGGAAAGAGGTCTGTAAATCTTATAATTTCACAGATCTCATTGGTGGATGAGTTAAAAAAGAGCCCTCCATATATACGAGGGTAAAAACCAAGTCCCCAAAAATTATTTGTTCTCCCCCTGTGTAAAGACGGCAACTGAGTATATATAATTACTTAAACCGAGGCCTCACTCCACCATTAGTTACAGATCCCATCTCTTACTTAACTACCTGTTAACACATTGTAACACACGATTAGGCTCACACGCCCCTAACGACCAGTACAAACATCAACAATATATATCCCCTTCGACTCTCAAGGTGTAATTATCCTTGGGAAGTTGGAGGGAATTTAGTCTCAAATACAGTTGAGACAATTTTGAGAAAACTTTACTTCAATATTAATTCTAATTATCCAAGAAGAGACTCTTGGTAATGGTTTAAAATTGGCAATTTGAAAACGGTGACATTGAATATATTGTATGTGTGTGTGTGTATATATATATATATATATATATATATATATATATATATATATATATATATATATATATATATATATATATATATATATATATATATATATATATGTCGTTTAAATGGTATTCCTATTTTGTACTTTAGATTGTTACTATTGCAGTAATAAATTACACTATATTATTAGTATGGGCTTGGTAATCCCGAAGATATCTAGCTGGATCATACACTTTATCGTGTAGTCTTGGGTTAGATCCCAATCTTTCATCTTTCCTAGCAGGCCTTTACACACACACACACCACTACATACAAACTTATTAAATATACTACTAATATGTAGCAATTCAATTAATTTTCAAATCACATATATATATATATATATAATATTATATATATATATATATATATATATATATATATATATATATATATATATTTCCACCGTTTCCAAATAGCCATTTCTTAACCATTAGCACGAATCTCCTCTTGGATAATTGTAATTAATATTGCAGTACAGTTTTCTCAAAATTGTTTAAACTCTTGTTATTTTCCGACTCTTACGCTAATTAGAGTATTCCAAGGCTTTGCGTTATTATTTTATACAATTTTATTTCATTTTTTGTAAGGCAATTATTACTGGATTTTACTATTAAAGAACAAGGAAACAAAAATGTATTAAATTAAAAACCAATCAAAAAGGACGTAACTTTGTCTACGTTCATCATAATCACCGTATTATGTTTACGTAAACTTGGTGAATAAAACAATTTCCTGGAATTTCTTTAAATCTGAGAGATCTCTTGAGCTTTATGACGTATACACCAACAAAAATAAAATTGAATTGATTGAGACAATCCCCACCCGCAGGAAATCAGCAGTCTTATATTCAACTTTTAGTAGCCTAAATGCCCTAAGCAAGCAATATCCTGAAAAGGAAATTGTCCTTGGGAAGGAGAATAAATCATAATTTTTACTTCCCAGTTACGTATTGTAAAAGTACTGTGACAGTGCTAATAGTTGGATGACGCGATAAAAATGGTTTTTGTACTCTAAACGTCGTCGGTATCTCTGTATGTGTCATACTTGCGACGCTTTAAACTTTGACCTCATTTTTAGTACGGGTATTTGTGTGTCATTTAAATTGTATTCCTTTTTGTAGCTTGAATTGTTATTATTATGGTAATAAATTATACTACACTATTAGTACGAGCTTGGGAATTCTGAGGTACCCTAGTTTGATCTACACATTTTTTCATGTTCTCTAGGATTAGATTTCTGTCTTAAATATTTCCTATCATGTGTCTCTTGACTAACTCTTGTTCTTTTCCGACCCTCACGCTATTAGAGTAATCAAAGTCTAAAGGTGACCGAGAGGTTGTTAGTCTTCAAACAACAACGGAAAACAAGTATATTATTTTTATTTTATTTTGTACACAGCTCATTACTCTTTTACGTTTCTTTTCTATACTGTTAGCAACTCCATTACAGGCATATTGTTTCTGCGATTTTAAATTTATTTTGCTAAATGTGTTAAATTTTACTATTTGTACCTATATCAATAAGTTTATAATTATATAGTACAAAATTGAGTTAGGTACCTTCTTTTTTTTTTAAGTTTGTTTTTATATTTATTACAATTTATGCAAATTATTGTTATGTATTTAAATATACGGCTAGTGATTTTTTAGTGAAATAAATAATTTCCGAAAAAGAAAACCAACTATAAAAACCACTACAATGCGTCTTTCATTGTAAGTTTAGAATAATAAATTTAGAATAATTTGAAACATGAGAGATTAAACTTTGGATTATCCTCTTTATAATCACTTAGTCAGTGTCCTCTAACTAGACACGGGGGAGGGTAATTAATTGGGTCTGTAATACCCCCAGGAATCTGTCCAGGATTAATGTTAGATGGCGGATTTAAATGCGTCGCTAATTGACATTTAGATATTGAAATTATTTCTAAAACTTGTCAATAACATAAATTATTTACAACAAATTTCTAAATTTTTCTAATTATAATAATTTTCCTCATATTATTTAATTACCTCTAGCTTTATAATCAATAATTGTTGGTCCAATAGACATAAAATTAACTACAACAATATAGAGGTAAGAAGAAATTCAGACATGACGTTCCCCGGTGTATTACATTCGCATATTTACAATTGAATTTATAACTTTCGGACTGGACATGTCTACTAGGCCTAATGACGTATTTTTTCATGTTCAATAAATCTTATTAAGAAATACTTTCATTTCTCCAATTTATTTCCCATCACATTTACATTGAATACTGTAAAATCTCATATTTGTCAACACGTTCATTTTAACACTTGAAAACGGTAGTTGATCATTACTATTGAAACGTCGCTTACTATCTTTATATTCACAAATGGTGTCAAATGTCCGTGTAAACTACAATAATATTGTCGACTAATGTTTAATTTTACAATTAATTTTATTATAATCATATTTCATTAGTTTCTTGTAATTTTTATTTAAAAATTAATAAATTCATTAACCTAAATGAAGTACGCAGTAATTCTATCTACGTAGCTCACAACTTTCTATTATAAAGCATCTTTAAATTCAGAATATTAAATTTGGAAGAATTTGTTACATGAGAGATTTAACTTTAGATTATCCTTTTTAATCTGTGTCGTCCAACTAGACACGGGGGAGGAATAATTAATATCCGAGAGAGTCTGTCTAGCCTTAGGTTAAGATTTAGATGACAGGTTGTTGAACTCGTAGATATAAATGTATGGACAATTGGCATATATAGGCAATGTATGGCCTTGAAAATAAGGACAGACTTCAGGTGTATGACAGCTTTATTGGTTAAATAAAATTTTAAAATTTGTAACAATATAAACAATTGTTATTTAGTTAATGATATAATTGAAGGAATTTGTTTTTATAAAACAATTTTTATAGATTATTGACTTAAAAAATTTGCTTAATATTAAATATGTACTCCATCTTTAAGCACAATACAATAAATATATTTTTTTTTAAAATTCCTTATTAAACCTTCGTGAAATTCTCTAGTTACTAAAAAAAATTAGACAAAATAATATCATTTCGGTAGTTGTCAATAAAAAATAAAGAATGAACCATAGAGGCGTTTATATATATATATATACATATATTTAAAAAAAGAACCTAATCTTCCTTCGCTTGTGTCATAAATCGCCTTCAAAGTAAGTCTTATTGTTAAAAATCAATCTTTTAATGACTAAGTCTAGGTTTTTTTTTTACTTTTGATGTGTAAATTTCAATTTTGCAAACGAGTGGCTAATTAATAACCAAAATTCATCATTAACAGCTAAATTTGAACCAAATCGATAAAGCAGACTTCAAGAAATTAAGTATTTATAACAGCCCGTTTTTTTTTTTTACCGAAAACGCACAAAACGGCAATTTTGAAGAGTTTGTGTCCTATTAATGTTGTTTGTCTCTTTAGAGGCTACACTTGAGAAAATATTGATTATAATCGTTGAAGCTAATTTGAGAAATCATAATTTTCTTCTTTATTATATGGTAGCTTTAATAAATTTTAAGTTAGCATAAATAATGAAAAGAAAAAAAGCTTTCCAGGATAAATCCCAAATATTACCACACACCAAATTTGACAAAATCGGTCCACGCGCTTTGTCTGCTGAACTCTGTACATACAACAGAGGGCGGAACAGACATCATTCGAAAAACCACTTTTTTGACTTAAGTCAAAACGAATGTTAACTGCAAAAATCTCAAAACTTATTTTTTGACCTAGGTATCACATAATATTTCCTACTACGAAAAGTACAAATTACCAATTAAGTCTGTTTCATTAAGTCGAATGTGTGTTGTAGTGTCTGCTGCTCTAATTTATGTGAAGAATACTGCGTTTAATTCCCCGTGGGGCTAAAAATGTTAATGTGTTGACACAGCATTGTGAGGTAAATGGATAGTAACGACTGGTAGCGCAATCTGCAGACGTTAGAATTACGGCTACGGGAATAAGCTATTGAAACTGTCGTCATACATTTAGTTTTACTCATTAGGTTTTGGTTATTATAGAATAGGAAAAGATCAAAATCATACAAGTCAATTTTAATAAACAAATATTTGTTAAGTACTCCTTTATTTTCATTTATCAGAAAAATCGAGGACATAAGTAGCCTTGATGAGATTACTACAACTCTTATTATTTTTTTATAGTGAAAAACCTGTTGGCCATCATAGCTTTATAAAAAGAAAGTAAGAAAAAATATAAAATAAATACCCTTAGTCTTCGAATAGCCTGGGGTTGGAAAATAACAAGGGTTGGTTTAAAGAGATCTAATACGAAAGATTAAAGTTTTGGATCTAACCCACGACTAAATACAAAAAGGTGTAGATCTAGCTAGGTTCCCTGGGGATCGCTAAGTCCGTACTCACCACGAATAATCCCCTGAAAATAAACATTAATTGAAATAAATATATT
This sequence comes from Aphrophora alni, assembly GCA_963513935.1. NCBI lineage: Eukaryota > Metazoa > Arthropoda > Insecta > Hemiptera > Aphrophoridae > Aphrophora > Aphrophora alni. Next base: position 83,097,274 of record OY740769.1, read on the forward strand.
TTTTTAAATTTCACATTATATATTTTACTAAAATTAAACTTTGTAAAGTATTCCAGATACATGTGTTTTGTTCTCTAAAATATGTACTTACTTTCACCATATTTGTTCAACGTATCACTAAATTTTAGTTAGGCTTGACAGGTGCAAAAGGAAGAAAATAAACTAAACATTAATTTAGCGTAAAAGGAAAACGTAGAGTGAAAACACAGCTGGTAGTCGTAAGGCTTTCTTTGAAATGAAACAGTTTTGTTTTCCCGACAAAGCACAATGTTATTTGAGAAAAAAAAAAAATACTCGGGAAGCTCCTGAAATGGTGATGTAATAAGCAGAGTTTTTTGTTTCTTCTTTGTGCAAACCGTTTGCCGTCATCGACCTGTGTATATCGTCAGCTGATCTATGTTATTTCTAGATAAGAAATAATTATAAAAACTGAAATTCAATTAATTAATATCAGTACAATCTGGTAAATAAATATTTCAATAGGTAGGAGTGAAGATTGTAATCAATGTGCTTAGTGCACTACAGACTTTCATCGTAATGGTGAACAAAACTTTGTTTGTTTTACATGTGTTGTGTTTTGTGTATTGTAATTGAAAGTAACACAATTAACAACTGTTTTGAAGTTAATGGAAACAATCGATGATGACAATTTAATTGTCGAAATTGGTAATTAAAAGTTCAATTGTAGACTGGCCTAATAAAAAGGTAAGAATAAATAATATATATAACTAAAAATAATATTTCAAACAGTCAACATTTTGAGAAATTTACAAATCTAGTAAAATCTAGCATATATTCTAAGCTTCATTAAAATTCAACTGAATATTCCAGTTTGCTGGAGCATTGCTGATTTTTTTTTGAAGTTTTTTTACAATTTCGGTTTGTGCTAACCTCATTTGGCGACCTCAGTTTTGTATTAGTATATGCAGATTACCACTCTAGTCTGAGTAAGTTATTTAGGATCAGATAATGCCTAATTAAGAAGAATCTCGTGGAAAACTGTTTCTATTTTAAAGGTTTCGACAATTTTTAATTTTTCACATAGAGGAAATTAAACGATATGTAAAATAAATTGTTAAGCTTATGTCTGTTTTGAGCCCCAAAAATAGTTTTCGATATGTTGTATGCCTGTCGTTTGTCATTTGTACAATGCTCATGATCACAGTTATGATATTATATACGAGAGATGTCATACAGTTAGAATATCTGTTTAAGAAATTGTTATTTAGAGTGTCCTTTATTTAAAATATCGAGCTAATATAATATTAACTTGACATCATATTTTATTTCGTATATAGATTCGAACTACAGCTACAACCACAATATAAAATTCAAACTCAATTCGAATATATAATTCCAGTTTAATGTTATTACAAATTAAAATTTCAGAACTATCACATTTTCAAAACTATTATAAAATTAATATAAACTAAAAGTAAATGCTTTTAATTTTTCAGCCGTCAAAAAAATTAAATATACTGTAATATTGTTTTAACATTTCATAATTTATATAACAATATAATGTTATAAAAGGCCTATGTCAATGACATTGATTTGACGTGGCCTTAAGCTGCTTGGAGGAGTAAGGGGGCTGATTGGCCATTTATGTTACTTTAGGTGTAAATGTTAGTTTTAGTTCAACTGTAGAACCTTGTAATGACAATAATCATGATGAAATTAAAAAAAACAATAAATTTATTAAATTGTTGTATTTTTAGTGTTTGTAATTGTAACTGTTTTAGGATAATTATTTAATAGTATTACATAAATCTATTTGTAATTTTATAGAAAAATCTAGCTCCAAAACGAAAAAAAACCGATGAAATATACAAACTTTTGTGTCGTACCAACATTTACAAATAAAATCAACAAAATACTATATTTAATAACTCAATTAACAAACTCATGAACCAAAAATGTAATATTAATTTTATATAATTTAATGTAATGTGTAATTTAATTAGCTCTCAAAGTATTAATAAATATATTTAATTATCTTCCTTCTAAATGAAAAAAATTACATTAAATTTATGTATGATGCGTGTAAAACCTTTTGCACTGTATTAGAGTCATGCAAATGATTTGATTCCGTTCATCACATTCCATTTTGACCATCGATGCCATGATGTTTATTATATTTGAAACAAATTCCATACTATAATTCATTATTATTTCAATTAATTTATATGAAAATAAATTACATGCCGGTCATATATTTGTTGCAATATAATGCATAATGTGTTAATGGATGACATGAGAGTTTTCAGAGCTCCATAGCCATTTTTATTGTTGACATAACCACTTAAATGGAACCACACCTCATTTGAGAATAAGATTTTTCCAAACTGTTATGCTTTCTCGAAAAAAAAACTGTTAAACTACCGACATTATAGTACAGTCTGGCAACAAAATCAGCTGGAATTAACTTGTATGACGCATGGCTATTGCTTCAGGCTAAGTAGCCGAGTTACTTACACACTGCTAATAGACATTCAATTTTGTTGTGATAATTCTTTAAAGACTCTTCGGGGAAAGTAACACTCTTACCCTCACGTCTTTTAATTCCTCATCATTTAAAACTGTGCGTCTTTGAACATGTTAACGATCATAAGTGGAGACAGTTTCTACGAATTTGACTATAAAGGTTGAATTTGAAACATTCATATGTGGAACCTGCTTTTGATAATCTTCTTCGCACGAAATAAATTATTTAAAAAAGTAATGCTTAATAATAAACATTCATCTATATTCAAAACCATTGCCACGAAAAAATCTCCTTTAAAGTTGTATTTCAAAACTGGATAATTCTCATAATCGTCTTCTCTCAAAACTTGCCGGTTCAGGAGTTACGAATAAAAGAAAAGAAACCGCAGAAATTCGGCTGTGGAACTGTTATAAAAGTCAGTACCTTAATTCTCAAAATTCGTTCTACTTATTTCGATGAATTTTTGGTGTAATGCTTGAGATAATTGACGTAAACCAGTGTTCCAAATCGTAAGTTAAAAAAAAAAAAGGAAAAAAAAGTATGTTTTAAGAATATTTGGTAAAAAACCTAAATGAGGTTTTTTACCAAATATTCTGGTGTTTTGCTCAGGACTAGTTTATCGCAGAAGTAGAAAAAACATATTTAAATATATATATATATATACCTTTTTATGCAAATTTCCAAACTTTGATCATTAATAACTCTTCAGATAGTTATATCTTATAAGAAATAGACGGGTCAAAAAAATAAAAATACGAACGTTTCATGGATATCCAAGAAAGACAAAGACGAATCTAGTGGATGAAGGGATATTGAATTGTGTAACGTATTCCATAGTGTAACTTCTTTTTTTTCACTTACGGTACAAGTGTTTTCGGGGAATGGAGTATTTTTGATTTTGTGAATGGGTGTGAGAAACATATTTCTGTAATTTATTATTCACAAATTCCCCTTCTAAAGTGTCAGAACTAGCTTTTCGGTTTTAATAATTGTATAATCGCTCATTACATTTCATTTAATAAAACATAAAACAAATGTATGGGAATAAAATAAATTATAAATACATTTTTAGTTTAATTTTTAAATAAAAATTATCCAAACTTCGCTTTAAACGTAATTTAGAAAAATATTTTACTTCATATTGACTGAACTAATGTCAAATTAATCGAGTTATTTTGTTGAATGAAATTTAATACGATTGCGCTAAAATTATGTCAATAATATAATATGGTTAATAAAGTGCTTTTAAGCCATATTGAGAGTGTACATGTCATATTAGAATCCTTTTACCACCTATCAATACTGTACATTACAAATTATGTTCATAATATACTTGTGACACGAATATACAGCAGGGAAATGCTTTTATATATTTACTGCTATTTTATTTACAGTAATAAAAAAAAGTACGTTTGGTGAAATATTTTTTTGGAAATATCTTAAATTCTTATTAAATGTTAAAAAAAAAAAAAAAATATTTCCAGTATATAAATATATTTTAAATATGTTTAAAAATAGTTGATGTACGTATTCTCAGCACCATAATCAGGCAGATTCTCTAAATGTGATTCACAAATATTGGCAATGTTAAATTAATTATATTAGTAGGTCAAGGGAGGTACGTACTATAACAGATGTAACAGTTGTAACACAAGTTGTATGAACATTGTAATTGTGCACATAGATGTGTACAGTCTCGATTCGCTTCGCTTGAGTCTAGATCTTGGTTCTAGTGTGCATCGTAGAAGTACTTATGTGAAGAAGCCGCCACTCGCTAAGCTCGTATCGATGACTCGGCAATGCTGGATCTCGTAAATATACAAATATCACATTTTCTTTGAAGATAAGGGTTCGAAAATAAATTGTTACCAATAATATCGATATCTTTCATCGTGAAGACATAAAGTTGGTACCACTGCATGGAAAATTGCAATGTAATTTAAAAAAAAAAAGATTGTGTTATAAGTTGACTGGCAAACTAAAACAAAAAACTGTTTAAAAATGGCTTCTATTTTGACATTTTTGGTTCCATGTTTCTGAATTTCATTAGATAGGAAAGGTGCATTAAGCCCTGGGCTACGGTGGGTATTTTGGAAATGATACTGTTTTTGTTACAACCCCATTTTGAGCGCTAAAACACTCACCCACGTCTGCCCTTTTTTAAGAGATTAATTTAATTTATAATACATCACCGAATTAAAGCTAATTACTAACTAAACATTCACACATCTCAAATTAAGAACAGTGCTGACCTTGGGCGAAACACATTCACAAACTCGTCTTGTTAAAATAATGAATTAACGCATCCGTGTTGGGGATTGTCGGGAAAAACCCGGAACTCCTATGACTCCACTTAATTAACAAGCCAAGTTCCAATTTGGTACAATATTTATTTAAACCAAAACTACACTGTACTGCACAGCACATCTGGCTGTCTGTCACGACCGTTTCGTTCTCCTAGTTTGTCTCAACCAAGCTAACCAGTCAGCTGTTGCCTGCTATAAAAATGGAACCTTTTCAAGGAGTTGGTGATGGTGAACTCAACGACGCACCTGTCACGTATATGAGCACGCTGCATATCACGTGCAAAAATATTAATATTTGGTAAAACCTGCAGGAAGAGACAAAACAATCGACAAGAAAAATAAAAGACTGAGCTGTGGAATTAGGTTATTTCATTTAAAATTGTGATAATCAAATAGTTACGAGATATGGAGCCGCGTTAGTGACACAGCGTAGCGAGTAGAGGTTTCTTTACATACGTACAGCTTCAAGGACCACTAGGTCCGAGACACTGATACGAAAAAGTGACTATTAATTCACCAATACAATTTATTTAACAATTCTTTACCCCAAAAAACAACTTTTGGGCATTACATTAAGAGGATCTACTTCTAATTATTGTACGATGGGGCTGGGCAAATACCATGATGACGCATATTAACTTATTTAAAATAGATTTTTACTGTAATATTAAAACAGTTATGTTAGATCGTGAGAGTTTCTTGTAACAGTGATACTATGGAATTTTACGAGAAAAACTTTTACGAGTTTTTAGTCATTTCTTCCGACTATAATGACCCTCGTTAGGTAAGGAAAGGTTTTTTTATTACCCTATAATATCTGTCTAGAAGAATAAAACGTGATTGGTATAGAATATATTTTTATAGCTTTCAGCATATGCATTTTGTGTTTCGAAATGCAAAAAAACTTTCACAGTTCCGTCTTCTTTTTTTAAATATTTGAACAGAGTATTGTACAATGTAAGCTATTGTTTATCTTTAATTGATTAGTGACTATTTAAAAAAATAAAAGTTACACCTTTATAATGATAAATACAACTATACACAAATATAATCCATTGCGACTAAATATAATCCATTTCGATGGACACCATCATGGTACTTAATCAACCCGATCATAAAATGTAATACAAGCAGATTCTCTAAACGTAGTGCCCACAGGTTAGTTGTTTTTTAAACTTTGTAGGAAATGTTAAATTGATTGGTAGATCAAACAGTCTCACCCAATAGAGTAAGTATGTTTAAAACCGTTGTTACATAGATTTTCTAAACCTCATCATTTTTTATATCACTACTTTTTTGTGGACCTCGTAGGTTTGTATATATAAAAAAGGTTTCTGCTCGATTTGCTCGTGTTAGTGTATCGGAGCTTTCCGACATCAAAGTTGCACGTATATGAAGGACACTTGCTACGTATGTGTCGATAACTCGGTCCTCCTGGATCTCGTAACTATACGACTATAACTATTTTTAGGGGGGGGGGGAGTTCGGATTCAAAAAATGTATCAATAACTTTGCTATTTGTCATCCTAGAGCTGTGGCTTTTGTACTATTACAATGCAGAATTGAGATCTGCGAATTTCTATCTCATTTAACGTGTTACAAGTTGATTAAAACATGAGATATGAATAATGTTCTGTCAATGTTTATGAATTTCAATATGAGTACACTAGAGTCCCTTGTTGTAATATTCATATCTTAATTTGTATGACGGCTTACATACAGACAATGACAACAACGAATGGCTAATGGGCGTATCAAAAATCTTCTTTTTTTTTTTTTTTTTTTAGTTTCCTGAAGCCATGAGAAGTTAAGATCAGTCAGCAATAGCGGTCGAAAAATTTCCAAACTTACCATGTATAATGTATAGTTTTATACTATGTAAGAAAATGAAATTGTTTCCTTAATATTTGTTTAAGGTTTAAAGAATTCTTAGGTTAGCTAGTTTTATAATGATGAAGAAACATAAATCGTATTTGTAATATTCAATGATATTAAAAATCTTAAAGGCTCTACAGTAAAGTTCCACAACAAATTAGAAATTATCTATCTAAAATAAATAAATAAAAAACATTGATCTGATCAATAATTAATTTTGGCGCCTTGATAGGGTATGATTTATTGGTTTATCTTTCCAAAATATACAAAAAAGAAAGTTAAGTAATGAGTTAAAAATTGATGTTGAATTTTTGGTTGCTGATATTTCCGTTTTGATATGTCCTGCATCAAAAAACTTTTTTGGAATGATGTGTATCTTTCTGTCTGACGATTAGTTAAAGTTTGTTTTGAAAATGGATGAGTAAGAATGTTTGTGCAATGTTTTTGCAATGTTTATTTTACTTTACACTACTAAATAATTCCTCCAGGTTTCATCAAAAATTTGATCTCAATTTATAGAATGATATAGATAAATTATGGATTTAATATCAGTCCTTAAAATCGTGAAACTATCGGTCTTATCTATGTTTCCAAAATGGGACATTTTTGGGAAATGGCAACACCATATTCAGTGAGTTTCATTATAACAAAATTGAACAAAAATGTTACACTTTATTAAGAGAATATTTTTGAATTTGTTTTCTTTCTAGTAGGCACTTCTTACTCTTAATTTTTGTTGGTTATTTTAGAAGAGAAAATACATCTAAATTACAGTTCTGCTAAAATAATCAATTCAATTTTGAGTATCACCTGTGATTTTAATACTAAAGTATTTTTGCCTATCTCCATGGTATGATTTGAAGCTCAGAAATCAGAGGCTCTAGTGTTGTCATCTACCAGCCCACTTTTGCTTCCTTCAAGAATAAGGAATTGCACACTAGCGGAATCTAAAGATGAACCCACGAAACAACTGTTATAAACCCACATATTAACCCTTATATTAATCACTGTTAAGGGATTTTTTCTTAGATATTCAACGGTATTCAATAAAGACTGACATACGGTCAGACAAACATTGTAAAACACAATTTTTTGACTCAGTTTGTGCCACAAATGGACGAATATGTAGTCTATAATACAATTTCTACATGAAGACTAATCATTTTTGTTCTAATCCATCAGCCAAATATTTTATGTTAAATTTGCTTTGACAATAAACAGAGCATTTGAAATTAATATTAATTAAAGTAAAACAAATATAATTTAACACTGACCTAACATTATTCTATATAACATTGTTGAGCAAATAAACTGTATGGGTGGGGTTGTTGTCACCCTTTGTAGCGCTTTAACTTTAATTAACATGTAGACATTTTAGGGGTTGATAGACAAAGAATTCCTTAGGTTTACGCGCTTCAAATATTTTCGCTTTGGGAAATTGAAATTAATTCAAACTCAAAGGTGAAAGTTCTGGAGTCCAATATTGTTAATGTAGCTTATACATAACTTTCACAAATATATAAACTTTACTATTTGTATAATATTCCAAAGTAGAACTGTAAACCGGGAGTATTAAATTATATGATTGAAACAGAATTGATATAATTTGACTGGTGATGGGAGGTAACTATTAAATACAGGTGGATGTATACAGAACTGTGTACCTCCAGAATAACAGTTGTGGCACTTTCAAATATACCGTCTGGCTAATAAAACAAGACATGGACTAGTTAAATAGACAAATGCTTTTTTTATATTAAAATAGCAGAACGTTACTTCTTAAAAATAAAAAAATCTAATCATAGTTTTCGTCAATTATTTTAAAAGTTAACTGTTCCCTTCAGGATTACCAAGATACGCTTTTGATTTCGTATACATTACTATTATTTTGTAGCTTTTTTTATCTATACCTCGATTATTTTTCGACATAAAAATAACGTAGGCTAATAACGACATAATGCTAAACCTAATAATGTTCAATATAAAAAGAGCTAAATATTTTGTCATTTTTATTATTTACCCAGATTACAAAGTATAGGATAAGTTTGGTAATCGTCAATAATTCCAACAAATGTTTTTTTACTGATCTTTACATTTCATATCCTCAGGAAACCAATGTTTGACACGCCAATACATCCATCGTCTTTGTAGTTTGCACGTATAAGCACGATAGTGGCCACAACAATTAAAATAGAAACATGAAATTTAGTACAGGGGGTTACAGTGTGCTCACATAGAAATTCAGAAAATCGATTTAAAACTTTAAAACGACAGACTTTTAAACAGTTTTTTGTTAATATCCAGTGTATTATTCAACTTATTACACACTAAAAGTAGGTAAAACTTTGAAAATTTAATTGTGCATGTAATGTTTCCAACTAGACCTTGCTATGATAACAAATAGTGAAGTTATTGTCAAAAAAATTTCGAACCCCCTGACTGTACAAGAAATTTTTGCATATATTATTTCCCCGACACGAGCGTAGCGGAACTACATAAAAAACAAACTATGCATCACCAAAAGTGTCATTTTGTTAGTTGTCAATCAAAAAGTTAAAATGAACCATGGTAGGTAGTTTTTGAACAAAAATGTAAATATTTAAATAAGGGGGTAATCTTACTTCACTTCTGAACTTTTTCTCATGGCGAATCGTAGTTGATTATAATTAAACTTCCAATAAATGCGGATTTGTGTCGTTAATCTTTATAGTTCACATAGTGATTTTGCACAGGAGTATATCTTCATATTTAAATCAAATTTGAATGAAATCGGTAGAGCCAATTAAAAAAAAATCTTAATGGCTACACTTGAGAAAAATTTAATCAAAATCGTCTAAGCCGATTTGAGAAAATCGTAGTTTTGTGTTCTTTTTCTTATGCCAGCTACGAAAAAATTAACACTCTATCCAAAATGGATTTTTAAACTAAAAAATCATAGATAAAATGATTTTTTAATTAAAAATCATTGAGATTTTTATATATAATGAGTTAAAAAAATATTGACATCAATTTCTACACTTTAATATTTCCAAAATAACTTAATAACTTAGGTCCGTCAATGTTCGATGAAAATATGACAGTTTTATATATCAATTGGCAAACATTTTAAAATAAACGTTAAACCTTAAATATTGAAAACAATACTGCAATCCATTTTATTTTTTACTTTCTCACATATGCGATGGACAAAAAATGTATATCAAATGTTTTTTTTTTTCTGATATATCCGTTTTGAGCTCTACTAATTAAAAAAAAGTAGTTTTTAGAAATATGTCCGTCTGTCTATTGTCGTATGTTTTAATATAATTTGGTATGCTAACATATCTCATGAATAAGGGGGTGTTCTCTCATTTGTTTGATAACCCCAAATTTGGAGTACCTATTGTAAGGAAAAATTCACTTTTCTCAAAATCGGCTATAACAATATTGATCAAATTTTTCTCAAGTGTAGCTTCAAAGGACCTAAGGAAAACGTATTTATCTCAAACTCCCAAAAAATTCCGATTCTTTAGATATCGGTCAAACAAACAAAACATCGGCCTTGGGCCTCTTATAAAATACTTCTCAAAATCGGTTTTACCAATCCTTCTAATTTTTGTTGAAATAAATATTGAACAAACTAGAATGTAAAATCGAAAGTGGAAAGTATTACAGTTCTGGAAATAAAAAATTATCAAGAGAAACTGGTTTAAGCTATATTTAAATATATACATTTTTTTTTAAACTGCGTCCATGACTTATTTTCACTTTTTTTCTGACAACCACCCAACCGATATTTTTGTTGATGATTTGTTTTGGTTGGTGTTTATTTGAATTTGGGGTTGGATAAGTGAGAAAGTTTGTGCATTGTTTTCTCACCACCTATTTACATTCATAGTTGACTACATTATACGTTTACATGTCATCAACATACACTAAGCTCTAATGTCAGCAGTACGTGAGTTAAACTTTAAATTGAAAATATATCCAAAGATAAGTGTCTCACAAAGAAATTTGTTTAATTATAAAACTTTGTAAATCAATTTCTTTAAGCTCTGAGTTCATATATTGTAGTAATAGTTAAAAGATAATTTAATGATGCAAGTGATAATAAGTTTAACTGATGTAAAAAGTTTATTTATTTTGTAATCAAACTTATACAGAAATTGATGGAAAATCATTTACAAATTACGTTTATATTATGTGTTTTTTTTGTAGTTTTGTTAGGGTCTTTCTTCAGGTGTTATAGATGCTTTTTATAGTATCTATTTGCAAGTAATATTTTTTCATTTCATTTTTTAAGCGAAACTAAATTACATATATTACTTAATAGGATTTGAAGTATTCAGTTTAGTTATGGGTACATTTGATAATCCCCACCACAATACAACTTACCTCGATTACTCTAATCCGATTACTGGTGATGCGATTTTATTTTATATGAATGTACTTTATCTTATCAAGTTGTAATCTATGTTAGATTAAAATTGGTTCCATAGTTGCCAAGTTATAACAATACTTGCCTGCACGAGTAATATAGAAACCAGATTGTCTGCACATTTTCATTTATTTTCAGTAACTGTTAGTTTATGATTTAAAAGCTAATTAAAATTGGAAACTTCATTGAAATCGGTGGTGTAGTTCCTGAATTATAACCATGATTTTACTGCTGAAAATTGGAAATCTAAATTATAGAGATATTTTATAAGGGTATGTGTGATATAAATGCTGATTGAACTGTGGTTTTACGTCGTTAGAGTATTTTCGAGTTTTAACATTTTTTTCTTATAGATTGGGAAACCCATATTGTCGCTTATGTTTTTGACTTTTCAACAGCAATATACATTTGATTAAAAACAAAGTTTCTAAATTGATTGAAAATTGAATGAATTATTAAAATTGGTTGAGAGTTTTCAAAATTATAAGTGCTTTTACATTGGGTCACGACTCACTAAGATTAATAGGTAAAACTAAAATCAGTTTGCTATTATCATTTTATTCTGGTTTGAAGTTATTGATGGATTGTTTATACACTTTAATGACTTTTGCCATAATTTTGAGTACATGATAACGTAACTTGATCTTTTTCTTGAAACGTCGTCCATTAGTTGTACACAAATTACGGCAAATGTTCGATGAAACTACGAGCATATCAATAGTACTGTATTATCAATTTAACTTCAAACGGACGACTCTTCTGTCATCAATTCTGTAAAGTCTTGTCCTGAATTAAAAATAATAATAAAAGAGGCAAGTACTAATAGAGTGAACTCAGGTGAAGTCAGTTTAAAATTAAGTATATGAACACAACACTTGACTTCCAAACAGACGGAGCTGCCGGGAAAATAAGTTAAAAATATTGTAAAATATTATTACCAAAATATTTTAAACAAATGAAAATTATAATATAGTCTGCTTGTAAAAATTACAAAAGATCAAATTTTTAAGATACTGTAAATTTTTGTCTTAAATTCAACCTTTGATACCGAAAAAGTATAATAGAATTTGTGTACTATAAATTAACTAAAAATACTGGACTATAATTATAACAAACATCATAAAAATTGCACAAACTTTCTCGCTCAACCATCCCTAAAACCATATAAAAATCAAACAAAATAGTTGTCAATAAAAATGTCATTTCGTTGGTTGTCAAAAACTGATATTGAACAATGAATTATTATTTTTAGTATAATGTCAAATAGGAACCAAACTTGCTTCGCGTCTTCAAGATAAATTGTATTCCATTAAAATCGAGCATATAACGATGGCAGTCTAAGGTCCTATTTGTTTTTTTTTGTCAATTAGTACTGAGTCGTATTATTTTTTAACTTGTGATTAATGTTTTCATTATGCTTACCTCAAATTTTGTGTTATCAAAACATTGGAAAAAATACATCCCTAAATACAAACAAAATATGCGGACACACAAAATTTGATTAAAATCGGTTCACACGTTTGTGTTTGTAGAGCACTGATCAGACGACACACAGATATCATTCCAAAAACTCTTTTATCAAATCAGGAGATCACAAAATGAATATATTAACAAAAACGTAACATTGATTTTTGGATCATATAACTTTGTCACAACTTCAATTTTTTATTCTTTATTATGAATTTTATGTTAGGTTTTTTTTTCAATTTTAGACGACGTTTGAAAACATTGAGGAAGAAAAATAATATGCTAACATTTTGATATGTAAATTTTGTAATCTAAAATCTAACCACAAATGAAGGAAATATGTAAATATTGCTTATATTAAACCATTGTGTTGTATAGCATTGTAAGAGCGGTCGTTGGTATAAATAACCAAAACAGTATTAAGTTGAAATGGCCATCCTGGTACTGACCTAGCTCTGTTTAACAAACCAACTATAGCTCCAATACCGCTATTTCCTGCTGGTATCTAATTCATACTGGTATTGAAGATTGGCAAAAGTCTTGCAAATAATCAAACATCTAAGCTTGTAGTTAACATAGGAAGGTGATAGAAACATCAATGGAAATATCTTCAATATATACAGGATTTGACATAACTCAGATTCCATATACAAAATTTTCTTATAGGGTGTTTCAGACAGTGTGTTCCGAAAAACATAAAAAGTATTTTCCCTCTTTTTAAATGTAAGGATATCGATTTTTCTCCGCTAAACTACTCATAAAAAGTCACTTAATTTGGTGAAAAGAAATTTTGTTTTCATTTTACTTCTATTCTAAGTTATGAGGAATCAAATTTTACAGTCTTATTTCATTTTTACTCGGCCATAACACAAGAAAAACATTTATGTGACATTTCATTGGAAAGCTGTTACATATTTTGTCTGGTTATGTAACTAAATAATTTTTTTATGCACGAGGTATTTCAAAAATATTTGTTTTAAAGACTTTTTTGCGTTTACAAAGTAAAGCATGGATTTTAACTAACAATAGTGTAGAACATTTTGTGTTTAACTCTTAGTGCAATAGTTGTCCCCATTATCTAAAGGTATTCAGTTGTTCAGAAACCACTTCGTCTAATACATGTTCACTTTGTCTACATTTTAATTTCAAATGATTTGCTATTCACTTGTGTTCTCAACTTTTGTTGTCGGCTTGTTACTCACTTTACATCGGCTAAGTTATCTACTAGACAATGTGATGAGATCCTTATTATGTAAAGCTGAAAACTGAAAGATCACAGGATGAAGTGTGTGCCTTATTTAACCCACTCTATCAACACAGGGAGATTGTGAACCAATCAACTCTGTTAACGATTGTTCGTAACTTCAATAAAACAAAAAGTGTTAAGAAACCTAAAAATGGTAGACCTAGAAACGCTTGTTATGAAAAAAAAAAAAAAAAAAAAAAAAAAAAAAAAAAAAACATTAAATGTTTTACCCTCTGTCTAGAAAAATCCTTACATGTTTACCACCCAAATATCTTTGAATGAACAAAAAAGAGGAAAATTCGCAGAAGAGTACCATCTTTTCAATATACATGAGATAGTAGAAGATGATTTTGATCGCAGAATAGAATTTTACGAAAGGATGATGAAACGCTGTGTGACTGACATCAACTTCCCTCAATAGATTGTTTTCTCTGATGAAGCGACGTTAACTTTGGATGCCAGTGTAAATAAGCAAAATATGAGATATTGGGCGATCTATTATATTTGAAAAAAAAAAGAATTTTTAAAACAACGTGCAGAAAAATAATATTTAGTTACATTATCAAATAGCAAATGCAAACAGCTTTCCAAAGAATTGTCACAGAAATATTTGTCTTGTGTTATGTTGTTGCCAAGTAATAATGAAATAAGTGAAATTTGATTCCTCATAAATTAGTATCTAAGTAAAATATAAAGATTTTTTTTTCAAGAAAAAAATGACTTTGTAAGAGTAATTGAAGGAAGAACATTTATATGCTTCCATTTAAAAAGAGGGGGGGGGGGAATAAGTTCATACGAACTATGAATTTTGGCACACTCTCTAGATAGTCCCAATCAATGCTTGCCATTGAAGTGTCTACCACCTTCCTACGCCAACCAGTAGCTGAGATTACAATATACGTGGGACTTTTGCCCAATCATGTGTTTAGAAAAACTCCACTTGCTACGCACTTGTTAGTGACTCGAGTCTGGTGGACCTTGTAAATATGCAAATTACAAATTTTCTAGTATAGTACGCGGTTCGAAATTACTAGTTTGGCAATCACCTTGTTATTACTTTTTTACATTTACGTACAGAAAGTTTTATAATGGGACAGAATTTTATGTCGAGTTTTATACTGAGATAACCGTTTTGATCCTCTGCGCCCAAAAAATAGTTTTTTTTTGGAATAATGTCTGGGATCTGTTGTCTCTATACAGCCCTAATGTGCAGACCGATTTTAATCAAATTTGGTATGGGGATAGATTTTGTCTATATTTCAGGACGTATTTTTAATTTCCTTAATAACTAAAATGTTAGGAACCTGCCACAAGATAAAGTTCCCGTTTAACAATTTTATTCAAATTTTGCTAAAATGTAACCCCAAACTAACGTATTGATCACTGTCTTGAGGTTCTTGAGTTATCGGTAAAAAATTGGCAATCTGAATGTTATAAAATACGAATTTTCTCAAAATCGGTTCAACCAATTTCATTTAAATTTAGAGAAGCGTGTAAATTATTTACCCCAACACAAGTGTATGAAGGTGGAAATAAAATTATTTTTCAAAAAAAAACAACAAAGGAAACATGATTGTCGTTAATTTAAACTTTATTTTTTCTTACAATATGTATTTCCCATCGCAGTTAATGACACAAGTGAAGCAAGTTTAGACCTTATTTAAATACAGGGTGGTTTTAAAGTCCCTTCCTCTTATTTTTCACATTTTATATCAGTCTTTTTTTAACCAATACCACTCATATATAAAAAAAAAACACTCACTTTCTATATTTTTGGGAATTTTAGAGACTCGCTCTAGGTTTAAGATGTCACAGTCATCTTGTGGTCATGCATCGTTAAAACTGATTTTATTTCTAAAGACAGAGGTTGAATCAACACTGTAAAAGATTTTACCATTTTGGAGATATCAGTAGGTTTAAGATTTAGAAGTCGACTTGAAAGTTGTAATGAAAAGGCGGTCATGCGACATATCGTTCAATGCCGTATTTTTTCTAAAAACAGTGGTTTAATCAAAACTGAAGGAGGTTTTACAGTTTTAGAGATATCTTAACCTAACCTAATTTAACTTAAACCTACCAATATCTCTAAAACCTTTTCAGTTTTGATTCAACCACTGCTTTTAGAAGGAAAAAAAGACGGTGTTAATGATGAGTCACATGACCACCTTCATATTAAGATTTTTTAAGTTGACTCCTATACTTGTATCGAATATTTCCACAAAAAACCCAACACACTTTCCTTCCCTTATTACATAACTTTCTGTACTATGTAAAAGTAAGACATTATCCTCAGGTACACACTTTACTGAGTACGGGCTTGGCAATAATGAGGGAACCTACCTGAATCTACACCTTTTTCAAGTAACATTGGGTTAAATCCCTTTCGTCATTCCTATCAGGTCTCTCTATACCAATTCTTGTTCTTTTCCGACAGTCACGCTAATTAGAGTATTTTAGAGCTTTGCGTCTTTATTTTATGCTATTTTTTCCTTTTTTGGTAAGGCGGTGATGAACGAGTTTTGCCATTAAACAACAATGAAAAAAAAATGTATGAAATTAAAAGTCAATCGAAAACTACATTACTTTCTCTACGATTATCCTACCCACTGTATTGTTTACGTAAACTTGGTAAATAAAACAATTCAACTTCAAAAACAAATCTGGAATTTCTTTAAATCTGAGAAACCTCTCGAGCTTTATGACGTATACAACAACAAAAATAAAATTGAATTGATTGAGACAACCCCCACCCGCAGGAAATTCGCAGTCTTATATTCACCTTCTACTAAATGCCCTAAGCAAGCAATATCCTGAGAAGGAAATTGTCCTTGGGAAGGAGAATAAATCATAATTTTTACTTCCCAATTACGTATTGAGAAAGTACTGTGTCAGTGCTAATATTTGTTTAGCAAGATAGAAATGGTTTTTGTACCCATAATAACACTAGACGCTTATTCTATTCTATTCGTCGGTATCTCTGGGACAAATTTGTCACACAATATCTCAATATAAGTGACCATCGCTTTAATAAACAAGTTTATAGGTACCATCATGATACTTACCCAGCCCCAGTAGGTTTTGTATAAAAGAGTTACACAAGTTTTCTGAACCTCGTAATTATATCATTATTTCTTGACGACGACTAGTCCATAATGGGCTTCGTACTGAAGAGTCTCTCTTGCTTCGCTCTTGTCAGTGTCTCAGCTTTGATGGGCCTCGGAGATGTACACAGATAATTATACCTACACTCGTGTCGGTAGGTATCGTGTCTAGGATAACTTGGGATTACCCTTACCTATTATTGTTAAGCCTTTGAGGGGCAGTTATCTCAAGAAACACAAGTTCGAAAGTCTTAATTTTAAAGGTTGTTGAGAAAAAATCCATGACATTATTATTTTTTATAATGGCTGAAGGTTTGGGATTAAAGAATAGAGCGAGGTTGTATAGCGAATGCTATGCATTATTTCAACAATGTATGGTCTTAATTAGTAAGAATTTTTAGTTTTATTTCTTACGTCAAATCACTTAGAGGAGGAGCGTCAAAATCATACATAAAATTGATTTATTAATAATATTTGGTAGAAAGCTCACTTTGAATTTAACATTTGGTTGAACATTCCTGGCTTCAAATATTTTATTAAAAGAATTACACTTGCCATTACCAATTTTCATGAAGTATTTGCTTTTAAAGGATATTGAATTTATTCTCTCATTTTGACAGATTACTACTCACTGGAATTTTATATGATTTGGTAAAGACACTCATTCAATGTGAGTACAAGTATGGCAGTCTGGAAGAAAAGGTGTGGAAATCTTCTATTTAGATCTACAGCTTTCTTTATCTAGTCTTGGATTAGATCACTCTCTTTCATCTTTCCTATCAGGTCTCTCTTAACCAATATTTGTTTTCTTCCGACACTGACGCTATTACAATATTGTAGATTTGAGGTCTATTTTATCCTCTTTTCTTCCACTTTTCTTTCTTAATGTGATTAGGATTACTAGATATTTAATTTTAAACAACAACAAAGGAAAAGTGTGCTGTTGTTTTGTGTGCGTCTGTGATGGGGGTGTTATATAGAACGGAAAATTGCTATTCTTAAAATTCGCGATAGTTTAAAAACACAACTTACTCTAAAATAAACTTATTACTATTTCACACCCAGAACAACAAACTTAAGTAACAGACACATAACGACACTGTGTGTACATTAGAGGTGAAACTTTTGATTGCAGTGGATCTTTGATTGATAAAGTTTTGTGATCAGAACATTTCTTATAGAAACAAACCAAAATAAGAAAATGGAAAAAAGTTTCTTTAAGTCATCCAACATTCAATAACCAAAGATATTAAATGAACGCAACAAAACCTAATAGACCTCAAAGGTGATTTGTTGTACTTTTATTTTATATCAATTCTACCAAGAACGTCACTAAACATATTCATCTTTCTATCTCCACTGAAATGAAGAATATTAGAAAACAAGTTGATGGGTGTCATCATAGTACTTACCCAGCCCCAAGATACAATCTTGTATAAACAAATATGTTAAATGTAATGTTCCAAAAATTCGTTTATTTTAGCTTGAAGGAAATGTTAACTTGTATTGATAGATCAAGGGGTTTTACTCAATAGATTAAGTTGTTTTATACTGTCAAAACCGTTGTTACAGAGGTTTTGTGAACCACGTTATAGTATATATCACTCCTTTTCTTGACCTCGCTAGGCCGTAATACGCCTTGTAGATATGTATATTAACAGCCAATAGTTGCTTAGCTAGTGTCAGTGTCTCGGACCTGGTGCACATCGAAGCTGTACATACGAGTGTAACGAAAAAGGTGGATTGACTATTCATTTTCGGTTTATATACATCGAAACCAATAAAAAATATCAAATAACATATAGTCGAATTACTGATTTCCCGTCTATTCTCCTTTTTGTTAAAAAAAAACAAACAAACAAACAATATAACTGCAGAAATAGTAAAGATATTGAGTTCAAATTTAGTATAAGTATTTTGTATGTTATATTTTAAAGTGTACAAAACACCAAGACTTTATTTTAATAATTTTAAAAATGGCGATAGTTTAAAATATTTAACGAAAAACCGTTGACTTTACAAAAACTTACAAGACACCAAATATTTTTCTACCCTAAGGACAAAAAAAAATGGTTACCGGTATTTTACTTTTTCGGTAGGTCAAAGATAATCAAGTTATCTACAAAAAACTTAAAATACAATTTTTTGGCGATTGTCTACAACAATCAAAACTAGTCTTTATACCAACACACTATTTAATTATGTTCATTTGTATCCATGGAAACCAAAAAATATGAATTAAATGTTGTAATAATGATGGTTTGCTAATTGTTATTTCTTTATTTTATAATTATTGTTATGTGAAGTTTAAGTAGCTGTGCCTCAGACCCCAATTATGATTTGTGTCACAGTGTGTGTTTTTCCATTATTGGTAATGCTAAAATAAAAAGTAAACTTGTCAATGGATTTTTTATTAAATAATAATAGTATATTTTCTTAGTTTCCATGGATACAAATGAACATAATTCATAAATAAATGTGTTGATGTTAGACTAGTTTTGATTGTTGTAGACAATCGCCAAGATATTATATTTTTGGTTTTTTGTCTATAACTTGGTTATCCTTTGATCTACAGAAAAAGTAAAAAAAAAAAAAAAAACTTTTTGTTTGTCGTAAGAAAATAAAAATCTGTTGTCTCTTGTAAGTTTTCTGTAAAGTTAACAATTTTGAGATATATATCTTTCGTTGAATAATTTAAATGGCCGTCATTTTGAAAATTATTTTATAAAATTCATAATTTAGTTACAAGTCTTGATCAAAATTGTTAAATGGTTTTTAGGGGAGAGGTTGACAAAACGTTTCTTGGGTACGAACATAATTTGATCAAAATCTGTTTAAGCTTTATCTCAACTATTGATTAGTTATAACAAATGTAAAATGCTTCTAGAGTAATGTAAGTACAATAAGGTATTTATTATAATAATAAAATGAGAAATTTTTTTTTTCCCATAAAGTATTTAAAATAATCAAACTCTGTCCCTTGTGGCTAGTTTAGTGGTTAGTGCTTTCGCTTGAAGCCTCGTATGGCTTAGGCCTACTAGACGACTTTCCACAAATATTGAGGTAAAACGTGAAGTCTGTTAGCAAACTCTGGTTGAGAATTCTATGTGCTAACCACACTGAAAAGCTTGTCTAGCAGGTCTAGGCTATTCCAGCAACGTCGGATTACGCAGTGT
The DNA here is from genome assembly GCA_963513935.1 of Aphrophora alni. Classification (NCBI taxonomy): domain Eukaryota; kingdom Metazoa; phylum Arthropoda; class Insecta; order Hemiptera; family Aphrophoridae; genus Aphrophora; species Aphrophora alni. Next base: position 83,117,347 of record OY740769.1, read on the forward strand.
ATTGGGAGGGGGGGGAAGGTCCCAGGCTCGGTCATTAAATCACGGAATTCGTTTTATGTGTCCAAATTTTTAAGCTACATTCAAAAACCGAAAATAGACACAAACGTTTGATGTATTTTGATTTAGTAACACTATAACCAAGTATATCCTTAGTAACTTCTTATTGGATTTTTTCCTACTTCAATACTTTCTATATTATACTTACATATGAAACAATGAATCTTTCTATAGTGAGTCAACCCCTAGGGACCCTAGACGGATCTACATCTTTTTCACATATTCTTGGGTTTAATCTCACTATTTCATCTTTTCCATCAAGTCTTTCTTAATCAACTCTTGTTCTCTCCCGACTCAAATAAATGCTATTGGAATATTGGAAGACGTGTTATTTTTATGTGTTAACCTCTTTTTCCTTTTTTGTAAGGTGATGATGACCGAGAGGTTTTTCGCCTTTAAACACCAAAAAAAGAAACAATTATAATAAAAGTTCACATCCCATTACGATTTTTTTCAGAGTTGATTTGAGTCAGAATTGAATATTAACAGAAACTATGATATCAAGACCAAATTATAAATTGGCGGGAAGGTCAATAAATTGAATTCTGGAATCTGGTTTGTAGGCTGCGTTTTTCCAACCCTATTTTAATGATTCCTTGTTTCAAGGTTTGCAGTGAACCTGTCAAGAAAGTTTCACGAAAGACGAAAATCATCGCCAATTGGCGTCGATAAAACAATACAGCGAACAGCTCTGAAATGTTTTGTAATACAGAAAATGGATAAGCTTTTGTTTAATTCAATGAAAATTTAATTGTATATTATATGTATATAATAAATACACCGTAGCCTTGCATTAAAATTAAAATTAAACAAACAAAACAATCTGAAATGTATTGTTACATTTAGGAGGGATATTTAAAAGTTATAAAATATATTCATTTTAAACTAGATTAGAATTTCTAATTTTCATTTCATAGTAGAGTTAATTCATATTCAATGAGTCTGATTATTGAGGTCTTATATTTCTATAACAAATTTATTATTTTATAACAACATCTTTAACAGACTAGTACAGAGTAATAATTGTAGACAAGATTTATAGTTTAATAATAACGGAAGTTAATTGGATTCAATCACGGTACCCATCCAGCTCTAATATACAATGCAATACAAACAGATCATCTGAATTTAATGCCGAAAAGTTGGTTTCCTAGACTTTTAGAAAAAGTTCAATTGTATTAGTTCGCCAATTTCAAGGGTTTTCTGAACATCGTTAATGTATATATCGTACTCTCTTAACGTCGGCTAGGCTCTGGAGGGCCACATAGTTGTGTGTATATTAAAAAGTCTTCCCTCGCTTCGCTCTTGTCAGTGTCTTGACGCTCTCGGGTTTTGTAACTATACTAATATCAAATTTTCTTGGAATGCCAGAGTTCAAAATTACATTTAAACAATAATTCCGCTATTTGTAATTTTGGAAACCTCATTACATGCAGAATTGAAATCTGCAAATGTGCATCTAATTTTAGTGTGTTATTGATTAACACACACAATATGAACAAAAAACTGTTTGAAATAAAATGGCTGCCAGTTTTACATTTTGGGTTTTATATGAATTTCTACAGGGTTCTACATGAGTACACTGTATAGTCTTCTATGCCAATTGTCATGTTCCTTTCTTACTTTTTAAGCCTGCTATTTTGCTTACGTACAGACAACTACAACAGATGGACAGTATATAAATATAACTTTTTTGGTTTCCTCAAGTCATGAAAAGATTGATAATTCAAAATTAAAACTATACTTCGTTTAACCTAAAAAATCTTTTTTTAATGTTTCAAGAAAATTATTGCTGACGAACTAATAAACAGACTAGAAATTACTTCGTTTATAATCCGTTAATAATAAAACTTTTATAACCTCAAAAATCTGTAAATAGATTTATCTCCATTAACATTTCTCTCTATGTCTCTCCCTTGCCATACAATATTTATTTTATAGCTTCACGCTGTGTAAATCTATTCAAAACTTCACACTTCTGTGATTTCTTGACGTACTGACATTTTTGCATATCCAACCTTCTTAAAGGATATAATTAATGGTGAAAAACACTTTTTCCTTACAAAATTCTTCACAGACTTGTATGAAGTAAAAAATGTTTACGTCAAATCAAAAGTCTAAGAGGCGATGTAACAAATGTTTTGTCATAGTTTTTGATTTTTAATTAATTTACTATTTTTATAAAAGTTGTTGATGCTTAAAAGTCAATATTTTATGTTTGTAGTAAAAAACATACAATGTATACAATTTAAACTAAACACATTCGGCACTTTATAAAACTCTATTACAGGAAATCTTGGTAATGGGGTGTATAGAATTTTGAATAACTACCTTGTATACCTTGTAGACTTCAGATCTTGTACTACCAACAGTTTGTTTTTAAATAATAAAATTTCATTATTATCTGTCATCTATTTTTGACAGTCATTTAAACATTTATGCAATTACTTCAATTTTTATTAAATTTCACAATTTTTGGTGATAATCGATAGCTATGAATTGATTTTTCATATTTGTTTAATAACGTATTGAAACTATAATTTTATATTTTTCAAAAATGTATTTACACCTAATCTCTTCCATTCTTTCTTGCGGGTGTAAACAATCTATTGTAATGGGAGTAGTCTTGTTTTCTTACGACTTTAACATCAAGATAATTGGCAACACCGGAAGGGTTTTACTGTGCAAAGAAATAGTCACGTGACGAGTACTTCCTTCTTTCTTCACTGACATCATTAACTTCCGTCAAAAGATTTGTTCAACCATTTCATTATCCCAGATTTACTCCTTTTAGAAAAAAACAAATATAGACGATGATTTGTTTATTATGCATGATAATATGAAGCAAAATAATTTTATGTATAATTATTATTAAAAAAATACCTGTCTATATACAATATATTGAATTGTAAAATATGATTCTATAGATTTTGTACACTATAGATTATTATTATATTTATACATTGGGAACCAAAACTAGAAGATGTCTAGATGTCATTATATTTCTCTCAACATACTTCACTCCACATATAAATTAATAAACTGTGGAGAAAAAAAGAAAAAAAGAAAGAAAAAAAAGTGCACAAACTACACTCACTCAATTTCACAAAAATTCACTATTCGTCACAAAAAATTCATTTCTGTCAACTGTCGGCAAAAAATTTAAAACTAACCAAAGACACTGTTTTAAAAATAATAATAAAACACTGAAAATTTGAATGAAATGGGTAGAGCCGTTTTTGAGAATTTCGTACTTTTATAAAAGCGTATTTTTGGCAGAGATGGCAATTAATACATTTTGTTTGGATCCTTATAAGGGCTAAACTTGAGCAAAATTTAAAGATAATCATTTGAACAGATTTTAAGAAAATCGTAACTGGGTTCGTTTTTTCCTTACGACAGCTACCGTCAAATGTTGCTATCCGAAAAAGGAATAGAACATCCCGAGATGTGGTCGAAATATGCCCACATGCTAAATTTGATTAAATGCAGTCCACGAATTTGAACTGTAGAGAAATGAATGCACACACGACAAAATTTACAAATTGTAGCTGGTGTAAAAGAAACTATTTTTGGGTCCATCAAGATGGGGTTCTTGATGGCAAAATTTTCAATTTAAATCCCCATTGAGTGTTCCTTAAAGTTTTCCTATAAGAAAAAAATAATAACTTATCAAATTCAAGGTCGCTGCTTGTTCATGTAAAAAATAATCAGCCTGTTAAATATCCCATAAAGCACTCCTCAGTTTTTTACGCTAGAAAAATAATATTGAATTATGCAGCAATATTTGTGATGAATTTTGAAAACTTTAATAGGAGAATACTATTTTAACACTTCAAGGTACAGAGTATGATTAAAAGGTATGCAATATATTTTGCTCTTTCAATTGAAATATAATGTAGCTTATTAATAAATTGGTATAATGTTTTGTGAGGCTATCTTTAAGGGTTTATAAAACCAAACTGCAATTGTGGAAGAACTGAAAAACTGAAGAAGCAATTTCAATATCGTGGGAGACACTATTACATGTTGTTGAGAATAACATTACACGTTGTGGAGATTGGTACAATGTCAAGGTGTGGAGGGCAATATTTTAAACAATTACTCTGAAAATAACATGAACAAATTTAACTCACAAGTTACTTCATTATTTTTTGTAAGCACGATGAATAAATTGCACAACGTAAAAATTTATTTTAGATATATTTTTAAAGGTCCGTAAGTAAAATTAAAGATCCTTATAATTTCGAGCACGTGTTTCTCAGTCTGTCTGTAAGTCACAACCAGTCAACACAGACAAAACTATAAATCTTATAGTTATACATTTCAAACATTGTATTTATATTCTTTGTTTTGTCCCACATATGGGGAAAAATACTAGGGGTTAAAATGTCAGATAATATGTCCTCCACCTAACTTGAACACTGCATAACCTTCAAATCTGAAAGAAATTATTTGGTTCTAAAATTAAATTGCAATGTGAAATTATAAATTATAGTTTGTTTTTTTATGGCGAGTACAATTAAATTTAACCACACGATGAAAAATGCGTAGCGTATAATTTGTAACACCAGTTTAGTGAGATTTAATATAATCGATTCAAAGCCATTAAAAGATTGCATTTTCAATAATTTCTCTTCATTAGGATTCGTAGGTTAAACCAAGGACTCATAATTTCAGGCGCATGACTATCTCTCTGTTCGTCTGTAAGTAGCAACCCATATACACCGACAAGACTATAACAAAAAAATACTTTGGGGGTAGTTAGGAGGCAAAAACTATCGATTTGGAAAATTTTACTTTTGGAAATATTATGCGTATGTTTCAAATAAAATTTGATGCTATTCTGATTCCGAATATATGTACAAGTTTATTTGAGGAATAAAATATTATGTTGGCGCTTGGCGTTTCGATTTTATTAAAATAACTGTATCTATATATCTACGGACCCCAAATCGTTGGTTTTAGCCCAGGATTGACCCTTTTATATAGGTTATATTTTAAGTTATGGTACATCCTGAACCTTGAAATAATAACACTAAATTTTGCATCAATTCACGTTTTTTTAAGAGATGGCGACAAATACGTTTTTTGGGTCGTTAAGGGTTACATGGCCAAAGTTTTATGAAAGAACGTTATATACGTTTACGTGAGAATCAGATATGTATCTTAAATTAATCAACTTTTTTTTTTAATCGCTCATAGATATGCTAAAAATATGAGCATATGCCACGTTTAATTGAAATCGGTTTACCAGTTTGGGCTGTAGAACACAGTGGACATACGACAATATCATTCCAACAAAATCTGTAGACTAGAGGTCGTGTAAACGGATATTTCCGCAAAAACCTCGACGTCGGTTTTTTAATCATCGCTTAACTTTTCTGTTCAAGTTTAAGTGTAATTTTTCTTAAGTATAGTATAATTAGTAATAATGATTTTAAAATTTTAATGAAATTGTTTTTAAATGAGCATCTGTAACAGAAATAGTATATTATCTATGTTGGAGAGGTTAAGTTTTAACCTGTATTTTAATCAGTATAAAACAGTATGCGAAAAAATCTCTTCGCAAGTCACGTGACACATGTCCATTTAATATAACATGGTTTAAACATAGATTTTAAACAATAAATAGACTGCCATGCTCCATAATATGGCTTGAAGTTCAAAAATTGGCGCTCTAGTGCTGCTATCTAACGCCCCACTTCTGGTAACTTCAAGGACTGTTTCCATATATCACTCTCCTATCACATTGGGTCTCAGAACCATCACACACATATATTGAGCCTCACAATGTGTATGCTTTAGGACCTCTTCTTAGATATAAACTCAATGCTTTCATCTTATAACACAGAAGCGTTTGAATTGCTGGATTTAACTTCTATAAATTGGCTCTAAATTTTGAGAGCTGAGTTATTGTGTAAATTGAACTTTATACTTAAAAAGTTTCCTTTTGTCTAACGTGATATGACGCAGTGCTTTACTGTTAACTTCTTTCTTTTATAAAGTATAATTTATCACATTCAATCCTAACAGGGGACATGATTTGTTTTACATTTTAAAACCTTCGGACTTATAATAGTTAATTAAATATGTGTTTACGTATGTAGAATGTATGTGTATAAACATATTTGTATGAGACTACTTTTTAATCGATATTCCCCATCGAAATCAAATCTGGCTCAAAATATCCTCCTTCTGCTATTGAATGAAAAACCAATTGACTAATAATGATTATACATTTATAGATGTATATAGGTCAACATAGATACCATGTTTTCTAACACTAATATGTATTTTTATAAAAGGTGCAAAAACATTGCACAAACTTCCTCACCTATTTTCAAAACCAAATGAAAACGAACAAAACAAATCATTACCAAAAATATCATTTTGGTAGTTCCTTACAGAAAAGTGAAAATGAACCATACATTTGAAAAAATATTCATACATTTAAATTAAAGCCTAAACATGCTTCCTTTTTAGCTTACCTCAGTGTAAGTCGTATTGGATAAAATCGAGTTTTAATTACTTGTGTCAAAGTTCCTTCTCATTTCCCCCCAATTATTCCTGAACTGTAATATTTTTTAACTACAATTTTTCACATGAATTAAGATCATTATTCTTCGCATTTCACTTAGAGTTTCAACGAAATCGGTTAAATCGACTTTAAGTAAGTAAGTCTTTTATTACAGCCCCAAAAACTGAGATTGTGATTTTTTTTACCGATAACTCACAATTTGAATTTTATAAGAGGTTAGGTATTGGTTTTTGAAGAGTGGGCAACCAATACGTTTAGTCTGGTTAAGGACACTTGAGCAATATTTGATCAAAATCGTTCTAGCCGATTGTGAGAAATTCGTAATTTTATCTTTTTTTCTAATGACAGCTACATCCCAATTTTGAGTTATTAACAAATTTAAAAACTGTCCCTAGATGTGGCTGAAATACACCACATATCAAATTTGATTAAATCTCTAAACGAATTTGGGGTGTAAAACTCTGCCCCTACGACAGAGAAACCATAGAGAGATGTCATTACAAAAACCACTTTTTTGGACTCAGTAGACTTCCAAACCGTATCTTTCTCTATACTATGTAGCCTATATGTGAGAAAGTACAAATGAATTTATACTTTAAAACTAACTAATATGGGTAGTTAGAAATTAATATACACTTCAATATGTACTTAATAAACTATAGTTCGAGTAAAACGGGAAAAGGACTGTGGCGGGGGATCGATGTTGCCAAATCAAATTTCATTATTTCCTTCTTACTTCCGTAGAATTGGTAACATAGGACCGTTACTAAAACAATGCTCACCTGCCTTTCGTCCAGAAGGCTACGAGCCCGTCATACCATATCCGCTTTTATTTCCATATAATCCGTTTACAGTTTAAATCAATATATAATATTATTATATTTTTGTAGTATCACGAGGTAATTGATTTAGTAACTCGAAAATCGCAGAAAAAACCCATACTAGTGGGAAGTGAAGGCCCTATTCTGGAAAACGACTAAGGATAGTTCTGATGGTAGAAAATTGGCGCGTAAAGCCAAAGGTCTTGGGTTTAATTCCCAGTCTAGGTAGTATATTTTTCACTTGAAATGTTATTGAAAATAATAAATAATTTAAGGGCTAAATATAGTAAAATAAAAAATACAGTAAATTGAAAAACTGGCTTGTAGTAGTAAAACTAATCTTTTGTAAAACAATGCGTCTTAGTCTACGGCTTTGCATTATTTTGTAACAAACAGTAAAAGCTGACGTTTAAAACAGTTATTAGAATGATGAGGATACGTCATTATTTTGTGAAATCTGTCAATGTAAAGCAGGATGGAGCTCAACAAGTGGAACAATGTCATCCCAAAGATGACAGAGAAAAGCTATAAATCTTTTATTTTTATCACCAAGTTATCAATTATGTTCATTGACATTAATTTATACAAGTTTGGAAAATGTATTTTCTTTGCGTTATCAAATTCAAGGTCGTGTTTCTTGTTGTTATAATCTAACAGCTTTGCTTCTTATATGGTAGTATAGAGAGCAAAATATGATGGGTTAAAAATCGATATATATATTTTTGCGGTTCAGAGAGTCGATAAACATGATTGTTGGAAAGATATCTATTTGTTGTATGTAGTCTGATGAATGCACAGTTCCTTTTTTTTCGTAAAATTTCGTTTTAGGGATATTTTCGTCATCTTGATACTTATTTTTTACTAAAAAATTCGGGATAGCTACGTAAAATACCAGAAATTAACGATTATTTTAAAATCGGCTGTATTGATTATGATCTAGTGTTGCCTAATAGTAAGTTACCCAAATTCTGGTTAGTTACATAACCGTAAAAACCAAAAAATCTGCCTATAGCGAGATCCTACAACAATTAATGAATCCCGAATGTCTACTGCTAGACATCTCTTTAGTCCAATCCTTTTTCTGGAAGCCTCTTCTGATCTATGCCTTCTTTTCAAGTCTACCTAAGTCTTCTCCTTCTACGATGATTTTGAGGAAAATTATTCATACAAATTTTTTGCTACATGTTTTCTCATTCATTCACATCAAGTGCCCGAAATTTGAAGATTACTAATCCAAACGACTGTGCAAAATTGCTAGTAAAAAAACAAAAAACACAAATAGTGTACTGAAATAATTGGGAGAAAAAAAACAAAATAAACTTTCACGTTTATTTCAACTGGATTTTATTAAATATTCATTTTACGATGAGGACGCGTTTATGGGACAAGTGAAGCAAGTTTAGATATTGGTTTAATGACGGTTAATTTTGACTTTTTGATTGACATCTACTGAACTGAACATTTTTGATGACAAATTGTTTTGGTGGTTTTAATTTGGCATGAGTAAGAAAATTTGTGCAATATTTTTGCATTGTTTGTTTTTAAAGGTTACACAGTTTTTGTTCAAAAAAAATTTTTTACTTTCTTTGGTTTTGAACTTATTTGAAAGAAATATATTAAAATACAACTCAAATACATCAACGGGTTTAGATAAGACATAACGTACTTAAATCGGTAATTTATTGATTTAAAAGGGATTATTTAGAAGCTTTGTTTTTTTGTCTAAATTTTCAGCTATCACTTTAACCCTCACATTAACTCTTAACTTATAGTGAGTACGAGTTTGGCAATCCCAAAGTGCCCTAGCTATGTTTACAACATTATTCATTTAGTTTTCAGTTAGTTTCCCTCTTTTACTTTCCCTATAAGATGCTTGACCAACTCTTGTTCTCTTCTGACATTTACGCTATTAGAGTATTTGAGGGCTAGGATTTTTTTATTTTTTGGTATTTTTTAAAACGATGATGACCGAAAGATTATTCACCTTTAAATAACAACGAAAAAAAAATAATATTGAACGTTTTGCGTAGAAAAAATAGAAAAGTTAGATTTTGTTTCTAACATTTAATAAGAGGTATAAAACTTACCACATATCTTATTTAAAAAAGTATTGTGATACTCTTACCCTCTAAGGAGCCAAACCACAATATTATGGCGTATTGACTTCAAACCCTTACTTAAAGAAGATTCTCAAATAATAATAAATTTAAGTTGGAGATATGGAATTTCCTTTTTTGATTGTGTTCCAATAAATATATGGATTTGGTTTACAAATTACTCTAAATAAAAGTACATCTTGCATTATCTCACATTTCCAAGCGATTTTGTTATTTTATTTGATTCCGACAACTGTAATTTTTATTTGATCCTAAAAAAGCGATATTTTAGAAAAGTGGGAAATAATCTAAAACTCAATGTGTGGTGCAGCCTATACACAATAAGATTATCATAGGCCCATTCTTTTTTGCTGAATCAACGGTAACCTATCTGGGTATGATTTAAGCGTATGTTTTGCATCAACTAGAAGATTTCCAGCCTTCGATAGTGTTTCAGCAAAACGGGGTACCCGACACATTGGGCGTTCTTTTTAAGGAAATTTCGAATACCATAGAGAAAATCACATTGGTTTCTTTTCTCTCAATGTCACACCTTTCCCATTTGGTTAAATTAATTATGGATAGAGTTTACTCAAAGTTGGTTCTTGATATGGCGGAATTGTAATCACCACAGAAGAGTTTTATTGCCAAGACTTGAGCAGAAATTAAACACCGTCTTGATGTACTCAATGGAAGAACTACAGAATCTCATGTTGAATTTATTCCGTAAAAAAAAACTTAAGTTTTGTACTCTTCTGAATTTAAGATAAATATATTTTGCAAACTTCCTCATTTTTATTATTTCAATTTTTTATTAACAATGGTTTGTTGTTGCTATGATGACTTAACCAACAGTCCTAGTTGCCATTACAAACCTAACCAAACAAAACTAGGCAAATTTAGCTTTCATATGACGTACAATTCTGACTGTTTAAAACAGGCCTTTAAATAAAGGAAAGACTACGTGGCCACGATGTATATTTCATTATTCAGTAAAGTTATATTAAACCAAACTTTGAAAAGAATCCTTACTAAAATTCTACACCTGGGATATTCTAGAATTATTTTACGTATAACAATGTGTTCTTAAATAATATTGAAATGGAAATAACTCGCTTTAATAATGTTGGCATTGTTTATAATTAGGTTGATTAAACGTCCTCTGCGCACCACTGGGATTTATTAAATATTGTTGAACCAACGTTAATATGGCACATAAAGGAACGCTAATAATATGATACATACACCAAAGTAACTTGAAGATCAAACCCTTTGAAGTATTTCATTAAAATTATTTTTTCTTTTACAAGGTAAAGTAAGTTGAAAATTAAATTAAGATTGTTAGTTTTATCATGACGACAAAGATTTTATTACTTTACGTTGGGAAACAACTTTGTGTAAAACAAAAATTTAAAAAGAGATTGCAGAGAAAAATGTAGCATCTTATGAAACCACTTTATGTAGTGTATGTATTTGATTAAGGTTATAGTTTATAATAGCTTATGCATCACTGAAGATGGCGACACTGTCGTCAAAACTGGTTTCATTTAATAAACGTAATATCGGTGAAAAACCGTGTTCAAATTCTATTTTAAATTTGAAGAGGACATTTAAGATTTCGAACAAAAATATCTCGATAATTATTCATTTTAGGCGGAAGACAAATACATTTTCTCAAAATCAACACTACTGATTTAGTTCAAACTTTATTAAAATGACGATAATGTCTCTCGTTTGTAAAATCCCAAAGGAAGTATATTTCAGTAAGGAAGAATAACTAAAAAATTAAAATACAACTTCACTGCATGACATTAAAAACTTGTTTTTAATAAAATAGAATTTATGCTGAGTCCCTATTTATTTTATTTTTTTAAATTTGACATACATTTTTGCTGAACTGACATTTTTGGTGAATACTCTATGTTGATTTTTCCCATCCCTGATGAGAGAATAAGAAAGTTTGTGCAATGTTTATGGATAATTTTATAATTTAAAAATTAAAACTCGTGTAAATTTACATTAAAAAGTTCTTTCCTTTTAGATAGTTAAATTAAATTGACAACGGTAACTGAGATAAGGATTTTAAAAGTTTTGAAGACCGTCATTTTGATTTTCATGAAAAGTTCTGCGGTTAACGAACTTAAAGAAAAATTGTATGACAAAAAAATGTTTTAATATGATTCTACTTTTGAGAAAATATACTAGTTAACAGGATGATCGTTTTGAATGTGGGACTTACTTTTTATTGGTATTTAAAAACCCGTTTTGTAAACTTTTTAAAATGGCTGTAATTTCCAATATGGCAGGTAACTCTATTCCTTATAGGAATCCCTATTTTTTATTGTTTTTACATTTTGCACAGAGTGTTAAGATTTTTTTTATTCTTGGGTATTTTGTTTTGAAAATCCACCTGTTTAGAAGTTAATGAAACTTGAATTTTTGAATATTTGAAGTTTGGTGCATTTTATGGAGGGGAATTTCCGTATTTCCTATTTCTATATAAAGTTAAAAATTTAATAAACATAGTCTAGGAAGTGTAAATAAGAATGGAAAACTAGAACTAAAACAACTGATATATATATATATATATATATATATATATATATATATATATATATATATATCAGATTAAAACTAGCTCTAATCTACTGTATTTTTTAAAGCATAAAAAGTAATTTATTTATAGCTTCAGTTAAAATAATACCAATAAAATCGACAGCTAAGACAACTTCAAATATCATTTAGCCCAAACAATAATTGGGATTTCTTTATGAAATTTTAATGTTAGCTGCCATATTGAAAAATTACCATTTCAAAACATGTTTTTAAAATACACCAAGAGGTAACAAATGACCCCCCCCCCATTAAAGTTTTTCATCGGATCAATAGTTTAAAAGATTTAAAATGATGTTGAAAAATATCTAAAATGATGAACGAGATAATGCCTTAGATCATCCTGTATGGGCCATATTAAACACACTTATAATCAGTGATAAAAAATAGTGTCAAATTGATTCTTCAGGCATTATTCACATTCTTTTCCCTTAGTTTGAAATTAATGATTTTAAGTATTTCTTAGATATTTTAAAAGGTAGATTCTCTTTGAAGCAAACACAAAAGGAAATTTAAAAAAATCTATTAACAACTAAACGTAAACTTAAATTTGTAAAACACTTTTTCCTAACTTGTACAAATGTCAAAGATCATAATTGATAACTTCGTGATAAAATCAAAGATTTATAGCTTTTCTCCATCATCTTTGGGGTGACATCGTTCCACTTTTTGAACTCCATTCTGCCTTAAATTGACATATTTTACAAAATAATGACTATTTCTCACTTTTACTTCAGTTTTGAGTATTTGTTACAAAACAATACAAAGTTATAGATAAAGCTGTATTGTTACCCCTATAAATAATTTTTTAAATTATATAAATTGATTTTCTATAAATGCATTTTTAATTTCCTCATACATAGTGATAGGTCTTATTTGGTCGGATATCCTTTTGAGATTTCCAGAGTTAAAAAGTTGTTTTGAAATGACATTTTTCTTTCGTCTGTCTCTCTGTTTGTCTGTCGTATGTTGTTTGTACGTGCTCTACAAAAAAAATCATCTAAATTTCATATTATTTTTAACAATATCTCTGGCCTTTTTTAAATTGTTTTATAACTCAAAACATAAAGTCCACCATTAAAAATGTATAAAATTATTATTTTTCAAAATCGGTTCTATCTTGCTATAATTTTGATATATAACCTCTAACACAAACAAAACGTAGGCCTATTGGTTGCTAAAGCTTAAAAACGAAAGTTCGTAGGTTATTGGTAATAAACAAAACAATCTGCCAATAGGCTGTTGTAGCTTAATTTCTAAAATATCATAAATATATTTACATCTTTATGTAGGACTTAAATTTGATTCACTTGTGTCATGAACTTATTCCCACCATAAATCACATTTTTTAAAGCAGTCAAAGTTCATTATTGTATTTTGCCAGTTATAACTAGACCGTTATATTTGTTTATTTCCGATTTCTCACGTGGTTATTTTCATTTTCAGTCCTGTTTATTGGACAAAACACATTTCACATAACTTAAAATTTTGCTCGTTCTTTGTCACACCGAACTTTTTGTAACGGTTAGAATTTTTTTAATTTTAATCACTACAACGTAGCAAGCAGTTAGTGAGGATGTTGACATTACAATTAAAACGCGTACACGATTGTATTGTTCGATTTGTCGGATTCACCTGTACTTTATAAAATTATTAGTAATTATTTTATTGTTTAATGGGATAACTATTTCTTACGCCCCTTTTATCCGTCTTAACTGGGCGTTGAAAGATCAAGCTACGATACTGGCTGGGCTGACGCCTTCAATGAATCAGCCAACTACCGCTTCACACAGCAAAGTTTACAGGTTAAGTAGTAGGTAGTTTGGCTATCTCCCGTATGACACTTGCTGAAAGGTGAACGTGGAACAAATAGTAGAATACGTCCACATAACAAATTTTATTATAATCTGTCTTCCCGTTTTAGTACGTACGACAACAGGCATCATTTCAAAAATTAGTTTTTTTTATGAAAAGCAGGCTCAATCCGTAAATGACTACATATATTTTAGACATCTCACATAATTTTTTTTACACTCTGTATCGTGATTAGAATGTAGGAATTAAAGTGATTAAAGCAAGAAGATAAATATTATATTATATTTATTGTAGGTAAAATATTTATTTATTTATTTGTGCATTATGGATGGATTTATATTTTAAGTCTTATATCAAACATATCATCAAGATTCGATTATATATCAAATGATCTAGATTCACATGAAGTTTTAACCCAACCATACTTCCCCGTTCAATACACATCAACTGATACTTAAATATAAAGGAGGATAAACCGTTTCGTCCTACACTCAACCCATTCAATGCCCAGTAACTTCATTTCAACGTGTTAGAGTGAATTGAGAAAGGATTATGGTTCTAATTTCAGTTACAAGAAATGACATAGATGGGATTTAGGTGGCATTGTATTCACATAGATTTAACAAAGCTGTTTAACCTTTGATAATATGATATTTGCATTTTATAGTTAGTCATGAATAACTTTATAACAAAATCTCATTAAAGCTGGTGGATGTAACGGGATATTGTCTTTAACCTCGACATGGGAAATGGGTTTTCATTTTACATCTAAGTGTGTAATATAGCACTTTGTAGCAATGTATCATGGTACAAATTAACGGAATAATGTGAATATATAGTATCGTTTTGTTAAATTCGTATTATATATAGTAGGTTAGTGTATTAAATACAGGGTATTCCAAAAGTCATTGCAGATTTACTTTCTCACATATACATGTACTGTAAGTTGCGTAAATGGATAAAAAAAAAATCGTTTATAGGTTACGTGAACCCCTAAAGTTGATCAAATTTGGTACGTGTGTATATTTTTTCTATACCCGACACTTTTGATTTTTTTCATATTACTATTATTTTTTTTCACATAGGAGTAGGCTTAAGGGAAAACACAAAATGTTATTTTCTCAAAATAGACATTAATAATTTTGAGAATTTTGCTAGAATGTAGTTTTCAAGTATCCAAAAAAAGTTTTTCGTTTAAATCTCCTCAAAAACATTCGGTTGAGAGTTTTCGGTAAGACATCAAAAACACCTCTATTTAATTTCTCATAAGAGCTCTTTTAAAAGACATAATTTGGCTTCATATATTTTGTTATTTTTTTAAATGAAATGCAATGATTAACATTTCAGACCAGAATGCCAAATAGTAAGTAAAAGAAAATTACAGTCACGAATAATTAATAAAACTGTAAAATTAACTTTGATTGCCATCACTAAAAAAAACATCAATTCAATCAAATGCGATTATCGCTTAGAAAAGTTTGCTTTGAGGCACAAACGTAGACGTTTCAAAATATTTCGTTTATACGTATCTCAAAAGCTGCTAAGGGATGCCATTTTTGTGGGTATATTTTGGACATGTCTGGCAACGTTTTTTAGATTTTTTTAAATAACTTAATATTTGAGGTAGTTGCCATAAAAAAACACAAAATTACTATTTTGTAAAAATCAGCTCTAACAATATTTATTGTTATTACAAATACGCAGGCTAATTTCTCAAAATCGGCTTAACCGATTATGTTCAAATTTAAGTAAATGTGAAGCTAAATAACCTAATCTCATGTACAAAATCGCAAGTAAAAATACTATTAGTCAGGATTAATGTGGGGGGGGGAGGATAACATTTACTGCCTTCATTAAAAACTTAATTTAATTCAAATGCGATGGAGGACATGTTTATGGCACAAAGGAAGCAAATTAAGGCCTTTATTTAAATATATCATTTTTTTAAATAAGGTTTTTTTTTCACTTTTTGGTGACGGTTTTCATTTGGTTTTGGGGATGGGTGAGTGAGAAAGTTTGTACAATATTTGTGGACAGTTTATTTAAATGTTTACATTGTTATATCATGTATTCAAATATTATGAATATTTCGGTGATTCAAATTTAATTCTTCCATTCAATCATATATGGAAGTTAATTAAATTTCTTAGTTTCGTCAGTTTTTTTCTGTGCTTAGATGTCCAGCCCGAGGGATCCTAGCTGGATCTACACCTTTATCACGTAGTCTTGGGTTAGATCCCTTACTTTCATCTTTTCTATCAGGTCTTAGGACCAACCTTGTTCACTTCCGTACCTGACCGTATTAGAGTGTTCAGACGCTATGGGGTCTTTATTTTGTGTTCTCTTCTTCTTTATTTTTATTGAGGTAATGATAATCAAGAAGTTCTTCGTCTTTAAACAACATGTGGATAGAACGGAGTTCGTCCCACCCGGTTTCGCTGCCATTCACAACTACCATCTAAAACACTAACTGAACATGGCTTCATCTGTGTAGCTTTATGTCTCTTTTTAAATGTCTTTGTAGTGCTGTAGTGGAGACATGAAATTTTATTTAGTAATGCTTAAAAAATATGTAATGAAATTATTTCGTTTAAAAGTATTAAGCGTCACAAGTTCCCGAAAGTGAGGTTATGGTGTTCTAAACCTATTAAATTTTACAGCTCCTACATAACTGAAGTATTAAAACAAGGAAAAGACAGAGATAAATAACTTTGGTTAAATGTTTTTTCAGTTTCCCAGGAATTTGAGGAAAACCGTATGTTGTCATCAGTGATATTAATTGCTGATGGATTAACTGCAACTGAGATGGATTTTCAAAGTAATAATTAGTTGTATATTTCAGAAGCTAAGACTAATTATCTAGGATTTAACTAGTGAGTTTGTTTTATCCTTTATCCTCCATTTTAAGAGAAATAAGCCTAGCGGGAGTGTTTTGCAAAAGCCAAAATTAATACTACGAAATCAAATATATTAGGATCTTTGTTTAGAATTTTGTGTGCTCTTATCTGGTAACTATATTATTTGTTTAACGTTGACACTTTATGTCGGTTAGACTATTGACGTAAACCATTATAATTGTGAGACAAATTATATCAATCTTAAATATCTAGTCAAGGTCTCAGAATATTAATACTTAGACCAGAGGAATATTTACGCGAGAGCTCAAAATATCAATCCTTAAACCAGAAGAATATCTACGGGAGGGCTCAAAATATCAATCCTTAGACCCGTTTTTATTTTTTGTGCTACGAGAGGTGTAAAACGATGTATCACTAGACATAGGCTTGCATAATGATTTTTATGATATCCACAGTGAAGTTACATAGAAAACAATGATTTTAAAACGTCCTTATGGCCAATAAACTTATACAGAATTTCAAATTTTTACTATCACTACTTCAAAATATATTATAATTAATCTTCAACTGAAATATGTCCGAACGGTTGAGAGATGGGTCAAACCACTCTTGAAACTCTTGAAATTTTATATGCAACGTTAGGCAAACAGAAAAATTCCTTACTCCAGTTACTCTTTACACTGGTATCATCTTACTTTAGTGTTTGTCATTGCCGTCTGTATGACAGTTCAAGTACATTGTATTAAGATGCAACAGGATTTCCGTTCCCATCTAACAAACAAAAAATCTCAACATTATTAAAATATTTTTGATATAATTTGGAAACATTTCCATTCGCTTCCTTATTTTCTCTTATGGAGATTTCTAACTGCTTCTCTTCATTTTGCTTTAATAAAGAAAATGTTACTTAATTTACATTTATTTTTGATTGAGCAAACAAATATTTTGACACATTTAAAGAAGTGGAATTGCTTCTTCGCTTCATTAGTTGTCACCTTAATCTATTCATTTCCTTTAACTCGTTAAGCTGGCAAGAGAAGGGATTATAAAGTAATTTCGGAAACACGCAACTCAAAGATAGAATTAACTTCGCTCGGTTGTCACTCATGATAGAAACAGTTTAAACGTTGTATAATTGGATATTTAGATTTTGGGTTGGAATATTCAACAAAGGATCAAATGTTTGAAACAAATAGATATTTTAAAGTAGGATTTAGTGATTCTATGATATATTTTGTAACTTATATAAGACGTGCTCATATAAAGTATTAACTTTCTCTCTGATACCAAAAAAAGTCTAATTAAACAAAGGAATTGGTGTTCTTCTTCTTGAGCGCTACAACCCATGAAGTCAATACTCTATGTAACTTCAACATCCTCTCATCCTTATATATCGTTTTTCACTTTCAGAGTGTTGATGGAGTTTGCATCGGTCGTCACACCATCCTCAGTCTAACGATACCTCTTCTGGCAAATAATAATTAAAATAATCTCTCTTTATTAAACACTCGACACTCTAGTTGTTCTAATGGTCATAAAACCATCCGAGGAGTTGTCATTAACGTGAATTGTGTCCTTTTATTCCTCCAAGAAACAAGGGTAGAAATATAGGGCCTCTACCTCACCCTGTCCGACACCATCGCCTTCACCTCTCTCCACGCTTCTTTGCCAGTCGCAACTCCCTCTCTATCGTTCGTCTCCATGTAATCCTTAACCGTCTTTTCCTTCTGTATTCCTTGGAATTCCATTCCAAAACCTACCTCACAAGCTCTCCCCCTTCTTCTAACATGGGCAATTCACTTCCACTTACGTTCCTTGACTTATGGATTTACTTGCCTGTAAGTATTACTGTTTCTCGATTTTGAAACTACCGTAATTGAAAAACAACTATTTTTACCTTGTTGAAATTTACTGATATATATCGAAAAATATCCCTCCAACACATTTACCATTTTTTGCTAGTCAAATCAGAGGTCACGAACACAATATCGTTAGCGTATGCCAATACTTTTATCCTTACACCTCCAATTCCACCCTCCATTTTACACCCCATAACATTTACAAATAAAGTGAACAAAAGAGGGCAAACTTTATCTCTTATTTAACATCCTTTTTTTAATCCCCGTAAATGTTTCAAAAAATCTACTTCTAAGAATAATTTTCAGGCAAATATCTACATTTATTAAATTATTCTTAGGATCTGATCAGCAAGTATTCTTTCTACCATAGCAACCATAGTAACCATCATAATTTAATAAATTTGACAAAATCGTTTGTAAACTTGTGAAAGATGTACCTCCAAACGTTATCTTCACTTGATATTATTATTCCAAAATGTCATCTTGGAATCATAAGTAAAACGTTATCTTTCTCCTGGCCCATCAAAACAAAAACCGAACAAACGTAATCAAAATTTCTCGTCACTAAAAATGTCATTTCGGTAGTTGTCTGTCAAAAAGTGAAAATGAACCTTAATATCGCCTTTGAATATATATGTAAGAGTCTAAAATCGCTTTCTCAACCTCAACGTAAATCGTATTTGATTAAAATCAAGCTTTTAATAACGACTGTCAAAGTTTTAAATAAAGTTATTTCTGAACCGTTATAATTTTATACTTGCGATTTTACACACGGGTTTAAGTTATTATTCACATTTCAGTAAAATATGAACAAAATTCGTATATTTGCTTTTGATATTATTTACTTTTGTAATGGCTCTTTCGAAGATTTTATGTTTTTTAAATTACTCTTGAACTTCCATTTTGTAAGAGATGGCGACCAATACAATTTGTTTTGGTCCTTAGGGCTCACTTGTTCCCAATTTGATCGAAACCGTTTTAACCGATTTTGATAAAATCGTAATTTTGTGTTATTGTCTTGTGACAGCTACACCCAAATTTTGTGTGATCGAAATATAAATATATATATATATATATATATATATATATATATTTAATTCGAGATATGTTCAATATTATGCGTATATGCCAAATTTGATTAAAATCAGTCAACGCCGAGAAAATAAAATAAGTCAACAAATGACATTGATTTCAAAAACCACTTTTTAAACTAGACGGAGCTCAAAACAAAAAGAAAATGACGATTTTTTTCCCCATCACATAATTCTTACATATATGTGAGAAAGTAAAACAACTAACTTACGAAATATCAAGTGTAAAATATACGACCAAGAAAAATATACGTACAAGCTTTAAAATTAATATAATTTAATATTTAAAATAAAAACAACAAATCATAATAGAATTAAGAACCAATTCTTTAAATCCCAGAAATATAAATCAACTGTATTCACTAGATACATGTACAACGATTTGTTTTAAATTTTGTTTCCAAGTAGACTCTCTTTTCAATTTCATTTCAAATGGGGAAACAGATATTGGGAAAAATTATCGTCCGTCATTTCATTTTGGAACAGAACGGAAATTGTTCATCGAAAGCTCACCCCTTTATTCATTTGTAAAATGAATTTACTTCTAACTCCTGTTTTTACAAAGCGAGTGTTGGGAACGCGACTAATAAACCTAACCTTCCTTGAAATTAGAAATCAACACACTCTGTCCCAAACATTTCATGTTGAAGTCATTAGGAATTATTCCGAATTGATTAATTTCCATCATCCTGTTTATAAACTGTTTTATAAATTTAGATATAGTACATTAGTCAGTGATCACATCAAATTCTCTAACATTTATTTTGTCATAAAGTGTAGGTCTTCATATGTAGGATTACATTTTAAATCTTCATATATGTAAATTGGCAGCTATTTATTATATTTTTTACAAATAAATTAACAATTTTATGAACAGTTTTTATCGTATGGGTGTTTGTTTAATAGCAATAACTCACGTCGCACATAAATTTTAGTAGTAATACGACATGTACGAGTATGCTGCCTCAATGTGTCAGCATTTGCAGGGTAGTAATCCACGTTACGAGTATGCTGCCTCAATGTGTCAGCATTTGCAGTGTAGCAATCCACGTTACGAGTATGCTGCCTCAATATGTCAGTATTTGCAGTGTAGCAATCCACGTTACGAGTATGCTGCCTCAATATGTCAGCATTTGCAGGGTAGTATTCCACGTTAGCTTCTTTGATATTAAACTTACATATATGATTTTATTATAAAAAAACAATGACATAAAATTATATAACATTAAAAAACGTATACATATTATATGTATGTTAAGTTTTAACGTCCGATCAAGAGAGTAGTTAGGATCTGAACTGAGATGGTGTCTTGATTACGCACTTTTATCTTCTAATAATGTGTGATGTCAGACTGAAACTGGATTTGTTCATTTATTATTTTTGTACTACTATAGTGTTTCTATTTGATATACACATATTTTTCCATCCATCCATATTATACCCCTTTTTATATTTCTTCATAATGTTCATAGTTTTATGTATTGTGTTAAATGTGTGTCAGGTATCTAGGATGTTGCGTGGAAATTTTAATTTTTCTATTTTGTACAGTTTTATTGCAGATTCTTATATAGTTATATAGTCTTGTTTATATAGTTTTTTTAACTAATTGTTTGTCCTGCGTATGTTCTATTGACACACCAAAATTTAACATTTATTTGCAATTTTGTTCTATGTTTGTGTTAAATTTCATTTTTATATTATTGTTAGTTTTGTTTGGTATTTCAACATTAATAATTTCTTTTTTTTTAATAAATTTAAAATGCGATACATTTCTTGACCTATATAGAGGGAAAATAAGTAATATTTCTTAACTTTTGTTATTATTACCATTTATAATTTCTGTATTGTTATTTCATATAATTTGGGTGTTAATTGTTTTGTTATTTGTAAAAGAATTCATTGGTTATTGCTACTTCTTATATATAATTAATTTCTGCCTTAAAATGTTTTAGGGTTAATGATATTTTTAGTGTACGGTTAATCATTGATCTGTACGCAGCCACTTTGTGACTAATTGGACGATTAGTGATTTCGACGCATGTTGGTTTTCTACAAATATTAATTTTAAGGCTATTATTATTCCGTTTTAGAGTAGTTACGTTTCCGTGTTTTCTTTTCATTAGTAAATTTTACATTACTATGTCATTTGTTTATTATATCAAAAATTATATCCTGTTCGTTATAATTGGATTATGATACGTATTTAAATATATCATCAACAAATAACATATCATGTTTATATTGTAATTCGTTGTTTATTTTTTAGTCTAGTTTTTGTAAAAATATTCCAGATAGTGTGCTTGCCTTTGAGTCTCCAATCATTAAGCCCTATTTTTGGTAGTATATTTAGTTATTAAATTTGAAATAACTCTGTTTAATCGTAATTCTTAACAATGTAATTTTTTTTTTAATGTAGACAAAATTACATTCATCTTCCAAGAGTTGATAAATTATTATGTCAATCACTTCATCAGTAAGCCTACATAAGTATTGCTTAAAGCAAAATATATCAGATGTCACTCATTACAGGGCATCAACTTAATCTTATCGACTACATCAATACTGTTACTGATGACATATTTGTTTTTAGATCCAAATCTAACTTCAATATATATTTTAGAAACTTAGAAATGTTATATTCTGGACATCTTATATAACTGATTAATAACATGTATTAGTATTTTAGGTTTTCTTTCATAATTGGAGATTGTGAGTTTCGTTCCGTTACAATAACATGTCTAATCTGTCAATAAAGGAAAAAAATCAGATGTTATTACCAACTTATAAGAAAAGTTATAAAATATTTAAATAAGTATTAAAACACTAGTCGTCATTTTGAAATAGGTATGGGAAATATTTTAATTTTTGGTAACCTACATTTCTAAATAATTGCTTATAATATTATTATTAGCAATTATCATAATTCCATAATATTTTGGTTTAGTAATACAAATAAAAAAATTAATTTTTGGTTTTCAGGAATACTTATAAAATGTTACATAAAAATGAGTATATCAAATCTTCGGTCAATATATTATTTATTTCAAAAATATGTTTTTTGTAAAAGTAAAAAAAAAAAAAAAAAAAAAAAGCCGACAGACGGAAAATTAAAAGTTTTAAGATCTATATTAAAACCAGCTCCCAAAATATGCAATTTCAAATCGCTCTGCCATCATGAATTTTAACTATTCTAGTTTAGGAAGTTACAAAACAGTCCATAGAGTAATAGTATGCTGCCTACGTTATACACTTATTCATAAAGAAAAGCAAAGAAGGAATCCAGTCAAAATAATGTATTCTGAAAGACCAAGTGTGTCCATACAGAAATCATGGAACGTCTTTACAATGTAACTGAATTCAAAAGAAATATAACTCAATTAAGTTTATTGCATTGTTACCTATAAAATCTTTTTCGTCCAACAGTTGGCAACTTTGATTCTTTTATATGATTCACTGAACTGTTGAATAGAAATCTTTTGTAATGATTCCGCCTTTACGTCAAAAACGTGAATGATATGCATGAGGTACACATTATGGATCCAGCAAGAACATTCCTTCTAAAAACTATTTAGTCATCATAGACTTTGGTAATGGGTGGAGAGTAGAAAACCTGAAAAATATGTAGTGGTTTACATACGGTTTTAAAACAAAGGATTGAATATAAGTTGGAATCAGATCTTAGGAGAAATATGTCCTGCTGATTGAATTGTACCTAATATTGTTTCAATTGGAAATATTCTTCGTGGAATGTATCAAAGAAAACTTGAGACTTGGATGCAAGATAAGGACACATATCTAAAGAGTGTTTTTTGTAACTGCGTAAACATTGGGATCTCGAAACTATAAGATTTACAGAAAACTTCAAATAGAGAAACATATCTACTTTTCCCTCTATAATAAAATGTTGTACTTTTTTAAATCAACCCCCATTTACCAATATGGCTGCCAGCTTAAAAATTTATTATAGGAACCCCCATTTTATGTTGAGTTTGGATTTTAAATGAGATTTTTTAATTATTTTAGCTTATTTTTTTATATTCTTACACGTTTACGAGATATAAGTAAGTTGACCAAAGTTCTGTTTTAAATACGTAGGAATAAAACCCAATTTGTAATACTCTTGTTTCAATTTCGGTTACACAATGTATTTTTTTTTATTTGGGCTTTCATAACACACATAAATAATCAATATTGCATTTTATTGATTGGTAGACTATTTAAACATTTATCTTAATAATTAAGGTGAATTGTGAAATAAATCTTTTGAAAATCGCACGGACACAAAGATGACTAGTAATACATCTACTTGATAGCATATAAATATTGTTGTTATGAGGTTGAAAATAAAATCTGTTTATTTTTTGTATATTTCATATCCTTGACAGAAACATGACGTTATTTATTGAGATTATATTACAATTTATTTTAAACACTTCGATACATTTCGATATTTTGATTTTAATGTATTTCGATTTAATCGTTATATTTTTATGAACTCAAATAATGTTATACTATCGATATATTTTGATTAATTTCGTTTTATTTAGAATAAGCAAAATGAGCTTTAAACAGGATGTTTAAAAATGTGTATATTAACTTATTTCAAGTAGTCTTGGATTATATATTTTTCTTTCATCTTTCCTATTAAGTTTTTCTTAACAAATTATTGTTCTCTTCCGACACTGACGTTATTAAACTAATCGTGGATATATTTTATATTCTTTTTCTTCTTCTTCTTTTTATAAAGCGATGATGACGAAGAGGTTTTTCGCCTTTAAGCGACTACGACGAAAGTAGAAAAGTGTTTTTTTTTTTTTTCCATAATTCACATTTAAATATCATTTGGTAGTATTTCAAATTTGTGTTTTATGCAAAACATGGTTTGTAAGTGTATGAACAAATTTCCACCTACATCGGTTCGTTGATAAATTAAATAAATCACAACTTCTCACAACAAACACATAACTAGCAATTCAATGTACAGTTAGTTGTTACGTGTACATTAAAATTCTTGGTTCTATGACAGCAGTATCAAGAATGTTTTTGTAGCTGAAGGTAACTTGCTGCTAATAAAGTGGAATTATTATTTTTTTTTTTCATTTGCTAATTGAAATTACAAAAAGTGTTCAGTTCATGTAGACTGTTTGTACTTCATTAGCGTAATTTGGATTAAATAAAAATTAGTTGACAAGTAGACCTACAAAACACATGTGTCCTCCATTGTTTCGAAGAAGCAATTAAAACGGTTATACTTAAATTTACTATTTTCCTTTTCATTAACAGACTTTTAGATGTCTCTGTTTATAGTTTATGTAAATTTTTAATTAAAAGTTCTGTAATATGTGCGTATCTATGGCATTAGAAAAAAAACATAAAACAAAAATTGATCTTTCTAAAAGTTAGGTTAAACGATACATTTCTTTTGTGGAATATAACCCTTAAGGTGTTAAAAAAAGTATCGGTCACCATAAAAATATTATCGGTAAAGAAAATTATTCAAAAGGTATAATTTTTCAAAATGGATTCAACAGATTTTAATAAAATTTTGGGGAATAAAATTGTGTAGAAACATTGCACAAACTAAATATAATGTAACCAAAAAGAATATTACACAACCAAAGCAAGTTTATATTCTTATTTAATGGTGGTTCATTTTTACTTGTTGATTGAAAACTACCAAAATGACATTTTTTGTTGAGGATTAGATTTGGTTCGTTTTTATTTTGTTTTAGCGATGGATGAATAAGAAAGTTTGTGCAATTTTTTTTATATCATATAAGAGTAAAAAAGTTTGTGCACAATCTATTAACCGTAGATAGATAATAAATAAATAATATAATATAATAAATAATAAATAAATATAAATAGTTTTTTATATTCCCAAAGAAAAAAACAGTTGTTATAGATGCCAATAATACATCCAATAAATATTTTATAATGTCTTTCTCATTTTAAATTCGTATAATAAAATCGAAGGATAAATTCTACAAACAAAAGTAATACTTACTTAATGGTTTCCGGTTTTTGTGAAAGCTCGCTGTAATAAACGATTTCATGTCATGAATTTATTTAGTGTCCAGTCTGTCCTCGTCCACCACGTGTTGTGAGTGTGGAATTACCACGGAAATCCCCTGACAATAATAACCTAATAATAAATACGGCTTCTTCGTCTACTGAAGTAAATCCATCGTAACTAAAGTCAAAGTTTGACGTCAACAAATTATATAAAATAAACTGAAAAAAGTTTTAAGAGTTTTCATTCAGTTGATTTTCCCACGAATAACTAACTCTTTCAAGACTAAATTGTGTACAGAGAAATTGTGTAGAGATAAAAATATTTATTTACTTTTGAGACAATTCATTATTTAAGGGGGTCCGACCAGTCCTATCTCAACATTGTTAAATTACAAAATGTTATGTACTTTTTTTTCTTATCGACCATAATACATAGAGACCAGAACATGTTACCACAGATCCTTCAATATATCCTATAACTTTAGAATATAACTATAACTGTTTTTTTTTTTAAATTTCATTCGCTTTTTGAAAAAAATATTTGTAACACATGCCTAAATTTGTAACACATATTTAAGAATATGTGGTAAAAATGTCAGGTCTCTATCTATATAGCTTCAGGTAATAAAGAAAATGAGTTCCGTTCTCTCTAATATGACACTCACTTTATCTGCTGCTTGTCTATCTGAGCGTGTAATGGAATATTTCCCAACAGATACAGTTCTTCGTCTTGTGATCTCTGTACGATATTCATATTATTTGCTTCCATAAAATGTTATATATTCACCTTTGATTTAAAAGAAAAGCGAAATAAGTACTCAAACCGAATACATTCACATTAACTCGACATAGAGTTTTTTATACATCGCATAACATTCCTAATATATTCATTATATATATATATATATATATATATATATATATATATATATATATATATATATATATATATATGGTGTGTTCTGCCTGACTTCAATTTAGATAACTTGTGTTTCCTATAACAACCCTTATTAATTGGAATGTTATTACAGCCGTTTCATCTGGAAAAGACATCTTCAGACGTTGTACATTGTCACACACATATCTACACATAAAATATACATCACACTAAAACTTATTATATTATTTTATAAGTGAACTACTATAGTAAAATATTTAAATACATTAGTCTTGAATCCGTAAACATCGTACTGTCTGGTTCACAATCAATTAATGGACACAGCTTAGAACAAAATCTTACTGACAATAGCAAATGAAGTAAAGGAGCCATAGTAGAACCTATTGAATTACTTAAAATATGTTTAGGTTAAAACTACTTTCACTTCAATAATGTAATGTTTATACCTAACCAAGACTTATTATGGATCTCTTTTGTCAGAAATATTATCTGACAACTATCTTTCTTAATGAAATCGAAAACAAATACATCATGAATAATTCTATAACAAAATTAACAATTACCACAGATACGATGATAAAATGTTTGTTTAATGGTGCTAAAAGAAAACTAAACCACTTTAACGGGTTTATCAATCATATATATCCATCCACTGGTCAGCTGAGCCAGAAAACAATAATGAGTTAAACTAACTTAGATATTATCACCATAAAAAAAAACTAAATTCAATAACAAACACAAATACAAGATTTACAGAAAACTAAAACAGACAACAACAACAATAAAATTCCACTTTAAATTACCCCGTTCGTCATATATCAGCACCTTACAAAATTTGTGTATTGAGCAAACTGAATTTATCAACGAAATAAATTTAATTAAGTATATCGCGTTTACATTGGATACAATCCTTCTATCGTTGTCAAATGCAACCAAAAGTAATGGGAAAGTAAAATAAATAAATATAAATATGATAAGAATTTGGAATATTATGTACTAGGTATGTTGTATATTATATGGGTACAAATAAATTTATTTAATCTGTGAATTTCATGTATTCTTTCATCGCTATTGACCAACTCTTGTTTTCTTCCGACCCTGACGCTATTAGACTATTCGGTAGTTAGAAGTAATTATTTCAAAACTCCTTTTTCTTCTCCTATTTGTAACGCGATGATGACCGAGAGGTTTTTTGTCTTTAAATAAGAAAACAAATGTAAAACACACTCTTTTTGAATTCAAAATTATAAGAAATACTAGCTGGTAGCTCCAGTTTCACCTGGGAATAATGACACTTGTTTTAGGGGTAAACAACACCCTTGGAGTGGAACATTTTCAAAATCCTTTCTTAGTAAGCGCCTACAGACCTATCCTAAACCATGTTACAAAATTCACAGCTCTAGGTTTCTTGCATGCAGAGATTTCGTGATCAGTCAGTGGGTTTTCACTTATAAATATAAGATAATAACGTTACCATAAGTAAATGAAGTTGGGCGTATCTGCAAGTAAGAAAACTATAATTACACCATCATGAATGTCACTTAGGAAATTAAATTGTCTTATACTTTAGAGCAAAGCGTCAATTACAAGTTTTCAAAACTCATTTATATTTTATGACACGATATAAACAAAGTTTCTTCATTCAGAAATGGGGTCATTTTCTACATTAGTTATAAAACATTATTTTGTGAAAACTAAGTCATACTCAAACTATTAAAATTTAAATGTCAGAAAAGACACTTTATCAAAATACTCAACTTATTATTTTTAGATGCATTATTTGAATAGAAGATTGCACGACCTAATGTTTCAGTTTATCAAAAGTTGTAGAAGACGTTTTCAACTTCGAATGAAATCTTACATAACAGATCATTTCGTTCTGTTTTGAAACTTATTGGATAGTGATGGGTTGTTTATATTATTAATGTTACTTAATTAATATTTGACATAATTTTTACATTTTAAAAATACATAGTATAGAGTAAATTATGTGATGTGTCAAAAAATGGATGTCGAGTCCCCCTTTAAATAAAGAAAGAGGTGTTTGAAATCATGTCTGTTTGTCTCTGTTGTATGTATAGTGCTTTACGGCATTGTTGATGACTTTTAATAACTTTTTTTTTGGTCATATATCGGTAGTTTACATTTTTATCTTCACTCAGTATTTGGAGAGAAAATCGCTATTTTCTCAAAATTGGCTTAATGGTTTTGATCAAATTTTGCTCGTGTATAGCCTCTAAGCACCTATATAAAAATAATTGTTTGTCATCTCTTGAAAAAGCCCTTATGTGATTTATCGGTAAGAAAAAAATCGGACGTGAAACTATTATTATAAAATATGTAATTTCTCATAATCCGCTATACCGATTACGCTCAAACTTTAGTGACATTTAAAAATTAAAGAGCCAAACCCGTGTTTATTATCGCAAGAAAAAAAAGTGTACGGTTCAGAAATAATTGCCAAAAAACAAAAATGAATGTTGACCGCTGATTTGGAAAAACTCTATTTTAATCAAATACTATTTTCGTAGAGGACTTGTTTATGGCACAAGGGAAGCAAGTTTAAGCGTTTACTTTTTCAATGATTTTTTACTGACAACTGACAGAATGAAATTTTCATCGACGAAGAGTTCTGGTAGGTTTTAGGTATAGGTGAGTGAAAAAGTTTGTGCAATATTTTTTCATGGTTATTTAAGTTTATCAAGGTAATAAATTGATCTTAACATTGTTTTTCATATTAATAATTTCAATGACTTGTGCTAGAAACATCACCTATATTGAGCACGTTGCTATTCTCAGGGGATCACTTTAGAGAGTACGGGCTTGGCAATCCCAAGGGAACTTAACTGGAACTACATCGTTATTCATCTAGTCTTCCTGGTCTTTCATCTTTCTTATCAGTTCTATCTTGACCAACTATTGTTCTCTTGCGAGACTAACGCTAGCGTATTCCAGGGACATTATTTTATATTATTTTCCTCCAACTTTTTTATAAGACAATGATGATCGAGAGGTTTTAGCGTTTTAAAAATGTACATTATGTTAGGAAAATTAATTTGATAAGAACCAAATACAACATATAGCATATTTAATATATAACTTTACAATCTGTTTTATCCGTGATATATTTCTACTTCAATAATTTGTTTAAAATATTTGAGAGGATATATAACTATGTATTACATGCTGACAAACATGATGTATTATGAGAGTTACTTTATCAGGGTGTATTTTCCAACAGCGATGATAAAAAATGCACAGGCGTAAGCACACACACACACACACACACACACACACACAAGATCAAAAGTGTTTTATTTTACTTTATTCTAAGCAGTAAATAACGATAAACCTGTGGAATTGAATACATAACATTCTACCTTTGATTATATTGTTATGGTGACGTCACTATTTTATTTACAGCCTCTCTTATGTTGTAAATGAAATCGTTTTGTAGCGACTCCGCCACCAGTCATAAACTTTAACAACTTCCTATTCCATACGTAAACATACTAGTCAATGTCAACCTTAAGTCGTAAAGGAGAAACGACAATATAGTCAGGTTTTAGACTCTGTAGTTTTAGGATTCCATTTATATTCTAAAGTATCTCCTTTTACTTTCCCCTCCTCTATATATAGAGAAAATTATGCAGAAAATTGTTGTTTAAAAAATAATTACAATACATATTAAAGCGCTGCTCTGAAAATAAAAAACAAATAATGTATTAAACAGAAGAAATCACTCTATAACTAATAAACTTAAATATTTCTTTAAATTAATGTTATAAAAATGTTTTAGAACTATAAGGCGATGCCTATGTGAGAGACACCCTCACTTAGTAATAGAAACATAAAAGTTAACTCAAAGCAAACAAATAATACATACAAAAAGTTATCAGCTCCTTAGCATATGCACACACACAAGATAAAACAAATCATAACTGTAATCCACACATGTACATACACAAATATAAGCATAAATATTTTGTTTATATACATTATAAAAAATAAACAAAGTAATCTTGTTTTATATTTATTTTAATTTAATTTTTTTTTGTGTACCAATGATTTATCTTTAAACTTTCTCTCTATTTTCTATAAAACAGAGACAAGTTTATTAATTTAATCATACAAAATATTGCATTTACAAATTATTTGAGATCTCTTTCTCCTCAGGATTTCTATGGGTTACGTTTTATTTTATTATACTCACACATATTTTTGGTTGTATTATTACATGAATCTTATATATGTTAGTTTTTTTACAAATTTTAAAATAAGATTATAATGATTAAAAAAACTTTTGTATTTCTTCCAAAGTGTAATGCAAATTTTGAGTCTTAATTATTTTTACTTCCTTGATGAATATTTTAAATCTAGGTTACTTAAGATTTCAGTTCAAGTCAATCCTCAACACATACAATACCCAGCAAATCTCTTGTTTCTGTCTTCTAACAATTATAAATTCTGTATGGATAAATTATATTTACTTCTACTTTCATCACACAAATATAAAATAAATTTTTTTTCTGAGAGCCCAAACAAAAATGATGTAATAACCATCAGAGCTAAAATTAGAATCCTCTTTTTCATTGTTATAACATCCTGCAATCCAAATTTTATTTCTTCTTCTTCTTTTCAGAAATATGTTACAACACGTATAAACTTACATAGACATATTCATAAAATCCACTCATATCAGACAGATACCTCTAACTAATCTGTTATGATTTGATACCCTTTACAAAATCTATTTAACATTCTAATTTAAATAACCAATCTCTTCCTTTTATTTTAGAAAAGAAATTGTACCTATATCATTGTTTATTTCTGATGTTACTTTATTGTTTCATTTATTAAATTTTTTATTCATTCCATAGAAAATTTTACATTTGTATAAGATATGTCACTATATATATTTTTCTAAATGTAAAACAAATCACACAAAAATAACATTACAATTATGAAATAATGTATTAATAAAATTAATTATTAACAACAATACAATGACTTCTTTTAAACAAATAAAAGCTTTAAAATATGAAGTCATCAGTTAAAACTATTAATCATAGGATAATAATTTTAAATTAAATATCACACCTACAATCAAAAACAAGGAGATTACTTTCCATGTAGGGGATTTAAGGTCATGCCACATAAACGCCTTTATCGAGTATACAGACAACATTAGTTGTATAGAACTGTTTTCAAAAACAAAATCTGGTTTTGTAGACTGTTTATCCTATTGGGAATTATATTTATAATGCAACAGTTTGTGAAGAAAGTTTATTATATAAACTCAAATTGTTCTAACACGATAGTTGCTAATGTTCCTGGTGCTATGATTGTCTACATCCTTATTCTGTACATGATCAAACTTATAGCCTATTTAAAATAGATAGTTTATGAGTATCCTGGATGATATAAAACCGTATGTTTTTATAAAGTGAAAAAAAAACATAAGTGTTTTGTACTTTAACCCTATACTCAATATTCTTGTTGCAGTTCATACTTATATGGTTAAATATTTTAAATCCTTTATAAACAAATAAGTACCTTAAAAGAAAAATAGTTATATTGATAGATGATGTAAATGTTCTGATTTATTCATTTTTTATAAATTGCATTAATTAAAAAATTTAAATTTGAATATAACCCCCCCCCCTCCCAAGAGATGAGCCTATAATCAATTCCACTTTGCACAAGTAAAGAATGGAGTTCTTAACGTACGTCTAAGAAAATAAAATAGTTCATACATTATTTAATTTTAATTTCAAAATTGATATAATTGTTTTACAAAACCCCTAAATATATTATAGGCTTACTTTATTTTCCTATAACCGCAGTACATATTACATTATACACATTAATATGCAATATTGCTATCAAAACTAACATCACATCTTAAATAAAAATAGACAAAATTGTTATTTTCCAGACTTAGTTTAGGTAAGGTTATTTTGTTGTCAGTAAAAACTGTGAACCACCACTACAATGCCAGAAGATCCTGAATTCATAGCCTGCTCAATGTTTTTGGAGATATATCCATTTGAGTCCCCTGAATCAAACAAAGTATTTTCACAAAATGTCTGTATATCTGTGCTAATATTATAAATAGAAATAATTGTCAATTTGAAATCTCGAAAAGTACACAACGCGGTGAAAAGTTTATTTCTTCCCAATAGACATAAAAAACTACAGTTGATTAAAGTTAGTACTTACTTTTGGAACATACTGTATATCGATGTGTACAGCATAATACTCCCTCCCACTGTGATCACAATATAGGAGCATATAACAGTGAAATGTTCTCCCTGTGAGTTTTGTTTTGATCCAGTGTAAAGTATTCAAGTTTTGGTGTTGTTTATTGTTAGATTTTGCTATTTTATTGCTTGTCAAATACATTAGTGCAATAAATGAACAACACTTTCTTAGTCTACATTCTATGGGTGTGTTTACAGTGATTTATTAAAAATATGAAAACATCTAAGGAGTGAGCTCTACATTTACAAAATCCACAAGTTACTTCTATGACAAATTATAAAATTCCTTATACCTGTCAAATGCAGTACTTTCTGTGAACCTCGTTTTCTAATAAACATTTTATTTAAATCAAATACATTATTTGATAAATTATATTTCTACTGTTTGTGATATAAAGTGTGTAGAAAAATCAGAGAGTATTAATGCAATGTAATGGAGTACTTAATATAGTTTACATGGTATGAAAAACAAGCTTTACCGGATCAATATTAATTAACCTAAATATTCGTACATGATATCTACGATAAGACTGTTTGCAGGAAAGTAATAGGTATGATAGGTTATGTAACATTTTGAGATTTAATACCATAACTACAGTTATGTTTATCATTTAGTATAAATTCATTATTAACTATTTATAGGTTTTTCAAAACTGAGAAGAAACGAAATGTCCATTTAAGTTAGTAGGGTGTGAAGTGATGTTTTTAATTCAACAATTCGGAATATCGTATGTTTGTTTCTTACCCACATGGGTTCACTTTAGTGACAACATGTTTGGGCAATGCCAAGGTACTCTAGCTGGATCTACACAATTTTATATGTAGCCTTGGGTTAGATCTTTCTCTTTCATCTTTCCTATTACGTCTTTCTTGACCAACTCCGGTTTTTTCCAACCCTGAAGCTATTAGCGACTTCGAGGGTTAGGGGTAATAATAAATATTACATTTTTTCTTCTTCTTTTTTTATAAAACTATGATTACCAAGAGGGTTTTTGCTTTAAAACACGAGAAAAAAAAGTTATCCAGTAACAACTAATAGTTAAGAAGCTCAGGCATAATATATTTCCAACTAGGCTTAACGTTGTGTTTACAATGTTTTATAATTTATTTTCCGTTTCAAAATGGTGACCGCTTATAACAATATACGATTCCAAGTCAAAAACGAAGGTGCTTCGATTAGCTGTAAATCAATCACTATGACGTATTAAACTTAATGGTGTAATTTTGTGTAAACAGCTCAATAGACAATTTATGGTTTATTACCGAAAAGTCAACAACCCGACAATTTTGTATAGGTAGTGTTTTTTACGAGTGGCTACAATTAAATAAAACCGTTAGAGCAGATAGTGAGAAAATCGAAATTGCGATTTATTTATTATTTTTCATATATTATACGTAGTATATAGAAAGTTACGAGTTGAGTGTTTTTATATCTGTTTTGAGTTCAAAAGAGTGGTTTTTCAGAATGATGTCTGTCTCTCCGGCGTCAGTCGTATTCCAGTGCTCTACAGTCCAAACATGATTGTGGACTGATTTTAATGACATTTTGTTTGTAGGTTTATTTTTACCATAATGGGGGGTGTTTTTCATTAATTTTGTATTATTTAAAATTTAGGATGTAACTGTTATAAGAAAACACAAAATTAATACTGACAATTTTCTTCAAATTTTTTACAAGTTTATGGACCCCAACGTATCATTCGCTATCGCTATAAAAATTCTGATTATTTTTAAAAATCAAAAAATTCGTCTTTGGAGCTGTTATAAAACGTAAATAATCAAATACAAATTAGGTTGATGTTGTATTCGTTACAAGAAGAAAGTTTGTTATTATTTATAATTCTTTTCAAAGACTAGCAAACTGACAACTTGGTGACAATTATTTCCGGGTGTTTATTTAGTTTTGAGAATGGATGAATGAGAAAATGTATGCAACTATCTATGAGAACTGTTTATTTTTATTTATGTGGTAGATCTCCAAATTTTGTGTTATTAAAAAATCTCTCGATAGAGCCAAAATATGCCTACATTCCAAATTTTATCGAAATAGAGAAGCTATTTTAGATAGCACAGGAAGTAAAGGACAGACAAACAAATATCATTACAAAACAATAATTACTTAACATTAAGATATATCCACGTGTATTCAACACCTTCTCCCCCTTGTCACCTTACTTTCTATTTAGCCTACAACGACACTTACAACGAGAAAATAAAATATGACTAAAAGAAAATAACTTTCCAAGAAGTACGTTAAATACGAATTTCTAATCCAACAAAATGTATTGTCATTTCTAGTTGAGTTACTTTTTCAAGCAGTAGTACTTATCTTCTCTACACAATAGAAATGAGAAGAGTCTATTCAAGTGTATTTTCAATAATATGTTCCTCCAACCGAACAAATGTACATTGTATACTTTGACAAAATTATGTTTTCTTGTGTTTAATATTCTACGTTTTCCACTAAAAATATATTATTATTACAAATCCTACTCATCAACAATTGATGTTATTTATATCAGATATGTATTTTAAAAGAACATATTTTTCCATTGTTGTTTAAAAGCAAAACCTATCGGTCACCATCGTCTGAAGAAGAAAATGATATAAAATAAAACTCCGTTGCCTTCAAATACTCCAATAGCGTCAGAGTTGGCTAAGTAAAACCTGATAGGAAATGATGTATAAAGGGATCCAATCCAAGATCAGATGAATAAAGTCTAGATATAGTTAGCTTCATTGTCCATGAACCAACCTGTTGTTACTAAACTACAATTTAAAGGCCTTGGAAATTATTGAGGAGAAAACATTAATCTATTGAATTTTTTTTTAATGAATAAATTTGGAGTATTTCGACACTCTTAATAATTTCGTTGAAAAATTTGAATGTTTCACTGAATCCTTAATTATTTTTTAACGTATCTTGTCCCTTGAAAAGGAAGAATAGAGACATATCAATAAATATAATAGGATAACCAAAATAATTCTCATCTCTAAAGAAATTAAACTTTATTATAAAATATATAAAACTTCAAGTTGTAGCATATTAAAAAAAATTCTATGAAGTTTTTCTAATAATAATAATAGACATTTTTCGAAAATAATTAACAAATTTAGGAAAGACAGAAATATTTCAGTGGCGACATCATACTGTAGTTTAAAATATACTCAATCGTTGCCAATATATTTGAGAAGCACTTTAGACATAATGATAAAACTAATAGCAATACTCTTTCCAGTAACATGTCACTTTCAAAATAGAAAGTAATCCATGTTTTTTTGCTTGTGTGTGAGGAGGATTTTTATAGATTGGTCATCTAAAATTAAATAAAAAATTACTGATGTGGATGGAGTTTTTATTTGTTTACTCTAAAGAACTGACCAAAGCTCTTTAAATTTTAGTAAAGTCTTCATTCTCTGCAGAAACATTTCCTTCTTGTAAAAATCTGCTAAGGTTACATAAATAATAATGCTAAGATCCCTTCTATTCAAAAAGGGTGTATTAAGTAAAGTTTTTGAAATAATTCTTTTATTTGCGATTATTTAAATATTTACATAGGAATAATATCCTTTTCAATTGTCAGTATGTATTTATGAAAGGAAAGTCAACATTAGATGCAATAATCGAGTAAATGGACTTTTAAATTAGAATTCGTGGGCTACTATTACTGCTGCTTTATTAGTTTATTTATCATAGAACGTAATGTTTTAATGTAGAAGGAAGGTCCAGATGAAATGTAATGTCCCTCAGGGATCTATTCTTGGACCGGTGTTAATTTTATTTTTATACTAACGATTTGTCATAGTCAGTTGTGGACACAACTTTGAGTTTCCAAGCAAACTCGATAAAAAGCTTAGACCTAGTTGTAGCCGTAGATTCTTCTCTTAGATTACTAGTTTCAGTTTTCATTTCCAATATTGCCCTTGGCTACTAGACTATGTCAACTATTTTCACATTTCTCCCTGATTTAGGTTTATGACTTGATAAAAGAAGTTGTTCCATACCTCTCCTAATGTTGTCATTAGTTTTTACATAGACAAATGATGGAAAATATCAGAATAAGTTGTATCAAGAATACGTCGTTATTTTCTGATGTTTACATGCACACAGGCCTGTCTTTCTTTTTATTCTTAGTATATATACAGGCAAGCAACAAGTTTAAAAACCCCGTCTTTAATGGTGACATTTTTGAAATTTGTCTCCTATTATGAGTAACAAACATATTAATTTACATAGTTAGTTGTAAAATCTGCCAAATTTTACTAAAATCAAAGTACATTTTCGTCTATCGAAATGATAATGTACGATTCATTCATGCGGAATTTCTACAAAATATTAATAGTACAATATTTTATCGATTTAAATGTTTATAAACGACATTTAAATTTCGAAATAATTTTGTTAGCTCTTAGTTTGACGCTAAATTTACTAAAGATGGAAGGAAGGCCTAATCGTTCTTCGTTCGATTGAGGAAATATGCCTATTTAAATTTTTTCCATGATGTTAAAAGCAGAAACCTTTTAGTCATCATCACCTTTAAAAAAATCATAAAATTCAACCCTAAGACTCGTATACTTTACCAGGATCGGAAGAGAGTTGCTCAAGAGAGATCTGAAAGTAGGAAAGATGTAGAGATTTAATTCAAGCTGGATAATAAAATGTGAAAATCTATCTTATTGTATTTAGGTTTTATTATTTTCATTTTATTAAAGTTTAGAATTTTAACTCTGAACTACTGGAGACGTTTATTGGATAATTGCCTGAAATTTTAATATGTTAAGCCGTTACTAAAGCTTGTCCTAATATAAATTATCTTTAGCAAAAGTAGGTTTGCAATAAAAATCAACAACAATACAACATTTTTAATTATTCACAAACACTAAAATATACAACACATTTTCATCTGGTTAGATAACACAGTAAAACAATATATTAATATACTGAAAGCGTACAGAGTAATCAAAACTGCATCTTTACTTATTCTTTACATAAATTTAAAATTACAGATTTAACTGATGTTTCTACAGGGCGTGTTCTATTACATGCAGAATTGAAGTATGTAAAATTGTATGTAATCTATTGTGTTTTGAAGTTGATAACACATATGATATTAACAAAAATGTTTTTAAAAGGCAACGATTTTGGCATTTTCTATCAGAATTTTCTGAATTTCCATAGCGTTCTATATGATCACACTATAGCAAATGCCATGTTAATTTCTTAATTTTTGTGGCCTCTATCGTGCTTACTTACAGATGAGAACGATAATGACGACGGACGAACCGCATGTCTAAACCACTTTATCAGTTTCCTGAGGCTATGAAATAAACACCTAACATAACTTAATCTAACCTAACCTAACCTAACCTAACGTAACCTACCCTAACATAATCTAAACCACTTTATCAGTTTCCTGAGGCTATGAAATAAACACTTATCCTAACCTAACCTAACCTAACCTAACCTAACCTAACCTAACCTAACCTAACCTAACCTAACCTAACCTAACCTATCTTAACCCAACCTAATCTAAACCACTTTATCAGATTCCTGAGGCTATGAAATGTGAAGATAAGTCAAAGATATGAGATTTTTGACGATTACCAAACTTTGCTACCCTTCGTATATTGGGTAACTGCTAACTGTTAACTGTTTGATTAGATAAATTGGAAACAACATGAACTGTCTTATATTTATAACTGTTAAAATAACTTTACGTTATGACATTTATAGGGTTTTATTCTCTTCTTCTATATATAGCATGAAGTTGATGTTGGTATTTCCGTAGATATTTCATATTTGGTTTCCCCTAAGTCTTAAAATTGTTTTCGGGAAGTCATAAAGTACATTACGAGGGCTCGTGTCGTCAGTCCAATTAAATGAATATTGTATATTTTAAGGTTTTCATTTAGGGAATATTTTTAGCAGCAACTTATATTTAGGTACAATGCATTCATATGAAAAGCTATATGAAGAAAAACAATATGAATAACGGCATTTTTAGAGGTTTCATTATACTTTTGTAATAAAAATACAGAGAATAGAAAGTCTTTAATATTTTATAACAAGTCAAAGTGTCATTGTATTTAGCTGTATTTTACTTAAAGTATATTACCAAAATATCTAATAAAAATAAAGCTGTCGTAATATACTTGACGTAAACAAATGTCTCTATACTTTAAAATTTACAAAATCACATTTTAATACAATTTTTTTGCCACTTAATTTGACTAGTCACGCAAGTTCCCCGGGTTATTTTCTTGTATTACTAGTTTTAGTTTTAATTTTAATTTCCTATTGACGTTAGGTTTGTTGACGGTTTTCAACTTTTGTCATGTTTCAGGTTTATCAAGTGATAACGGAAGTTGATAGTATTTTCTTAATACAGAAATGATGGCAAATGTTCTCTTAAACCATATCAGTAATATTAATACAATAGTTTACCATGTATGGGAAATCAAATGTATAAAAATTTTACATTGTAACAAAGTGCTTAACTTAGTTTTTAATAAAACAACAACGTAACTATTATAGTTTATGGTTTTTTCCAATTTATTATTATTATTTTTTTTTTTTAGAATTCAAAGTACACGTTAAAAACATAGTTTCCTAATTCGACTTTTTTCATTTAGATATATCTAAATATATTTATTTTAATATTTTATATATATTTATTAATTTTAAATTAATTAAGAATTCTTTATTTTTATACAAAACTATTTCCATACAATCTTCAGTTCAGAAATTTGACGATCTCTTTCCAATCCCTTGAAGTTTACAACTTTTAAAATCCGAGGTTGTTAATAAAGATGTTTTTTTTTAAAGGCAGCAGTATTTTATTATTATTATTATTATTATTATTATTATTATTTTTTTGTGAGATGTCGAAAAATAAGTTTTTTTATTTGGTCCTTTAAAAGTTATATTTAAAAAAACTATCATAATCGCTAGTATCTAATTTTTAAGTTTTCATCTTGTTTTAGTTATAGGGGGGGAGGGGTAGAAGAAATACGCATTTCAATATATGGCCAAAATATGTTCAGAAAAGAAATTTTATCAAAATCGGTGCACATTTTTGGGCTATAAAGCACTGAAAAGACAACAGACAATTACACATCATTACAAACACCATTTTGTTTATATTAATGTTGAGCTTGACTTATGAAAAAAATTATACAGTATAACAAACACACAGAACACAATTCTCACAAAAAAATACGCCTAAGTATCAGACGCGTTTCAACGACAAGGTCGTCCTCTTCAGTGATACACGAGCTACACCAATCAACTATAATCAACTTGAGTTATAGTTTGATTTATATAAGTTGATTATAGTTGATTAGTGTAGCTCGTGTATCACTGAAGAGGACGACCTTGTCGTTGAAACGCGTCTGATACTTAGGCGTATTTTTTTGTGAGAATTGTGTTCTGTGTGTTTGTTATACTGTACCATTTTGTTTTACTTTGAAACAAATATTCCCGAAAAAAATCGGCATGAATGTTTCACCTATCTCAAATCTTTCTTTACGTTTATGTGATAAAGTAGAGTGATTGCACGCAAAATATAACTACCTAAATATAATATCACTAGTTAAGATATGTTAAAGAGTTTGTGACGCCTGTATTTTTATTTCAAACGTAAAATGAAACGACTGAAAACAACGTTATTCATAATTTATTTTCTCATATTACATTTCATGTGCCGTTCTTGTACCCAAATGAAAACTGTTGCTGAAAATATTGTCTAAATAATAAGAAAACAATAATCTAATATTTGTGTTGTAGACGCGAAGGAACACATTGTATATTGTTTTTTATGGCTGTAGCCTAAAATTAAATATCAAAACTTTGAAATATATTAAAACTTTTATTTATGAAATAACAAATAAAGTAATGTAATTGTTTTCATTATTTATCTATTTTAATACTTTGTAGTTTATTGTAAACTTTATAATTTAGAAAAAATTAGAACACAAATAAACGATGCATTGTATTGAAAACACTTGTTCATACGAAACCAAATTAAGCACAAAATGAAAAGCGAAACCTGCCACAAGATTAAAATTATTATTCTATATTTTATCAATATCGGCTTACACAATTTTTATGAAATGGTGTTTAAATAAAATCTCTTAAGATCCAAACAAAACGAATCTTCCCGAAATCCTGGGTTTGGGTTTATAAAATTAAACAGCGTCTTAAAATATCGACAACTGTCAAGGTTTACTTTCAGTATTATGATAATTACTCACAAATTTTAATTTACGCTCACTTAAACTTGGGCACATTGCATTTAGGTTATTTAGGTTATAAGACTTAAAATAAAAAAACAAAAAACAAATATTAATGGAAAACACCTATTTTGAGATATTGGAACTTTTATTAATAACTTTATTTCCATTTTTTTTAACAAACAACTCCAGGCACAACATTTTTGGGAAGATTTTTAGTTTTGTTTGGGTTTAGAGACTTAGAAAAATGCATAAAATTCGTTGCAGTACGTTTGAACATTTTAAATTTTGGTATCATAGCAGTTTCCTTCTTAACTTTTGAGTTTGATTAGTTTTTGGCATTTATGAGTATGTAAAAAAGTTTTTTTTTAAATATAAAATACATTGTTTGTTATATTTGTATAATATAAGGGTGTAAGCCATTTGAAAATTCATTAAACTTATAAAATACAGTAATGTTAAGACACCTCATGTCGTTTATGGCAAAGTTGATGTTTAAAATATCATGTGTCTCACAAAATGGTCTCACAAAATATGCAATTGTTAGTGCAAAATTAAAATGTGATCATAGTATATACTGCTAGAATCAAATAATTTATTCATTAAAAATAAATAATTAAGTACATATTTTTAATCATTAAAATAAATAATTTTTAAAACTAAAATTAAGAAAGGAGAGAAAAAATCGGGGATATGGGAAACTGATTCATTCAGGCTAGTATAACCAAATTATAAACATTAACAATATAATAATAACAATGTAAAAAGTCTAACTTGAGTTAAATTGAAAGAAACATACCTAGTATAAATTTAATAAAATAGAAACCAAACAAATAGTCAAAACAAATATTATAAGTTTGCGAAGATAATAAAATAAATAATATATAATATATAAGTCTTCTTCTAAAATTATATTTTAATATTTAAAGTGTATTTAAAAAATAAATTGAAAATGTTTTGTTTATCTCTTTCATATAGAAAATAACTAAAAGGCATTATTACGATTTGATTACACTGGCTTGAATGAAACAGTTCCCTATTTCTCTCTCTC
This sequence comes from Aphrophora alni, assembly GCA_963513935.1. NCBI lineage: Eukaryota > Metazoa > Arthropoda > Insecta > Hemiptera > Aphrophoridae > Aphrophora > Aphrophora alni. The sequence goes on from OY740769.1 coordinate 83,159,557, forward strand.
TCCTTTCTTAATTTTAGATTTTTTAATCTTACATTACAGTAAGGCTAACTATTTTCCCATAGCTTACAAGGAAAACATTTGAGAAACATTTGATGTAGAAAATCCGGCAATTTGTAAGCTAGGGGTTTTGTGAATATGCCAAAATGTCAAATTTGTTCAAAATAGGTCCAATAATTTTTGCCCTGCACAGAAGACAATTCTAAAAACAGATATTTGGGTGCAGACTGCCTTGAAAACGATATTTACACAAACCTCTATAATACCAAATATGATTAACTAAAAAATGTATTTTTTGAACCAAGAAATAATGTAACCGTTTATCTGTTTGAAAACTTTTAACCTAGGAATTTCCATAATAAACACTTTGTAATAAAACTACGTTTCCATGAACTAACTCATCATTGATAAGAAACTTTACAATAAACTGAAGATTTTTCTTGTTACATTTAATTTGTTTATTGTGGAAAATTGTGTTTTATTTCATTTCATGATTGAAGTTTCATTTGACGTAAATTATCATGGTACTTTATTGTTTTCTACTGTAAACTATAAAAGTTGGGATATGATAATTTTTTTTTTTTTAAGTTGTTTTAAGTTGCCATACATTTGTTTTTCATTCTATCAAGCTGATTTTAAATTTTGGTACTACTTGCATATTAATGCATATTAAGATAAATATCTTTTATGTTCGTTTGTATTGCCTAACCTGTTCTTGACGATAATATAAGTGTTTTTTATTTTTTATTTTATGGTCTCGTGAAGTGTATATGGAAACAATTCACTCGCTTCAATATATTCCAACATGTCAATGTTGGTTAACCTAATTTTCTTTCTGTTCACAGTGTGATGAAGTGTGTCCTAGTTCTTGGTGTCGTAGCGTTCAGCTTCGTCTTAACAACTACTTCAGCTATGCCACCCCCACCTCAATGTAATCCAGGCGTTCTAGAAGAGATTCCACCGAGGGTAAGAAAAGTCTGCGCTGCATTATCTACAATCTACGAACTGTCAACTGCTATGGAGAACTATCTTGATGATAAAGGAGCTATGTCTTACAGAAGTAAGTCAACATCAATTTGTCAACGAATGTTTAATCTAACATTTAGATTTGAAATCATTCTTTAAGAACCTTCAAGGTAATCCATCACCTCCTTAATGATATTCATTGTCATCTTTGAGGAAAGCTGTATTTTATCATCAAACAAGGTATTTCTAAAATGACTTTAAAACTTTACAAAATGATGGTACCGCTTCTGGTGTCATTGACTTGTACTACGGCTGTACGTGATTTAAACTCAATGTATTTTTCTTCAAAATGAAACATCAAAAGAGTCTGTATGTTATGTAAAGTTCTACACGGTTTTAAAGTTGTGAAGTCCTTTTGAACCATCATGTATAATATAAAAATTACAGTAGTTTTGTTTTTGCTTTTCAATAGTTTTTAAATTTCATGTAACTCACAACATTTTCGAGTAAAATCAATATTTATATTGCTCTGTTCAAAACAGTAGTACAGCTGTCAGGATAACGTTTATTCAAATAAACCAATTTATATAAGTAAAGGAGTTTTACGGTTAGCAACTTTTCGGAGTTACAACCTTTTAAAAAATGTTTTCAACTTTAGTAAAGTGTTTTCTGTTTAGTATCGTTATGGATGCTGACAGTAGCGTTATTATTTCTAAAAATGACCCGTGAGTAAAAAAAATAAAATCATTCCTAGAATGACGTCTGTCTGTGGACAGTCATATGTGCAAGGCTGCATATTTTGCTATATTTCGGGTATATAAATTTAACCCAAATTGTAACTGCCATAAGAAAAAATTTAAAATAAGGATTTATTTTCAAAAACAACTTTTATCAAATTTTGCTCAAATGTAGCCTCATAAATTGTATCTCTCCAAAAATACTGGTTCATAAGTTATCGGTAAAAATAAACTAAAAAATTTAACTTGTGATCTACCGATTTCGTTCAATTTATTTAAATCAAATATGACTTTCGTTGAAGACATGTTTGTGGATATAGCGAAGCAAGTTTAGACATTTATTTAAATAAAAATGTACTTATTGATCAAAAACGGCGTCCCACGGTTTATTTTCACTTTTTGATAGATTACTACCAAACACAAAATTTTTATTTGTTTGATTTACTTTTGGGGATGAGTGAGTGCAAAAGTTCGTGCCTTGTTTTTACACCATTTATTCTAAAATTCATTGCTGGTTACTAACAGTTACAATGTATCGTAATATTATTCCCAATTTAAGATGCGCTCTATGACGTCATAATAGTCACAAATTCGTTTTTATGATTTCCGCTATAACAATAAAAACGACTTTCAGCGTTTCCCGTTGTTAAATTTTAAATGTAAAATGCTTTTGAAGAAAAGGAGTTTTATTGGTTTCAGGTAACAAATAAATCCTTTTTAATTGCATATTAAATTAAATTTATATCTTTCACTTGTACAGCAATTTAGAATTAATGAGTTGACTTATATTTTAAGCTTTTGTTGTAATTGGAATGCTACAGCTGGTGACTTTAATTTTGTAATTAAAATGTCCAAAAGAGAGAGAGATAGTGATTTATTAATTGAGTTATTATTTTTGAATCCAATAGCAAGAGAAAGTGATGGGGTGTTAGATATACCTTTTCCCAAAATAATACATATGCGAAGTAAGATATAATTTGTTTATTAATCCTCTCTTTTGCTTTTTGTTTAAAAGCATGTGATGCGTTTTGACAAACAGTTATTCGACCTCATATTTTCGTTGCGGTAAAGGTTATAATTTAATTGTTATCAGGATGACCGGTCACATGATATCTAGGAGGCTGGTGATCAGATGTGAGCTGTCCGAAGTGAAAGGCCCTAGTATTGTACGTGTCTAAGACTGATCGGGACTGAGCATAGAAGTGTTCGGTCACTTCATTGTCTTTCTATTAACGTCCTATGATATGCAATTGTCTTTATCAAATAAAAGATATTCCTTCTTGATTGCACGATAAATCTAAATTACTTTTCCGTTATTCAATTATAAATATTACACTACAGGGTTTTTTTTTTTTTTTTTTTTTTTTTTTTAACAAACACACCGTTTTTCTACGGTCGATAAGTTACATATATTTACAATTCACAAGATTACTATCTATCATAATTTGACTATTACAGAATTACAACAATTGATAAAAAATAAATAAAATGTACTACCAACTTAACAATAATTATCTATGATCATAATTCTTAGTTGAAACCTCTGGATTGTTTATTTTAATATATATATATATATATATATATATATATATATATACAGTAGTTTACTGTATATTATTGTAGCTACGGCCGTTTCGTCTTCAATGAGACATCACCAGGCTTTTGTTCATTATCACAAATATTTCACAAACAAATATAAAAACATATAAAGTTGTCATATAATATAAAACATTTTTTTGAATTAAATCACTTTATTACTGTTTACATATAATACATTGAAATCCACACACATGATGTTGTCAGACTCACTATCACTCAAGTAACTACAGTAATAAAATATTTTTATTATTACATATTCATACTACTAGAAATAAAATAATAATATTTTTTATAGTGTTTATCGACATATGGAACACCGAGTATAACCTTAAATGTCAATTAATACTCTATATTCTTGTTCTTGAAAAAGAAAATAAATAACCTTGTCTCGGTTGAAACTTTCCAAAGATGTCTGTCCTAAGTGATAAACGTCTTTAGAAAGTAAATGAGTGATTACACCTGTTACTTTCTCACGTGAACGTAGTTTATAGAAAGTTGTTTGATGGGTCAAAACAATCGACGTTAAATTGTTCATTGAAACTTTTGTTTTGAGAACTCGAACTGACGTTATGAAAACATAATGATTGTGTCTTAAAACTCAAAAGTTCAGCGACAAAATTTAATAATTAAGTGCGAAAAAACACATACTTTCTCACTCATATATACCTAAAACCAAATAAAAAACAAACAAAACACTTTGTCATCAAAAATACCCTTTATGTAGTTGTCAACAAAAAGTGGACGTTAACTATAGACGCCGTTTAAAAAGAATATTTATATAAATGATATAAAGTTGCTGTGTTTGTGCCATAGACACACCCTTAAGGTAAACCTCATTTGATTAAATCGAATTTTTAATAATGGCGTTCAAAGTTCTTTTGAGTCATTAATTAATCTTCACTATTCATTAAAATTTGAACGAAATCTGTTAATCCAATTTTGAGAAAAATGCATATAATTTAATGTTTTTTATGGGAGCTACCCCCCAAATTTTGAGTTATCGAAAAAATGAAATAATTTGTAACGAGATAAGATCAAAATACACCCACATACCAAATTCGATTAAAATAGGTCTCCGCGTTTTGGCTGTAGACATACAATAGGTGACAGAGAGATACATATCATTTCAAAAACTACTCCTAAACGGACATAACAGCAAAAACGGAACATTTTATTTTACCTAATACATACTTTTCTCTATGCAACATTTACGTGAAAAAATAAAAATTATTTAGCTTTTTCCCATAAATGTATAGCTTATGGGTGATAAATAGGTATAGAAGGGTCCTCCCTATTAAAAACTAATATATATAGATTAAAACACTTCCCTTGTGCCATGAATTTGTTCCCTCAGTGTCTCACTATAATAAGTACGGCCGTTGCAACCCCAAGGAGCTCTAGCGAGCTCAACGCTTTTTGTCTTGTAGTCTTGGGTTAGATCCTTCTCTTCCATCATTCCTATCGGTCTCTCTTGACTAACTCTTGTTCTCTTCCGACCCTGACGCTAGTACAGTATTCGAGGACTAGAGTTCTTTATTTTATATTACTTTTTTACAAGACGATTATGATTGAGAGTTGTTTCTCTTTAAATAACAAGAAAACATTTTTTGCAAAAAATAATAGTATTTCAATGAAATTTAGATTTTAAATACATAAAGGTTATACCATTAAACATGTGGATACTTCATAGTCTGGGCTCTAGTTTTTGACATGAGTTTCATTGTCAACCATAGTGACAAACATACGTAAATTTATATTCGTTTTATAACTTCATGCCAGTTTCAAATAGAAAATTAAACGTTTGTGATTTTCCTCAGACGCTAGCCTTTCGAGTAAGTACTAAAAAATGAAATTACTCGACCTACTAAATACAATACAAACTTTAACAGAGTTAAAAATAAATTTAAATTACCTTTTAGACGCTTTGTAATTATTTTTAGATTGAGATTAAATTATATTTTCTAGAATATCTCTGATCATATGTAATTAGAGTCAAGTGCTCTATCCTTTGTATAGAAAAATTAAATTATTTATTCTTAGCACACTAGAATGATTCATTTATAAAGTTACAAATTAGAAAGTTACATTTTCATTGGTTAAAAAATTTTGCTGTCATATTACTGTTGCACAAATTTATCAACAAAGCCTTTTCATTTTAAATGTTTTTTTTAAATCAGTCAACATTCTCCCAGGCATATTAATAAACCAGGCTTTAAACTAACTTTTTCACATAACCATCTACAAAACAATAGCTTCACTCCTCCTCCTCCTATCCATGGAGGCACATGTATGATTTTACTCCATGTATGCATAAGGACCTAACGTTACCAACCTAATCTAACCTCACCTAGCCTTGCCATATTCACCTCTACATGATCCTTCGATTTTTTTCGCAGTCTGTCCTCCCTCTGTGCGTTTACGTTCCTAACTTATTATAATAATATAGGCTATATAAACCGTGCAAAAACATTAAATAACATTCTTACATAGCCACCTTCAAAACAATATATCTCTTATCCCTCTGTCGCTCCTCCTATTCATGGAGGCCTCCTGTATGATTTTACTCCATGAACGCCTCACCGCAGCAACAGCTCTCCAGTTCCTCACGCAATAATCTAACCCTAACCTAACCTAACATCACCTATCCTAACCAAACCTCACCTATTTTAATCTAACCTAGCCTTTCCACATTCACCTCCACACTATCCCTCCACTTTATTCGCGGTCTCTTTATCCTTTATGCGTTTACATTCCGCAATTTCAATTTTTCTGATACTTCTTTAAAGCTTGATACAGGGATTAAATATCACTTTTATTCTTAATCAGTTAAATGTTTTAGGTCCTCATTTATCCATCCTAATTTAACACGGATTAATAATTTCTTCACAAAATATATCTCTCAAATATGTTAAGTTTTTAGTTAATACCAAAGTTATAGGTCACTGTAGGTCTTGTGCTTGAATTATTCTCATTTTACTTTGACTCTGTATATCTTAGATGCTATCAACTGTTATCAACATGTGTAACAGGCGATGTTTCCTGAAGTAATTCTAATAATAATTTCTGGAGGAAGATCTTTTGTAACTTAAATGAATATATCCACATTTTTAGTTGTCAAATATTCCACCTTTAAGTCACTTTATTATCTTTTCTCTTAAACTCATAAAATGTTTGATTTTATAAGTAATGTGCTTTTGAAATGTTAATGTACTTTTTAATTGTTGATGTTAAGTGGAAGAAGGGACCCTGTAATCCTTAATTCACCTTATAAAATAAATTATTCTATTCAATTCATTCTATCCTTAATAAAGATTACAAAATTACATAACCAAATAAGAAAGGTTGTAAGAAAGGTAAAAGTAAGAAAGGTTGTAATATCCCTAAAATTATCTTTAAATTAGGTACTTCTATGGGGAAAGTAAAAAAGCTATTTTATTTATTATTGGGTATACGATGTGATCGTTTTATTGTGGTGGTATCTCGTAAACTATTGATCCTAAGTAAAAAAGTTTAAATGGTGAACTTTCGTTACTTTTCATAGAATTTATAAACCCGTTTGGAAAATTTTGAAAATGGCGCCCATTTTTCAATATGTTAGTTAAATTTAAAATTCCTTATATAAATCCCTATTTTATGTGATGTTTTAGGATTATATACAAATTTTGAGACTTTTTATTCTTGGTTATTTTGTTATTAAAAGGTTAGATAAAAATAAAGTTTATATTAAAGCTTCACTTAATATTACAATATTAACTTAACTACCTACAATATTATAATATTTTTTGTAAAAACAGAAAATTGCATTCACAAAGAAAACAAAGTATTTATATGTTTATATAATTTTGTTTGTTGTTAACTCTAAAATAACTTCCGAAATATTGCAGTGCGATTTTGAATCATATTGTATATTGTACCAAGCGGTAGATGTTTTCACCGAAAACCTTGGAAATAAAGAATGGAGACGAGAATAGAATATATTCTTCTTGACTGAAAATTGATCGAATAATATAGAATGCGACAAGACAGGAGGTTTTAAGAGCCACAGTAAACGCCCAGATCCCGTAACAGAACAATAATATGTCTGTACGTACACATTTACTTGGAAAATATTCCGTAGCGTCCAATATGATTGTAATTAAAAATTTAACGCCAGAAGTAATATAAAAATTACTTGCAAGAGATTTATAGAAACTGTAACATAAACATTCATTGTAATTAAAAAATATTATTATTGTATAATTAAACTTAAAAACTAACAAAGGTAATAACGATTGTTATTTATTGAGTGTGTCTAATTACATGAAGTTAGAAAACAACACTTTTTTAAAATTTAACAAAAAATTGTCCGTGGAACTTCGTCCAATTGGTTATACCGATTTCATTCAAATTTTAATGAAAACCCAAACAGTAATGAATAAAACCAGTGTGGGAAAATCGAAAACAAAAAAAATTTTAGTAAAATAATAAAAAATTCCTTATGGAAATATATCTTTACGGTGTTTTCAGGTTTTAAACCAAATTAAAAGACTTATTATTGTAAGATATTTCGTGATAAATCCACTTGTTTTGGAGTTAAAGGCAACAACATATTCTCCCATATACCAATTAACTTTAACATTCCTAAGGGAAATCTGCCTTTTACGGTGTTTTCAGATTTTACACCAAATTATAAGACTTTTTTTATAGTTTGCTATTTCTTGATAAATACACTGGGTTAAAATCGCTTGTACTTTCAAATATTTAAAGTTTTGTCCATTTTTAGAGGCAATTTTCCACACTTCCCAACATTACATCATGTTAAAAAAATGTAATCAGACATAGTCTACGAAGTGTAACTTAGATGTAACAGCTAATTTAGTTATTATTATTAGTAATTGTTTAATTTGGTAAATAAAATCAGCTCGTAAGTAAATTAAATAACACTACAATAAATATATAATAATAAATATTTAATTATAGCTAGAGGAAAATTCAATTTAAAATAAAATAACTATATGCATAATGTAGATAAGTAATAAATGTTTACGCCAATTAAATTTTTTATTTCATCATCAACTTATAAAAAAAATGAAGAAAAGAACATACAATAATGATCCCTAGCCCTCGAATACTCTAATAGCGTCAGGGTTGGAAGAGAACAATGGTTGGTTAAGAGAGAGCTGGTAGGAAATATGAAAGAAAGGGATTTAACTCAAGACTACATGTAAAATACATAGATCCACATTGACCCCCACGGGATTGCCACGGTCGTAGTGAGCCCCAGAGGGGTAATTTATTATCATGATATATCAAGAAATGCTAATGATAAATTTTTTTTAACAATTTAAATGAAATATTGTTCCATAAACTCTCCCCTCACACTTCAAAAAAGATGAAATATATTCTCATTTTAAATTTATCACATTTCATAGGGGTTAAAACCATAATTTTTTATTCTGTAATATTAGTAAATTAAATTTTTTATAAATTAAATTAAGTAAGTAAAAACAATAATTTTAGTAAATAGCAATATAAATAATGATAATATATAAATGGTTGTAATAGAAGGAATTACTTGAAGCCTATTATCAAAATATCACTGTGAATGGCAATGAAACTAAATTTGGCTTTTTTGTTGTTAATGTTGACCAGTAGAAATATTAATTATTTGGATGTTATTGAGTTATTAAACTCAGATATGGATATATTTAAAGGATTAAGAAAATAAGGTTTAAAATGATAATGTCACGGGCAGTATGATAGATCTTCTCAATAAAAGTAAAGAGGAGTTGTTTTTCAAAAAAAAAACACATGGCGATTATACAAGTTTCTAATAGTACACCATAAATATCATTTAAAATAAATTTAAATTTGAACAGAATTGCTCACCAATAATACGTTTAAAATTTAATTACAAATAACGAATAAGGCCTTATATAAATTTCTTTATCAATGTAAAATAAAATGTTATAAATAAATAAATATATATATATATATATATATATATATATATATATGTAAATTATTTTAGTAGTATTATATTACTCTGGGTTGACGTTGGACATTTATTAACTCCTTACTATTTATAAAGTTGTAAAATAAGTTTAGACCACGCCCCTTCTCTTGAATTCTGTATAAATAAGTGGTGTGACATAATACTAGGTTAGGTATAGTATGATTATTGTAGCTCATTCATCGCTGAATATGGCGAACTTGTCGTCGGACGCGTTTGAGTTAATAAACGTATTATTTGCTAGAAATTGTGTTCTAATTTTATTTTAATTTCATACTACAGATAAAGTAATAAAATTAAAGGATTAACTATTTATAGACACATTATCTAACCAACTTATTTGATTGTTTCAGTGATGCCAGAAAGCTCACAGCTGATGGAAAATGGCGCTAAGAGGCAAGACGTTGATCATGTGTTTTTAAGGTTCGGACGAAGGCGTTAATGTATTTAATTTTATAAAAATAATTCTCCCCGTTTTCAACAGAACAGTTCTTTGTTCTAATAGGCCGGTTTGTGTCGCATGATATTTATGAAGAATTATTACTTATTTTGAAAATAAATTCTAGATTATTTAGTATTATTTTTTAAATTAAACGTAGTGTAAAATTTAAGTGCATTATTTTTTTATACAGTTTTATAAAACTATCAAGGATGTTACAAAGTATGTAATTAGTTAGTTATATAGATATATATTATTTTTACACTCATATAGTATTCCTTTTTCATAGTTAAAAAATGTTAAAACTATTTAATTTAATAAAAATATTCTATTTTTTTAACATTTTTTTTTTCTTCTTACATTTTACATAAAATTTAAATTATTTCGACAACCATAAAGGAAATTCTATTATATAAAAGGCAAACATAAAAAATAATTAAATATGTTTTTCTAAAACAAATAAATGTGAACAATGATATTTTAAATTTTGATAATAAAATTGTAAAACTAACACCGGCCTATAACCAGACACAATTTATAAATGTTTCTAAAATTATAAATCATACTCAGCTGTTGTTATAAGACCATAATCAGTTTGCTTTCTACAAGTTGCTACAGTGAACCAAAGTATTATATTTATTGTGATGTACAATTTTATTATTAATTTTATCTAAATAAATTATATATTTGTTATATCATGAGGAGTGTTGATTTCAATAACCTTTTACACGTTTTCCATTATCATTGAAGTAATAAAAGCCCTAAATTTATTATAGTGGAAATAAAGTATAAAGTAAACACTAGTACAATACAATAGACAATTTAAATTTTCATACATCTTATTTTTCTTATTCAAAGATACAGGTGACAAAGCAACAACAATGATGGTTTTGAGGGTTACTGAGTACAAAAATAGTATATTTTCATCACTAGTATCGAAAATGGTTTTTTCCGGTACACGATCGCGGAAATTCGATCTAGGACTACAATAACACTTTATGTACGAGTATAATTTATAAATTATACATTATAAACATAAAGTTGGCAGTATGACATAACCCCAAAAAAGTATAACTATTTAACCAAACATTGACAAACATTAAAGGTTATAATTTCTTTATTTTAAACTTTATTTATTTATTGACAATTTACTTATGAACGAAAATTAATCTGAATAATGCAGTTTTCATTGTTACTCATGATTATTCCTTTGTTGGGCAATTTATTCTATAGGATCTGAAATGTTTGAGACTGTTGAGTTTCTCGTTTGTTGCTAGTACTTGTAATTAAAACAACAGCTGATTTCAAATACATAACTACTACTGATAGAATTAACATGCTACTCAGTTACAACATCCTTTCCAATCCTGTAGCTACCATAAATTATATGGTTTGAAGGGGATTTAGAGAGTAAAACTTCCACTTCTAATTGGTATCTTCCCAAAGTTGTTGTTTCTAGTATATTATTAGGTGACGATGGGTTTTATCGCCCTCCTTACATACCTATATGACATATCATCCTTTAGGTAGAGTTTCCCAAGATGTGATCTGAGTGTGCAGTGCCCGTAAGGAAACCCTGGATCTCTTAATGTCGTAATAACTGAGCATCTCCTTAGCTTGCCTCAGTCCCTTTTGTTTCTTTCGAGAGTTTCGATCTATTGACTTCTCAACCATTTTTGCGCCTCATCTTGAAATATTTTTCTTCAAGTCCACAAATTGGTTCTGGTCCTATAAGTGGAGTGGGCGCTCTCTTCTTTGTAAGATCCTGTGTATTTCTATTCCCGAATGTCTTGGTACCCAGATGAGAACGTCTTTGTTACTCCTGCTTAACTTATTAGCTTATTAGTTTGTTAGCATTCCCAAACCATCACTAAAGTGATGATTGGTCAGCAAAGAACTTTGATTTCATCTTCGCTGTCTTCAGAATTTCGATGATTTTTCTTACATCTCATGCCAAGATGCCTTTACACACACCTGTTAATAGCGAAGGTTTCCGCCTGAAAGATGCTGGGAATTTTTTCCATAGCTTGCGAGGACCTGGTATCTGGCCAAATACTCCAGTTCCAATTCCCTTTTCGGTTTTGTATCCGTCCATGTACCAAAATGTTTTATTCTATACCAGAGGGATGATGGTCTCCTAGCTTCACTCATTTTTTTAACTCAGTAGAGTGTGAAATGTTTCTCAAAGTTATACTTTTTCAACATCGAATCTCTTGGGAGTTCCCAGCAGTTTGCTTCCTCACCGCTGGTGATCTCACCAAGCCCATCATTCCCACTTTCAGGCGTGCCCTTTTTCAACTACCTCCACAACTAGATGAAATGGTGTCAGGTCTAGTATGATCTCCATAGCTACCGTGGTGAACGATTTTATTCTCCCTATTATGCAAATGCATGCCATTCACGGTGAACTTTGTCCATTAACCTTCTTTTTGTAATCAACTTGGTTTTGTTCGCCCAGGCCCACCCCCCATATATGATGATATCGAAAATTTTGTTGATTACCAAACATACCCTATACTTCGAATACTGGGTAAGTAATAATAAAAACTAAACAATTTAAATAATGAGGACTATACACAGTTACTTGTCATACAAAATAAATTTTAGGAGGAAGATTAGGAAGGGGTGTGAAAGGGCCTGTGGTCATAGGGCCTAAACATAGTGGGGAATTCGTGAATATTCTACCTGATTGTTCAAAACTAAACTTAATTTTTGCATTGGCAGATAATCTTAAAGTTAACATTAGAATACATATAATACATTTAATTGAATAGAAATGCATTTTGTATTCTTTTATGCTAAAATTGAAATTAATACCAGTTCGACCTACATAAGCTGCATTTTAATATTTTCTCAATCTCCCTCGTAAATCATGGTCGACAAGAACTAAAAAATGGTAGAGTTTCCAAAATATTGTGTTTCTGTTTCCTTTAAAAACAAATAACAGGAACCCACATTACCTCTACAAATTCACATAAACTCCAATTCTCAGAGCAACATATGAAACCTTCTAAGAATCACAGGCTACAATTTGCAATCAAGAGGTAATTGTACCCACAAACACGTTGCTGGCCGCTACCCAATCAGACTGGACAAAGTTAGGAACACAGAGTTTATTTGGTAAGTTTTGTTTTGTAAAAGTTCTTATTTTCTTATTCTATACATAGAAACAAAGTATTGAGTGAGGAAAATAAAGTGGGCACAAACATTGCGCAAACTTTCTTATTCTTCCATTCTCCAAAAGAAATAAAAACTATTCAAAGCTATTCAAAACTATTCAAATTCGTCATCAAAAATGTTAGTTATAAAGTGAAAACGAACGCAATGTTTGAAAAATATATATTTTATAAGCCCTAAACTCACTTGGTTTGTGGCAAAAACGCGTTCTTGGCATAAATCGTATTAGATTGAAATAAATATTTGGTCAAAATATGCACACAATCTAAATTTGACTAAAATCGGTCCACACGTTTGGAATGTAGACCACTATAATTAAATTAATTAAATAAAAGTCAGTGGATATGTGTGAACACATCTTATTTACTTAATTCTAAGAAATTGATGGGCTGTTATACAGTTTGCCTTGTACAAAAAAATACAAAAATTAATAAAGGAACTTTCAATTATTCTCACTTTACAAAATTTATACATATACTAATGATTAAATTATCTTTTTATATATTTTAGTTCCTTTTGCCTCGGCTATATTTTACTATGTAAAATCTTTGTTTGTAGTCTATATTATATTTCTTTCACTCTTAACTTAATTGGAGTTCAATGATTAACTCTAGCCTTGTATCGAGTACATATTGCTATTCAGCAAAACACTAAGGCTAAATGATTATGGAAGATGGGTGACTAGGATGAATAAGTGATACAATTAGGATGGGGTCATATTGGGTTTATATTTAAAATCACACTTGTGAAATGTATGATTTGGATTCTATTTAGATTGGTAATATGATGTAGCTTTCCCAATATTTCAAACGTATTTAATCTTGACTTTCCAATTCTTCTTAAAAACAGTTAATTATTTAATTCTTACTATATGGGTTATGATTTTTCTCTTGATGTATGTTTAAATTGAAATTGATCTAGCACCAAAAAATAGAGTCTGAATGCCTTCAGGTCTGATATCAGAATGATTTTCATCAATGTTGTTCACTGTTCCAGTTCTTGTTTTTCTTCTTCCTCTTTTTGTGAACCATAGTGACCAGGATGTCAATTAGCACTGCACTCTTGATTTTCATATAATTTATATAAAGAAATTGCTGTTTTTAGTGTATATTTATTTGATGAGGATGGTATTTACAATTTTTAATTTAACTATGCATGGTCTATAGTGATTTTGATATATATTTTTTTAATGACATGGTGATTTATTTTCAAAAGGGTGGATTCAGGGTATGGTGATTTATGATATGGGACCCTGAATATTTTTTTTTTATAAATTAGAATTTCATGTCGTTACACCACAGTATAGTTGAATAGTTGAAGGCTAGACATCATTTCAAAAACCATTTTTTTAACTCAAGGGTTAAAAAAATTCGACTTTAATTTGTTTAAAAAACTAACTATAAAACATATTTTTTTAGTTAACAATTCACGTTACATTGTTCAAAATTTGTTAGGAAGTGACCTCGTTATTATGGTTTTAAACATATTGATAGTTATGAATTATGCATATCATCGTTACATTTTTTTTTCAAACTTATGCTATCATTTATGTTTATAAAATTAATTCACGAAGTTCTGAGAATTCTGGTCAACTCTCGTTAACAAGGTAAAATAAAAGGAACGAGATTATTCTGATTATCCTAAAAATATCAAAGAAAGACACTTACTGAACAGAGCAAATAAATTTTGTTCTGATAAAGTTAGCATAAACTATCTATCGTATTAACAATGACTTATAATATAAATCAAAAGTATAATGACTTAAGATTAATGACTTATATCGTCAAAAGTATAATATAAACAATTCATAAACAAAATCTATTAAAAATATTGGAAACAAAAAGAAAAAGTGTATGAAAATAATATTCCAGGAATAACGCGTTGCTAGGAGATATAAAATTTGACGCTTTCAATAATGCAAATAATTTTAGGCAACATTTCGTCAAAATCAAATCATAAGATAGACTCAGGGCGTTGAGTATGTACAGTATCAAATGTGAATTTGACAAGCAGTTGGCGGTACAATTAGACCAACAAAAAATAATTTAAAAAAACGAACAAAAACACACAAATAAGACAAAAATAGCAAGATCAGGAAAAATTTTAAGTCAGCAAAACTACACGACAATGCAAGAAATGAGAGTTAAATAGAGTACACTGGACAACTAATCAATAGGAGGCTGGTTACCCAACGGTTTTATTGTTGCCTCTCTCAAGAGTTCAGTCATGTTTTTCGGAGTATTAACCGGAACATTTCAGCCTGGCTTAAAGTAAAGGCATTTTTGTTCTCAAATTATAATTAAGTTTTTATTAAAGGAAGCCATAAAGGCTTTTTTCACTGGTTTGGTTGATTGGTAAGAAGAAATGACGTTTATATACACAAATGATGCAAACGTTCCTATAAACTATAAAAATAATATGAACAGTTCTAATTATCTAATCAATTTAAAATCGGAATACATTGCATTACGATCCTGAATAATCTAATTTTTAATCTTCGCTTTACACATTTATGTAGTAATTATTATATTAATGAGTCAAATATTTATTTTACCATAAACACCATTTTTTATAAATCAATACTAAATCTCTTACAAACTTACAGAATAAACTTTTATTTTGGGGGAAAAAAACAAACAAAAATAAAATCACACTCAGGAGTAATATATCCAAATATCTTATGGATAATATGACTTTAATCTTTAAAATATTTATAACTACCTCTCTTAAAAATCTAACTCATGAACTACTGTTAAAAAAGAGGAAACTGATACAATTTGGACGTCCTAAATATAAAACAAGTTAATTGCAAATATATTTCCTGATAACCGACAGTTTTGTTATGGAAAAGCAGTACCAAAAACCTTCGTACGTTAATAACAAATAAATTAAATTGTAGCATAATTAAATATCTAGCATTGCTAATGAGAAATAGATTGTTTTGAACCATATTAAATTGTTTTTTTCTTTTCTCCTTAACATCTACACTTTGTAGAGGTTAGATTAATGAGGATTGGAAGCAAATTCAACCGAGGGAAAATCAATCAAGTGTAAAATATAATAAAACTTGCTCTGCTTCACCCACTTCGAATTCTGGCTAATTACATTTAAAATATACGAACAATATCTACAATCAAGTCATTTAGTAAAGCGTTTTGCCTTTATTTTTTTAAGGCAACGTATAAAATATGTAGGTAACAGGTTGTGTTTTGACAATTGAAAACTTTGCCTTGATGGAACTATTTATAGCTCTATACCTATTAGCGTTCTCACGTTGTAAGTCGATCATATCATGCATGATAATCCCTATTGTGCCTGGATTATCTGAAAAGATCGACGCTTTTGCTAGGAAATATGACGCTTTCAATAATAAAAATACATGATTTCCTTACAACATGAGAAAAACATTGTATGAAAATTAGACAAATAAAGTTACACACTATCAGAACATTGGGTCTTATATATTTGAGATACAGACAGCTTTGTTGTTTAGAAAGGAAATATATATCACCATCACTGTTAATGAAGAAAATATTAAATTTTAACATAATTAAATACTTAACATCGTTAATGATCCATTCCATAATGGTTTTTATCATTTTACTCTCTCGCACAAAATACATTATAAATAGAATTTTATGTGGTAGGTAAAAACATTGATGTTGAGTTTTTAGGGATAAATCCTTTTTGAAAATCCCTGAGTTTAGAAAAGTGATTTTTAGAATGTTTATCTGTCTAACTCTTGAATCTGTTGTTCTAAAGCCCAAACGAAGAGACCGACTTTAATCAAATTTGGTATCAGAGCATATTTCGCCATATTTGAGACTTTTTTTACATTTTTTCAATAACTAATAATTTGGATCTAATTACAAAATTTGCGGTAAAGAAAAAACACAAAATTATGTATTGTTTATACTGATGACCGACGGTACTTGATAGAATTCCTTGTTATACAAATAAAACACACACAAATTATTTTGTTAAATTCTACAATTTATCGATCTAGTGGCCATGGTTTCGCTAGTTACGGGATGGCGAGGCTTAGGGTTAATGGTCGGCTGGACCATTAAATTGTAGAATTTAACTAAAGAATGTGTGTGCGTTTTATTTGTGCAAAATAATTTTTTCTCGAAATCGGCTCTAACAATTTGATCAAATTTTGCTAAGTGTAGCCTAAATGTATTTATTGGTCGTCATTTCTCTAAACATGCCGGTGAGTTATGGGTAAAAAAAATATTATTCGCAGTTGGCTTTTTTAAATATCTGAATTCTTAAAATCGGCCCTACCGATTGCTTTAAATTTTAATGAAATATGAAGATTAGTGATCCAAACCCGTGTGCAAATTCGAAATAATTAAATGACAAAAACTAAATTGAAACTTAACCGCCATTATTAAAAGTTCGTTAATTTAATAAAATTTACGCTGAAGACCTGTTTATGCACAAGCGAAGGAAGTTTAGAATCTATTGATATATACATTTTTTTAAAGATGAAGTCCGTGGTTTATTGTCACCTCTTGAATGACGATATCAACCTGACATTTTTGGTGACGAATAGTTTTTGTTGATTTAAATTTGGTGTTGGATATGGATGATTGAGAAAGTTAGTGCAATATTTTTGCATATTTTATTATTTTCCTTATAAAGAGATTCACTAAGTAACGTCTTTGTTTATTCCCCGTTACGTATCTTTGTTTTCTCTTCCTGTGACATGAAATACTTTTGCATTTCGAAACAACAGAGATGCATTTAATTCAAATAATGTCACTCTTCTGATGTCACAAGAGACTAAACTGAAAGACACAGCGTTCACACTATATGAGAAAAAAAAAAGAATAATATTTAATTTGTTTACACAACAAAAGAGTTTCACAACCTCTCACTAAAATTTAAGTTATTATAATTTATGTAACTACTGTTTTGTATAATATGTGTATTACTACTCAAATATTAGTTAGAAATTAAATATTACTAAGTGTTCAAGGGTTAAATGAGCCACTTTTTGATCAAGAGTAGTTAGTTGTGTTGAGTTAAAGTTGACAGGGTAGGTTTGCATCAGCTGCACCCATCATATAGATTGTTTTGCGTAAATGGCTTAAACAATTATAGAAACAATTCACTGGGCGCTTTTCAATATTATAGCTAAAATAAACCACTTCAACTTAATTAGTAAGAACTTTTGCCAAACTTAACCATTCATTGATATTCAGTGAAATTTGAAAAATAAAAAATTCAAATGGCAGTTAAGTCCTATCTAGGTGCTTACCGAATGGACCAAAATAAATTGACGACAACTAGTAAATACATAAATATTTTATTTGTTGTTAGTATCTCTAAGAAGTACTTGGAAACAATTCTTAGGATTTCATTGGATGTATAATGGATTTTTCATGACGTTATCAAAGTCATATTCAACTAGTCGTT
Organism: Aphrophora alni; assembly: GCA_963513935.1. Taxonomy (NCBI): domain Eukaryota; kingdom Metazoa; phylum Arthropoda; class Insecta; order Hemiptera; family Aphrophoridae; genus Aphrophora; species Aphrophora alni. The sequence goes on from OY740769.1 coordinate 83,177,888, forward strand.
GACAATACAGAATTTTGTTTAATGCGTCTAAAATATCGTAAAATTTAGGAGCAAAAACTTACTACAGATTAGATAACGAAAACACAATGAAGAGAGCAACTATTAAGTAGAAATTAGTTAGTGTAAAATTTAAGTTCATTAAAAAAATAATAAATGCCACGAATCTCTTAAAAATTTTAGATAAAAAAATAAACAAAATATTATAAATTTTAACAAAATCCGTCAATATTTTTAGTTTATTATTTCTTTGGGAGTAAAAGTTAGACACCTACAAGCTGTTGTTAAATTTAAACTCAGAAACTTAAATTAAATTAATACAAATTTATTTATTTATTTTCATTGTATACATTGGCTAAAGTACGAACAACCTGTTGTAAAATTATCTCTAAAAAATAAAAATTATTATACATAATAAATTATTATACATAAAAATTATAAGTGAAGATGTTCATAAATGCGGAATAACGAATTTCATTTTCTACTTTCCTCTAGCTAGTTTGACTAAACAGGGCGCATATCAAACAGTAAATATTTTATGATTTAAACATTAATGACAATTACTTTTCACCCACGTTTTATTGTTAACCCGTTTCTTACGCTATTTGATCCAAAATTTAATAATTTCACAATAAATGAAACTCTAAAATTTGTAGTCAATAAGGCCTCTGTTTTGAAGGCAATTTAACTAAACCAATCAAGGTTTAAATACACCAGTTGGAATTTTTATTGTTTGATTGTGGTTTACGAAATTTACGCCAAAGGAGAGTACCAACTGGTAGAAATAATTTGGTTTTCAACTAGGACAGACGATGTATGTCCAAGGTTTTTGTGTTTTATATTCCGTTTTAAAATAGCGCCAAGGTAGGACGAGAACAAGAATTGATTAAGTGAGACTCACAAAGAAAGATAAAATAGAGAGAGCTAATTAAAGATTAGATGAAGAAATGTATAGATCCAGCTGGGTTACCTGTACTCACTCTAAGTGAACTCCAGCGAGACCGAATAAAAACAAAGCACGCCCTCCAAAATAATTAAATACAATGATTGAATTTTAGTGACAAATTAAATTGGAACTATTTTATACAACTTTCTGACAAGGTAGTTGGCACCTGGAGAAAAATTAAAAAAGTTTTCCACTCAATAATTTTAAATGTTTTCACTTATATTAATTAAAACCTTTTTTCAGTTTCATTAAGGTATAATTATACAGAAGAAATTATTTAAATTAATGTTACACTATTTTATTCTTTGTAATTTCATCTACAACTTAATATGATTTTCATGTAACTTATAAACTTATAAATGATAGTATAATAAAAACAGTAGATAGATCGTTTATGCTTCTAATTGGGTCACCGACCACCGAGGTCATTCTGTTAAAACTGTCTCTATGAGGAGGAAGGGAGGAATAGAGGTTGGTTTTCAGACAAGGCAGTCATCATTCCTTGGTCTATTATAACGAGGGTTTAGTATATTCTAGGCTTTATTATGTGAGTATAGCATTATATTTATTACCGTTTTCATCTCAAAGAAGGAATCATAGTCGCAATACAAAAGAAAGCTACTCATAAATAAGTTAACTTTTATTATCTCTCTCTCTCTCCTCTCTCTTTCTCCTAAATCTCTCTCTCTCTCTCTCTCTCTCTCTCTCTCTCTCTCTCTCTCTCTCTCTCTCTCTCTCTCTCTCTCTCTCTCTCTCTCTCTCTCTCTCTCTCTCTCTCTCTCTCTCTCTCTCTCTCTCTCTCTCTCTCTCTCTCTCTCTCTCTCTCTCTCTCTCTCTCTCTCTCTCTCTCTCTCTCTCTCTCTCTCTCTCTCTCTCTCTCTCTCTCTCTCTCTCTCTCTCTCTCTCTCTCTCTCTCTCTCTCTCTCTCTCTCTTAAGGTGCATTTTTTAATTATCCTTTCTTAAAAATATTTAACTAGATATAATGGTAATTATGTATAAAAACAATAGAAGACATATATAAAGTATTTTTCTTCAAGTCTACAGAACTTTTCTGGCCCTACAAATGTCCTTGGCAATAATAAAATCCTGTAGGATAACAGCCCGTGAAGGACCTGCTAGTAGTTTTCAGTCGGATAATGTGTGCTCTTCGTTGTAATTCTTGCATTCACAACCAGAATTTGTTAACAATCACAAGTCCCATCGCAAACTTATTTTATAAGTTAGTCTGCAGTATTTTTCTACAATACTATTATATAAAATGAAAGTAGACTAATACATTTAATTACGAACTCGCTAAATTGCTTGTCTACATAATAGTGGAAATTCAATTTACTCCTAACTACAAACCCAGAAGCATAGCTATTTTAATCACTGACACTATAATTACTTTCATTACGCCAAGATAAGTAAAATAAAAATTGCTTGACTAAGCTATTTTCCATTATTGCGAGATCAATTTTGTAGTTATGGGGTCAAATATTTAGTTTTACCCTTTTATTTTGTATCACAGTAAACACATCTCCAAGTGATTGGGTATAGACGGGTCAAATTTGAAAACTCAAGATTTGAGCAAAATTGGAAGTACAAAAATATTACGATTTAGAAATTTTAGAAAAAAAAAAAATACCCTTGACCACAGTCATTAAAAACTTGATTTTAAACAAATAAGATTGAAGACGTATAGGCGTTTATGGTACAAGCAAAGCAGTTTAGGACTTTTATTTAAATATATAAATATTTGTATAAAGACAGCGTCAATAATTCATTTACACTCTTTTATTAAACAATATAGGACTGGAATTTTTGGTGACGATTAGTTTTGGTTCATTTTTATTTCGTTTTAAGGATGGATAAATGAAAAGGTTTACTTAATGTTCCTGAACATTTATTTCAGAAATATAACTCTACTACATCAGTAAGTAAACATAATAAATATTAAGCTTAAGTGAAGATGGCAACTTTGTCGTTGAAACGCGTTTGAATAAACAAAAATACTATTTGTCAGAATTGTGTTCAAGTTTTATTGTATCAAGAGTGATTAAGTTTATAATTTTTATTTTTTTAAACAAGAATTCGTCTGATCAGTTATAAATTAATAACTGTTAATTAAGGGTTATTAATATTTAATTACAATTAATTATTAACTTCCCCTTTGTACTATCTGTTCTACTTTGATGTTGTAAAAAGTTTTGCTGTAAAAAAGAAAAAGAGTTGAACTTTAATAATCCTTGATCTTTCATGAGCTTATTAATTTGTCACTTTTTTAGCTTCCTGCCAACAAGGCTCTTTTGTTCTGTCTTTACAATTAACCCCTGTATTTTCTTTTTATTTACTTGCGGACAATATTACATCTTTACTGCTAAATAAGGACTTCAACGTATTTTATGAAGAGTCTTTACAACTGGGGAATGTTTAAGTTCCACTTCTTAAAATAATCTTAAATAATAAATGTGTAAAATGAATAAACAACAAATATTACAATTTTATTTTATATGTTCACTATTTCACACTCTATTTTGAAAAGAACATTTAAATTTGCTATAAATTTAAATTTACATTTTGTTTTGAAACCAATTGTTAGAATAAAGAGTGCAAAGACATTGCGCAAACTTTCTCGATCCAACATCCACAAAAGTGTCATTTCGGTAGTTGTCAAAAAGTAAACAAATCCCAAATTCAATAGGGCTTCAATATTGCTTCACCATAGACACGTCCTCAGGGTTAATCGTATTTGAATAAAATCGATCTTTTTTTCGAACTTTGTGTCTTTGTGTCTGAACTCCTGAAATAGTTCATTATTTGTGACATGTGGAAATTCAATTTACTCTTAACCACAAACTTTTATTACTTTACTACGAAATTATGTCTTAAAACTGCCCCATTGCCGATTTTGTATTTACCGATAACATAACCGGCATTTTGGAGAGATGACGACTAATACTTTTTTTTTCCTTTTTTCCTATTTTCTTTTTTCCATTTACTTAGATACTAAACTTGAGCATCGTGTTCGTGTATTCAAAATGGTTTGAGGCCCATTGTGATAAAATCGTAATGACATCACATCAGTGTCAACCAATCGCTGTAGAAAGCAGAGCCTATAGGTAGAGAAGAGCGATATTTGAGTCACATAAGTCGACTCCTTTGAAAGACGAACCAGTACGCAATAGCTTTAGAAAATATAAGCTTTAATATAACCTAAAACACATCAGCAGGAGTTAAGGTTATGTTAGTAGTACAGAAGGATGCACTAAAATCAAAATATGGACTTTCATAATAATCCATTACGGGAGAGATAACCTAGTTCTGTGCAGTGTAGAGAATTTAAAATTTTAAAAAGTTCTTGGTTTTCAGTTGTAGAACACACTTAAACCTCCTGAAATATTTTTAAATTCTAAAAAATGTTCCTTTTGGAAATTTAAAAATGCTTATTTATAATACAACGAAAGAAATTTTTTAATTAGTAACTAAATAATGACTATTCTGTTCGTAGCGATAAATTTTAGAGAAATGTTAACTACTATGTGATTTTTTTTTAAATAGGTATTTTCCGTTTATTATTATTAAAAAATTAATTTTATATTTGTTTAACTCATTGTTCATAATGAATATGTTGTGCCATCTAGTATTAAAATAATAAAAGAAACTATAATAATGTTTATTTTATTTAAAATAATTTATAATTCACAGGGTGTTATGCAACCAGTGTTAAAAGCTACAGTTATTAATAATGATCAGCATTTCTCCAGACAATATTAGTATTTATTATTAATACCTAATATCTCAAGTTTATACAATTTATAATACTATATAATTATTTGAACCTCGATATAATATATTAATCTGTATTGAATAGTGGAAAGAAATTTAATTAATAATAATCACTACTTAAATATTTGATTGGAAATGTTGTAATCTCTGCATCTCTAATGCTGATAAAGATCTGCAACGTTGTAATATTTAATTAACTATTGAAAGATAAATACAGGAAATATTTAACCAATATTTTATCCACGTTTATTCCAAAGCAAATAAATGAAATGAAAAGAACTCCTTTATGTAGCTCACACTAATGATGCAAATAATCTGTCATTATTATATGTACTATTTAGGTGTTTTAGTAATAGTGTTTGTAGTATCTGAAATAGGATTTCTGCCGCTTTGTTTAATATTCGCTGTGATAAGTCATTGGTGGCCAAGTTTTATATTCTTTTTAGTAAGGATAACAAGGTTTCTCCAAACAACAAAAACATGAAACAAAACTGAAAGTTTTAGTTTGTTTCATATCTCTATTTAAGTTAAAACGATAAGTTTAAGGTACATTAGGTATTTTTTGAACGCTATGTAAATTACTTATATATATAAACATATGTATATAAACATAAAAAACCATTACAAAACCAAAAACATAACTTATATTTATATATATATATATTATGTGTTTAAGTTATGTTTTGGATTCGAGGGAATTGCTTTTCAATAGAACAATTTGATTTGTTACAATTGTGTTTATTTGTTTTAAACTAGTTCTAAGAATTAAATTTTCTTACAACACTCATATGCAATGACGTGCCTCGTCCAACTCTGGAAGAAACAAAGCTTGTTGCCTAACACAACGGATAAGCTGACAATTCTACGAGACATGCGCTCATCATTAATTTTGGTATACTACAAAATATAACCTTACATAACTTATATACAAACCCACTTTATGAATAAAAATTCCACTTGTCAGGTTCAAGAAAAACAAATAAATCATCTAGGCAAACGATGGTTCAGTGTTAAAAGTAGATGTATTGAAAAATCCAGAATCTTAATATTATCAATTTTAGAATATTATTTTTATGTCTGTCTAATAATACAATCAAAACATCTGTATACATATACAGATTGTTTCCAAACCTTCAGGATACGATTCCACGTGTCAAAATAAATGAGACAGTATGGACTAATAAATAGGACTAATGAACAACATAAGTCCTAAAATGCTTAGTTTCCGTCTGTCTGCCTTTTGTGTTTTTTACAAAAAAATTATATTTTTTAAATAAATTATATACCGAATCCAAATTTTGTATACATATTTTTAAAAATGATCACTTGATAGATTTTTTATGTGTGATTATATCAATGTAACAAAAGCCAGAACTGAGTGTTGCATTTTTCAATGGCGACCGTTTATAATTTTTAATGTGGAATATATCAAAAACATAAACTTTTAAAGAAAATTTAAATGGTGGCCATTTTTTAAACATTCAAACAAGGTTTCAGTTTTTGGTAAGTTGGATAAAAGGTCATATATAAAAAAAAATCTAATTTGGACCAGGTAACTAATTTATTAAAAAAATATAATGTTTTTTGACAGCAGGAATTAAGCATTTTAAAATCCATATGAATTGTTTTACTTATTTTGACACAATAAATAAACTATATCCTGAAGTTCTATAACTTACTTTGGAAGCACCCTGTATATATTTATATTGTTTTATAACATTCTATCTTAATATTTTGATATTCCTAAACACATACAACGAGATATGAAATCATAAACTAATCTATCAATAAAATAATCTTAGACATCAATCCAGAACCATCTGGACGATTATGACAAATTTATAAATTTAAAATGACTTCCAAATTTATTAAATTTCTTTACACACGAGGCTTGCTCACCTTCTATTACTTGAGTTATCGTGATCCTGACCGTGATCTTATGTAGTAGGTTCTCTACACTAGTCAGCTGATAAACGTTACATGACCTTGGCAACGTTTTCCCATTCGGCAGAATCTCTGCCTCGGTTCATTACTTCTGCCGAGCGATAGACGTTGTTTCTTTCCCACCAGGAGTTTATATACTACATATATGACCAAATCATAAACACAAAATTGATGATATCCTAATCACGGGGATCAGATTATATCATCTCTACAGTTCAAATTACTAACACGAATTTTATATAATTTCACCCATCTCTTGTTTCACTGATCTAATTATTAGCTACTAAGTACGTCATATGAAGTTGATATTTAGTATTTATATTGAGATTTAAACCGTGTAAAAAGCAAAAACCCTACATACATACAACGTTACTGCCAGAAAATACTGGTGAAACATTTTAAATCAGACATTTGTGTTTGTAGAGTTCTCTAAATATGTGAGAGAAAGAAAAACATATTTTTCTCAACCTAACGTTATTGTGACGAAAGAATAACGCTGTTGATTCTCAATTTTAAGACAAAAACACTGTTTTGGAAATTATGTATCAAAATATAATTTAATAGCCTAATAAAAAAGCACAACACACACGCAATTTAAAAAAAAACTAATTTTCTTCTCTCTTCTTTATCATTTTACCGTTTTACAACTATATTTTACCATGGATAAAACTATATTTACAAGTTACTTCTTACCTAGAAGTGATTATGTTATTTAAATCTTACATGTTATTTGTAAGATATTATTATGTATATATTAGTTAAGAAAATATCAAGTTCCAGTATTGAATAATTTGCTTCTGCAATACAGTCATTAACTTTGCTATTACATTTTACCTTTATAACCTTTGCAAAAGTTTGTAAATATCTCTATTATAGTATTATAGTATAATAAATCGTCAATTTCTACGAGATTAATAAAGTTCTAGAATTTTCTATTAATTTTGTTCTAAAGAAATCAGAAAATAAAATAGTTCCAATAACTCCCGCTGGAATCGTCTTAATAAACCAGATGAACATTGCTTGATGTAAATAACTTTGATTAAAAAGCATACAAGGAAATATTTAAATACAATTTCTTATGATATTTGTGTAAACTAAATTAAATTGATAAATAAATAGATATTAGAAATACACAGTTAAATGTTGTTGGTTATATTTTGAATACCGAGTTTCTTTACCGTAAAAAAATATCAATTTTACTGACAGTGTTGACTATCCTTCATCCTGTTTAGATTTTACTGACATCTTGTACTTATTTTTAATTTTCTTTAACGCAAGAATTGTCCAGTCTAAAATAATTCATCACGGTTTCTTATTAATTTGTTTTTAATATCAGTTATCATCTACTTTTGAGTAGTATTAGAGTAACATTTATATGAAATGTTTATTTAAGTTCACTTAGTTTTAATTACATTTATTAATAAAATTTGTATTTGAATTTGTTTAGATACTTAAAAATATATTTTTTTTAAATTATTAAGTGTATTTTTGTTTTAAAATAGCCTGCCATTCTAACAATTTTAAACAGCTAACGTCATCTAACAATATTATAATGTAGAATATGTAAAATATATTAAAATATAGAAATATTGAGAGAATACTACACATGAATAAAATGTCAAGTAAATCTCAAACTCTGAAAAGCCCACTTGATATTACGATGCGATGTTTTGTCTGATAAACATAGTACACGAGGAGCTGAAGAATTGACTCGGTTAAGTGTAAACGTAACTAAATAAAATTCTTTAAGGGAACATGACGTATATTTTATGCTCTGTTTAATATATTGTAATGAATTGTTATACAAATCTGTACTACTTCAATAATACACATTCAGTACATTACTGCTTCTTACAATAATAATTTAAAGGAATTGTACTTTAATTTTCTTATCTTTGATAAATCAAACAATAAAATTTTGATTCGTAGTTTTTGAATAACAGCTTTGCAAGGTTAAAATTTACAATAAGAAGTTTAAATCGCTTTTAATAAACTTTTCAATTTTAATAAACAAAATTGGATATAATGTACAGCCAAATCTTGCTATTATAATTTAATATCCAGAAAATTATAATAGAAAGCGAATTTGGTCACAAAGTGATTAAGGAGGCTTTATTCATGACTTTATCCAGCCATTATACAAACTATCTTACTGAAGTCAGTGAATGTGATAATAATACTGTGTTAATCAGTTTATCAGCTGTTACGTATAATAACGGATGGTTCTGGGTAAAGTAATAAAACGAAACGATTTTGCATTATGTTTAATATCGTAACAACTGAAATATTCAAACAAACTTTATATTGCCTTAACACATTCTTCATTGACTTGAAAAACTACGTGTAATATTTTTACAACTAATATTTTTCATATAACGTATGTTGACACGTTTTTTAGTGTATCTGTTAGTATACATCCCCAATAATAATAATAATTATTATTATTATTTAATTTTTTAACGTAATTCAATACCTTTTTTTAACTCTAAATACATTTCACGCTAGAATTGTTTTTATTTATTAAAACTATATTGAAATAAATCGAAACCGTTACTAATTCGAATAATTTTTATTTGTTTTTCATCTAGATTTTTTATTAGTTGTAAAAATAATGTTGGGTAACCAATATTTAAGATTAATATTAAGTAATATTAATATTAAGTAAAATTAAATCCCTTTTCACTCTCCAATAAACACTTAAAGTTACTTGAAAACTACTTAGCATTAAGTCCACTTGTGTGTACAACTTTTGTTTGAGAGGTTTACGGTCAAATAATCACGAGAAACTTTTCAAGTTTTAGAACTCCTCACACAGAATGAGTTGTATGTGACACATTTCACTGTAATTCTAATGTAAGTGCTTGCAGATGAAATGGAAATTGAGAGTGAGTTGCACTAAACTTAATAAACAAATTAGATTTCTTTGCAAATAAAAATTAAGTTGTTGAAATAGAATTCAGGTGCTTTATGAACTTTATTACAATTAATTGTCTATTTTCTGTTGTAATATATATTTAGTTACAACAAGACTTTTCCAGTGTACGGTAAAGGTTTCCGTTGAACACTGCATCGTACATCGAATTGCTATCAGCCTCCTAATTATACCACCAATAAACGGCCGGAGGCAGTAAAATTAGAAAACAATAATAACAGTACTATGTTGATTAGTAAAATCCAAATGGTTCGTAGCTCACAGTGAAAAGTTTATGTGGTGTAGAAGCTCAAACGAAATCTTAAGCAAATATTTTGTTCAACATTATTTTGATGAAATGATCATCAAAGAAGTTGACACAAAAATAACGAATGAAATAATTTCCCTGAGTATTGACAATTATTTATAAAGAAATGCATTAACAAACCTATTAAGTATCTATATATTAATTGTATTTTAACAGAAAATACGCCTACAACATATAATGACGCAACGCGCATGACAGATCGTATGGAGGGCAGTATCTTCTAGAATCGCAGGCGTTTATTATAGATTCACAGTCTGAAAATAACATGTAATAATTTATCTCATTTTCTTAGAGGTTGTTTAATATATATATATATATATATATAGTTTAAATATATTTCTATATGGTTGTTACGATATAATAAATTCTAGGAAATTTTAAAATGGCAGAAATTTCGAAACTTATTTTTAATGTTTCAAGTACGAAAATACATTAATTTTTTTTTCTGCATCTTGATGACGTTTATATACTGATATGAATCGTTAAGGACGTTGCAACGAAAATCAATAAATAAATAACTCTCATTCTACTCTGCGTATGGCTAGCGAATTATCTGAGTATCCACTTTGAAAAGTAAAACAACATCCTACACTTAATAAATTCCTGAAATGTTATTGATTGGGTTTCAGTTAGAATGTAATATAACACCAAAGAATATAATTCACGACTAGTAGGCGGTATCACATAGAAAAGTAGATTTTTTGAATGTTTCTATAGCCTAATAGAAGCAGAATTGAATTTGGAGTCGAGGCGTGTTATTAAAATTTCAAAAATTTTAATATTTTTTCTTTTTTATCTAATTTATACAAAAATTTCAACATTTAACCATATCAATGATATGCACATCAAAAGATTCAGAATTGAATAGAGAGAATAGAAACTCTGAAAAAATCACTTCGAAATCACAAAGGGTTTACGAGAAACTGGAGTTACAATTTTTCAAAAAAGATCATTAATTTTTTTTAATTAAGTGATATAGACATCAAAAGAAGCAAAATTGAAAGAGAGTAAACCCTGAAAAATTCACTTTGAAATCTCAAATAGTTTACGAGTAATTGCAGTTTTTTTATGTGCCAGATTTTAAAATTTCACGTTTCACCACTTGCATAACCTTTTTAAAATGCTTGAAGCTCCCTAACTATTCATCGTAGTAATATGAACTTTTACATGATGAAAGAAGAAAGTTCATATTTCAATGTGGTATTTTCAAATCGAAAATATCTTGTATGGTTTTAGAGTAATTATTTTGAGAAAATAGCCAATTTTCAAACTTTGCAAAATGGTAATGAGTTTTTCAGAACAGATTATGAAAAATGTTTTTTTTTTAAATCCTGAAATAAAAAAATTAAACATTCTGCAAATGTAAGGCAAGACTTGTGTCGTAATACATTTCAGTTACTAGAAATTATGATATTAAACAACATTTTTATTTTTGAAAATATTTTACACTTTGTAAAACAGTTTTAGTTACAAAGTTTTAGACATTGTCAAAATACCTTGTTAGTACGATTTTTCATTTAGAAATTATATTTCATAAAGACTAAATTATTTCGGAAAACCGTCGTATACAGAAGCAAAATTATTATAATTACACTTTTAGATAGTTCAAAATTTAAAACTGCTTTACAAGAATTTTTAATTGACTATTCTATATATATAAGTCTAAACCCATTGACTGATCACGAAATCTCCGGATCCAAGAAGCCAAGAGCTATGATCTTTTTAATATGGTTTGGTGTAGGTTTGTAGACGCGTACTAAGATAGGGTTATGAAAATATTGCAACTCAAGGGTGTTTTTACCCCTAAAGCATATCTCTGGATCCAAAAAGCCTAGAGCCATGAATTTTTTGACATGGTATCCCTAATATTTTACCCCTAAAACAAGTATCATATCTTTGTTATTTATGGATCGATTTTGATCAAAATTGGCGTGTTGCTGTATTTGGGCATAATTTATTTCCATAGCACCACCATTAGGGTTAAATCATAAAACTGAAATATTCGAGTGCGAAGCCACTGTTAACAGCCAGTATATTACTGGTGATGCTACACTATTACACATCTCAAAAATATCGTACTCAATCGTCGTTTAAAGTAAACTAAATGGTAATTGGTAACAAAACATGTTCCAATAAAATACTTAGTATAATTTGATAAATACATTAGAATGGCATAAAACGTTAAAAAGACAGTAGAGAACGCCATTTAGGTGACCGAAACTTTAAGTATTTTGACGAAAAATGAAAGAAAATGTGAAAAGGAGAATTTCCATAAGGATGGTGTATTCTATAGACCCTTATGAGTATCTACGACTACATGAGAAAGAACGAAGTGTTCAAAAATATCTGGCAGCTTCATACCTTTGGTAAGACTGGAAACAAACAGGATTTTGAAGAAATCGAATCGACCTCCGTTATCTATAGGCCGGGAGAACCAAAAATTAGGTACCACGTACAGAATGTAAAAACATGGAGCTAACACAGGTCAAGTTTCATTTTTGTTGTTTGTCAATTATTCCTGAACTGTAATAGATTTTACTTGTGATTTTTAATACGTGTTTGAGCAATTCGTATTTTATTTAAAATTTGCAATAAATCGATTTAAATGATTTTTAGAATTACATATTGCTCTATAGCCACATGGCCGATGTTTTCTATTTTTTTACCAACAACTCACTGAATCCTTAGTGGCTACAATTGACTAAAACTTGATAAAAATCATTAAAGCCAATTTTGGTGAAATCGTACTTTAGTATTTAGTGATCAAAATGTTCGTAAGATATGGCTTAACTAAGTCTACATATTAAAATTGATTTAAATCTGTAATTGATTGTGCTTTAAAGTACCGTACTTACACACATCATTCCAAACAACAACTTTGAACTCAAGTAACCTCAAAACGAAAACTCAACATGAAATGAACTATATATATATATATCACGAATTACTTCAAAAACACAACAGAACTATATTATATAAAACATATATAATTCTAAACTACTAATTTATAAAAGCAATATATGGGATACCTGATCAAGACGTCTCTATTTTTTATATTATAAATTATAATTATTTACAAAAGGCATACAACTCTTATCTTGTATGTAATCTTTATTATTACCTTAATTTATTACTACATAGTAACAAGCACAAAACATGTAGGGTTCACTTATAGATGTTAATAAATTTGCTTTTTGTAAGACAATGCGAGTTCAATATACAATAAACTGCTACTTTATACGCAGATTCTCAAACCTGCGTGGATCTATGGCGCTCAACTCTGGGGATGTACAAAATAAAGAAACAACATCCGAGTCACATAAACGTCCTAGAGAAAATAATTCTCATTATTGTTAACACGCCATTTTACATCCACAATACAGATATCATCCATAAGAACTTGAAAGAACCTTAGGTGACCGATAGACCAAAATTTTTGCCTCTCCCAGGATTATCAAAATGACGCAGGAATACAATCGTTTGACGTTGGGACGTGAGGCACGGAGATAAAGAGACTGAAACCAATCTACTTGGTCACAATCTACAGTCACTAAATAATTTAACACAAAGTGTTTAAGTAAATTGTAAAGTGTGATGCAAGACGTTCTTCCACAGCCAACGATATTACATTAGTTAGAGAAATATTCCTAGTCTTGAATTGGTTGCAGTTGTTTATTGTCCAAACTTTCTAGATTTACAAAACCAAAAAAAAAATAACCGAAACTAACGTCACATCGGTAGTTGTATTGGTTTTTTTAAGAAAATTTAATTAAGTTCGATATTGATAAAATCGTAATTTTGAATTTTTTTAATGCCTACAATTCTCCAAATTTTAAGTTATCGGAAAAATTAAAGAAAAAAGTCCTGAGACATTGCCAAAATAAGCCCTCATTTACAGAATCGCTCCTCGAGTTTGGGCTTTAAAACACTCTCAACACTAGACACTAGACAGAAAACAGAGAAGATATCATTTCAATAACCACTTTTTTCACTCATGGGACTCCATCACATACCATTAACTTATCTACACTACGTAAAATAACAAACTAATGTTGCAGTGATTATATTCATTTTTCTGTTTAACTGGTAAATTATTTATACATATAAAAGAGAAAAACAAATTTACTAGTGTTATTTTAGAAGCTTATAGTAATCCATTTCAAACTAATAACTCCTTAATTATAATTTTGACTATTAATAACATTTCACAATTCAAAACTCAGTAGCCTATTGTCAACATTCTAAAAAGTTTGCTCAAATGAAACTAATACTGTTCAAGAAACCAACAGAATATTCACAAAGTCTGAAATTGGATTCTGTGTTATCATTGAAGGATTGTTCGTAAGGTTGTGGTGCATTCCAAGAATCGTGGTAACTAAATTGAAATTAATTTCAGTGATGAGGTTACATTCCTTGCCAACTTAACTGAGTCGTATGTATCTTTTACCGTTTCTTGTTGGAGCTCATATTATAGTATGTGTTTATCTTTCAGAAATTCAAGTTACTGGCAAAGTTAATAACCTTTATCAGAGTAATCAACAAACTTGAATTGTTTGTTACAATTGTCAAACACCAAAAGTGAACGTTTAAGCGTTCGCGCTTGTGTGTGTGTGTGTGTGTGTGTGTGTGTGTGTGTGTGTGAGAGAGAGAGAGAGAGCGTTTGTAAAGCGACGCTCATCTAAAACCTGTTTACCGCCTACTTTCTTTTAAAAGGAAACTCTTTTCAATACGGATAACGGATCAATAACGAAGTTCTAAAGTACAATAATAGTAAAATCATTAAATCGTAAACATACTCCAATTATAACCCTGTTCATAAACCTTCGTGTATCAGATTATTAAAGTAAAAAATAATCGAAAATTGAAGTTTTTATTTTTAACTATAGATTTTTTATTAGAACAGTCAATATGATATTTCAAAGTACATTACATTTATTGTGAAATATGTTTTTAATTAGCAGCCTGAATGCTATATTTTGCTCAGTGACTAATTCAAGGAAGTGTACCGGACTTCCAAGTGATACTTTTCTGTCCATCACCAAAAAAAAGCAGCTAGTAATGCATGATCACATGCCAAGTATTATAGTTTACAGTATATGGTACAAACAATCCATAAAACAAACAAAAGTCCCAAAAAATACTTAGAGTAAAATATTTACAGTAATAATAACAATTATAAATTTTTATTAATCACGAACAATCGTCTATCAAACGACGGGATTTTCCTTTGTCTGTAATTTAGAGTACAAAAGAATCAATTTTGCGACAAGTGACAATATTAGGACTACTGGTACAACATGGTGATAGAAAAAAAGGAAGGTGAACACCCTCATTGCACCGACAGATCTAAAGAAAGTCTCATAGACGGCAGTTTATGATTTTAGGCTTTTAAACCGATATTGGATGTAATAAGTATGTATACCAACATATATATATATATATATATATATATATATATATATATATATATATATATATATATATATATATATATATATAGTGCGTACTCCAGTCATCTCCATAAGAACCAAGCCAATGTCGCTGATAATTTATTATTTTTGTGACTTGTTTTATCAGTTATACACTCTACATAAATTGCTTCGTAATGGGGAACGTTTATTAATGGGTTGGAATAGCCCTAAATATGGTCTTTGATTTGCCTATCTTGGCTATTACCTTGAAAAACATGTTGCCCTCACTAAAACATTGGCCCAAAATCCCTTAATCCCTTGACCCAACACCACTCTTGTTAAATCAGTTTTAAACCAATAATTAACAATAAACTCCACTTCACCTAATTAAAGTGCTCAAAATAGGTCTTTAGGATAAACCGACTATCAACTCCGAAATATATATATTTTTTAAACAGTCTAACATAGTTGTTAGGCCTTTCCAACTAAATCGCAAAACGTCATTCATGACAATGTCAACCGGCAGTTATAATTTGGAAAAGTAATATAAATTAAATTTTTTAAACAAACAAAAATCATCAAAACATCTGAATTCAGATTCTTAAAATCATACTTTTTAATTGCAAACGAATTAAATTTATTTCTAAAATTTAGTGTGACACAGTTTTCATATTACATTTTACCTCCATTAGGATGACAGCGAAGTATGTCACATAAAGCGCATTCCGTGTGCACCATTCTAAAACTTGATATGTTTCTCGTTCTTATTTAACTATAAACCTTCCAAACTAAAGTTTTATTCACTAGGGAATTTGTTCCCAAGTAATCTTCAAGTAACTGTTTGGTTGGAGGAGTGGGCAGTGAAAGGAAAATCAAAACTTAATATTTTATCTTAAACTTGTATTTTTGCTCAAGTATTTCTATAACAAAGAACTAAACCAGATGAAATTTAAAGCACAAATTTCTTGAAATAAAAGTAAGTTTAGAATTATTTATTTTAATGTATGTTTGGTAAATATGTGCTGTTCCGTTCTAAATGTGTATTTTAATGTTCGAAGGAGTTATTTATTTTACAATAATAATAATTTTTTTTTAAAGTAATTTGAGGGCAAACTTTTAGAAGTAAAAAATAAAATAAAATGGTTTAAACTGAAAAATCTGTCGATGTAAGTTATATATAACACGAATTTAATATTAATTTTTATCTTCCCTTAAGAGGAAGATATAAAATCAATTTTATCAATAATTCGTAGACATAACCGTTTGTTAACTATTGTCAATTCTGGCAGCACAATTAACAGTTTAAATATGTGGAAATAGTGTTTCAAATAGAAAATACAAAAAATTAACCAATTTGAAAGTTAAATGTGATATTTAAAAAAAAAAGTTTACCATAATAAATACATATGTTAAAATTTTTAAATATATGAAAGTAATAAATTCAATTCTTAATATTTTTTTCCATGTGGGGGGACTAACATGTACATTCATTCTAAATGTAAAATTTCTAGACGACAGGTAGAAGATATTATAGTGAAAACAAAATGTTTATCAAGGTAAATTTTTTATTTTATGTACGTTGTTTTTTTTTTTATTTTTATGTTTTATTTCAAAATTGTTTTTAGGCTTATAAAATTATTATAAAGTGATGAAAACCTCTTGTTTTTTATAAAACAAAACACTTAAAACTTGTAATTAAAACATTGTTATTTAATCTATTTATATTAGAGGGTGAAATGTTTGTAAACACAAACTTGATTTGGATGAATCAAATGTAAGAATATTCAAATACCATCGCGTAAATTAATAACTGAATTATATTGTACTAAATATATTTCGCAAAGTATCTAATCAATCATGACAATGGAGCATAAAATATACATCTTCTTAATATGTTGAACTCTATTTTATTCCGCTTAAATTTAAATACTAGCATTATTCAGATCCTATGTGTACATAAATATAGTACATTAATAAAATAACACAACTTGAAACGACAATGTTATGATTATAAGCATCGCAGTTTCAAGAGGGCTTTTCAGAGTTTCTGATTTACTTAAGATTTTATTCATTTCTAGTACTCTCTCAATATTTTTATATATTTTTTTAAGACACAAATTTATATTCCATATATTAATTTTGTAGCAACATGGAATTTATACTAATACACTTGAAAAAATAATACTTTAGGATCAAAAGTGATTATATAGAACACCTTTAATTATATAAACATCTAAACAAATTCAAAACAACTTAAAATTTTATTAATAAATATAATTATACCATACTAAACTTTATTGACAATTCGTTTTGTTTTCACAGGGATTTTTAATACTATAATACTACTCCAAATCAGTGCTTTAAAAAAGTAAGAAACTAACAAAATAGTAACAAAATGTTAATAAAAGTGAAAATTATAATATTTTAAACTAAAGAATACTTGAGCTAGTGAAAACCAAAAATATTAACAAGATGTCAGTAAAATCTACTCACAATATCAATAAACTTGTCACTTGTCACCTTATTCCGGTAAACAAAACTGACAGTATTCAATAAATAACCACAACATTGACAGTGTTCAAGATTTAAAGTTATTTGATAATGATGGATTATTTATATTATTAATGTGGTTAAATCAAACATTTACTATCTGATGTATTTATTACAGATTTAAAAGCAATTTCCATGTCTGTATTATCTCGTAGGAATTGCTATAGCAGATATGAAAGGATACTGTTAGAATTTATACTTTTGTGGATCCAAAATTACTGAGTAAATTTTCTAATTTCGACGATAATAAAACGTTTCCCGATATAAAAATATATTTATAGAGGAGTTTGCTAAAAATGAATAAGTTTTAATTATGCTAGCGGAGGTAATGACGGTAATATAATAGAAGGATATTTCATTTTGGCACTCAATAATTTTCAAACTAAAATGTAAATATTCCACAGATAATATGAAAGATGAAAATAATACAATATATAAGTAAAAATGTCTCTATAAATTTTGTTTTAACTCATTTTAAAAATTAATAAAAGTAAAGAGCAAGAAAGTTTGTTATGTTAATTTAACCCACAATGTTGTTTCGTGAGAATTTATAAACGTACGAAACAAAACACACGCGTTGTCCATATAATAAATTATTTCAAATTGTACCCAGGCAACAATTCAAGACAAAGTTTTCGTCTATTTATTGTTAGATCGATGATTATTGAGACCTCGAACAAATATTTGTTACAACATTTATGGCTTTTTTTTCTACTGCAAAATTTATCAACAATAAATATTTCTGAACTAAACTTGTACTTAGTGAAAGATACCCATGAAAAATTAACTGTCTATTCATTACTTAAGTTAATAAACATCTGAAACAATTATTGTGTATTTTAACAACTGAATCTTATAATATTCCAGCATATTCTAACCACCCGTTCACTATGAACATGCCGCCTTCCATAGCATGATTCACAGACTTATAAGTATTCCCTTATCCCCTACAGATTTCCAGAATATATTGAATACTATCAAACAAATTCCAGTCAATAACATGAACAGTGCCAAATTAGTTCATAGTATTTTAAATAAAAATTAAATATAGAATATGTGATTCTGTATATAGTTTTAATTACAATGAAAAAGAAAACATCAAATATTGTAGAGTTAATTTCATTGGTAACATTAGTTATAAAATAGGAAATTTCATATCCAATAGATATCATGATAAACCTGCATTTCATTTCTCTAGAAATATAGGAAAACTAGTTGTTGAAAACAAAGATAAGAGGGATAGCTTAGGAAATAGTAGCGAAAATAAGATTTCTTGTAGTGATTGCGATTGTGAATACATAGGTCAATCTGTTAGATCAGTTACGAATAGAATTAAAGAACATGTACACAGTTGGGAGTATGGAAAATCTAATCCAAATTTTCAAGTCATTTATTAGACGCAGGACATAATTTTGATCCTAAGTCAAATATTAAACTTTTCCACATGGAACAAAAAGGTAGAAAACTCAATAACTTGTTTGGAATGTTTGTAAATTAATAGATCTATTTTTTTTAACCATACTTCCAACCTAAATGAACAAATATATATTACACAATGGTGTAACCTTTATTTTCGAAAATAACTTCCCCCCCTCCTATACATCCCTTTCTTTCATAAATACTATAACTTCTCAACCCTTCCTACTTTACCCATTCCTTTCTTTTTCAATTTTGGTTATTTAGACCTTTTTTGGTTTTCAATTTAGTAGTTTGAAAATGCTTAACGGCGAAACATATGTTGCTCAATAAAGATATGTTGTGGAATTATTATTATTTTATTTTTATTATTATTTTTTTTTTCATTATTTCCATTAATATGTAATTCCATCAATCACCGACTGCTGTCACATTAAATTGTAGTTAACATGTATTTGTGTGTCGAAATTACATGTTTAATTGCAACTGGATTGGTTTGATCGAATGTTTCAGATAGTTGACAATTCTAAGTTACTTAATTACTGAAACTTAACCATTTAAACGTTAAATAATAGTTACAATTATACAAGTACTGTAGTTTAAAATATTGCAGTTCTGTTTTGTATTGCGTATTAACGAGTTTTAAAAAAATGCAAATAAACGATGTAAGAAAAAAAAAGTATTTTATTTTGATAAACAACTAACTTCTGTTGTTGTAAATGAATTATTGTATTATTAATATTAGTTTTATCTGTTTTGTTTTAATTTTAAAGTCTAAAAGTTCTGTGATAATCCATGTTTCTTGTCCTATATTGTATTGCGTAATCATGACTTCATATTTGCTAGAAACTCACATTTCCTGAACAAGAATGGAATATTGCAAAGAGTCTCTCAACGATAACCCTACTGATTGTTGCCATCTGATACTAATTAATTGTTTAAGTGTTGTGATTAGTATTATATTCCACTTGGAGTCAGATTTATATGTAACGCAGTGGTTTAATAATATGTTTTGTATTACACCATCAGTGTGTTGCACTTAACTGTGATCAAATAACTAAAGGTGATTTGCACGTGATACAAGTATTATGCTAAAACTAATTAGAATTACTATGCTGAAACCATACATTGGAAGTATGTGTTGTCTCTAAACAATGTGACGTCCCCATTAACCGTCCCTTCACAGTCAAGAAAGTTTAAAAACTAGCGGAAGTATGTTACTCTTAATAATGCTATCAACATTTTTTTAACAATGCACAGTTAAATTTTGTTAGGGTGTAGCCGTGACTTTTTTAAATCCGTAAGGTTTATTTTGAGTTGAGACACTAATCAACCTCTTGGGCTTCTAAGACTCTGCAGTATTCAGTATGAGACACCCAAAACTATACTGTAAATATTGACTGCTTTCCAGATCTGCTAGTGTCACATACGTGACTGTCTTAGAGGAAATTGTGAGGTAACTGCATCGTGCATTACTATGGCACCATAGTTTCCATAAAATGTACCTGAACATATTCTATATATTCCCCGACAACCGGAACACATGTTCAAAATAGAAACGAACGCACGTCAACAAATAATATTAATCTTACAACATACGTCTTACATCCCTCACAACCTGCTTAATATGCTGCTTGACAACCAACTACCAACAGACATTAATGCCACGTGTTATCCCTAAGCCTAACTACTAGTAGACAATACTTGCTTAAAACTAGTCCACAGAAATATGTTTCAATAGCTTTGTATTAGCATCTCTGAAAGGTTACGTTATAAATTATCATAGTAATACCATTGTATTTATACCTAAAAGAAGAAGTCATAGCTTTCAATAAGATCAGTAATATTTGGATCGAACAGTTGTAGTTTTGTGGGTTCAGTCCAGAATGCGCTAGGAGGAGTTGGAGTGACACCTTGTTGTTTAAAGGAGAGAAACGTTTCAGTTTATCAACGCCTTATAAAAAAAGGAACACAAGAACATAAAATAAAAACCTCTAACCCTGTATAGCCTAATTCAGGGGTGTATCTTCAGGGTCAGAAGACAACAAGAGTGGGGCGAAAGAGCCCTGATAGGAAAGATGGGGGATATTACCCAACATAACATAACGAAAAGTGTAGATCTAGTTAGCAGTATCTAAAGGTTCTATACCCTTAAAAAATTAGTGAACTGAAAGGCCATAGAAAACTAAACGTCATGGCAGGAAGTGAACAAGAGTTAGTATTTACAGAAGTTGGAGCACGCAGTTCAGCAAAACGTCTTTCAAGTTACAAGACATGAGACGTGGTAACGTCAGAGAGGTGCAAATTTCTAGCGTAACAATGTAGATGGATTATGTACGTAAAACTAAAGGTAACACTCAGTTATATTTAAACAGGAAGAATAAATAAACAATAGTTAAATATAGTTTTAATTTTCGCTGTAACAAAGTTACATATAATTATTAAATAATTGAATATTACATGCCTACATATTCGTCACGTGACCTCTTAGTTGTATTAAAAGGCACGACTTTTTTTAAAACCGTAACTCCATCATCAGATCCTCAATATTCACTCTGAAGTTATCATTGAAATATAAAATAAATCTTAATGCATAAATTATTACAACTTAGACATAACTCTCAAACGTAATTCGGAATATAGAAGCATGTAATTCTTAGTTATACTGTGATAAAATACATAAAACTCACAACTAAAAGCTTTATCTCTAAATAAATAAACTAACATGTTTATGAACATGTTCAAAACTTAGTTTAAAGTATGAAAACGCCTTAAAGTCAGTATAGTTACATGGCTTGTAATGCAATTTGAGTTTTTAAAGTTTTACTAAACATTTGATTAATTTACATGTAAACTGTATAATTCTACAGTTGTTATTCAATTAACATCATTCAAAGAAACTATTTAAAGCACACACGATGAGATTCCTTGTTTAAGAATTTTACATAGTTTGATTTGTTAGAGGAAAACTTTAATTATTATTTCGTTTAATTAAGATTTATGTTAGAGAGTTAATTAAGAATAAATAAATGCAACACTAACTTTTCTCGTTTTTTTTTTTTTTTTTTTTTAATCCAATGTCTACGTCAACAAAACTTTTTGATTGCTATCTTTCCAAAAAAAATATTATTCAAGTTCTGAATCAGAAAGTAAACATAAATTGTATTTGTAATCCATGAAGATTATTATAATCGACTGATCAATATCGATCATAAAGTTTTTCGATGTATTCATATTTATAAACCTAACCAGTGAACTTAAACCAATGTACTCAATCGAATGTAAATACATAACACGGTTCGTGAATAAATTGGAAAAATTAACATCGTGTTAACGTTTATTCCCCCCCCCCCCAATTAATGAACTTTTGTTTGGTTAAATGCTGTGAGATATATTGGTGTTTATGAAATTTTTATTGAAATATCTTTGACCAATTTTTGTGTAACGCGAGCAATACACGTTGTCACACAATTTCTATCATCTCATATCTTGACTATGTAAAATTTCATTATTTACTTTAAAAATCTTATAATTTGTGGCCTCTACCAGATTCTAGCCATAAGGTTAATAAAAACAAAGAAATTGCAAAATTAACTTTAATACTGCTGTTCTATAAAAATTCAAAAGTAAATAATTACAATGAAAGATAAAATTGATAATCTAAAATTATATTATATTCACTCACATTATATACTAAATTTGTCTATAAAGAAAATCTGGTGGAACTCCAACATCCATAACTCTTATAAGATAAAATACTGTTATAAAAGTCTGAAAGTACGTTTATTGATATATTTGACTTTATCCACAATTCATTTTCACTTTTTGTTTACTAACTAGTTAAAAATCATTACTCTTGGTGAAAGCATCATTAATAATTTTCTATGAGTTTGTAACATTTATAGTTTATGAAATTTGAAAAAAATAGTTAACTTTTAAATGTGGCATACATCATGAAGTTATCCAAATAAGAATCAATTACAAAGTTTATTCTAAATCATTCCACCTTACACAAAGACGATAAACATCAGACGTTTCTTAAATTCTGTTTTGTGATTAAAATAATCCAACCTAATATATTTGCCAATCTTTTAAGTCTTATTAAATAGAATTTTTGACTGATTTCACAGAAACCTATAAAACACTAAACACGTTATATCTGTAAACACAAATTAAATTAATACTCAGTAAACGGTTTCTAACAATCTTATTTTCAGTTTAAAATCAATTTAATTTACTTACAAAGTTTAGTGTGACAGAATTTTCAAGTTGCATTTCATCTGCAACCACTTACATTACGATTACAGTGAAGGGCATTCTGTGTGCAGAATTCTAAACTTGAAAAGTTTCTCGTGATTATTTGACCGTAAACTTTCCCAAACTTAAGTTTCACCACAAGGGGACTTCTCCTTAAGTTGTGTTCAAGTAACTTTAAGTGTGTTGTTTGGAGAAGTGGTTGAATTGTGTTGGGCACGCAATAAAAAGGTATGTGATTTGATTCAAATTCATATTTTAAAGTTTTCCATTAAAGATTTCCGCGCATTGCAACTGTGGTAATTATGACAGGAAGACAAGAGTAAACACACGTACGCGCGAGCGCACTCATACACACACACACACACACACACACACACACACACACACACACACACACAACATAACTAATAATTTATGAATTTGTTGATATACAAAATGGATTTAATTAAAACTAATATAAGTTATTTAAAAGATATTTATCAGAAAATAAATTGATTATGAAAGGTTCAACTAACAAATTAGTGTAAGTTTTTATCTATCTGATCTTTACATGGTCTCAATGAAAAAGTGTAATTTGACGTAAAATTCGTACGTCGTCATTTTTGTATTTACGTAAGCATGATAGAGGCTACAAAAATTAAGATAAGAAGATGAACTTTGCTATAGCCTTCTATATAGACCCTATTTCAATTTCGAAAACGAGTTAAAAAATTTTTTGGTGGCTATTTAAAGAGTTATTTATCAGGTATTTTCTAACTTATACTAAATTAGATACAAATTTACAGATTTTAATTCTTCATGTAATAATGAAGTGTGGTATCAAACCCACTTCGCAATGACGACAAATAGCGAAGTTATTGTCAAAAATGTAATTTCGAATCGTGATTTCCTTTAAAAAAATGTGATATTCATGTAGTCACGAATTCCTGAAGAACCATGTTAATATCAAAAGGATAGTGAATGTACAGTATAAGGCCCACCAGGGCTAGAACATTAACACGAGCGAAGCGACATGAAAGTAATGATATGCACAATTATGATGCTCAGAAAACCTGTGTTACAACTGTTTCAAACCAACTTACTAAGTATATTGAATATTGATCTACCAATACTAATATTTTCAGTCAAAGAGACCATATTTTGGACAATTACATAGAGAATATCTGATTGCATTACATTGTTTGATGGGGCTATGTAAGTACCATGATGGTTGCCATCAATATAATAAAAGTTTTAAATTATTCCTCTTTATTTGAACCAAACCGTTGTCATGTACGCTAAATGTCAATTTTCTATAATTTCAGTTATTACCCTTACCTAACCTAACTTAAACTAACCTAATCTTAACAGGCTTGTAGAAGGTGAGACGTCAATATTTTCAATCTTCCTTTTTTAAATTAATTTTTTAATTTAGAAGCTGTAGTTGTAAATGTATTATACGAGTAACATGTCCCTTATTATTATTGTGAAATCCTATAAGCTGTCTATTATCATAATACAAATTGTCTAAAACCTTCCAATTAAGAATATATATTAAAATAGCAATACAATTAATCCCTTTATTTATTTAATATCTTTAATAGCATTGTACTGAATATTTTTTGTTAAAGTTCTTCTTGAATATGCTTATGCAATATAATAATAAGATCATACAATATACATAGTATTCACTTGAAGAAATACTTTATATTCTGCTTACACTTGGATGCCCCCATTCTTCAGCTCCTGTATATACATAAGATAAGGATAGTTGGGTTAAAAAAATATTACAACTTCAGACAACAATGTTATGTTAATCAGACGGAAATCGTATCGTAATTTATAGAGTTCTTCCCAAAACATGAAATAACAAAGATAAACATTCTATGCATTAACAATACTTACATTTAATAATATTATTAGTTCAGAAATATCAGCGGTTTCAAAAATTAACATTTCTGAAAACTTAGGTTATTCCAATTAAGAGTTTAAAAGTTACATTAACCAAATAGATCCACGAAAAAATATTTTCAAGATATACCAACTGTTGAAAAAAATATCAAGACTTCTTCTGTCTACACAGTGAGGCAAAAATAGTTTAAAGTATCTGCTTCTAAGATAAAGACATGGAATAAATAGGATTTTGTACAAATCGACTTCTTCTGTCTACAGAGTGAGGCGAAAATAAGTTAATTCATACATAATGTTCCAAAAAATCGTAAAATGTATATTTTTCCTGTTTTGCCTTATATACAGTAGACTTCCAATAGTCCGGCATTCAATGGTCCGGTACCATCATGGATATACTACGTACATAATATTATGTACATGTACATACATAATAAATTAGTTTTATGTTATTACGGGCGGAATAATAATTTACGTAAGTCGTGGTTTGGGGAGCTACAGGTTTCCTCGTCTATCATTTCAGCCTGAGTAGGAAATGAAGAAATAGAAGAAAGGGACGGATCATCTGGATGAAGTGGCAGATGCATTAAAACAAGTTTATAACTTTTGCTGAAGCAACGTCACGTTATAACTGTTCATAAATAATTGGTTTGCATATTATGAGAAATAACTTTTTAAAAAATAAATAAAATAATTCTAGAAAACAAAAGGACATTAAGATTTTTTAAACAACACTTGTAAATTTACAAATTACTGTAGGCCTTCTGTAGTTATGTCAATTTATTGTTGAAGTTGTACATAAATACTGAATTTAAAATGTAGAGTACAAGACAAAAATAAGTTTTGTTCTATACTGTACAGTGTTTTTTTGAGTTGAAAAGTAAAATGTAATAGATAACGAATATATTAACATATATTGCTCATCACCTACATATAGACAAAAACACATATTACTACGCACGTGACGTCACTATTATAAAATAATACAGAGTTTGCTACGGGAAGGATAAGGGATCTAGACTGTAGCAATGTAAAATTACTCAAATTTAAAATTTCATTAAATTCCACCTACAAGAGAAAAAAACATATTCAAAGTCAGTTTGCCCTAGCATGATTTTGTAGTTCTTAAAAAGGTAATAATTTTTAACATTTCTTATTCTTTGTAATGATTAATGAAAGATTTATTACCAAAAACATGAAATATATAAAGTAAATATATTTTTATAGTTTAATAGATATTTTTTAATTAACTGTGTTGTAAAACTATTTGCATATTAATAATTGTAAAATTTTGACAATCGAGATGTATTTAATTTTGAGACCAAATATTGAATTATAATAAAATTAGGTTTGACTGAAATAAATTGGTTAATAATGAAACGTAAATAAGAATGTTTGATGTGAACAGTTTTTTAGCTATTCAGCTAGAATGAAAACATTATTAAGATGTAATACTTTAAAATAAATAATACATATCATTCATATAGCAACGACAAATTTTGAAAACTTATTTCATAGAAAGTTGAATATAAATTTTTAGTTTTAAAATGTTAAACAATAGAACATGTCTTGGATATTATGTAAAACGTTGTGAGAGAATAGTACGTAAATAATAGTGTTAAAAGAAAATAGTTCTTTCAGATGCTTATATCAGCCAAACCAAACAACATAATTTAAATCAGAGAAGTGTTATTTTCGTTTGGATATAAATAAACAATATGCAAAAAGATAAACTATAATGTTCCAAAAAACAATAGGTTCTCAAGAGTGGAAATAAATTAAAATTTAAAGTGAGTATATTTTTCGTCAAAACCTTAAATTTACATCTTAGATTGACCTATGATAATTAATTGAAGTTCCAAATTCCCTAAAACTTTATATAGTAAATTGTATACATATACCCCTATATTTTGAACTATCAATAAATTAAAATAGATTCGTTTTATGGCCAAAAGTATCTGCACATACAACATACAAAAAGATATAAGTCCAAAAAATACTTAAATAAACTTCTCGTAACGGATACAAGTGTAAAAATCTAGACATCGATTTTTTCACACCTACTTAAGTTTTCCTTTATTACGTATGGGAAAAGAAAAAATGGATTATAAAATACAAATTGTCCACAAACTTTGCTAAATATATTTATATTAAATATTGTATCAATAATTTGTATTTAATTTTAAATTATGAATGATTAGATGGTCAAGTTTAAACAAATACTTTTTGTAACTACAATACTGTTTGATAAATATTCTCCTAATTAGATATACTTTATAATTTACGCAATGGTTTTACCAAGTTCACAATCAACGTCCTCTAGACTTGGTTCAATTCAGACAGAACTTAACGTGATTGGGGTACTTCGGTAAATAGCTAATATGCTCGTAAGTTTATCGATAGTGCTACAAGTAATGGAGAGTTTCATTGCCCATCATTAGAGATTTAAGACGGTTTTATTACATCGCCAATCTGTAAATTGGCGGTTAAAATAAGGAATTTGTTATACTGTGTATTTATTGATTCGTGGAAAAAGGTATTTTATAATTTTCTTTTTTTTTAACAAATATTTCAAGATAAGTAACTTGAAACTAGCAACAATTTTTAAAAAATCCATCAATAAACAGCGCAAAAACATTGCACAAACTATCTCAGTCACCCATACCAAAACCAAATAAGATGTATTCATCACCAAAAATCTTAGTTTGGTAGTTGTCAATTAAAAGGTACCTATGAACTATGTGCGCCGTATTTAGAAAAAAAAAATTTATATTTAAATAAGGGACTAAACTTGGTTTTCTTGTGTCATAAACAACTTCTTATCAATACGTATCAACTTATTTAAACCAGTTAAATACTAAAAAAGTTGTCACTGTGGGAAATTTAGATCTTGGCTCCTTTTTAGGTTAGTTTCGTCAAGTAACGGCTATGACAGTAATTTAGGTTTTTGCTTGAAAATCGCTTTACTGCGTTTTATAATTGCTATTGTGTGTATGTTATAATCCACATCAGCAATATTTTAAATTGTAAGAAAAAACATTCATAATTTAAAATAATTGGTATTTTTATTAACAATAATTGTTTTCACAGTATTGTTAACTATTTCCTTGGAAACATAAAAAATTTAATAAATTTTTTAATTATTTAAAATCTAGACGAAGAAAGTATCAAATTTAATTTATTACAGGTCAGTACAACTAAGATATTTTTATATTGATATTTACTATTAATAATAAAATAGCATATATTAATTTTAAATCATAACATAGTTTTAGATAAAGAATTCTCTTCCGTCAAAGCTACGATGTTAAATTGTAACAGAATTACGATCAATTTTAAAGTTTTTAGTTAATGGTAGATTGTTCATTATAGTTTGTTATGGATGTTGTTATTATAGTTTTAAAAGACATTTGTTATCATTCATGTGTAGAAAAACTTATACGTGACGTTTCTAGAGTATTAATCAACTTCCGTTATTAAGTGTTAAAGGTAAAACATAAGGAAATTAAAAGCGCAAAAATAGTCCAGTAGTGTAGGAGCACAATAGAAATTTAAATTAGTAATACAAAGAACTTAGAGCTAAATCTAAGCTTCAGCAGTTGTTTCAGTTAAGACTAGAAAACGTAATTAGAACTGCACAACACAAGACATGATTAACACCAAGTTGAAGCGAGAACCTAAATGGTTCTCCTGCACAACCTAAACGTCAGAAATAATATCAGTAACAGTTTTCCATGTAGTCGAATTTTTAATTACATTTAGGTAAATATATGATACTTAAGATAGACTTTACGTTAAACTAAATATTTGTTATTACAAAATAAAGGTCATCAGATGCAGATCAGATAAAGTTCAAGCAAACTGCCGTTTCTACCAATCTATAGATCCCTACACTACTGGCCAATAATAGCTCATATTGTGTAGTTACACACAATATCACAATATAAATTTACATATTCTAACATAAATAATGTTAAAACAGTCATAACAATATGATATCGTTTGAATATATTTCAAAGGAAACAAAAACTGCTTCGAAATTATTGTCGGTGATGTATTTATACTCGTTCGCATAGGAAATAGAACAAAAACCGTTTATAATCTCAGTTGTGTTTAATTTATCCCGCTGGAAGTGAAAAAAACGGGTTAAAAGTTCTGTATGTAGGAATTTATATATCTCAGCAACTTGTTAATGTTACAGATTGCAAATTCACATTATTTGACATTATCTATTAGCCAATATCAGAAGCTTGTAGATTCTTAAAAGTTGTTATTGAAATATAGAGTGTCTTTTTAACTGTGCCACCATTTGGCTCTCTAAAACTATAAGATTTACAGAATACTTCAAATAGTCCCCTCTGTACTATAATGGTGTATTTTAATCTTAAAATAAATACAACTCGAAATTTTAAAGTTGGTCGCCATATTGAAAAATAGTGGTCGAATTAAAAAAATAAATAAAATACAACACTTTATTACAGAGGGAAAATTTACAGAGTAAGTTCCCCTGTTTGAAGTTTTTTGAATATTTAGTAGTTAATGTGCTGAGTTAATAGAGAGGAATTTTCTTGGCCAGTAGGTCACGAGTTTGAAACTCAAACAGAACAAGTATCGTCTTTGGTACTTCAGAAGTGTGTTCAGTTTCCTTACAATTTGACAAGGTATGATTAACTCCGTCAATACATTTTTATAGTTTGAACTAATTTTTTTAACAGTTTTATTGTTAGTAAATCCTATTACTGAAGAAAACAATTGTTTTATGATAAGACAATAAATAGCATTACAAACCAAACAAGATTTGGTTGACTGGTAATTAAATGTTTCCTCTAAAAGGCTGTCCTTAGTAAAGTTCACCTACTGGACTGGGAAAAGGAGGTAGTAAGTACCTATATTAAATTGAGAAATTTTGTACACAATCGTTCCTCACGTCACATTTCACACGACTGCTATGGTTACTTTCATAAGAAAACAAACACAAAACGATTTTGATCAAATTTTGTTAAATTGTAGACTCTGAAAATCCAAACAAATTGGACTTGGTTAGATCTTAGATCTCTTCAAAATTGTCTTCGAGTTAGTTCACTGTAAAAAAAAAAAAAAAAAAAAAAAAAAACAAACACACAATCGGCCATGGGCGTATGGCCATGGGCCAATATGCGTAACTTCTGGAAATCAGTTCTCTACCGATTTCATTCAAATTTTAATATCTTAAGATTTATTGACAAAAACCCAAGTAAAAAATAGCAATTAATAAATACTACAATAATTCGAGAACAATTTTTAATTAACAATTAATTAGTTTCATTTCATTGTTAAGTATTACCTTGGAAACAATCAAAATATGCTCATACTTTATTTAAAAATATAAATCATGCTGTCTGAAATTAATTTTATTACATCTAATTGTAATTATAAACTTTGTATATTGATGTATAATAAAAAATTTGTTACTTCTATAATATAATCGGACATTTGTTATCATTTGTATATTTATATATATATTATAGCATTTCATGATAATCAGCTGGCATTAATTATAATTATTTGCAATCAGCTGGCAGCAGGAATTAAATAATCTCTAATAAGTTAATATGCATGTATGTAGTATATAATATGTAGCTTGTATTTAAACTAACTATTTAGATGCAGAGAAGTTATTTATTTTGTGGTGTGTGTATGTAAATAATAACATTTTAATAATATCTCTTTATCATATCCAAAATTATATCAATATTAAATAAAGAATCCACTTTCCAAATTTTACATTAACAAACAACTACCTTCAAGTGTTATGAAAAATATGTAAGGCTGTGAGAGGTTACAGATAATAAAAATTTTATTTTATGGAAAATAATTTAATTGTTGAAGAAAGGGGAAGGCAGTGGACCTCCATTAGAGTGAGATAAAACTTTCAGGAGCTTAGGCTGATTATTCTGGTCAAATACCAAAATATAATTATTTGACCTATTATAAACTAAATCAGTATTTACATATATGTGCTGTGCGGGAGTGATATTAACTGATTTTTTTTGTTATTATAACATCAAGAAATTTTGTTAAAAAGAAAATTTGTATAACTGGGTGAGATCCAAACAATTATTGAAACTTTAAGAAATTTTCAAACCGCCATTAACAAAAACTGTATACATATTAATTTCATTTACCTCTTTATCCCTAAAAAAAAACTATTATACTTGATCCAAAGACAAAATTAAAGTTATAAACTATATTTAACTTCTTTAAATATTCTTAGGCCTATTATTTCAACAGTTAATAAATTTTATATTGATTGATTGTCATGCAAATAACTTGGA
This sequence comes from Aphrophora alni, assembly GCA_963513935.1. Classification (NCBI taxonomy): domain Eukaryota; kingdom Metazoa; phylum Arthropoda; class Insecta; order Hemiptera; family Aphrophoridae; genus Aphrophora; species Aphrophora alni. Next base: position 83,209,618 of record OY740769.1, read on the forward strand.
GGAAGCCAGCGCCAACCCTTTTACCCCGAGATCAACAAATTAAATAAATATATAAACATTTTTAAATATAAATCAGATTAAATAATTAAAAAAAAAAAAAAAAAAATATGCCTATCTCTAATATGTTGAACTTATAAATGTATGAACTACAGTGAAGAATTGTACATTCAGGAACTTGAGTGATAAATGTTGATAAACTTTAGGCCAAACTAGTAGCCAAGGGATATTTATTCATAACTTATTAACAATTTGTGTTTTTTTTTGTGTTTATAATTTATTAAATAAAATTATTTTAATATTTGTATAATATTTCTATATTTCATTTCTAAAGATGAAGTAATAATAATAATAATATAATTATTTATCTCTTACTTAGTTATATTTAGACATTTGTTGAATAAACCAAAGAAGGTTAATTACAATTTGGCGCCCAACGTGGGGCTTTTTTCCAAGTTGTACACCCCTCCAAATAACTTCTCTAACTAATTATAATAATTGTACTAACTATAAGAGATAGTTTGTAAGATAGATAAGTTAATCTAGAATTATGGACAATAACCAGAGATATAACTTGAGAAAGAACATTCAGCCTACATTTAAGGTGCGAGAGACACAAGGCTTACCCGACATACAGGCGTCCAGCGAAAAGAAGACGTGGTCGTGGAGCCAAATTTTAATTCTGAGCACGAAACGATGGGAAGGGTCGTGGATTCCAGAAAAAAACACACCGCCGGATGGAAGACGTGATATCAGGGGAACGCGTTGAAACAACGGAAATAGGCGAAATTTTTTCGAATGATGACATGTCGGTAACACCCAACCCTCGGGCAAGTCCTGTCAGCGATGATATCGAGTACCATCCTCGGACAGATTTTACCATGGAATCAGAAACTGTAAAAACATTCCAATTAGAAACTCAACCCCCATGGTTGGAGATAATATTACAACGTTTTGATGCCTGTCAGGAGGAAAATAAAGAAAATCAAGATAAAATTAACCAACAATTAAAGAAAATTCAGGATGAAAACAAACAAAATCAAAAAATTATCGTGACAGATGTGAAAAAACACTTAAACTCGGTCCAGGATGAACAGAAGACTAGAATGAATAAATTGGAGGAAGATTTACAGAAGAAATTGGATATGCAAAGGGAAACTAGTCGCAAGGAGTGGAGAAGCGAACTTCAGACTCAGAAAGAGGACATCCAGATGGATTTAAATAAAGTCACCATCAAAACACAAGAACAGGTACAGATACAGTTGGATAACCAAACCGAAAGGATCCAGGAGTTGCTGACCTGCCAAGAAGAGAATGTGAAGGCGGAAAATGAACAGATGACCAACCAGAGGTGCCAGGAGTTAGAGGGAAGACTAGAGAATAACATTGAGAAAGAAAGGAAGGTCATGGCGGAGCAAAGGAAACAATTGGAGTCATTAGAACTGAACGTCCAAGGTCACAACAACAAAATTAGAGCTATCGAAAAAGATTTACTGGAAAAACAACATAATTACCAGCCCCAAATATTGGTTAGTTGTAGTGGTCCGACTGCTGGAATAGGAGAAAACACAATACCTAAGTTTCATGGACGAGAGATGAACCTCACAGAACATCTTCGGAAGATACAACGGTTCTACGAAAAGAGAAGAACAATCAACAACAATCTTGATACCACCGAAAATCTAATAGACATAATCGAGATGTGCTTAGATAGCCACGCTTCTCGTTGGTTTACACTAATCAAAAATGAGGTACATAATTGGAAAGATTTTAAACAGATTTTCGAAGACAAATATTGGAGCAGAGAAGTGCAGAGAGGGATCAGACAGCGAATGGAAGTGAAAAGATATAGACCAAATGGTACTCTTAGTCGGTCTGAATACTTTACAGAAAGGGTTATTACGTTGAAAGCAATACAACCACCCTTGTCAGAGGACGAAATCGTGACTTGTTTAGCTGAACATTATGAGGATCTGGTGCAAGATGCGAGACGTGTCCAGAGGATTGACACAATTATTGAATTTGAATTACTGCTGCAGAGAGAGGATCTCAAAGATGCGAATATAAGATCTCGGAAGATACATCGTCCATATCCACCTTCACAAACAACAACTAGACCTAACTTCAGAGAACAGAGACCAGGACCACCACCATTCCAGTACAGACCTTCACAAGCGCCAGTTAACCATCGCGGATCTCAAAACATTCACCACCAACATTCTCAACCACCACAAGAATCACGCCCTCAATTCCCACGATACCAAGTTGGACCATATACCCAAAGAAATAACCAAAATTTTCCGACATCATCTCCTTTTCGAACACAAATCAACAATAGAGGATTTCATCAAAATATGAGATTAGATAGTAATAGAGACCAGACAAGACAGAACGGACCCAGGATATACCACTAGAGACAAAAATTATATTTAGCAAAACAAAGGATACATAATCAAACAAGAAAAACGAGCATCAAAATTAAATTCAAAATACAAACCAACTATTTTAAATATTGGCGACCTAGTATTAATTAAGAATGTCTCATTATCAAACGCATCATCTGGAGAAACATTAAAACTTTTCGAAATATTCAGTGGGCCATATAAAATACATCATATTATTGGTAAATCAACATATTATGTTTGTAATCTAGAAGGAAAACTAGTTAAAGGACCCTATCATATCACCGCAATGAAGATATACAAAACACCAATTGAGGATTAAAATTTAAAATTCATTCATATACTCCACATTCAATTATTACGACCACGTCATACAATGTTCAAGAAAAACAATAAAACTCCAAAATTTAATTACATTATCATTCAATGCATAAGTGTCCAAAAGGATATTATAGCATTTCATGATAATCAGCTGGCATTAATTATAATTATTTGCAATCAGCTGGCAGCAGGAATTAAATAATCTCTAATAAGTTAATATGCATGTATGTAGTATATAATCTTGTATTTAAACTAACTATTTAGATGCAGAGAAGTTATTTATTTTGTGGTGTGTGTATGTAAATAATAACATTTTAATAATATCCCTTTATCACATCCAAAATTATATCATTATTAAATAAAGAATCCACTTTCCAAATTTTACATTAACAAACAACTACCTTCAAGTGTTATGAAAGATATGTAAGGCTGTGAGAGCTTACAGATAATAAAAATTTTAATTTATGGAAAATAATTTAATTGTTGAAGAAAGGGGAAGGCAGTGGACCTCCATTAGAGTGAGATAAAACTTTCAGGAGCTTAGGCTGATTATTCTGGTCAAATACCAAAATATAATTTGGCCTATTATAAAGTAAATCAGTATTTACATATATGTGCTGTGCGGGAGTGATAGTAACTGATTTTTTTTTGTTATTATAACATCAAGAAATTTTGTTAAAAAGAATATTTGCATAACTGGGTGAGATCCAAACAATTATTGAAACTTTAAGAAATTTTCAAACGGCCATTAACAAAAACTGTATACATATTAATTTCATTTACCTCTTTATCCCTAAAAAAAACTATTATACTTGATCCAAAGATAAAATTAAAGTTATAAAGTATATTTAACTTCTTTAAATATTCTTAGGCCTATTATTTCAACAGTTAATAAATTTTATATTGATTGATTGTCATGCAAATAACTTGGAGGAAGCCAGCACCAACCCTTTTACCCCGAGATCAACAAATTAAATAAATATATAAACATTTTTAAATATAAATCAGATTAAATAATTAAAAAAAAAAATGTGCCTATCTCTAATATGTTGAACTTATAAATGTATGAACTACAGTGAAGAATTGTACATTCAGGAACTTGAGTGATAAATGTTGATAAACTTTAGGCCAAACTAGTAGCCAAGGGATATTTAATCATAACTTATTAACAATTTGTGTTTTTTTTTTTGTGTTTATAATTTTTAAAATAAAATTATGTTAATATTTGTATAATATTTCTATATTTCATTTCTAAAGATGAAGTAATAATAATAATAATATAATTATTTATCTCTTACTTAGTTATATTTAGACATTTGTTGAATAAACCAAAGAAGGTTAATTACAATTTGGCGCCCAACGTGGGGCTTTTTTCCAAGTTGTACACCCCTCCAAATAACTTCTCTAACTAATTATAATAATTGTACTAACTATAAGAGATAGTTTGTAAGATAGATAAGTTAATCTAGAATTATGGACAATAACCAGAGATATAACTTGAGAAAGAACATTCAGCCTACATTTAAGGTGCGAGAGACACAAGGCTTACCCGACATACAGGCGTCCAGCGAAAAGAAGACGTGGTCGTGGAGCCAAATTTTAATTCTGAGCACGAAACGATGGGAAGGGTCGTGGATTCCAGAAAAAAACACACCGCCGGATGGAAGACGTGATATCAGGGGAACGCGTTGAAACAACGGAAATAGGCGAAATTTTTTCGAATGATGACATGTCGGTAACACCCAACCCTCGGGCAAGTCCTGTCAGCGATGATATCGAGTACCATCCTCGGACAGATTTTACCATGGAATCAGAAACTGTAAAAACATTCCAATTAGAAACTCAACCCCCATGGTTGGAGATAATATTACAACGTTTTGATGCCTGTCAGGAGGAAAATAAAGAAAATCAAGATAAAATTAACCAACAATTAAAGAAAATTCAGGATGAAAACAAACAAAATCAAAAAATTATCGTGACAGATGTGAAAAAACACTTAAACTCGGTCCAGGATGAACAGAAGACTAGAATGAATAAATTGGAGGAAGATTTACAGAAGAAATTGGATATGCAAAGGGAAACTAGTCGCAAGGAGTGGAGAAGCGAACTTCAGACTCAGAAAGAGGACATCCAGATGGATTTAAATAAAGTCACCATCAAAACACAAGAACAGGTACAGATACAGTTGGATAACCAAACCGAAAGGATCCAGGAGTTGCTGACCTGCCAAGAAGAGAATGTGAAGGCGGAAAATGAACAGATGACCAACCAGAGGTGCCAGGAGTTAGAGGGAAGACTAGAGAATAACATTGAGAAAGAAAGGAAGGTCATGGCGGAGCAAAGGAAACAATTGGAGTCATTAGAACTGAACGTCCAAGGTCACAACAACAAAATTAGAGCTATCGAAAAAGATTTACTGGAAAAACAACATAATTACCAGCCCCAAATATTGGTTAGTTGTAGTGGTCCGACTGCTGGAATAGGAGAAAACACAATACCTAAGTTTCATGGACGAGAGATGAACCTCACAGAACATCTTCGGAAGATACAACGGTTCTACGAAAAGAGAAGAACAATCAACAACAATCTTGATACCACCGAAAATCTAATAGACATAATCGAGATGTGCTTAGATAGCCACGCTTCTCGTTGGTTTACACTAATCAAAAATGAGGTACATAATTGGAAAGATTTTAAACAGATTTTCGAAGACAAATATTGGAGCAGAGAAGTGCAGAGAGGGATCAGACAGCGAATGGAAGTGAAAAGATATAGACCAAATGGTACTCTTAGTCGGTCTGAATACTTTACAGAAAGGGTTATTACGTTGAAAGCAATACAACCACCCTTGTCAGAGGACGAAATCGTGACTTGTTTAGCTGAACATTATGAGGATCTGGTGCAAGATGCGAGACGTGTCCAGAGGATTGACACAATTATTGAATTTGAATTACTGCTGCAGAGAGAGGATCTCAAAGATGCGAATATAAGATCTCGGAAGATACATCGTCCATATCCACCTTCACAAACAACAACTAGACCTAACTTCAGAGAACAGAGACCAGGACCACCACCATTCCAGTACAGACCTTCACAAGCGCCAGTTAACCATCGCGGATCTCAAAACATTCACCACCAACATTCTCAACCACCACAAGAATCACGCCCTCAATTCCCACGATACCAAGTTGGACCATATACCCAAAGAAATAACCAAAATTTTCCGACATCATCTCCTTTTCGAACACAAATCAACAATAGAGGATTTCATCAAAATATGAGATTAGATAGTAATAGAGACCAGACAAGACAGAACGGACCCAGGATATACCACTAGAGACAAAAATTATATTTAGCAAAACAAAGGATACATAATCAAACAAGAAAAACGAGCATCAAAATTAAATTCAAAATACAAACCAACTATTTTAAATATTGGCGACCTAGTATTAATTAAGAATGTCTCATTATCAAACGCATCATCTGGAGAAACATTAAAACTTTTCGAAATATTCAGTGGGCCATATAAAATACATCATATTATTGGTAAATCAACATATTATGTTTGTAATCTAGAAGGAAAACTAGTTAAAGGACCCTATCATATCACCGCAATGAAGATATACAAAACACCAATTGAGGATTAAAATTTAAAATTCATTCATATACTCCACATTCAATTATTACGACCACGTCATACAATGTTCAAGAAAAACAATAAAACTCCAAAATTTAATTACATTATCATTCAATGCATAAGTGTCCAAAAGGATATTATAGCATTTCATGATAATCAGCTGGCATTAATTATAATTATTTGCAATCAGCTGGCAGCAGGAATTAAATAATCTCTAATAAGTTAATATGCATGTATGTAGTATATAATCTTGTATTTAAACTAACTATTTAGATGCAGAGAAGTTATTTATTTTGTGGTGTGTGTATGTAAATAATAACATTTTAATAATATCCCTTTATCACATCCAAAATTATATCATTATTAAATAAAGAATCCACTTTCCAAATTTTACATTAACAAACAACTACCTTCAAGTGTTATGAAAGATATGTAAGGCTGTGAGAGCTTACAGATAATAAAAATTTTAATTTATGGAAAATAATTTAATTGTTGAAGAAAGGGGAAGGCAGTGGACCTCCATTAGAGTGAGATAAAACTTTCAGGAGCTTAGGCTGATTATTCTGGTCAAATACCAAAATATAATTTGGCCTATTATAAAGTAAATCAGTATTTACATATATGTGCTGTGCGGGAGTGATAGTAACTGATTTTTTTTTGTTATTATAACATCAAGAAATTTTGTTAAAAAGAATATTTGCATAACTGGGTGAGATCCAAACAATTATTGAAACTTTAAGAAATTTTCAAACGGCCATTAACAAAAACTGTATACATATTAATTTCATTTACCTCTTTATCCCTAAAAAAAACTATTATACTTGATCCAAAGATAAAATTAAAGTTATAAAGTATATTTAACTTCTTTAAATATTCTTAGGCCTATTATTTCAACAGTTAATAAATTTTATATTGATTGATTGTCATGCAAATAACTTGGAGGAAGCCAGCACCAACCCTTTTACCCCGAGATCAACAAATTAAATAAATATATAAACATTTTTAAATATAAATCAGATTAAATAATTAAAAAAAAAAATGTGCCTATCTCTAATATGTTGAACTTATAAATGTATGAACTACAGTGAAGAATTGTACATTCAGGAACTTGAGTGATAAATGTTGATAAACTTTAGGCCAAACTAGTAGCCAAGGGATATTTAATCATAACTTATTAACAATTTGTGTTTTTTTTTTTGTGTTTATAATTTTTAAAATAAAATTATGTTAATATTTGTATAATATTTCTATATTTCATTTCTAAAGATGAAGTAATAATAATAATAATATAATTATTTATCTCTTACTTAGTTATATTTAGACATTTGTTGAATAAACCAAAGAAGGTTAATTACAATTTGGCGCCCAACGTGGGGCTTTTTTCCAAGTTGTACACCCCTCCAAATAACTTCTCTAACTAATTATAATAATTGTACTAACTATAAGAGATAGTTTGTAAGATAGATAAGTTAATCTAGAATTATGGACAATAACCAGAGATATAACTTGAGAAAGAACATTCAGCCTACATTTAAGGTGCGAGAGACACAAGGCTTACCCGACATACAGGCGTCCAGCGAAAAGAAGACGTGGTCGTGGAGCCAAATTTTAATTCTGAGCACGAAACGATGGGAAGGGTCGTGGATTCCAGAAAAAAACACACCGCCGGATGGAAGACGTGATATCAGGGGAACGCGTTGAAACAACGGAAATAGGCGAAATTTTTTCGAATGATGACATGTCGGTAACACCCAACCCTCGGGCAAGTCCTGTCAGCGATGATATCGAGTACCATCCTCGGACAGATTTTACCATGGAATCAGAAACTGTAAAAACATTCCAATTAGAAACTCAACCCCCATGGTTGGAGATAATATTACAACGTTTTGATGCCTGTCAGGAGGAAAATAAAGAAAATCAAGATAAAATTAACCAACAATTAAAGAAAATTCAGGATGAAAACAAACAAAATCAAAAAATTATCGTGACAGATGTGAAAAAACACTTAAACTCGGTCCAGGATGAACAGAAGACTAGAATGAATAAATTGGAGGAAGATTTACAGAAGAAATTGGATATGCAAAGGGAAACTAGTCGCAAGGAGTGGAGAAGCGAACTTCAGACTCAGAAAGAGGACATCCAGATGGATTTAAATAAAGTCACCATCAAAACACAAGAACAGGTACAGATACAGTTGGATAACCAAACCGAAAGGATCCAGGAGTTGCTGACCTGCCAAGAAGAGAATGTGAAGGCGGAAAATGAACAGATGACCAACCAGAGGTGCCAGGAGTTAGAGGGAAGACTAGAGAATAACATTGAGAAAGAAAGGAAGGTCATGGCGGAGCAAAGGAAACAATTGGAGTCATTAGAACTGAACGTCCAAGGTCACAACAACAAAATTAGAGCTATCGAAAAAGATTTACTGGAAAAACAACATAATTACCAGCCCCAAATATTGGTTAGTTGTAGTGGTCCGACTGCTGGAATAGGAGAAAACACAATACCTAAGTTTCATGGACGAGAGATGAACCTCACAGAACATCTTCGGAAGATACAACGGTTCTACGAAAAGAGAAGAACAATCAACAACAATCTTGATACCACCGAAAATCTAATAGACATAATCGAGATGTGCTTAGATAGCCACGCTTCTCGTTGGTTTACACTAATCAAAAATGAGGTACATAATTGGAAAGATTTTAAACAGATTTTCGAAGACAAATATTGGAGCAGAGAAGTGCAGAGAGGGATCAGACAGCGAATGGAAGTGAAAAGATATAGACCAAATGGTACTCTTAGTCGGTCTGAATACTTTACAGAAAGGGTTATTACGTTGAAAGCAATACAACCACCCTTGTCAGAGGACGAAATCGTGACTTGTTTAGCTGAACATTATGAGGATCTGGTGCAAGATGCGAGACGTGTCCAGAGGATTGACACAATTATTGAATTTGAATTACTGCTGCAGAGAGAGGATCTCAAAGATGCGAATATAAGATCTCGGAAGATACATCGTCCATATCCACCTTCACAAACAACAACTAGACCTAACTTCAGAGAACAGAGACCAGGACCACCACCATTCCAGTACAGACCTTCACAAGCGCCAGTTAACCATCGCGGATCTCAAAACATTCACCACCAACATTCTCAACCACCACAAGAATCACGCCCTCAATTCCCACGATACCAAGTTGGACCATATACCCAAAGAAATAACCAAAATTTTCCGACATCATCTCCTTTTCGAACACAAATCAACAATAGAGGATTTCATCAAAATATGAGATTAGATAGTAATAGAGACCAGACAAGACAGAACGGACCCAGGATATACCACTAGAGACAAAAATTATATTTAGCAAAACAAAGGATACATAATCAAACAAGAAAAACGAGCATCAAAATTAAATTCAAAATACAAACCAACTATTTTAAATATTGGCGACCTAGTATTAATTAAGAATGTCTCATTATCAAACGCATCATCTGGAGAAACATTAAAACTTTTCGAAATATTCAGTGGGCCATATAAAATACATCATATTGGTAAATCAACATATTATGTTTGTAATCTAGAAGGAAAACTAGTTAAAGGACCCTATCATATCACCGCAATGAAGATATACAAAACACCAATTGAGGATTAAAATTTAAAATTCATTCATATACTCCACATTCAATTATTACGACCACGTCATACAATGTTCAAGAAAAACAATAAAACTCCAAAATTTAATTACATTATCATTCAATGCATAAGTGTCCAAAAGGATATTATAGCATTTCATGATAATCAGCTGGCATTAATTATAATTATTTGCAATCAGCTGGCAGCAGGAATTAAATAATCTCTAATAAGTTAATATGCATGTATGTAGTATATAATCTTGTATTTAAACTAACTATTTAGATGCAGAGAAGTTATTTATTTTGTGGTGTGTGTATGTAAATAATAACATTTTAATAATATCCCTTTATCACATCCAAAATTATATCATTATTAAATAAAGAATCCACTTTCCAAATTTTACATTAACAAACAACTACCTTCAAGTGTTATGAAAGATATGTAAGGCTGTGAGAGCTTACAGATAATAAAAATTTTAATTTATGGAAAATAATTTAATTGTTGAAGAAAGGGGAAGGCAGTGGACCTCCATTAGAGTGAGATAAAACTTTCAGGAGCTTAGGCTGATTATTCTGGTCAAATACCAAAATATAATTTGGCCTATTATAAAGTAAATCAGTATTTACATATATGTGCTGTGCGGGAGTGATAGTAACTGATTTTTTTTTGTTATTATAACATCAAGAAATTTTGTTAAAAAGAATATTTGCATAACTGGGTGAGATCCAAACAATTATTGAAACTTTAAGAAATTTTCAAACGGCCATTAACAAAAACTGTATACATATTAATTTCATTTACCTCTTTATCCCTAAAAAAAACTATTATACTTGATCCAAAGATAAAATTAAAGTTATAAAGTATATTTAACTTCTTTAAATATTCTTAGGCCTATTATTTCAACAGTTAATAAATTTTATATTGATTGATTGTCATGCAAATAACTTGGAGGAAGCCAGCACCAACCCTTTTACCCCGAGATCAACAAATTAAATAAATATATAAACATTTTTAAATATAAATCAGATTAAATAATTAAAAAAAAAAAAATGTGCCTATCTCTAATATGTTGAACTTATAAATGTATGAACTACAGTGAAGAATTGTACATTCAGGAACTTGAGTGATAAATGTTGATAAACTTTAGGCCAAACTAGTAGCCAAGGGATATTTAATCATAACTTATTAACAATTTGTGTTTTTTTTTTTGTGTTTGTAATTTTTAAAATAAAATTATGTTAATATTTGTATAATATTTCTATATTTCATTTCTAAAGATGAAGTAATAATAATAATAATATAATTATTTATCTCTTACTTAGTTATATTTAGACATTTGTTGAATAAACCAAAGAAGGTTAATTACAATATATATATATATATATATATATATATATATATATATATATATATATATATATACTAATGAACTACGTTTCTAAAATATGGATAATCTCTCGTTTTCAAGTTAAAAAAGATGTCCAACACAAAAACTAGTCAAGAAAACACAAGGTTTTAGACATCGTATTATAAATTGTGTCACATCACTCATAACAAAGTCATATAATAAGAGTAATGAATAATTTTGAAAGTGGACAAAAAATGTTTAGAAATTAATTAAAACTGATGTATTCTCAACTCGAACAAAACAGGTTAGAATTTCTGAGTGATGTTTATTTTTTCAACTCATATAGGAAGTCAATGGGAACAGCTTAAAAGTTCCCACTCTGTAAATTATAGATTTCTGCAATCTGTTAATTTAAAAAAAAATTAAAATTTACATTTAACACCATATATGGGCAAACAAACTACTTGATTAAATGGTAAGCAAATAGTAATTATTTGAACAGGACTAATGGAGTGGATAGCGGGGAATAATCTACGCCAGGAGGTCCCGAGCTCTAAACTCAACCAAATTGTCTTAGCTTCTTTCAATCCGAGAGAATGTAATTAACTCCGTCAAAATCTATAGTTTGGAAATTTTTATACAATTTATCACGATTGTTTATAGAGGCATGAAGGCGTGAAGGCCTTCTATTGCCAAAATTTGAACTAAAGTAAAGAAAGTTGCCTCGTCACTAAACTACCTTATTTCAGAAAATTCACATCTACTTCAATTTTTTCAAGAATATCTACAGCAAAGTCGTACCTTTGAAGGTTATGTATCAAAATAAGACATAACTGAAGTTTAAAACCTGTACACCTAAACAGTTTTTTCCAAACGTTGTGATTTGTTGTTTTTGGAACATCTAATTTTCGAACACAATTTAACTGGAGGAGATTGTTTTCGTAAGGTTTAACAATTTAATTACTAATTAAAGGCTTACATGAAAGATTTTCGTGGTGATTTTAAGGCTTCATTGAATATAAATTTTTACTGAATAACATAACAATGTTTTACAAATCCATAAATTTCTTTCAAGTAGACTTAATTTCAATTACATTTTAGAAAAGAAATATAGAATTTAAGCTAGGTTCTAGTATTAATTAGATTTTCGTTATTAAAAAAATAAAGGTCATCAGCTTTCAAATAAACTGCTCTTACAAGCAGTTTTGTCCAATCTGTTGATCCTACGCTAGGTTCATGTTGTATAGTTGCTCATATTGACGTTTTCATTATTAGTGTTATAAAGTAACCATATGATATGGTTTGAATAAAATTCAGAGCGAATAAAAACTGTTTAAAATTATTATTGTTGTATTATATTTGTTTCGAGGTGGAAAACTAACAAAAGACAGGTTAGAACGAAAATATTTAAAAAGTTCTCCCTGTGCTTTATATTTCTCTGCACATTGTTAATTATACAAAATGATAATTTACATTATTCTACATTCTGAGTCAACTGCTTGATTTAGTGGTAACCAAATAGGCACATAAGAACGATTTGTTGACTGTATTAAAATATCCAAAGAGTAAAGACTACCTGTTCATAAATCCATCTGTATATTTTTTAGGGTTTTCATGTTGATAAATTCAGTAAGATTTATTGTAATGATTGTTGTTATCAGTCACCATGGAAACCATTTGTAAATATGTCAAGTTACTACAGGTAACCATAGAAACGATTTTAAATTAAATAACTAAAAAATTTAATAACGTTTATTACCAAAACATTACTTTTAAAGGTAAATAAACCAGGCTTCTGCAACATCAATTAAAAAAGAAAATCAAAATAAATACCCAATCAATGAAATCGATTTGTAATAATATAATAAAGTTATTCATGTAATTGTTTACTTATGTATTGAAATTAATGATAAAAGTTCAACGCTATTGCATCCAATCAGAAACAATTAATTGACAATGGTAGTGGCCGAGAGTGAAACACGAGAAAGAATTTCACATTTTCGAGATACATAAAGGCTAACTCGACGTCAAGAAAATATTGATATACACAATATTCTAAGGCTCAGAAAACCAGAACAACAGAAATCAGTTGATCAATTTCGTTCAGAATAGATTTATTTTAGAAATAAATATGAATAAAACGTCTGAGAACGTTTTAAATGAGCTCGTCAATTAAAAATACTCGTCTTCCAACAGACATGTTAACATGAAAAGATACAAAACATTTTTTGCTGTTTAATGTATACCCACTCGTTTGTCGAGCTCGATCTTGTCGTTGATATTTTCAGTTGCACATACTGAATAATACAGCTAACACACTGACATAGTAGAACAGGAATTTCGTTTGGTGTTTTTTATTTCCTCTTGTATACGAATGTATAAAAAGTACAAAAAATCGATGTAGAATTTATATATATATATATATATATATATATATATATATATATATATACATTTAAGGTCCCGTAAGTCCTATGAAGTAAATGGTTTTAGAGATGTCTGACTTACTTGTTGCTTACGCTCGTAAACCTTGTCGTACATTTTATTGCATACTTTTCGGCCATGCTAAACCCTAGAGTAAACGTCGAGTATACTTACTAAAACTTTAATAAGCATATAACTACATAAATTATTCATTTGGGTCCATTTATATGTCTTACGAAAAATACATGAATTTTATAACAATAAAGTTTAGTTGAATATTTAACTAAAATTCGCTCTGAAATTTCGTATCTATTATGTCAGAGCTTTGTGTTTGTAATATTATTGTTGTTTGTCTTCTAAAGTTCACTGTCTCTTTCTCCTCCTCCCCCCCCAATATACCTAGTATATAATGATATCAGAGTATTTCTCATAGAAATTTGACAATTTTGATAGGTTTAAAAAAACTTAAAATGTAAAAAATAAAAAATATTTGGTTTTATTCATACTTCAAATTATGGTTTGCTATAATTGCTATATTTTCACGGAAGCTTTCAATATATTAATGTATTATATGGCGATTCACCACTGACGGGGTCGATTATTAAGTGAATGGGTCAGTTATTTACGGCAATTATATCGCATTCCCAAATGGTCTGATAAGTTCGCCGCACGGGTCTTTGGACCGAATCGATGTTTAGTGCACGTCAGTATATTTAACCGAAATTAGACAAGTGAGTCGTAAACCCCGGCAGTGGGCTCATTATTCTCGGACCACGTTTACATTACACCCAATAACTAACCAAATTTTTATTATTAAAGTAATTTTATTATTATATATTATAACGTTTAAGACGTTCTCTCTTTTATTTTTATTATTTGTTATTTGCTACACGTTGGTCGCTTAAATATAGGAAAACTCTCCTATATTTCTTTTTACTATTTATTAATTATTATTTGGTTATTAGTTCGTTAGTTATTTGACAATTGATTAAAATAATAACACTCAAAACATGTGGGATTATAACTCAATTTTAATTAAACATATTGAATAATTAACTATTTTAAATATTAATTTTTAATCATTTAAAACATAATTTTTACCTTGATGCTCAAAATATTACTGATTAATATCTTATTCTACAATTTTATACTACGGCTTAAACTAAGTACATCTTCACTATAAATTCTTATCCTAAACAACTTAGTCTAAAACAAGGAATTTAAGAATGCATCAATTTAATTTGTATTTAATTTTGACTCTAATTTTAATTAGCTTTATAAAATATTTGCTCCGGCTAACTGAAGGTTATTTACTTGAATTTAATTTAAATCTCTATTGGGGTTCGTTGGTTCTTAGGTGGCTATAATTTATTTTATTATTACAAAAAACAAAATTTGGTGGTAATTTATAAAATGTATTGTCCTTTAAGTTCTACTTATCAATTGACGTGTTCCTTTCCAGTTTTTTGGTTGTTCTCGTTCCGTGGTTCTCTCGAAGATTGCGTGATGGTTGGATGGTTTGCCTCTCCCCTAGATGATCCCAATCGCGGGTTACACCTTTCTTCACTCACTCTTGCGACGATGATGCTTTTAATTCTTACGGCGATACTTCTTCTCACTGATTTAACTTTAATACGACGATGACTCCTTAAACTTCACACTTATCTCACTTAACGACCACGAAGACTTCTTATACTTTAATACGACGATTCTTTTAGTTTTTAAAACGACGGATAACTTTTTATTGACTTTTATAAACTTAACAGTTCTATTAAAAAAGAAAAACGACGAATAGGATAGGCAAAGTCCTTCACAAACAATTAACTCTTTCGATCAGGAGAAACACTTCCCCGGAACAACCTTCTAATACGACGTCGGAACCAAAATACCTAAAAAGAACCACGTGTCCTCCCTTTTATCCTTATTTATAAGTTCTCCTCTTTTTAAAACAGCGTCATGATGCTCTTCTTCCATTGGTTAGTTTTAATTTTTGGACGTTATTTCTGAACTGATTCACTTGCTCTGATTGGCTTGTTACAATTTGTTTCGGTATTAAAAGCTTAATTTTGATGGATCTTGTGTGACGGTTTGGGTGCGTTGTTTCCCTGTTGAAACATTTTTTTATGTCCGTCAATCCTTTCATGTCTTGACGATTTATGGCCTGCCGGGTACTGACCTTTGGAGCTTTCTATTTCGGTATGTTATAATATAAAGTATATAATTATATTTTGATAATGGTGGTTCTTTGCGTAATCTTTATATCTTCCAGTTCATACTAATTGTACAATAGATGTTTTCTTGTATAGGTCTCCAGAATTCCTCTTAATATTTTCCTTTTATCTCTGCATCAGGATCCATGTTTCACTTCCATATGTTACAAATAAGTGAATGTCTGTAAATCCTCATTATGATACCCATTTGATTGTGAGATGGTTGACAGTGTGAAATATGCTTTATTGCTGCGTTGAATTTCTCCATTTCCTTTCCGTCCATTGTCAAGTCCACTCGCTGATATGTCTATTTTTTTAGCCGTTGGTTACTATTTATTCATACGCTATAATATAAAAATATAACTTGTACAACTCTAATAAATCTTCTTTTTTTTTATTTACATATAGTCATATATCCTAAAATACCACGTCATGAAATATCAATTTCCATGAAGAAACTAATTTCCCTTTTATTTGCGACTACCATATTATCTCTGCAACACGTAAACTGGATAACAAATTAGAATATCAATGTATTTAAATGTTTTATGTTTTATGCAACATAATAATGTCACAATGTACTGTGGGTTGATTCTTTAAACAAATACTGTTTAAAGTCACTGAGAATTCCATTAAAACTCTCTATGTGCAGTTTGTGTTTAAATGTTGTCCACAAACCAGAATTGATGGTAGGGTTTTATTTATATACAGTAGCGCCCCCCCCCCCCTACTAGCCCCACTCAGTGTATACGTTTCTTAGGATTAAAAGATCACTTGACTTAAATTAATGTTAGTTTTTTAATTACTCAGCTTAAGTAGTTTATAATAATGTAGTGATTTCATACAATTTTGAACTTATATTTAAACTATCCTCATGTTTTACAGATTAAGGAATTCAAAAAGTGGTGGTCGAAATGCTATGTGTCTGTCAAAATAGATTGCATGTAACACAATAAATGTCAAAAACTAAGATTGGGATATGGAAATTAATTGCTATCAGGGATTCTAGTGTACCCATGTATAATAAACATAACGACCAATGAGTTTATTATGTTTGTTTATCCAGTTTAATTTCTAACCGTAATTTGTATTATCTCCTGTCTGGCATATTGGAAAACATTCACATTATCTCCGAGCTTTAATCACAAATTAACAAAATCATCAATTAAAAATTATTTTAGGTAAAATGAGTGTAAATTACAAACATAACTAAGACTGCTTTAATAAGCTATCTGATGGAGGTTCTCAAAGAGTTATCAACAATTTTACCACGTTTTTATTAGTTCGTTTTCCGTCATAACTGTCTGTCTGTCTGTCTGTCCGGGTGGAACTTTGCAATCGAGATTAAACTAAATTCTCGATAAGTTAGAGACATGAAATTTTGAACATAAGTCAGAATTGGATGAGAATACAATATTCAGTTGGTTTCTTGTCTCTACATTTGTAGACTTGAATTTTTAAGTGATACCAACAAGACTTAAAAAAAGAAGAAGAAAAAGGAGTTGGAAAAGGGTTATAAAAGGAGTTGGAACTTTTTGAAGGAGCAAGAGTGATGCTACGCTCAAATATTAACATAGAAAAAGGACATGTGAATGGAGCAATGGGTACTAGAACTGAAATTATTTGGCCTCTATTCTGTCGTGATCAGATGTATGATACCAATATTCCACCTGTTCGTATTAACTTTGGCAGAGATGGAATTCAATTAATCAAGCCCAGATCAATACAGTTTCCGGCACTCCGAAATTATGGAACAATCGAACGAACAGCTACCATTAATACTGTGCTGGACCTGTACAGTTGCATAAAATGCAAGGATGCACAGTGGACCAGGCGGTTGTATACCTCGGATCTGCACTATTTGCTAAGGGACAAGCACATGTCGCGCTGAGTCGTCTCAGGTCACTTGATTGTTTAAGAATAGAGGAGCTCGATTGCTCAAAACTCACCGGAAAAACACCTTGCAATGAAGATGCCATGACGGAGATGGGAATAATGCATCAAATACGACCTTCACCACCATAAGTTTGTGATACATTTACAATTTGTAATGAAGAAGGATCTGACATGGAAATGAATTGGGAATTTCCTATATTATGTCCTTGTCAGAGTCTCATCAATATATACAAAACCGATTGAAATCTTTCACCCGGGCATAAGACAAAAAACAGAAAATAATAAATCAAATAAAAAAAGTTTTTAACATACCACGTTTTTAAAACGGACTAAATAGTATAAAATAATTTTTTATGACCCTTGTACAATTTTTAGGGAGGACTGTTATATGCTATGGATATATTTGGAATACTTGAAGAGAAAAACGTGGGGAGCAGGCAATCTATGACAGTTAAGGAGGAGTAAATAAATTGAATTACAGTGAATCTCATTTCCGATTCACTGAAATTAGCTGTGAATTCATCCGGGTTGTCTACTTGTATTATTTACTGGCTGCGGCCCACGTTTTTCTCTCCAAGTATTCCAAATTTATCCATAGCATCAAAATTGTAGAAGGGTCATGAAAAATTATTTTATACTTTTTAGTCAGTTTTAAAAACGTGGTATGTTAAGAAATTATTTTATTTTATTTATTATTAATAATCTATCAGAAAAGGGGTTCTGAAAGAGTTATCGCCAATTAGATTAATAAGCATCTTGAAAGAAGATCTAAAAGTGATATTAACAATTTTATTAGTAATCTATCTGAATGAGGTTCTGTGAAAGTGATATCAACAATTTCATTAATAAGATATCTGCAAAGATATTCTGAAAGAGTTATCAACAATTTTATTATAAAACAGAAAACAGTTAAAACAGAACAAACTAATTCATCACACAACAAAGATCAGATTTTAACAAATAAATTGTTAAAAGATCCTTTTGAAGTATATTACTGTGTACATTGTCCTATTTGAAGTTTTATCAGATGATGTGTCAAGGCATTTTACTTGAAATTTTTTTTAGAGAGTATCTTTTTTAAACTTTGATTAGAAGCCATTTTGAATTGGCTAAATGGAATTACGTTTTATTGCTACTATTTTTCTCTACTTATCAAGACCTTTGAAGTAACGTATCAAGGGAATCCTTTATCATTTAAAGTTGATCCTCACACCTCCTCCTTAAGGTGAGGCTGTGAATGGTTTTTATACCAGTATAAATCCAAACTACATTAAATTGAAAAAGTATTGATTGTTGTATTTTTTTTTTTATTATTATTATTGAACAAAAATAAAAGTGTTTGGGTTCACACTCACTCTGTATCATTACAATGCATAAATATATTACTCTTGCAATAGGATCTGAAGTAAATTCATATTCTAGGGTCTATATGTTTCCATAAGGTAGTACACAATAGCTACACTCTATGTTTTAGAATTTCAATAATAATATAATAAACCAAGACACTCTAAATTGAATGTTCATTGTCTTCGTAACTAACTATTATAAAGTCTGTACGCAAGGCACTGCCTGCTAGATAATGTGGTTAATAAATCACAGCATGGAGTATTAACAGCTGTGCTACTATATCATCTCCACTAGTTTTGACGTTTAATAATAATCTTAATCTACAACTACTGGAAAACTTTGCTTTTTGCTTTGAAACTTGTATTGATAAATTGATAGTTTCAAATAAATCGTGCTAACAGTTATTTTACCAAATAAGAAATATTATACAATAGTAGTTGTAATATTAACAGGTTAATGATATATAGTAGTGAAAATCGGATTACATTAACAGCTTTATACGATGTCCCACGTAAAAGTGGCCCACTCACTATTTAATCACAAATGTACTTATTCGAGAGGAATAAAAATATGGTACAAAACTAAATGTGTAAAATGAAACTCGCTTAGTTTACTTTAATTTTTCACTATTAAAGAACACGGTATGTTGAAAATTGTCGTTTTACGTTTCTGTGAAAATTCTATTGTATTTAAATTGACTGTACACAAAATGTGAATGTCGATGGATTCATACTTCCGTGTATGTTTTTCTTCAGCTCATCTATCGTTTTATGGTTAGTCACGTATAATTTTTCTTTAATATCTCTATAAACACATGAAACGTTCTGCGAACAAAGCATTCAAAACTGTTTTTATTAACTGCCTCTATGTGAATACTGGATGAACATGAACCAGCGAGCGTCTAAAAGCGTTTTGAAGCATTTAGAGAAACATGGCTCATTTACAGTAGAAGTATAAGTTTTCAACAATTTGAAAATAAACTTGTTTGCTCACAGTGCTTTCAAATTATGTTAGGTGCTAACTATATGTAGACTAGCAAATACTTTAAGAAAAATTCAGTTTTTTAAAAATTAGTAATGTATTATTTTAAAGCGTAAGCTGGTGCACAACATTAGGATTTTTTTGGACCAATAGCGATTAATCTGGGTATTCACTTGACCAGAAATATAATTTTGTTTGTAACTTATAAATATAGCTTCGGTTCGAGTTCACATCTAAAATGTTTTTAAGAAATCAATCCCAATACATAATACGATTTCCTTTGTCGGCTTACTAACCTTTAATATCGATAAGCTGTAAGGTATTGAGTGTAATGGCTGAATCACACAACGTCAACAAACTCCACTTTCAATAGAAAACTACCTGAATTTTTTTCCAGTTATCTATAATTTCTGATGAATATACGCAAACGCCCTCGCAGTCCATACAAAAGGCAATTAAATACACACACCACAGAAAATAAAATCAGGTACACTCAAGTTTTGAATTGTGTTTACCTATTTATAAACACGACTCTTGGCAAGTATACCAGCAAAGGAATTCTTCGTAGAACACTTCACGTGTTCCTTTGAAAGAAACAGTATAAACTTAAACAAATAAACACACCCTTTGGTTCAGAGAATACGACATACTATAATAGAAGAAATACAATATTAGCACTAACAATTATTTACGTTATGCGTTGAGTGAGCACATCATTCAAAGTCAATAATATCATGAGAGAACCGGTGAATTATTGTTTTAAGCAGGCCGCTTTAACTGTGGGACAATTAAAAAAATCCCAAAAAATTGTAAAATTTATTTATTTATTTATAGATACATAACACAATGTCAACATCTTGATCCCATTTTCAGAGTTTTTGATAAACCTAACAAGATAAGACCTAACCAATTATGGATGTATCTTATATAGCTGGACACTTTTTAATAAATATTACATTTTTTAACCCCCACCCCTTGATATTTAAAAAACTTGATACAACTTTTTTCCAGTAATTATTACATAAAAGAAAACTTAAAAATGAAAACATCCTGCTATTTATTGATATAGTTTACACAACGTTTTGAAAATATTTATCAACTCTCGTCAATCAACTGAGAATTATGAAAACTGCCAACAAAGTCTAATGTACTAGGACTATGATAGATTAAAAAAAAAAAACTCCAGTACTAAAACTTGGCCTGAACTGTCTAAATAAATAACACAATGTACAAACATGATCAGGGAAAATTTTTAAAAACTGCATAAAAACACCAGGAATGTCTAACACCAAGCTGAACAGAAATCTAACAACTAATCAACTAACAACTTTGTTAATTGTTTTTACATACATAAATAATAGAAAATGTCCGAACAAAATGTTATTTGTTTGCTTGACGATATTGACTAAACTTGTTATTTTCATCCTGAATAAATATTTGGGATTAGGTTTCCTTGATTCTTCTTCTTTTTCAAATCTGTGAATTCAGTCTTATCTGCAATAACAACATTTGTAACAATCAAAATTATTTTTAAAAGAATCCATGTTAACCAATTTTATTCATATACGAGTATCCAACATCAATAAGAATACTTTACATTCAAGGAGTTAGTGGGGTTGTAATCTTAGCATCGCAGCTTCTTAAATGCTATTGGATAACAAAGCCCATAATCTATCAAATTAGTCCCCTACACGAGTTTAAATAATCCAATAAGGACACACTACGGTACCTTCCAGGGGCAAAAGAATACATTAATTATCTTCACAGTTTTCATGGTTCTAAGATTTTACAAAATGCAGTTTCCAATTTAATTAACCGTACTAAAAAATTTAAGATAAAATAGAAGATATAGAGAAGAGAATATCTTCAAAAAAAAAACAATTTGTAATAATGCACAGTTGTTTTTATTTTACACATAGAATTTCTATGCCTAGAGATTGTAAACATAGCTTATTCTTTTTAAAATCAAATAAAAATTAAAAGGAGCTTATCTACCTCTAATTTATTGCAGATGAAAAATTTATGAAAATAACTTTTTTTTAAACAAAAAAACAAATATATATTCTAATCTTAAAATCTATATTTTTCATCATTACAATACTTCCTCTATAGGAAGATACTAAAATGTTTAACGTTGTAAGTTTTGTTAACTCTTCTTTTTTGGTTTCCATGGTTATTATTAGTAGGCTATAAATAATACAAATAAAATCCTTTTTTATAACAAATTAAAATCTGTCGGCTTCTCTGTCCATTATTTGAATAATTAAGCTTCAGAGCTTATTTTTTTCTTTATTTAAGAAATTTTAATTAAATATGATGTGCAATGAAAAGTGTCAATTAATATTTAGGTTGACAAAGAGTTTATTTGTGTTAACAAAGCCCCTACATTAATAATGGATTTCAATTCTTAATTATTATTTTTTTTAATTTTTATAGATATTGCAGAAACTTTATGACACTCTCATCCACAACACCAAATAAAAACTAACAAAATCAATCGTCTCAAATAAATGCCAGTTCGATAGTTGTCAATTAAAGTGGTAATGAATCATGGAAGCCATCTTTGAAAACATATTCACGTATTTATATCGGACTTAAACTTGCTTCGCTTGTGCCGTAAAATCGTTCTCAACATAAATAGTATTTTGATTAAAATCGAGTATTTTGATTAAAATCAATATCTTACAAATGTTTGAGAGATGGCAACTATTAGGTTTTTCGGGGGTCATTAAGGGCTACCCTTTATCAAAATCTTATTAAAGTAGTTAAAACAGATTTTAAAAAAAAAAATCTGTTTTTTCTTATGGAAGATATCTCCAAATTATCAGTTATAAAAATAAATAAACATTTGCGTATATGAACAAACAATGCTCGCAAACCAAATTTTATAAGAATCTGTTCACATGTCTGTAGAGATACCACACACGGAAAAAGACAGATGACAGATAGATGTTTTTCATAAAAACAATTTTTTGGACCCAGGGGACCAAACTATTCAAACGGGTAAACGAGATCAAAATTAACTTTTAGAAGTTGATTTTGTAGAAAATAGTATTTTTTTCTAATATTTAGTTATAAATTTGTTTAAAAAATCTCCCGATATATGACCAAAATGTGTCCATATACCAAATGAAAATTAAATTAGTAAACGCATTTGGGCTGCAGAGCACTATATACGACAAAGACAGGGAGACAAATATCTCAAAAGAATGGTTCATGGACGAATGTCAAACACTTTGTATATGGCTAGAAAGGATGACGGGGAAATGGAAGACCACAAAGTCGATGGACAGACTGATGTAATCGAGACGGAACTGCATTGAATGGAGCTTGTTTCTGGGGACAGAATATGAGAGATCGGATTGGTTAGAGAGTTGTTGGTACAGCCAAGGCTAACATAAAGTTGAAGCGCCGATTGATGGTCCATTTATATTAAAATTAACAATGTGTGAGGAGGCTTGCACTGTGGGAATAAATTTAAAATACGGTATGGACTTTAATGTGCAAGAATAAATCTCGGTTTAGGCTTCTGTTGCGACGATTTAACATTTTCACTCGGTGTGAATTTATTGTATTTTAGCAACAACAAAACACACAATGAAGAGAAACCTACGCATGTCAAAACTGTGTGATCAAAGTAATAACTAATTTGTTTTAATTAACGTCAATTTATTTGATTATACATAAAAGTATTATCAATTTTAATCTTTTGAATTATGCTCTTCGTATCTAGGATTCATGTGTTTAAAAGCTGAATCAGCAGAGCTCGTTTTTAAACTTGAGATTCTTAGTTTCCTACATTAGCAAAAAAGTTTTGTTTTCAAAATTGTAGAATTTTCAGTTTCATATTTAGACGGCAGTGTGTGTTTAAAAATTGAGGCGGAGCTATTGTGTCATAAAAATATTGCGATAAATTACTGCCTAATAAACACTTCTAATAATTAAAACAATGTATTTATACTGAATGACAAAAACCTAAATAATAAAAATACACAGTACAAAAATGTTGTACAAATTTTCTAGCTTACCCATCCTCACAGCCAAATAAAATACATCCATTATTCATGTCACTTCAATCAAAAAGTGAACATGAACTCTTGATATCAATTTTCAAAAAGATTTATATATTAAAGGGCATAAACTTGGTTAGATTGTGGGCACAAACACGTTTTCAGAGGAAATAATATTTCATTAAATTTAATGACGGATCATGCTTCATTTTTTTTATACGTTATTCCGGAATACTTATACATTTTTCCACACTGGTTTGGGTAATGATTTTTCATATTTAACTAAAATTTGAGCGAAATCGGTAGATTTTGAGGAATTAAGTATATAATAATGGCTTCACACCAAGATATGTATTCAAAAACTATACATAGTTTATTAAAACAATCACATTACTTTCATAATACTATGTATATTAGACAAAGTAAAATTAAACAAACCCTACCTTTTTAAAAGTGAGCATTAAAATCACTATGGTCAACTAAATATGTTGAGAAATATAAGGGGTTGTATATACGACATATCTACTGAAATGTCCTGAAAATAGTATCCATTCCTAGTGTCGTAGTAGCAACGCAATATTTGTCCAATTTTAATTCAAATTTGGTTTGTATACATGATTTTACATTGTAGGACAGTATCTTTATTTTTAAAATATTGTTTTTGAACTTGAAAATAGCAACAGTTTTGAAAAACTTGAAATTAAATTTTAATTATTAACTAAACGTTAGTATCTTTAAAGACATAATAATAATAAAAACTAACAAAACTTATTTTGTTACAATAAGATTAAAATTTCATTTTTAACAATTCTTTTATTTACATATTTACCATTATATAAAATTTATTTAATTGTAAATGGTATTAATTAAACTACAAGGTAGGTTTTAAATTATATACACAATTTGTTATCAGTGTTTCATTTTAATTGATTTCATTTGTTAACACTCTCAGACATTGTGTGCCCACGTGCAGCTAATTTAAAAATATTTTGTATACTTTTATAAAAGGTAAACAAACGGTGTAAATGAAATGAATGTATTGATTTCATTGACAACTTGGTTATAAACATTTGTTTCTGTAATGTGTTTTGATAAATATGTATTAATTATTAATTATCGATTATCACCTATCAATTATCAATTATCAATTAAAAATGAATTATTATCAACTATATTGTATCTATAATTAATTATTAATTATGTATTATTAATAAACAACTATCATTTAGAACAGTAATTAATTATTAATTATGAACTATCAATTATCAATTATCAAATATCATTATCAATAATTAATTAATAATTTTCAACTATCAATTATCAATTTTAAACTATCCTTTATTAGATATCAATTATCAATGACAATTATTAATTACTAATTTCCAATTTAGGTTGTGGCGATGAAATGTGAAAAATGGTAAGTTTATAATTTGAATTGTGAGGAAATATACACATTTAAATTTACTCCCCAACAGATTGATTTATTTCACTGTTTTTTTATGTAATAATTTGTTGATTAGTCTTATGTCTGGCTGCCTCACTAATATTTACATAATACCTGATGGCTCTCTGTTTAAAAATTGTAAGCCCTTCATTCTTTTATAAAATTATCCTTCTTCCTGATTACTGAGGAACTCCTCCGACCTCATTTTATTATTTATTTACACTGTTACTATTAAAAAACGTATGAGTGAATAAAATGGATGTGTTTGATTTTGGACGATGATGATAACAATATAAAATCTTTTCTGATTTATATACCTTTTTGAATTTCTTATTTATAAAAATAAATATGTGACGCTATGGTGGTAAAAATATTTCTGATTTGAAATTATGTAAATTAATTTATTTCGCATTACAATTTGAACGTATAATATGGCGTGAGTATTAGACCACGGAGGCCATAATCTATAAAGTAACAAATTTAAAAACAATTTCCTTTGTGTTTCTGCCAAACTTTGTGTACCAATTATTTTTAAGAACTTAAGCTACCCAAAACCAAGTTGTATCATACAATTGTAAGAAAGAAAGAAATTCTTCCATACAACTAGGTGATAGTTAAACAAAAATTTATGTATCGACAACGTGGGTACCTGAAGAAGGGCCTTGAAAGTGCAGCGTTATATTTTTACAACTTATGTTTCTTGGTATATTTCGGCTAACATGTATCACTGCACGGGAGGTCCAAGGTACACAATTACATCATCCCTTACTGTGTTTAATACCAGTAATATCTCACTTGGGTTCTGACACTTATGGCTTTCACAGAAGCCTGTTAAAAATAGAAGGGAATTTTAAGGTATAGTAAATTGTCAAATGAAACCATTATAAATCAAATATTGTTAATTTAAACTCTGCGTTATAGTTTTCTTATAATAGTAACTACTCTTGTGTTGCAACAAATATTTCTGAAGCTAATCTTTAGGATAGGTTTCGTCCAATTTCATTGTTTGTCCATAGTGTGGAACAATCTTCAGGATTTTCATTCTGTATCTAAATAGGAAGGACTTTTATACTACAATAAATTAATATCGGGATAAAAAAAGCAAAACAATATATTGTGCTCTTAACAAAATGCTTCTTACATTTATTTAGTTTTTAAGTGAAAACCTTTTTTGTCACATTATAGTACTATACATTATTTTTGTATGGAGAAAAACTCTGTAACGTATCACGCTCGTTTGTCCAGTCACGCTCCACCTATGTATATATTGTATTTACATTCTCATATATACTTTTTCAAACTCACAAAAATATTGCACTAACTTTCTCTCACCCTACATACATACAAAACATTTTGTATATATTTGGATCGATTTCATTCAAGTGTATTCACTTCATATTTTAGTTATCACAAACCAATCTCTTCATTTTTAGAATATAATGATAACGTAAATAACGAATGTAAGATTATTATTTCAGAAATACAAGAATAATATATTGTAAATGGTACTATAAAAAATATTTTGGTAATTGTAAATATTAATTTTTTAATAATATTTAATTTAAAAAATATTATTTATGTTTATCAGAATACACATGGTCTTATTTTTATATTATAAATACACGTACAGTAGAGTGTGCACAATTTCAAATTATTGTCTCTTTATTAGATGTGTTTGAACTCAAATATGGATTAAATAATAAAAAATCAACCATTACATATAATTAATATTTTTATTATATTTATTGAAAGTTTAAAGTGTTATTAATTTATTATTAATTTTAAAATTGATAGTTAAAGTTTTCACATCTCTGCCGTCCCGTGAAAGTAAGGTTTTATATAGTCAAATTGTGAAGTATAATTTATAGATTATTATAAAATTATAAGCAGAGTTACATTGTAAAGTACGATTTAATTATATTTCTTTATTTCAATTGCAACTGTTTTTGTTTTATTTCTATAATACTTTTATTGGATAATATACATGGGATTTAACTCAGTTAATTACACACAAAAATGTATTTATGTACAGGTTATTGATTATTTATTTTTATTAGTTGTGGTTTGAATTGTCTTGTAAATTCCGGTCCCGCAACAAAAAAGCTGTATTCCCATTGGATATTGAGGTCTAGGTGAATTGAGTACAACGATGAGGTTGATAAGTTGACTTAGACAGGATTTTATTGAGATTCATTAAGTTTTTAGAACAACAATTGAAATAAATGATAACTTCCTTTCTATAAATATTGTTATATTATTAACTCATATAATCATTTACCTTGATAAAAAATTTTTTTTTTAATATTTGTAATACAAAGATTAGTCATTTATTGTCTTGAAACATCAAATAATAAAATTATGAGTTCATTCGAACTTAATCGGTAGAATACACATATAAAATCATTTTGAAGTTAACATAAAAAAATAAATTATCAAACAATTGAGATGTAAAAGGAAATGTCTCTTATTAACTACACTGAGGTTATGGAAAGTTCATAAACATATGTAAATATAACATAAAGGAAAGATTTCATTAGTTCATTTTAGAGTCTTACTATCTCGGGTTGGGAGGAATTGGTTTAACACATACTTATTTAAAAATAGATCACTCAGAGTCTGTTTCTCGTGAAAATTCATATACATAGGCTACACATACAATTACAAGAAAAACACAATTAATTAAAGTTTATATTTTGGGGAATATTATTAATTATCACTTGAGTTTCTTTCTCTCGGGACAGGGTCAGTGCGGCAAATTTGTCAAGGAAGTGGGGTAATTATACACATATTGACAAAGATATAAAAAAAATAATAAAATATTAATCTATTAGTTTTTTAAATAAATGATGAGTGGTGAAATGATGGTAGACAACAATCACAACGTTCACAAAGTCTATGTTTTTGAATACTCGGTGTACATATAGAAAATAGTTCAATTAGTATGATATTTGTTATAAGTTATTCCACTTTTGTGTATTAATGCTTCAAAGTTTATGATAGTAGGCTACTTAGGCCTATTAGTGGGGATATAGGATGACTTAAAAAAAAAATATAAATTGGAATGGTCTCACCAATATTCTCAAATACGTTGTTGAAACTAGCTTGTATTATGTCTGCTCCTTGGTAGATTTTTTTTAGAAAAATTTCAACTGTTACTTATCACTTTTAATTTGTGTTACTTCTCAGCACTCCATAGAAAATTTAAATATACTTTTCCACTTATTTAAATTGCATTAAATTGGAGCTGAGTCAGGAAACGTCCATTAAGCTTGGGATCTCCCAACCAAACTTCCCAAAAATCATTGTTACAGCGTCCATAGAGATTCAACATTATCCATTTTTTGTGATCTTGATTAAGATTAGTAGCACTGATGAAAATGAATACATGACCCTAATTTGTTAAGCAGGAAGTTGTTAAGAACTTCATTTAAGACTGTTGACTCTACTATTACGGTATACATTTAAATTTGTTGAAGACATACTAAGAGGGGTTCCAAATAACTTCCTTTAAATTTAAACTATCTTATTCCTAAATACGATTTCACCTTGGTCTTAATCTAAAACTAGTTGGAATTTCCCGCACTTTAAATTAGTTAGTGGGCTAAACTTTGGTCACGTGATTGCTGTATCGGTGGGTGTGGCTTATTTGATTTCTGTCACATATTATGTCTGTTCCGCCATCTTTGAGATACGACTTTGGTTGTATTTATCATCAATACTAAATAATTTTGAAGTTTTCTTTGTATGTTCAGGTGACATTTTATACTCAGAAATATATGGTTCATATATAGGCCAGGTTTGTTTTGTCCTAGCGTCTTTAATGTTATTATAATCGCCGAAATACTGGCGACCTTCCATTTGATATAACTTTCTAGGCCGTTCCGTGTCCACTTGTAAGTTGATAAATTTCTTTTAGTCGTTCTTTTTGCTATAGTTCTTTTATAAATATTGGTTTTTATAGATAGGTGGGATTCTTTAGATTAATTTTGATATGGGTAACATAGGTCTAAAATTTCGATAAAAGGCTTTAATTAATTTTGATCTGGTTGAAAGTCTAAAATAGTTTATAGGCAATTGTTTAGATCGCTACCGTTGTGCATTTTTTCCGGTAGGTGGCGTGCGTGTCTTCTCGTGTTTGAAAGGAATACCAATTATTTATTGAAACAACATTATTTTGAAATGTTTCAATATCCCCACGATACTCTTTCCTGAAAATACTAGGAGTACTTGTGTTTTCAGGGAACCATCACCATAAGAAATAATGTTGTTTTATGTGGATTGGTGACAATCTAGTATTAAATCTGTCAAGATGTGTGATATTTCTTACTTTGACGTCATGCACTTTTGTCATGTAAGGTCATTGAACTATGGACGATCAGCTGTCCGGTTGTAAAGATGGGACGTTTCCGCTTATGCACTTGTACCTTTTAATTGCTGTTACATGATATGGTCCTTTCTCCAGTTTTCCTTTCAGATCACTTATATAGTAAGTCGAGTTTCCTATGATTTTACTTATTTTATACGGACCGCTAAATATCTCGAACAATTTATGAGTCTCTCCTTCAAAAGCATTTGATAATTGATAATTTTTTATTAGTACTAAGTCATTTATTTTAAATATTGTAGGTTTCGATTTTTGATTAATTTTTAAAGCTCTATTATTTTGTCTCTTCTTAATTCGTTGTGATGCCATAAATAGTTTCGTTTCGATCGGTAGATCTGTTTGTTTACAATTTCTAATGTAAGGTTCCCAAAATCGTACATCACGTTGTCCTAACTGGAGTTCGTTGGGCGTAAACCCGGTGGTTTCGTTGTGTACTTCATTCAACATGGAATTGATGTCGGCTATATAACGAGCCCAATTCTTATGGTTTCTAGAACAATATGTTCTTAGACATCTTTTTACTTCCCTGATCGGGCGTTCTGCCATATTTGATTTGGGGTGATAATACGGGTTGAAGACGGGTTCGATTGAATGTTCGGTTAAGGTTCGAATCCAAGCTCGACTTCGAAATTGTGTACCGTTGTCACTTTGTAATTTTTTGGGTGTACCATAGGTTGAAAAATGTAAGTTAAGTAGTTTATATAAAATCGTTTTCGTGCTTGCGGCTCTGATCGGGTAGAGTTTGACAAATTTTGTAAATATATCTAAGACAATGAGTATGTATTTAGTTTGACCTATACTTGTGGGAAGTGGCCCAATTATGTCCACAGCTAGGTGATGATTTTTGCCAATGCAAGTGATTCCTTTTGCTATCCCTCGGGAAGGATGTGGATCGCTTTTACACTTTTGACATGAGTCACATGTGGCGAGTGTAGTTCTAATGCGGCGTCCCATATTTTTAAATACGAAACTCTCTTTTAGGATGTCTAAACATTTTTTAGCTCCACAATGCAAGTAGTATGTGTGGCACTCCCATATGAGACGACTGATTAAGTGTTCTGGTATTATTATAAGCCACTGTTGATCTAAACGTTTATATAAAATTCCTTCATGTATCATGTAGTTTTCCATTAATTTTGAATCGTTAGAAGGAGAAATGTTGTTCTTTAAATTTTGTATTATAGCAATTAAATTTTGGTCTTGTTCTTGATTAATTTTCATATTTTGTAGTTCGTGTTGTAGATTGTGGTCTTGTATGCGATCTATGTACGCCATCATTAGTTCGGGTATATCGGCGATTGGATTGATACCTTGTGAGTTTATGATGCGACTTAATGCGTCCGCAGTACAGTTTTCACTCCCTTTACAATGTAATATCTTGAAATTGTAATCTTGTAAAGCCAGGATCCATCGCGTTAATCGAGAGCTTAATAATTTGCATGTTTTTAGAAAAGTAAGAGCATGATTATCCGTTATTATTGTTATATCGGTGCCATAAATGATATACCGAGTTTTCTGTAAACAATAGATAATTGCTAATAATTCTTTTTCGGTTGTCGTGAACCTTCGCTCTGCTGGTTGCAATGCTCTGGAGAAGACTATTGCTCTTTTCTCTCCCTGTTCATTTAATTGATATAAATGGCCGCCGATTGCAAAATCTGAGGCATCGGTCTGTAGGTAAAACGGTTTGTGCGTATCGGGATGATGTAATATTTGTGTTTCTAGGAAAAGTTTTTTGATTTGTTGAAATGTTTGGTCGTCTCTTGTTGTCCAGTGGAATTTTATTTTCTTTGAGGTGAGCCGAAGAAGGGGTTGTACATGTTCGGAGAATTTAGAGAGAAATTTATTATAATAGTTAATACACCCGAGAAATCCTTTTAATTGTTTTCGATTCTTTGGGGTTGGATAATTTAGAATTGGCTGAACTTTGCTATTGTCCATTTGTAGACCAGTAGCTGTTAAGGTATAGCCTAGAAAAGGTACAGACGTTCGAGAGAAAAGCGATTTATCAAATTTGATCGTCATATTAGCATCTTTTAATCTTTTAAATATGTGAGAGAGATGTTCTAAGTGTGTATTAAAATCTTGAGAAATGACACAGATATCGTCGATATATACAAGTGTGAATGATTCGACGCTGTCTTCGAAGACGTGTTGTAATGCTCGGACAAGTGCAGCTTGGGATGTAGATATTCCAAAAGGTGTAACGGTATATTGGTATGTTCTTCCTCGAAACTGGAACGCAGTATATTTCCTTGACTCTGGCGTGAGCGGGACTTGCCAGTATGAAGCAGTTAAGTCGATGGTGCTGATCCATTTACAGTTTTTTCCTTTAGCCAACAATTCATTTATGCTCCTATTCTGCTCATAATCCGGTAGGGTAATCTCGTTTGCTTTTCTAGCATCTAAACATAGTCTAATTTCTCCATTCTTCTTTGTGACTGGGACAATCGGGTTAATAAAATGACTGTGACACGGTTCAATGACATTCATACGCAGCATGCGTTGGATCTCGCGTGCTACGGCTTCTTGATGGATTAAGGGGACAGGGTATGTTTGCCCTCTAAATATTCGGTCCTCTCTTATTTCGAGGTGATGTACATATTTATTGCATAAGCCCGGGGTGTATGAAAAGATGTCTTTATATTCTAATATTAATCTGGTTAATTCTAATTTTTGATGGGGTTCCAAATTTCGATTTGCTTCCAAAGTGTTATTAATATTACATTCATTTAATTCTCCAAGATCGTCGATATTGTACTCTACTTGTTCCTCATTATAATTCGCTTCGCTTTCATTGTACATGTTATTTGATATATATTTATCATTATCATTATTATTATTTATATTTATATTTTCTTCAGTAATGTAGCATAAAATTCCTTCTTTAATCGCATATTCAAACTTCAATATTGTTCTCTTATCATTTGCTTTAATTTGCAATGTCGATGTTTTGAAGTTTATCTCCATCTCTAGTTTACTTATCAAATCTACACCAATAATTAAGTCGCGAATTAAATTTGGTACAACAAGTGCTTGCACCCATATTTCCTCCTCTTCAATCATAACTTGAAACATTATTATCCTGGATACTCTGCGGGTCTTTGAGCCGACAGCCGTTGTTATTTGAATATTTGTCATTGGAAGTTGTTCAAATTTTTTAATTTGTTGTCTGTGTTCTTGGAACCATTGTTCTGCGATGCATGTAATATTAGAACCAGTATCGATGAGGGCTGTAACATTTCGCTCTCCTATTAAAACTTTAATCTCAGGACACCGTAAAATCTGAGTATCGGGTCTCGTTGTTAACTCGTAACTATCTTCATTTATAAAGAAATTTCTGTCGCAAAACATATTGCTTATAATCATATTATTCGGTACATATATATATTTATGATTAGATATAGTGGGCCTGCATAATCCGAGGTCATGTCTTCGCACAGTATTAATGTTATTGAGCGCAGATGATGATGAGTTGTTTTCGTCGCTCAATTGGCCGATGACATCTTCTGTGCTCGGCAGTTTTCCTGCTGAGACACTTCCGTTGCTGAGCTCAATTCAGGACGATTACTCGTGGGCACAGTTTCAGCAATGGTGTGGCACACGTTTATCTGTTCCTGTGTCGGGTACTGCTGGTTTCTAGGCCGTGAACTCTCAAGAAGGTTATCTCGTCTTATTTGGGGCTGGTTTCCTCTGTTCTGCGGAGGTTGAAATTGTCGATCTGTTCGATATGGAGGTTGATAATTTCCTGGAGGGTTTCTGTTTGAATTAAATGGTCTAGGCGGAGGTCGGTGATTTTGTTGATGAAAAGGTGGAGGTCGATAATTTTGGAACTGTGTTGATGGTCTAAAGTGGAAATTATTGTTCGACCCAACTGATTGTTCCCTTGGTGTGAATCGTGTTCTCGGTGAAGGTGCAGTAGTCAAATTCTGGTTCCTCCTTTCTCGCGTATAAACATCTTTTAAGTCCTCCCTTTGCAACAGGAGTTCGAAGTCCAGGATTGTTTCGATGCGTTGGACCCTTCGTGCATCTTGAATCAATTCCTCGAAATGATCCGCCAAACAGGTTATAATCTCATCCTCAGAGAGTGGTGGTTGCATTGACTTCAAAGTTATGACTCGCTCAGTAAAATATTCGGCCCTACTGAGTTTGCCATTCCTTTGATACTTTTCAGTTTCCATTCTGTGCCGGATTCCGCGTTGCACTTCCCTGCTCCAATATTTTTTCTCAAAGGCTTCTTTGAACTCTTCCCAGCAGTGTATGTCGTCTCTGACCAAACTGAACCATCTCGCCGCATGATGTTCTAGGCATAACTCCAGGGTGTCGATCAGCTGGATGTTTGGATCGGTGGTGTTATTTTGAGTTGTCCTCCGCTCATAAAATTTACGGATCCTGTTGAGGTGTTCAGTTGGATTGTGCTCCCTGCCATGAAATTTTGGAACGTTATTATCGATTATTCCATTGGTGGTACTTCCACAGGTGACATATATGTTGGGTGGTGCTGTGGGTGAGTTTTTCTGAATCTTGTCCTCGAGGGTTTCCACTCTCGCCTTGTTATCGTTGGCCAATCGTTCTAAAGATGTTATCTGTCGCTCTTGTTCTAAACTTGTCTCCTTGTTTTTGTCTATTCCCTCCTGTTGTCTTGAATTTTGCTCAGCAATTTTCTGGGTTATTTGTTCCAGCTCTTGGTGTGTCTCTTCCCTGGTTCGTTGATTCAAGTCGATCACAAACTCCTTCACCTGTTCGGTTTGAAACCGACAGTCCTCTTGTACTTTGTCGATTTTCTTGTCCTGGGTCTCGAACCGTTTGTTAATTCGGCTCAATTCCTGTTTTATTTCTAGGGAGTTTTGTTTTAATTCCTTAGAAAAACGTTCTTCCTGGCCATCGAATCGTTGGTTAATTTGATTCAGTTCTAATTTGATTTCCTTAGAGCGCTTGTCCTGATCCTCGAATTGTTTCTTCATAAACATCATTAATTGGTCAAGATTTATGGTATGGCTTTGCGGTTCTTGGCTGGTCTTCACGTCGCTCGTCATTTCGATGTTTTCACGGTCGGTATATGTCTGTATATTTTCGCCGTATTCTCCTTCTTCTTCTTCGATTATTACGGTCGGTGGTTGACCCGATTCTTCAACGATCCGCGGCCCTTCCAGCGCTACGCCTTCTTCACTTATTTCTTGACCCGCGGTCACGTCTTCTAATCGGCGCGACGAAGATGGGTCCGACAAACCGTGAGACTCTATAGCCTTTTGTGTCCGCTTAATGTTTTTTCTTAAGTTGTATCCCGATTGATTATCCATATTAATATTTAGTAATAATATATCGGTACACAAAATACAACACAAAATATATATCTTAAAACTAACATAAAATTATTTTTAAAAGAAGTTATTTGGTTGGGAAAGACTTCCTTGACAAATTGCCAATACGTTGGGCGCCATTTTGAAATAAATGATAACTTCCTTTCTATAAATATTGTTATATTATTAACTCATATAATCATTTACCTTGATAAAAAAAATTTTTTTAAATATTTGTAATACAAAGATTAGTCATTTATTGTCTTGAAACATCAAATAATAAAATTATGAGTTCATTCGAACTTAATCGGTAGAATACATATATAAAATCATTTTGAAGTTAACATAAAAAAATAAATTATCAAACAATTGAGATGTAAAAGGAAATGTCTCTTATTAACTACACTGAGGTTATGGAAAGTTCATAAACATATGTAAATATAACATAAAGGAAAGATTTCATTAGTTCATTTTAGAGTCTTACTATCTCGGGTTGGGAGGAATTGGTTTAACACATACTTATTTAAAAATAGATCACTCAGAGTCTGTTTCTCGTGAAAATTCATATACATAGGCTACACATACAATTACAAGAAAAACACAATTAATTAAAGTTTATATTTTGGGGAATATTATTAATTATCACTTGAGTTTCTTTCTCTCGGGACAGGGTCAGTGCGGCAAATTTGTCAAGGAAGTGGGGTAATTATACACATATTGACAAAGATATAAAAAAAATAATAAAATATTAATCTATTAGTTTTTTAAATAAATGATGAGTGGTGAAATGATGGTAGACAACAATCACAACGTTCACAAAGTCTATGTTTTTGAATACTCGGTGTACATATAGAAAATAGTTCAATTAGTATGATATTTGTTATAAGTTATTCCACTTTTGTGTATTAATGCTTCAAAGTTTATGATAGTAGGCTACTTAGGCCTATTAGTGGGGATATAGGATGACTTAAAAAAAATATATATAAATTGGAATGGTCTCACCAATATTCTCAAATACGTTGTTGAAACTAGCTTGTATTATGTCTGCTCCTTGGTAGATTTTTTTTAGAAAAATTTCAACTGTTACTTATCACTTTTAATTTGTGTTACTTCTCAGCACTCCATAGAAAATTTAAATATACTTTTCCACTTATTTAAATTGCATTAAATTGGAGCTGAGTCAGGAAACGTCCATTAAGCTTGGGATCTCCCAACCAAACTTCCCAAAAATCATTGTTACAGCGTCCATAGAGATTCAACATTATCCATTTTTTGTGATCTTGATTAAGATTAGTAGCACTGATGAAAATGAATACATGACCCTAATTTGTTAAGCAGGAAGTTGTTAAGAACTTCATTTAAGACTGTTGACTCTACTATTACGGTATACATTTAAATTTGTTGAAGACATACTAAGAGGGGTTCCAAATAACTTCCTTTAAATTTAAACTATCTTATTCCTAAATACGATTTCACCTTGGTCTTAATCTAAAACTAGTTGGAATTTCCCGCACTTTAAATTAGTTAGTGGGCTAAACTTTGGTCACGTGATTGCTGTATCGGTGGGTGTGGCTTATTTGATTTCTGTCACATATTATGTCTGTTCCGCCATCTTTGAGATACGACTTTGGTTGTATTTATCATCAATACTAAATAATTTTGAAGTTTTCTTTGTATGTTCAGGTGACATTTTATACTCAGAAATATATGGTTCATATATAGGCCAGGTTTGTTTTGTCCTAGCGTCTTTAATGTTATTATAATTGCCGAAATACTGGCGACCTTGCATTTGATATAACTTTCTAGGCCGTTCCGTGTCCACTTGTAAGTTGATAAATTTCTTTTAGTCGTTCTTTTTACTATAGTTCTTTTATAAATATTGGTTTTTATAGATAGGTGGGATTCTTTAGATTAATTTTGATATGGGTAACATAGGTCTAAAATTTCGATAAAAGGCTTTAATTAATTTTGATCTGGTTGAAAGTCTAAAATAGTTTATAGGCAATTGTTTAGATCGCTACCGTTGTGCATTTTTTCCGGTAGGTGGCGTGCGTGTCTTCTCGTGTTTGAAAGGAATTCCAATTATTTATTGAAACAACATTATTTTGAAATGTTTCACAATGTATGTTGACCATCAACAGATGGATCAAATGAAAAGACCAACAAATATGGTTTCCTAATTTTAAAGTTATTTGATAATGATGTACATTTTATTTATAAGGTTTAATTAGACTGTTGTCATAGTATGTAAATATAAAAGTAATACATGACGTTTCGTGATAATCAATCAACCCCCATTATCAAGTGATAACCCTAACTAAACATAATATGATAGACCTGGCCTGAGCAGTGAAAATAACTAAGACTAAATACAACCGTGATCAGGTTGTAACAATACTACACAACACAAAGAACGGTGAAGAATGGGAGGGGTTGCGTGCCAACGGAGTGATGATCTAAGGGTTTATCAAGAGAAACCAACATTTTGTCCTCTATTTACAAAGTGTAACACGTGACCTTAGTTATTACTTGTACTATAGAGTTAAATGAAACAATTTCTCTTAAACTAAGTGTATTGGTTTTATGATATAAGTTTAGAAATATTTAAAATATTTGATCAATATTTTGTCAATTTATAATTGTGTGAAAAAACCATCATAATAGGTTTAATATTTTTCAAAATAGCAGCGATTGATAGCCTACATTTCTATTTCGACTCGCTGCCAGGTTACGTCCGTACCAATTAAAAATAATTACTACCAGATATAGAGCACACCCAATAGAGAACAATAAACTCTATTTTTCAATTTCAGGACAATAATATATAAAAGAAAAGAATGTGACATTTATTATTTCATACAAAAGAATTTATAGCATGCACACTTATCAAGTTAACTTTTATATTACTTTCTTTTATTATCCACGTTTAGAAATTGAAGTAAGTTAAGTTTGAGAGAGATGCGTAATATTCTATTAGATAAAAATATCTATCTCGATAAAAAGGTTTATTGTTATGAGATGCTTTAAGGAAGTCTTGCAAAATATTTGAAGTGATACATCTGTTTTTGGTGGAGTATTTATGTAATTAGTTAATTATTAATACATTAATATTTTTAGTGAGAATTTTTTTATTTGATATTTAGAGAAATGTGAAGATTTCTTACCCAAACCTGTGTTCAAAATCGTAAGTAAATAAATTTTACGATTCAGTAACTGACAAAAAGACAAATGAACCACTGTAACATAGACGTATCAAGCATAGCAAGGTACATCCTTATTTAAATAATTTAAATATAAAGGATGATTCAATAACAATGCCTGTTTTAAATTTCAAGCTATTGTTGCATTGTTACCATGGCAACATTTTATTTATATCTTTATTAATCAGCATTTTTGAGGTTAGTTATCATGAAACGGTTTATAATGGAAGAACGAATATTAATTGTGAAAACACATTGCAAATATGGTGAGTGTTACGCAGAAACTGTGCTGAATCTTCGTACAGATCAAGGTCATCTTAATGAATTCTAATGAGTCAACAGTTCGTAGGCTAATGAAAAAAATGAGACAGAGTTCGATTACATACATCACCCATTGCGTCCTTATTGCGATCAGAACATCTCAATTGTGCGCGCCAATATTGCCGTGAGTCCAGAAAAATCAATTCGCCTTCGTTCACAACAGTTTGTTACCTCGAAAAGCTGCCTTCAGTGAATTCTCATCAATGATCTCTACATGCAGGCCTACAAAATTCAACAACTGAAACCAACGGTCTATTTGCAACAGAGACAGTTTGTTGGATAGATTTTGAAGATAATAATCTTCTCTGATAATGCACATATTAATTTAAGCAGCTATGTTAATTAAAAAATTGTTGCATTGGGAGGGGGGAGGGTAGAAAATCCTTTCGTAACCCATCCCAAGTAATGCATCAGCAAAGAGTCATCGGTCCATACTTTTTTGAAGATGAGGATGGAAATGCCACGACAGTGAATAGACAACGCTACAGGAATATAGTTGATACATTTTTATAGACTTACCTTATTTATGTGAATATTGAACAATTATGGTTCCAACAAGATGGCGCTAAAGAGATTAGCAGTGGACAAAAACAATACAATACCTTAGGAACCCAAGAAAAACAAATATCACGTATTTCCTTGTATGAATGATATTTTACCTCTAGTAAACTCCGACGTTCTCGCGTGTTTTGTAAGTAAAGGCATTAAATTCTCAACGCATCACACTACATCCGATTACGGAATACGTCTAATAAATAGCAACGAGTCTTAAGATATTCTAGTTAATAATTTCACCAAGTTTTGATGTAGGCTATTATACTAATCTGGTTTACAATATCTTTGAAAAAGTTTTTTGCGATACTTATAAAGTTGTTAGAGGCAATTCATTTTCCATTTCAATTTTTGTAGTTTATAATTAATTTAGGAGAAAGCAAATTTATTAATACGTGTATAAGTAGTTATTTACAATAAAAATAATATCATCGATCTACCTTAAATATTATCTAAATTGGGTATTGTAGTTAAGCTTACTAATATTAAAATACTATAATTAATTGTGAAGGTTTTTAAATACATAGTATAAAAAAACAACTCCCTTCAACACCCAACAACAAAACTAAGAACTATCTTTTTGAAAGATGTATAATATTTTGTTCTTCATTTTCTGTGTCATACAATCGCCCTGTATTTAAACTATAAGAGTAAAACCTAATCTCAATTAACTTAAGTGTATAAATCGAATTTTTAATTACGGCCGCTATTTCCACTTTTCTCCAATTATTTTTAAGCAATAATTTCATTTTACTTGCAATTTTGTACATTGGTTTAAATCACATTTTATCAACATTTTATTGTACCTAGTAGAACCGGTTTTGGAAAATTAGGTCTTTTATCCAATCACTATATACGTTTTGTTTTACTTTTTAGCGACTTGAAATTTGATCAGAATCGTTAACGCTCGTTTTGAGAAAATGGTAATTTTAAGTTTTAAAACCGTAGTAACTACCCCAAATTTCGGATACCGAAAAAATTTTAAAAAGAGCTCAAATTTTTAAAATATGCTTTTTCATAGAAAGTGGTCTGATCGACATATTTGTATTCATTGACCCGAAGAGTTTTAAGCCGGCACTAGAGGGACATCGTTCCAAAAAACTTTGACACGTTAATTTTCTAACCCATTACATAACATTTTTTATACCACGATTATTTTATAAATATTAAAAAGAACGTTTAGTGTGAAGACTTATAAATTGTGTTTCTAACTTTAAATTTATTGGGGATTTCTGCGAGAAATCAAGTGAAGTATAAAAGGAAATTAAAACCTAAGTAAGGAAATGAGAGAGACAAACAAAGTTAGAACGTCCGTGACTATTGGTTTTCTTTCTTTCACTTTATTCTCTCGATCAATTCATTAATTACTTCTATAGTTCAATATAACATTTACAGAAAACAGCTGATAATTAAATGGACATAATCCTTTCGTCTTTCATGGAAATTGTATTACATTACAAATATCTATTCACGTTATAAGAACGTTTACTACTTATTAATGAGTTTCTAATACTGTATTCGAATTCTAATTAATTATTAAAATGATTACTTAATCGAACAGCTGATAGTTAGTTTTATTTATAATTGGTAACAATTGTTGGGCCACTTAAAAAAAAAGTAAAGCTTCAAAGGAAAGTACAGAGTGTTTTGTGGTTTGCAAAATTCAACTAACTCTGTAACTCTAATGTAACTTCGAGTATCGAAGTGTGTTTCTTGATTTCTCAAAACGAAAATAAAACTTGTAGATGTAACGAAAGCTGAAATAAATCGGTTGCTTATTGCACATAAAGTGTTAAGATCACACCAATGAAACTGTTGGAAACATTGTACAGAAAATTGTATTGAAAATATGTTGTACAGAATCCAAAAAATCGGCTCAAAAATCTGCTTTGTATACTAGGTGAATAAAAAAACAGTTAACACTTTTGAAAAACAAACTGCTCAGATGTACATGCTATAAACTTTAGTTCCTGCAATGGTTTTCGGGCAACAAATAACCTTAACAAGTTACAACGCTGTAGATTCTTGATGTTGATGAAAATATTCTGAACGAGTTATGTTAAATGAGTCAATATTCCATGATTCATAACTGGTGAATCTCTACAATATTCAAAATTTGTGTAAATGAAGTACCACCTTCGTTGAATATGAGGATCACAACCTAATAGACATTGTTTAGTGTGGTCTTGTTCGGGATGGCATTATTGGTACTTTTTTATTTTGTTGAAAGCACTATATTCTTTTCTCCTTATCAAGGATTTAAAATTGATTTCAGGAGGATGGGGCATCGCTACCGTCAATATCTTTCGGGATGAGAAATTGTGTCAACATATGGATCGAAAGAGGTGTATGGATAGCTTGGCCATCACGTTCCTCCGGCCTTTTTTCATGGACTTTTATTTATGGCGTATAAAAGTTTTACGCTGTAAAATCTTAAATCCGAGACAACGAAAACAAGAAGCAGTGGCCAGTAAACCGTAAATACTTCATTTTGAGTTAGGGATGAGCTGTTATAACGCTAGGACATTTGAACGCTACACACGGGGCCCATATAAAACTTTGATCAAAGGGCTCAGTTTGACAAACCCGATAAGTTCATTATCCAGAAAAATGAATCAATCAATGTAAAATTAGAGGTCTTTTAACTGTTAAAAATAACTTTTTAAGTATAAATGTTTACCTGAAAGTCACACAAATTTTCAGTAGGTTAAGTTTGAGCAGTTTTAAAATCTACATACAATGATTATTAACCGTGTTTCTGCAATAAATAAACTGTACAAAAACATTACAAAAGTTTCTCACCAACACCCACAATCTTATAACACCCAAAATATAATTGTTACCCCAAAAATAACACTTAATTATTAGTTTTAAAAAAAATTGGACACAATCTTTGAAATATTATTATATATTTAAACAGGGTTTGAACTTGCTTCTTTTGGCCCAGAAAAGCTTCTTCGGCGTACATGGTATTCGTATTTAATTCATGATAGCATCAATGTTTATTTTTGCTATTTCCAATTATTTCTAATTGCGATAATAAATAATATAAATTTATTTATTATTATTAAGTTTTACTTGCAATTTTTCAAACGAGTTTAGGTAAATTATTTTTCACATTTTACTAAAAATTTAACGAAATCTGTAGAGACGGATTTTGAGACATGAATGGTACAACAGCCTCATGGCTATTTTCATTGCTTTAAAGATAACTCACGACCCGGAATTTACAGAGAATTGGGACCAGTAGCATTAATTTGTGTTCTTAGAGGCTAAACTTAAGCAAAACTTGATCAAAATTGTTAAATACGATTTTGAGTTATGGCCAAAATGTTTCCACATAACAAATGTTATTTGTTAGTACACGGGTTTGAAATGTAGATCTTCATATAAGACAGGCATTAAAAAAACTCTTATTTTGGACTCAGGATACTTGAAAACAAATGTTTCCCCAAAAAGACGACATCGATTTCTTGTTCTTTCACGTAACTTTCTATGTTCAACTAATACGTGAGAAAGTAAAATTAAATACATGGAGTAAGATTTACTGTTTCGTTTAGGGCTATGAATATTGTTGTGTCACTAGTTACATTGGGTTAAGAAGAACGATTTGCTGAATGTATTAAAACATTCCTACCAGAGTTACACTTGTGTTGCGTTTGACATTTTCTGCGTAAATAAATATTTGCTGCGTTTGACATTTATTATCATTTTGTTTAAATAATATCGGATTTGTTGAAATGATCATTGTTAGTAGTAACCATGGAAACAGTTGCAAATATTTGCTGCATTTGACATTATTTATTATCATTTTGTTAAAATAATATCGGATTTGTTAAAATGATCATTGTTAGTAGTAACCATGGAAACAGTTGCAAATACTTGCTGCACTTGACATTATTTATTATCATTTTGTTAAAATAATATCGGATTTGTTGAAATGATCATTGTTAGTAGTAACCATGGAAACAGTTGCAAATATTTGCTGCATTTGACATTTATTATCATTTTGTTAAAATAATATCGGATTTGTTGAAATGGTCATTGTTAGTACTGTAGTAACCATGGAAACAGTTGCAAATATTTGCTGCACTAAACATTATTTATTATCATTTTGTTAAAATAATATCGGATTTGTTGAAATGATCATTGTTAGTAGTAACCATGGAAACAGTTGCAAATATTTGCTGCATTTGACATTTATTATCATTTTGTTAAAATAATATCGGATTTGTTGAAATGGTCATTGTTAGTACTGTAGTAACCATGGAAACAGTTGCAAATATTTGCTGCACTAAACATTATTTATTATCATTTTGTTAAAATAATATCGGATTTGTTGAAATGATCATTGTTAGTAGTAACCATGGAAACAGTTGCAAATATTTGCTGCACTTGACATTATTTATTATCATTTTGTTAAAATAATATCGGATTTGTTGAAATGATCATTGTTAGTAGTAACCATGGAAACAGTTGCAATATTTGCTGCATTTGACATTTATTATCATTTTGTTAAAATAATATCGGATTTGTTGAAATGATCATTGTTAGTAGTAACCATGGAAACAGTTGCAAATATTTGCTGCACTTGACATTTTTATTATCATTTTGTTAAAATAATATCGGATTTATTGAAATGATCATTGTTAGTAGTAACCATGGAAACAGTTGCAAAATTTGCTGCACTTGATATTATTTATTATCATTTTGTTTAAATAATATCGGATTTGTTGAAATGATCATTGTTTTTATTAACCATAGAAACAGTTGCAAATATTTGCTGCACTTGACATTATTTATTATCATTTTGTTAAAATAATATCGGATTTGTTGAAATGATCATTGTTAGTAGTAACCATGGAAACAGTTGCAAA
Source organism: Aphrophora alni (assembly GCA_963513935.1). Taxonomy (NCBI): domain Eukaryota; kingdom Metazoa; phylum Arthropoda; class Insecta; order Hemiptera; family Aphrophoridae; genus Aphrophora; species Aphrophora alni. The sequence continues at coordinate 83,253,903 of OY740769.1, forward strand.
TATTTGCTGCACTTGACATTTTTATTATCATTTTGTTAAAATAATATCGGATTTATTGAAATGATCATTGTTAGTAGTAACCATGGAAACAGTTGCAAATATTTGCTGCACTTGATATTATTTATTATCATTTTGTTTAAATAATATCGGATTTGTTGAAATGATCATTGTTTTTATTAACCATAGAAACAGTTGCAAATATTTGCTGCACTTGACATTATTTATTATCATTTTGTTTAAATAATTTCGGATTTGTTGAAATGATCATTGTTAGTAGTAACCATGGAAACAGTTGCAAATATTTGCTGCATTTGACAATATTTATTATCATTTTGTTTAAATAATATCGGATTTGTTGAAATGATGATTGTTTGTAGTAACCATGGAAACAGTTGCAAATATTTGCTGCATTTGACATTAATTTATTATCATTTTGTTAAAATAATATCGGATTTGTTGAAATAATCATTGTTAGTAGTAACCATGGAAACAGTTGCAAATATTTGCTGCATTTGACATTATTTATTATCATTTTGTTAAAATAATATCGGATTTGTTAAAATGATCATTGTTAGAAGTAACCATGGAAACAGTTGCAAATATTTGCTGCACTTGACATTATTTATTATCATTTTGTTTAAAATAATATCGGATTTGTTGAAATAATCATTGTTAGCACTAACCATAGAAACAGTTGCAATATTTGCTTCATTTGACATTTATTATCATTTTTTAAAAATAATATCGGATTTGTTGAAATGATCATTGTTAGCACTAACCATAGAAACAGTTGCAAATATTTGCTACATTTGACATTTTTTATTATCATTTTGTTTAAATAATATCGGATTTGTTGAAATGATCATTGTTAGCACTAACCATAGAAACAGTTGCAAATAATTGACATTATTTATTATCATTTTGTTTAATTAATATCGGATTTGTTGAAATAATCATTGTTAACACTAACCATAGAAAAAATTGCAAATATTTATTATTTAATATATTCCGTGTTCACTTTCAAAAATTTATGAATTTTATTTACTATATATTATTACTAATATTTTGGTTATTTGTATATTGTAGAAGATTTGATCAAATATTCTTTATTCTCTGTCAACAAATTCACGTGTTCCGGTCAAAAAAAAATAATTTGACTAAATGTATTTACCTTACACTAGATGGTTTAATATATTTATTTTTAGTACAATTTATGCATTTTTTTACGGACTCTCTCAAATATTTTAAGTGCATATTCTTACAACTAATATTGTTCATAGTAAAAAAAAATGATAATAATATATACTACGGTAATAAAAATTATAGCACATTTGAGAACAAATTGATTTTTTTCGGACAAAAAACATGATGTTAAAAAATTTCCTTAAATGTAGCCTCTAATGAACGAACACAAATTTATTTGTCGCCATCAAAATCTCTCAAAAAGTTTCGTTTCGTGAGTAAGCTGTAAAAACCAAAAATATCAGACATTGAGTTGTTATATAAATACGTAATTACTCAAAAATCTACCGTTTTCGTTAAAATGTTATTAAGATTAGAAAGTTTAATTACCCAAAACAATGTGCAAACACGTATATGAATTAATTAGGAATTACTGAGCTCTGCATTTGTTTTTACTTTTTGGCTGACAACAACCAAACTAACATTTTAAGTAACAAATAGTTTTTATTGTTTTAGTGATGGTCAATTAAGAAAGTTTGTGCAATGTTTATGTATAGTTTATTTTAAAAAGCTTTCATAATATAATTATAAATACTTGACAGGTGTTTACAGTATATGTTAATAAATATATTGCTATGACAATTGATGCTTAATTACCCTATTTTTATCTTAATATACTTGAGCTAAATAAACATACATTAACTGATATTAAATGATTTCTTAAAACCCAAGTAATGTATTCACTGAGTGGGGTTGTGAATTGCAACTCTTGATAATTACAATTCTTCCATTAATTCTGTTTCGTGGACAACATTTAAACGCAAACTGCACAAATAGAATTTTAATGAAATTCTCTGTGACCTAATCGACCAATTTTGTGTTTTTTGTACATTGTGACATTATTATGTTGCATAAAACATTAAACATTTAAATGTATTGATTTCCTAATTGCTTACCCAGATTATGTCGTGTAGAGATAGTATAGTAGTCGCAAATAAAAGGAAACTCAGTTTCTTAACGGAAATTTATAGTCTAAATGGCACTGTGGCATGGCAGAAAATGAAGAGGTGTATGCAATTGCGAGACGAGCTTGATATATCTTCTTAGCACCTCCAACGCTACAGTCTCTAAAAAATTTCAAAACCTTTACGGAAAGAGAAATTAATTCAATCTGTAGAGTTGGAAAAAACTGTAGCAACGGGCGCGCCGAAATTGCCGGAAATTGCCGACTGAAGACGGAGTCAGAACAGGGCATATTGTTACTGGTGCTTATTTACAGATTTCATCTGGCGAGTAAAGCATGCCTTGTGTATAGAGGTTGGTGAGTCGCTGGCGCGCATCCTGTTGAAATTTCTGATAACGCGACTGCTAGACAGATGACATAGGCTTGGTTTGAAGGGTGAAAACAGTAAGACGAATATTTGTGAAGAGGATCTTATGAGCGTTGGATGAGGACACGTTCAGGAGAATCGAGCCTTGTAGAATGACTCTGAAAGCTTCTAAGAAGAAGTTTTCTTCAACATTCTGTCAGTTTGTAGTAGTCCTTTACAAAACTTTAAATGCTTTAATGTTTTTAAGCATTTTGATTTAGGACACAATAATGCAAGACAAAACATGTTTTTCTCTACCGTTGTTATGGATGGTCTTCCAGCAATACAACTTGGAATAAATGACACATTACCAGTCAGCTGTTTTATCATTATCGGACATACAGTTTATGTGTGTTTTATGTTTTGTGACACTATCCTAATTGACAAAGACAACTATGTGTTGTGATTAGTGTTTAGTTATTTGTGTACAGAGTTTTGACAATTCGATTATTCGTAAAACAGCTGTCAACGATAGAACTTAAGACGGTGAGGAACGTATATAACAATAATTAAGATGTTAGTTTCACATTAAGAAGCATTTAGTTTAAGCTCTGTTTTGGTGAATAATTCAATTCGCTAATTTATATTATAAAATATAAAGTACACTAACTTCGGTATTAAATTGTGTACAATAAAGTTTAAAAAATAAAGAATGTTTATTAAAGTTTAAGTAAGCATACTTTGATGTATACTGCAGAGTTTAGTACGGCGTAAAGTATACAATAAAATGTACGACACAGTTTACGATTGTAAGCAACAAGTGCTGTGACGTTAGAGGACAGTGGACTTCTATCATCAAACAGTTTTATATCTTTAACATCCGTTTCATTTGCCCACTATAAGTATTTAACTTCGCTTTTACTCTCTTAGATATTATACCTAGTATATGGAAAGTTTTGTAATGGATCAAAAAACAAATTTGAGGTTTTTTCGGATATATCAGTTTTAAGGTTCGATAAGTCCAAAAATGATTTTTAATGATGTCTATCTGTCTATCTGTTTGTCATTGCCGGTTCTACTTCCCAAAACGTGGAGATTTTAATCGAAATTGATTTTTAGGCATATTTTGGTCACATCTTTGGTTGATTTTTCCCATCAACTCAAAATTAGCGTGGTAGCTGCCAAATAAAAAAACGAAGCTCTAACATTTTTTTATCAAATTTTGCTCAGGTGTAGAAAAGGACGCATAAAACATATTCGTGACCATCTCTCCAAGAATACCTTTTCGTGAATTATCGGTAAAAAACCATAAAACCAACCATTCCTAGAGCTGTTATTAATCTCGACTGTACCGATTTCAATAAAAGTTTAATGAACTATGAACTTTGAACATTAAAGACCCCAACCCCGAGTGGAAACTTTAAAATAAAACGATATTACAGTTCATTACAAATTGACACAAATTATTGGAATAGCTTTCAAATTTGGTATAGTTATTTGTGATAAAATGTTTTAATTTAGCGAAATAAATAGATCCAAAAGCTGTCTAAAATATGTCTCATTTAAAATTATTATTTACAAAATTTATTTGTAAGGTTGTCATTTTGTACGTTTTAGACGATTTTTATGAAATTATATGTTTTTGTTTTTTTTAGGACAAATACTCTCGAATATTTAGTATACATTTATTTTTTTTTTAAAGAGGGGAGCTGTCTCCAGACTTATGAGACTTCCCAGTTCATTCAACTAAACCGCAACCTTCTTTTCTAACACAATCCACTCGGAACAGTTACTCACATTACTTCCATGTGGCTTCTATGTTTTTAAGCTCAATCAGGATCCTCCGTGTATTTTTTACTTTCTAGTTTAGGATGTCATTCTTACTCCCCCGTCTATTTTTTTGAGAATTATCTCAACATGGAAGCATACAGGATTCCAGAGATCTTCCCCGGCGAACATCGTTGTTGTTTTTTAAAAGCATAAACCTCAAGATCATCATCGTCGTAAAGAAGAAAAGAGCAGTAATAGAGACCTCTTCCTCTAGAATATTCTAATGACATCAAGGTCAGAATAGAACAAGAGTTGGTCAAGAAAGACCTGATGCAAAAGTAACTCTAGACTAGATGAAGAAAGGATACATATACCCTTCGTATTACCCGTCCTTACTTACATGAAGTCTCTAGAGGGAGCAAGCACATGTCTCTAGAACGATGTCTCATATCTGCAGAGTTTCGGTTTACGTTTCTTCTCTAGTCATCTTCAATACTAAACGAATGTGCGGTTGAGATCGTCCTTCAATGAGTTACCCAAATGACAGGCTGTGCTTTCTATCTCCTCTATCATTCTAAATAGCATACAGTACCTTTTTAAGTATATAGATAATCATTGAAACAGCAGTGCCCAGTGTAAAACTGTCTTAATAATTTACCTCTCCATGTTATCATACTATTGCTTTTATCATTTAGTCTCGATAATTAGTTTCAAAATTACAATTTTATTAAATTATTACTAATGAAAACCTAATAAACAATATCACCTAGCAACGAGTTTGACTGACTGGGATTATTATTTTAATATGAAAGTTTGCTTATTTTATTACTTTAACAATCATTTAGTGTTATACAATTTTTATAAATTTAATATTTACTTGTTTCCATGGTTACTTAGTAGGCCTACGTAATATTTACAACAGTTTCCATGGGTGCTGACAATTTATTACAACAAATCTCAGAGTATTGTAACAAAATGAAAATGTCAAATGCGACATCTCGGATTATTTCTGCAATTATTAATTATCCACTAAGGGATAAGTGTGGTAATCGCAAAAATGTCAACCTCTCTTTTTTTTACTGATCTTTACATTTGAAGACCGTACAAACCAAAAAATTTATTTTCAACGTGCCGTCCGCTCACCTTTGTAAGCAAAATAGCGGACAAAATATAAGGTAAGAAAATAAAATTTGGTATAGGGGATTATAGTATGCTTAAATAAAACCACATGAAATTCAAAAAATATTAAATTGAAGATGGCGGCCATTTTAAACAGTTTTTTGTGAATATCTCGTGTATTGTACAACCTATAACAACATAAACTAAATACGATTTTTCAGATTTCAATTCTACTTCAATGGTACCAACCCTACATCTCTATCATTATAAACATAGAACATATTGTCAAAACTATATTTCGAATCTTGATCTCCTATAATATATGAAAATATGAAATTCGTACAGTTATAAGATCCAGCAGCCGAAAGTCATTGACAAGAGTATAGCGAGTGGAATCTCCTTTATATATGTCATTGACACTAGCGAAACGAGTGAAGTCTATATAATATATACACATCTTTATCAGGCCTGTTAAAGCCAAGCCGACGTCAAGAAAGTGATGATATAAACAATTACGATGTTCATAAGACCTGTGTAACAACTGTTACCAACTTACCCTACTGGATAAGACTCCTTGATCTATCCTTAAAACTTAACATTTCCTACAAGGTCCAAGAAACCAACTTTTGGACTTATTTAGAAGGATCTGGTTGCATTACAATGTATGACAGGGCTGAGTAAGTACCATGATGCCGCCAACTGCCTATTTTATTACTTCAAAAGTAATTAAGCGTCAATAAATGGTATTTAATTTGAAGAAATTTAATTTATAACTGTTTTTGTGATGAATTAGTTCTCAAAATTATTTACAACGGTTTCCATGGATACTAACAACAAATTAACACAATATAAGAGTTTTGTTACAAAATGTTATTGTCAAATGCAACCTATTACATACCGTATATAACTTCTGCAAATATTATTTCTTGTTACTAATATCGCTTCATTCGTGAGACAGCAACATGATATGAAATATAAAATATTAACATCTTGCTAATGGTGTTATTCGTTGTTTCATCACCGACGTCTTAATGTTTTAATTTGTATCAGTCCAGTTGAAAGTCAATTAAATTGTTCTTTATTTATTGAAGTCACAATATTTAAAAGATATTTTAATTGGGTGAATAATGGTGGAGCTAAATTGGAGCTGAAATTGTAGCAAGTCACACACCTCATTACCTGGTTGGTAACCTAATGTGAAACATTGATTGTTTTTTTTTAACAATATACAATAGTTCGGTATTAATTTATATATATATATATGTCTTATGGCTCAACCACCTTCTACAATAATTAAATAACTGTTTCTGTTCTTTTAGAGAACTTTATCAGTTTACATTATAAGACAACAATGAAACAACACTATAAAAGTTACCAATAACGGTGAAGACAAAAAACACTTCGCTTCTTCAGAAATTTATTTTATTTATTTCCCTTCTGATGGTCGAAGGCTATGAGTTTACTACGCTGTTATCCGACTGGTGAAACTTGGGTTTATCAGTTTTTGAACCAGGTTTATAAAAGAGGGTGGTTAATAAACCTACCCTGATCAATGATTTCTTTTATTTCCTTCCTCAAAGGAGGTATGTAAATAGGATGAAGAAAAACAACAGGTGTCACCTCGCCATGGATGCTGGTTCTATAATATTTCTTTTTCTTCAGTTTTCTTCTTCATGTAAAATACTGGCACCATCCCAATTTATTCTATGATCGGACCCCAATTGTGTAGCTAATTTTCTTGAACAAGTCCATCTACTGGTCTTGAAGTTAATCCGATATATTTTTGACCACATAAACACGAGATTTTGTAAATAACATTTTTATCCCTACCGCCCATTTTGGTTTAACCTTTGTAACAACCTTTGTAACATTGTATGTTCGTTATTTATCATAAAATAAAAAATATTTACAAAACTACCTAGAAGCTGTTATGAAATATTCCTTTTCTCAAAATCGCCCTCAACTATTTGGATCAAATTTAGTTCAAGTGTAGCCTGTAACACAAATGAAACATTCTGTTCTCTATCTCTCCAAAAATACCGGTTCTATTATAGTAATAAAATATATATTTACATGAGGTTATTATGAAAGACTGTATTTTTCAAAATCTCTTGCAACCAATTGGATCAATTTTTTTCTCGAATGAATATTGAAATGTCCCAAACAAAAAATACTGTTTTTATCTATCCATAAATATTTGTTCGATAGTTAACGTAATATCAGTAAATATTTACAAAACTGCAATGAGGCTGGTGTGAAAGTCTCCATTTCTCAAAATCGGCAGTAACGATATGGATCAAATTTTGTTCGTGTGTAGCCTGTAACGACTTGAACAAATCTTTTTGTTCTCTATCTCTCCAAAAATATTAGTTCGTTAGTTATCGTAAAATAATAAAAACATTTAAAAAACAGCATGAGGCTGTTAAGAAAGCCTCCATTTCTCAAAATCGCCCGCAAAGTTTTGGATAACATTTTGCTCAAATTTAGCCTGTAACGACACAAACAAAACGTACTGTTTTCTATCTCTCCAAAAATGTCAGTTCTTTAGTTATCGAAAAAAAAATAAATACTTACAAAACTGCCATGAAGGTGTTGTGAAAGACTCCATTTCTCAAAATAGGCCGTGTTGATTTCGTTGAAATTTTGTTCAAGTATAGCCTTTAACGACCCAAACAAAATGTTCCGTTCTATATCGCTTCAAAAATATCTGTTCTTTATTATCGTATAATAAATAAATATTTACAAAACTGCCATGAGATTGTTTTGAATGATTCCATTTCTGCATATCGGTCTCAACTAGTAGCCTGTAACAATAAAAACAAAACGTACTCTTTACTATCTCTCAATGTGTGTGAGCAATGTTAAATTAAAACATTTGTGAAACTACAATACAGTTTAAACACTATCCTAATTAGACACATTTTATAATTATACAAATGGGTTTACGAAGTTCACAATCAGCGTCATCTAGGCTCGGTTCAATTCAAACAGAACTTTATATTCAGTCACTTAATGTGATTGAGGCACTTTTGTAATCAATCAATATACTCGTAGTTTTAAATGACAGTGCTACATTTCAACAAGTGGTGGTGAGATTTCATTACCCATCATTATACGATTTGGGATAGCTTTATAACATCGTCAAATTTATAAATTATCGGCTAAAACAAATATTTGATACTACATTTATCTTGGTTATTGACTCGTAAAATAGATATTTTATAATTTTAGTTTTATTTAAAAAATATTTGAAATGAGCAACTTAAAAGACGACACAGTTTCAAATTCTTTTACTACTGATAACAAAATAACCGACATTTTTGGAGTGACCAGTACGTTTTGTATGGGTCCTTAGAGGCTAAACTTGAACAAAATCGCTTTAAAGATTTTGATCTCAGCGTAATTTTACGTTTTTTAATGAAGACTACTCCCAAATTTGAATTATTGAAATTATGTCAAAGAAGACAAAAATCGTGATGTTGCACAACATCAACAAACCAAATTTGATTACAATCGATCCCCCTGTTTAGTCCGTAAAACACTTCTCATACAACAGACGACAGGCAGATAAACTGACAGACATTTGGGAATGCTTACAAAAACTTAATGAGCTAAGCAGGAGTTGTTAGCTCTCATTTGGGTACAAATGACGTATTTGAATAGGAGGGAATGAAGTGCAGATGCTCTTGCAAAGAAAGGGGCATCCACCCCATTCGTAGGACTTGAATTATTCTGTAGACTTGGAGAAAACTACTTCAAGATGAGACTCAAAAGAGGTGAAGAAGCCAGTAGATCGATATTCTGGAAAGAAATCAAAATTCTAAGGAAATAAAAGTGCTAGGGAAATAAAAGTGTTAAGGAAATAAAAGTGCTGAGGAAATAAAAGTGCTAAGGAAATAAAAGTGCTAAGGAAATAAAAGCGTTAGGGAAATAAAAGTGCTGAGGAAATAAAAGTGCAAAGGAAATAAAAGTGTTACTAAAATAAAATTTCTAAGGAAATAAAAGTGCTAAGGAAATAAAAGTGCTAAGGAATTTAAAGTGCTGAGTAAATAAAAGTGCTAAGGAAATAAAAGTGCTGAGGAAATAAAAGTGCTAAGGAAATAAAAGTGCTAAGGAAATAAAAGCGTTAGGGAAATAAAAGTGCTGAGGAAATAAAAGTGTTAAGGAAATAAAAGTGCAAAGGAAATAAAAGTGTTACTAAAATAAAAGTGCTAAGGAAATAAAAGTGCTAAGGAAATAAAAGTGCTAAGGAATTTAAAGTGCTAAGGAAATAAAAGTGCTAAGGAAATAAAAGCGTTAGGGAAATAAAAGTGCTGAGGAAATAAAAGTGCAAAGGAAATAAAAGTGTTACTAAAATAAAAGTGCTAAGGAAATAAAAGTGCTAAGGAAATTAAAGTGTTAGGGAAATAAAAGTGCTAAGGAAATAAAAGTGCTAAGGAAATTAAAATGCTAAGGAAATTAAAGTGTTAAGGAAATAAAAGTGCTAAGGAAATAAAAGTGCTAAGTAGCTACTTGTGAATTAGGACCGTAAGAGATCCGTGGGCTTGCAAGAATAGATTTAAACTACCAACTGGCTTTCATATGTGGCATGGGAAACTCAGAGAACATCTCGGGAAACTTGTCCTAACTTGTCCTGTAGGTACTGTAAGGAGTGTGGGTAAAACTCCTCATCGCCTAATGCGATGCCGTAGCTATTAAAAGAGCAAGAACCTTGAGAAGATGCCAACTAGAACTGGAAGATCTTCCCAAGCAAATCCTCTTAAAATCATACAGTTTATTGTGGCAAAAGGATGGGATTACGTTACTAACCATCTCAGGCATTGTGAAAAGGGAGGTAGAATAAAGATAGCTCTGTAGTGGTTACCCCTATATACAATATAACATAAACAAACCAAATTTGATTTAAATCGATCCACACGTTTGTGCTGAAGAGACGAGCAGACTGGCAGAGAGGCAGATAGAAAGCAATTCAAAACACAATTATTTGAACCCGGGAGCCTCAAAACGGATATATTTACAAAAAGTGACATCGATATTTTGACCGATCTCACAACTTTCTCTATACTACGTATATGTGAGAATGTAAAAATAGGGTGGTCAAAAAATATCAGAAAAAAAATTTTTCTAAACAAAATAAATAACTGGAATGTCATCTCACACTGCCTTTGGATAGAACGCTTGGAAAATATAACAACTTGACAGTTGTCAACGTTGAGAAATTTAACAAGCAAAGTTCCATTGACTTATGGATAATAATTGTGAAACAAAACCCGGCTTTTCTCTTTGTCTAATAGACCATTCTGTTTATGTATTAACTGTCAAGAGAGTATGAAGTTAAGAAAAATAATCGCTCTGCCATATTTGTCATCATTTATCTAGGCAGTGTATTTGGGGTTGTTATTCTTATTTAAAATTATATCCAATTTATTGTTGTACTTTTTTATTATGTAATCGGCATCTGTATTTATACGTGTGTGTATGTGTGTGCCTGCGTGTGTGTGTGTGTTTATTTTTATACTTAAGTGCTTGACTAATACAGGATGTCCCTGAACTCTCTGGACACAGGTATATTGTATTATTCATTGGGTCAAATCAAACACATTTACTATATGAACATGGGTATCAAATAGTAAAATGTGTTTGCCTTGAACCAAGGAATAATGCAATATACCTGTGTCCAGAGAGTTCCGGGACATCCTATGTAACAATACCTCATGTGTTAAGGTAACTGTGTACGGAATATAAATAACTATTAAAAAATTATCAATTAACAATGTGATAAATTTAAATATTTAAATAAAACTTAAAACTTTCGACACTTGTTTAGTAAACTTGCAAGCTGAAATCGTATTTGATGAAATGAAGTTTCAATGATGGCTATTAAAGTTAGTATTAATTTTTCTTTTATTATTAGACTATTATTGTTTATTTGTTCTAAAACTGTAATTTTCATTTTTGCAACTTTAATCGAAAAAATTACAGTTTTATTTAAAATAGAGAAATTTATTTTCAATTTTTAATTCTGTTGTTATAATTGGAAACCATAATAGAAATAAAGATTTCTACAGTAGTTTGGCTGATAGGATGTATACACTAGCTTTAAGCCTAGGTTCCTTTTCAGAGCGCTACTTTGTTTTAGATTATCGATCTATTTCTCAGCATGACCCTATGCTTAGTAGCCTAGTTGCTATGTTGGCGTTTTACTTTTTTTTCCTTCCATATCACTTGATAATGGAAGTTGATTTATACTCTCGAAACATCGTGTATTTGTTTTACAACAAAAATAATGATAAATGTCCGATTAAACCATATCAATAATATGAACAACTCATCATATTCAAATAAATTAAAACCAGAACGTGTTGTTTAATGAATGTAGTGATGTGTATAGCTAGCCTGAAGATGTCATGTGAAAGACCGAAACATGTTGATATAATTAGAGGTAAAACATAAAGCGAAATATCAATATATGGTATTAATTATATCAATAAACAGTTTCTAGATTAATATAAAAAATTAAAATAATAATTTAACATTGCACGGCTTTGTGCAATCTAATATAATACTGTATTTAAAAATGGAAGAAATAAACCACTTTTTGGATTTCAATAATAAAAATTAATATTTCTATTCTTAATACCCAATATATCAAATTTCTACAGTTTAATTTACTATTATATTATTTAATCCCTAAAATAATAATAGTAATCTCTATTGAATAGTACACTAATTTAATTTAATTTAATCTTCGCCATTTAAAATTAATTTGATTGGAAATGTAATCTCTGCATCTCTAATGCTGAGAAAAATCTGCAATGTTTTAAAATTATTTGATTAACTATTTGAAGAGTAAAACTTTATAAGTTCTGAAAGGCTTACTTTAACTTGGTAAAACTTTGAATTATTAATTTAACCTATAAAAAATTATGAAATCTTTAAAAATAATTATTTTTGCTTGCCTGATAATATAGTGTCCTAGTATTTGTTCTTTAGTGAGTACAGTAATGTGTTTTCAATTCTTATATTTACATTTGGATGTATAACTCACTAATGGCGCATAATGATGACTCAAGTTTGAAGTATGACTAATACATCCCTTTAACTAATGAGGTTGATGACAGGAGCGTAATAATCTCCTTAGCGATTTATTGAAATTGGTTGTTGCTTGGTGGGATTTTTCTAAAATTTTCCCTAAAATAAAAAAAAAAGTTTGTCTCTAACTTGCATGATAAAAAAAGAGATTTTGGAATAAGATGAGTCCAGTAGATTAATCAAGCCGGCCGCCAAAGGTCAGGTATAATCCCCTGTACTTGTGTGAAAGCTGAATCCAGTAGATGAATCAAGCCAGCCACCAAGGATCAAGCATAATCCCCTGTACTTGTGTGAAAGCTGAGTCAGTAGGTGAATCAAGCCAGCTGCCAAGAGTCAGGTATAATCCCCTGTATTTGTCTGAAAGCTGAGTCCAGTAGGTGAATCACACCAGCCACCAAGGATCAAGCATAATCCCCTGTACTTGTGTGAAAGGTGAGTCCAGTAGGTGAATCACACCAGCCACCAAGGATCAAGCATAATCCCCTGTACTTGTGTGAAAGCTAAGTCCAGTAGGTGAATCACACCAGCCACCAAGGATCAAGCATAATCCCCTGTACTTGTGTGAAAGCTAAGTCCAGTAGGTGAATCACACCAGCCACCAAGGATCAAGCATAATCCCCTGTACTTGTGTGAAAGCTGTGTCCAGTAGGTGAATCACACCAGCCACCAAGGATCAAGCATAATCCCCTGTACTTGTGTGAAAGCTAAGTCCAGTAGGTGAATCACACCAGCCACCAAGGATCAAGCATAATCCCCTGTACTTGTGTGAAAGCTAAGTCCAGTAGGTGAATCACACCAGCCACCAAGGATCAAGCATAATCCCCTGTACTTGTGTGAAGGCTGACTCCAGTAGGTGAATCAAGCCGGCTGCCAAGGGTCAGGTATAATCCCCTGTACTTGTGTGAAAGCTAAGTCCAGTAAGTGAATCTAGCCTGTGGCCAAGGGTCTGGTATAATCGTCTGTGTTTTAATGAATTCAACATGTTTTTTAGTGAGGCAACCCTTTCATCATCCAAGTAGCCAGTCGTCTTCGTTCGTTTTGCCTTCCAATAATCATATTGGATTAAATACGAGCTTCCAATAAAGACGGTCAAGGTTCATTATTTCTAATTATTCCTGACCACAGTAATATTTTACTTGAGATTTTGCACAAGGGTCATTAATTTTCACATTCTAATACACCAACGAAATAGTTTGGTCAGTTTTGGGAAATTATGTATTTAATATCACTATCGCACAAAAATTAAGTTTACATTTACTTAATTCAGAATTTTTATTAGTTAGAACTCGTAAGTTATTTAGAATTATGCGAGGCATTTGCTAACGCCTTAATATTAGAAAGTAGGGTTAGGCCACGACCCTTTAATTTTATATAAATAGGGGGTTAATGCAATGCTAGGTTAGTTATTATAACACTTATATCACTGAGGATGGCGATTTTGTCGTTGAAACACGTTTGATTAAGTAAACATAATTTTTGTGAGATCTTGTGTTCGAGTTTTATTCTATCTAATATTATGTCAACAATTATTGTTTTTTTCTGTTAGAATTTAATATGGTACATAGCCTATTAGATTGGTTAGATTTTGTATAGACAGGAGACAGGCCCACCTTGGAAAATGGTCCTTGGTTTACCCAATAGTACATAAGTAAGAAAACACACAAAAAACAATAAAGTTTTGAATTATTTCGTAAACACTGTTCACTTTCTCAATCAGTAGAGTTAAGAAGAAGACTGAAGACTGAGTGTTGAAAATACTGTGACTGAATAACTCAGTCTTCAGTCTTCTTCTTAACTCTACTGATTGAGAAAGTGAACAGTTTTTACGAAATCTTTCAAAACTTTATTGTTTTTTGTGTGTTTTCTTACTTATGTACTATTGGGTAAACCAAGGACCATTTTCCAAGGTGGGCCTGTCTCCTGTCTATACAAAATCTAACCAATCTCAATTGTTTTTTCTATATTTCAGTACACGTATCCATCTAGTGAAAAAGACATTTTATTGGAATTGTCAAAAAATTTAATTGGAAATTCATTTGAGTTTAGGTCTACATGTACTTGTAAATACATAAACTATAATTAGTCGAAGCAGTCGTAACAAAATATAACTCTTCAAATTAGTTTCTTAAGAAAACAATCTCCTTAGAAAAATTTAAGGCATAAATATTCTATATAGGCCTATTCCGTAATAAAAGAACTTTATCAAATATGATACTGGGTTAATAAACCAAAGTAATTTTAAAGTTTTCCGTAAATGTTTCATTATACCGCCTGGATATTCTTCTTTCCACGAAGTTTTATTTCCTAACCTCTGATCAGCCACTATCTAAAGTTTCTGCATTTATGCATAAATATGTGTTTGTATTTGCATGTAGTTACATATAAATTTACTTTGACAGTTCCTATTGGCTATTTCAAACACGTCTTGTATAACATATATAACCAACTTGCGGTGATTGGTTACTCAGCAGACTTGGATTTTAGATTATTGAGGATAAATCGTTTAGCATCTAGAAATTCAGTAGAAAATGAATCTCGATCATCAGTTGTTTTGAACACATAACAATGAAACAATTTGGTATTAGTGTTTAATCATTTTAAGTGTGATATCTAACCTCGAAACAATGAATTTTTCAATTGAACAAAAAATGAAATGTTGTTCTTGTGGTATTGTTTTAAAAAATGAATATGAAGTGATAAGATGTTTTGAAAAAACCTACCCAAATGTGGTTCCTCCCTCAAGAATATCAATTCATGAATGGAAAACTATGCTACTAAAATCTGGATAAGATTAAAGATATAAGCTACATAGATTTTCTATCACAGAAAATGAAGAGCTGTGATACTTGTGTGATACATTAGCTACTTTACTGATATTTTGAAACCGGTCTAATTCACGTAGTATAAAAGTTTCATCTACTACTAGGATATCAAAATCGCCAGTTCAAAAGTATGATAAAAGAAACAAAATAAATAATTATAAAACACCTTTAGTTCACGGACTGTTGGAAGATGACCCAGACAGATGAGTGGAATTTCATTTGAAAGTACAGTAATTGAAAAGCTTAAGGAAGATGCCGAGTAGTATGAAGGAATTAATTGTTTTCTCAGATGAAGCTACATTTTACCAAATAGGATCATTAAACAGATATAATTGTACTGTAATTATTAAAACACACAAATCCACATATCTTACATAAAGAGGGCTTGAAATCAAAGAGTATAACTAGGCTGCTATCACCAAGAATGGTGTTTTATGTATGGCATACCCTATGAGACGATGACTGAAGACAGATACACATTAATATTAACTGATCACATAGTTTCTCATCTTACTCACCTAGAGATGAGGAATGTTTTTTTTCTAACATGGTGGAGCTCCTCAACATTATGCTAATGTGGCAAAAGCAGTTTTAGATCAAAATCTACCCAACCGTTGGTAGAACTCTTCATGGACTGCCTCCAAGATCCCCAAACTCGACTGTTTTCAATTTTTTCCCATGGAACTTTTTGAAAGAAAAAGTTTATATTCACTCCATAGAAACAGATGATGAATTAATTAGGATGATTGAAGAGAAATTACTGTTGATATCTCGGCAATTTTTCAAAAGCGCTTATGACTCTTTTTTATTTCGTTGCTATCAGTGTATACATATTGCTAGACATCAATTTGAATAAAGGTCAAATTTGGATAATTTATTACCGTTATTTTTCTCTAAGTTTTACACATTTTCATGTTATCTGCAAATCAACAATGGTTACACAAAACAATCATTTTGGTGAAAACATACTATTATTTTGTTATTGCATCATTTTGTTTTGATTGATCATAAAAAATGAAACTCAAGGATTCTTTTTTTACATATCTCTATAACATAACTAAAAGTGTCAAGTTTGTAGTGTTCCATATATCTGGCATATTAATTAATTAAAAAATAGCGATTTCTTCATAGGCATCTCGTGTATTACACATATTACCTATGACAAAATTATATATGATTGAAAAAAATTTTAAACCTACTTGTCTTGTAAATTGTAGTGAGAATTGTGCTTTGTTTTCTTTGTGTTATTGTTTATTATTTTAAGTGTGTTTGTTTTTATGTAAAATTATGTGATCACTGTTATTTTTTTAACAGAATCGCACAATACAGTGATTTATACAATTTACATTGTCTTTGTAAGTAGACTTTAAATTAGAATAATTGTGTTTAGTAAAATTTTATTATTATTTTTTATTAATTTATTTTATTTTCACCCTGACCACCTACAACTGTATAAAATGGTCTAGTAATTCCTAAACAATTTATGCTGTATTTTAATGGAATTTATTTCCATGTTTGTTATGACATTGACTTTAAATTTACTAAAATCATTAACCTACGAATATTACACACACATTTAAAAACAAAATCGTGTAACAAAATGTAAACTTTTCAGTTTCTCAAACGATTTTGAAACTGATTTCCGGATGTATTTTATCACTCTGTTTTTAATTTTACCAATATATTTTAATACCCCACAACTTAAAAGAAGGACAAAATACCATAAAAAATGTCAACTATTTCATCAAATGTCAACTTGGGGGCTCACTTATAGTGAGTAGAGATGTAGCAATTCAGAGGTACTCTAACAGGATCGACATCTTTCCTAACAAGTCTCTAATCTTCTTGGACCATAATGGTTTAGAGTATTCAAGAACTAGGGGTGTGATACGATTTAAAGTTGTTAGATTAAATGTAAAATTAAGTTAGAACAGTAGACAAATATTCTAAGTCCATTCAATAGACACCAGAGTATAAAAAATAAGGTAATTGCTTGCCTTGCAATCTTCTAACGCATCATAAATGGGCCAAGAGTATAAAGCCAAAGTTGGTAGGAAATCGCGGTTAGACCCAGCAGAGAGTTATCAATGGTCAGTTGTCGGCTGTCATGGTCAGCACAGAGCTCCCGGAAGGTCGGTCAATTGAAAGAGAGATTGGATCAGACGGAGACTCTGCCAGATGGAAAATGTTACTAGTGTGCTGTGGCAATACAAATTGATCAGTGAAGAGAACCTTCAGTATCAAGAAAGTTACCAAGCCTTGTGTAAAGAAACTTAGTAAAATTGGGAATTCGTTTTAAATTCATAAAACTGTCATAATCATTAGGATGGTTTTAGATTGAAGGCTTAGAATATTTTATTGATAGAATAGTTTAAGATTACATGTCTTTATAGAATATTAAGGGAGAACATTATAAAATGAGATAAATATATAAATTTATTAGAATCAACGTTTTGCTTGTATTAGAGAGACTTCAGATTAAGATTGTAATACTGATAACATTAAGATCCTCGATTTTTAATATAAATACTTTTAGTACTAAACCAATATTTGCTTAGCTCATTTATTCATTTTTCTTGAACCCGAAAATAGGAATCATCAATTCCAAACAAATGTCATGTTTTTTTGTTTTCACTACAAATTTATTACTATATAGAATGAAATTAGTTTTTGTAATTTTAATTTTTACTCAAAATTGTGAATAAACGTTCATTTGTGATTTGCATTTGCCTTTTCATAAATTATGTTAAGTGTGTCTTGAGTTCAATTTATTGTACACTTTTAAATTGTTGAATTTTTGTTTTTACTAAAGATTATTAATTATGTATGAACGAAAATTCGATATCAGGGTTAACAATCAAAAGAAAGGATTAGCGCGACCAATTTCTTTGTTTTTCTTGCACAAATGGTCATTTCGAGATTCGACTTATAAGGGATTGATGGAGGTTGATTTTTTAATTTAGTGAAGATAGTCACCAGGACGTTTTTTAAACATATGTGAAGTCATAGTTCTTCGGTTTGATGTACTCTAAAATTTGTAGTAGGCTCTTGGAACGCTGCCTTTTGGAATTTCCTACAATATTAATATTTGTAAATGATTGTTGATATCAAAACGTGATTGTCACATGAATTTTAAATACCTCTTGCTTTGATGATTTTAACATTGACTGAAATAAAAAATTTGGACAAAGTAGATGAGATGAAATTTTGGTAGGAGTTAGATTCAGAAATCCCGGAGCAAGCTGATTTGAAATATTTAGTTTGCAACTCCGGTTAATAAAAGTTAGTATAAGTTCAGGAGTTAGCTAGGATAGTGTTTTCAAACAAAATGACAATTGGGTCATACAATAAAATAGAGATTAGGTGGGAAACATGTAACTTTTACAATAAGGTTGAATTCTTGTGAATACGCAGGGGTAATTGAATAAAGGTTAAGAGAATCAAGAACCCAATTTATCACAAGTGCTCATGATGGGTAAACATGATTGCCATTTTTCGATTCAGAAAAATTAAAAGGGAGTGAATGAAAATATTTTGAGCAGCATGTCACGGTTACGTCGAAACACCGTTTTAAATTGTGATGGTGTTGTTAGGATTTAAGATTAAATTACATTTAAAGTTAAGTTAGAAGGCAGTTGACAAATATTCTACGTCTATTCAATAGACACCAGAACATGGACAATAATTATGACAGAACACAAAAATCATGAAATTCCTTGGCTTGCAACCTTCTAGCTTTACAAATGGCAAAGATTATATAAGCGAAGGTTGGTAGGAAATCGAAGTCAGACCCAGCAGGGAGTAATCGATGGAAGCTGCCAGGAGGTCAGCCAATTGATGAACAGATTGAACTAAGGCGGAGACTCTACCTGATGAGAAAATGGTAACACAGTGCTGTGTCGAATCAAACTAATTTGTGAATAGAACCCACATCACGATAGGTCAGTGTGAAGAAGGTGAGTAAGCCTCATTTGGAAAGAAACTTAGTAAATCTTTGGAATTCATGAAATTGTCAATCATTGTGATAGTTCTGGATTGAAGGCTTAAAACTATTTCTTTGGTAGATTAGGTTAAGATTACATATGAATGTCAAAATATTAGGGGAGAATGTTGTATAAAACGAGATAATTATATAATATGTGTAACAGAATCAATCGTTTCCTTTTATCTGAGAGGAATGAGATTAAGATTTTAAATGGATAACATTAAGACCCTGGATATTTAATACAAATACTTTTAATATTGAACCATTGTGTTGCTTAGCTCATTTTTGTAGAACTTGAAAACAGGAACCATCAATTCCTAACAGGTGCCTATATTTAAAGCTCATTTATTCTTTTATTTATTTTAAGGCGATGATGACCAAAAGACCAAAAAGTTTTTCTGTTTTAAACAATAATAACAAAATTGTTCAAAGTTTTTTTCCGTATGTTGCTTGAATACTTTTGGTGAATAGAAAGAAGTTTTGGAATTGTATTCCTCTGAAAGGATGATCTTTTGAATCATCTTCAGAATTGAAATTTTTATATACAGGATTATTCATAAAGGTTAAACTGATTTCATAACTTAATTTGTCGATCCAATAGAAGTTCAAGAAATGAGTCACATGTCATTTGAAAGAGTAGGATTCTAAGTTTTGAATAACTGCCACAGGAGTGATATGGGCGTGTTGATTCCGTCATGCCCAAAATAGCGAGTCAACGACAAAATGTGTTCAGAGTTCTTGAGTTTCAGTAATGATAGTACACCATATTTTCAACATTAATCTGCCATCTCTAAAGAACACGGTTTCGAAAGATTAAAGAGACGGTAAAAGTAAAAGTCCAGAACGACCATAAATTTCAGAGGGAAAATAGAAAGAATTCGTGATGCATTTCAGCGTAGCCCGCAGAAGTCCCCAAATCGAGCTGGCTGTCAACTTAAAATCCCTCAACCCACTATTTACCATGTGCTGAGATGTCTAAATATGAAACCATATAAATTGCAGTTTGATCAGGCACTTACAAATAACAACAAGAAGAAGAGAATGGAATTTTCCAAATTAATATTGAAAATGATGAAAAATCCAACCTTCATTTCATGTTTCGTTCATACTGATGAAACAGCTTTTCATTCGAGTGGCAATGTCAATCATCAAAATGTGCATATTCAGGGAACAGAACCCCCGACCACAAAAGAAATTCCCCTAATGTGAATGTGTTCTGTGCAGTATCGAAAAACAACATTTACGTTACCTTTTTTTTCGAGGGAAATACCATTAGAGTACAAACCTTTCTCAACATGTTAAAAAACTTGTTCGTCCCGTTAGCAGATTTAGATGACTTCATTTTATAACTAGATGGAGCACCACCTCATTGATACCTGATGGTACAGGCTTTTTTTTAAATAAAATGTGCCCCAACTATGGGTTTTCCAAAAGGGGGCCCCCAAACCTTGCTCTTTTTGAGTGGCCTGTATATGATTTTTTCTTATGGGGACATGTAAAAGATCTTATTTTTCATCCACAACTACCCACTGACATCAATTACCTTAAACATTAAATAACAACAGTGATCAACTCAATGAATCATGGTATGTTGTTACGCTTGTGGGAAGAATTCTCATCTCTTCTAGATGTTATCCAAGCTGCTTCTGATTATCACATTGAACACTTGTATGTCAGGAAATAAAACTTAATTATGTATAGAATAATTGTAATTTGGTAGGATTTTTATATTAATTTTCTTAAATAAAATTTACATTAGCAGATCAACGGTCTATTACAAAATGGTCTAGAGAGAAACATTAGCCAAAATATTTTGTGAGAACCCTGTGTTCGACTCACGGGTGGGGTTTGAGTCGAAGAGTCTTAAGCAAGTAACTGACTGCTTTTATTACTGGAAAATGTCAGAAAATTGAGGAAGACGCCTTATGCTGGTTATTCAAACAGTCCAATGAAATTGCCAGTCATATTTTTTTCTGTAGACATATTGGAGGATTAAGAGAAGAGGTATCTTTCTAAGTACAGGATAATCCAAACTTTTACGTTAAAAATCCCAAGTGACAGTTTCATCATTTTCGTTCGAAATACTTTGATGTGCAGTTTCGCAGTGTGTTTGTCATACGTAGCAGCATCTCACCCACATTCGATATTAATTTATATCTATATTTTATGTGCCCATTCTCTCTCTCTCTCTCCCTCCCTCCCTCCCTCCCCTCTCTCTCTCTCTCTCTCTCTCTCTCTCTCTCTCTCTCTCTCTCTCTCTCTCTCTCTCTCTCTCTCTCTCTCTCTCTCTCTCTCTCTCTCTCTCTCTCTCTCTCTCTCTCTCTCTCTCTCTCTCTCTCTCTCTCTCTCTCTCTCTCTCTCTCTCTCTCTCTCTCTCTCTCTCTCTCTCTCTCTCTCTCTCTCTCTCTCTCTCTCTCTCTCTCTCTCTCTCTCTCTCTCTCTCTCTCTCTCTCTCTCTCTCTCTCTCTCTCTCTCTCTCTCTCTCTCTCTCTCTCTCTCTCTCTCTCTCTCTCTCTCTCTCTCTCTCTCTCAAACCAAACAATTATAATACCACAGATGAGATGATAGTCTACTTACTATCTAGTCCCTGCCCCAAAATAAAATTAACCTTTTTGCAAAACCTTATGAATTAAAAATAGAAAAGATAACGTACACTTGCTCTCGAATATTCTAATAGTATCAGGATAGGAAGAGAACAAGAGTTGGTACAGAGAGACCTGTTAGGAAAGGTGAGAGATATAATCTAGACTAGAATGAAGAAATGTGTGGATCCAGTTAGGAAACTCAGAATTGCCATACCTGTACTCACACACTGAGGAGAGAATTTAAAATGAACATTGAATAAACTTTTTAATTTGCCCAATGACAAAATCAAACAAAAAGTGTTTGTCATCATCTACTCAAAATTATCAGTTTGGTAGGTTCAGTGAAAAAGTGCCCAATAACAAATCTTTCTCTTCACTCTGAAAAAGTATAACAAAGTTCAAAATTCTTTTAAATTAAATTATTTTATTTTAACAACTATAAAATCTATAATATATTTTACAAAATTACATATATTAACATTTATTTTTTCTAATATATACTCATATAACAAAAGTAAATAATTCTCTCTTTACATCTAAAATGACTAAATTAGTAATACATTTAAAAAAACATTATTTATCAAACAAAACCCTGTTTTTTATTTATGGAATGTTTAGTTCCTTAATGTAACAATGATTAAAACACAATGACATTTTCTTAAAATTATATTTATTTTAGCTGGTCCCACAAACTGAAACAGTAAACCTATCCGAGTCACCAATAACTTGTGTATGCCAATTTACGTTCACTGCTCAATTGTAATATTTATTTTAGTACTAGAAGCAGGATATTCAGATCATGTGGATGTGGTGTGAAGAAGTTTTTACCATTGAGGGATGCTTTCTTAGGTCTGGAGTGAGCAGCAACTAAATTATATCTTACTATAATAATATAATCTTAATTATATCTTAATATAATTATTAATGATAACAAGACTAAATACTTGTATCATGATCCTCAAAACCAACATGCTCCCAACATAAGCACATTTTGAAAAAGGTGTATGAATTTGTCAATCTCAGATCCCAGATGAACTTGAATTACGTAATAAGAGCTGAGATTCATCGCAAAATAATGGTAGAATATCTGTGTTACTTCAGTTTCCAGAGGCATATGAAGTAAGATATTAAGCTGTACTACAAGGCTTTGTCTTCATTAGACTATGCTGGTTTTAAAATATCCATATTAATGCTGGACATTATTAAAGGCACATTGTTCAGAATCCTGAAGAAAATTTTTGGTGTGTTATGTGAGGACAATGTATGGAGATGACGAACAAATACAGCTTTCTGATCTTTAAAAAGGGGATATATGTTGTCAGATATGTCGTTTTAGATGGGCTATCATGGAGCAAATGATTACTACTGATCAGATCACAAAAAGACTCGTAGAGGACCAGATATTATCAGAAAGGTTTGGCAGACCACAAGTTGAGATGGCAGGATAGTATGGTGGCCGTGCTTTCCGTGTTTTCCGTGGGTCCGAAAAACTGGAGGGCATAAGCGCAAAACAAGGAAGACTGGCGTTGAAGTTATGGGAGGCCCTGATTCGACATGGGTTGTAGCGCTACAAAAGAAGTACTAGTTATTTCTGCTTCCCAATATATAAAACATAGTCATTTGAAAAATAAACTAAGTACACACTTTTGAACAGTTAAAAAAAGAAATATATAAAATATGGAATGTTTTAAAAGTGTATTTTATAATTGCCTTTTATAAGTGCATGATAAAGAAAAGCCTATTGATAAACAATGTTAATGCAATATTGTTTGATAAGATTACGAAAATAAAAATAAATTATTTATCTGCAACAACTCCAAACTTACTGTCAGTTATTCAATAATTAGCTTCAAGTATTTTGAAAAATAAATTACAATAATTGATTGTTTTCTCAATCTTCAATCGATAATTATTGATAACGACTAACCATTATCAATTACTAGAACTAATTAGAATTAAGACCAAGGCAGTTTTATTTTAACAGAACTGTCCAAGGTTTTAAGGCACTCGTATTATGTAAACAATATAGTCAATTATTAGTTATCTGTCAGTGGGTTATTCGGACAGTAGGTTACAAAACGTTTTGTAACAACAACAAAAACAATACATACAGATATGTGTGTTGCAATTTGTGGGTATATACAATATATTTGTTGCAATCAGCATAAGTATAATATTGTATGACCTTATAATGTTTTCACAAACACCCATTGGGGTTCTCCTTTATTTAAAACCTAGCGAGCTTTAAAATAACCACTTAAAAAGTTCAAAAACTATAAATTTTAGTTACTTTATTTAATACATTACAAATTCTTTACATTAAAATGAGTATAACCAATATTTAATTGTGTTGGTCTAATCAAAGCATACTCCTATTGTACTCGATACATTTTGATTTCATTAGATGATATGAAAAAAGTTCCTTCTTTTATGCCAAATCTTCCTCTTGCTTAAAAAATTATCATTGACAATAAACCGATCAATTTCACTACTGCAAGAAAAATATAAAACAGAAGCTATGGAAATATTCCAATATAGAGTTTGGATTAGCACTAACACAGAACTATTCTATAGTGAATCTCTAATGTGTTAAAATAAAGTGGTAAATAATGTGTAGAGATAACAATAGGTGATCTGTTATTGTTATACAGTAGCGTAAAATGACAACAAAATATTTGTAACTTTCTTGAACTCAGTATGTACTAAATATGACTTTTGTCAACTGGAAGTAGGCAAAAATCTATAAGCGGATTTATATATACTACTCTTGAAAGGATACAGAGTGTGAATCTGCTTACATATATTTTGTAGTTGTGTTTATTCTGTTACGGGTAGTTTTGTTTTTGTATTTTCTATGTTATTTGAAGTACAATAAAAACAAGTCTTTTTATAATTCAATAGATATTGAAATCATAAAGAAACTATAAAAATATTCAAGGAATAAACAAATTTCTGTGCAACACGGAATAGTGGTTACGATATTTGTATTAATAGTTAATAGAAATTTCCTTTGTTTCTATCCGTTATTTTCCTTTGTTTAAAGATATTAAAGAGTATAAATACAGTTAAACCTAGATGGTCGCATAAAACCTAGCTTATTAACTTATCAGCCAGAAAAATACATAGCAGGTGACCATGGTGGACAATGGTAGCCTGACAGAAACGAGGAAGAATAGTTATGTTGATCGCTTACCTTGTGGATAGCTGAATACAGCAGCACGCATTACTATTGTTGGCTTTACTTTGTGCTGGATATGTCATTGTCCGTGAGCGAGTTATTTCAAAGTGATGTTCAAAATCAAAGCAATGGCTATTGGAAAATTAATATTTTTGTGATACCAAGTTAATAAAACCAAAACTAATACTCATTGAAATCTCCCTGATATATCTCTATTCTTTTTAAACATGATAAAAATATTAATTAATTTCCTTATTACAAATTTTTGATCTATTTACTTCTTACATGAGAAAAAACAAGTATATTAAAAGATATTCGTATAATTACATTAAGACTAAGCTTTATTTTTGCTATAAATGTAAATCGTAATTGACTGAAGAGCTTTTAATGACACTGATCAAAGAGTTTTTTTTTTCTATTAACCCTGAAGCATAATTTTATTTTATTTTTGATTTAGCACCTTCGTCTGGGTAATATTCTCACTTTACCATAATTTGAACAAAAACTGTACAGCCGATTTTGAGAAATTAAGTCTAAATATTACAGATATCTTCAGATTTGGTGTTTTATGGGAGATAAAAATTGTTATGCTCTGTTTCGATCTTTAAAGGCGACATTATAGCAAAATTTTATTTCAACCGTTAGAGGCAATTTGTGTTTTTTTTTTTTTTTATGGCAACTACAAAAAAATATTTATCTTGTGATATAAACAACATATGCCCACATATCGAATTTGATCAAAATCGGTCCACTCTTTTAGACTGCAGAGATGACACGGACTTAATACCAAAACCATTATTTGGATCTGAGAGACTCAAAACTCACTTCTACAATAAACTCAACTTCGATTTTCTAATCCATTACTTGAATCAGCTACATTGTTAAAATCATTCTATATGCTACGCTATCAATCAGGTAACCAGTGAGTATGCCTTACTACTATCCTGGTTGCAATATGTAGGCACCCTTATTCATTTTCAGATTAGAAAAAAATAAAAGCAATATATGATGAGTTAGATAAAAGATATTTAAACCTTTTCAAAGTCAGCATCAGAGAAGAGCGATTTCCAAGCCTAGAGTTGCAAATAAAACAATATTTATTTCAGTACACTTGGTTTGCAAGAAAGTTTATATAGGGTTGGTGATCAGCTTGAAAGAGGCCTGAAACTATAATGTATATTAAAATTCGGTTATACCTCTATGTACAGTGATTTAACTCATTCAGCCATTATTCTACGCTATTTTCTGTTGGCTAGCCTGGATTAATTACATCAGCCCTATTGTTGTTTTTCAATTTCAAAACACCATTTTAGTTCTGTTAATTGAATAGTACATTTAAAAATGTGTACTACCATACAAAAAACGAGGATTTATCGAAAACTTCAATAAATATGGTTCTCGGAAACAGTGCAGAAAAAAATCTCTTGTATAATTTAGTAAAGAAACTCAAGTGAAACATGTTATTCAGAAACTTATTAAGAAGTGTCATTAAACCAAATCAGTAATGTATAAAAAACCTGAACAAGACAAAAGGTACAAGGCATTGAAACTATCAGTAGATCTCCTGATAAATCCTTACAAAAATTAGGTAGCCAAACTTATGTTTCCTTTAGTTCAGCCCATACCTCTGTAAGAAAAGTTCTTAAATTGTACACATACAAAATCAAGGTTATTCATGAACCAACTGGCAACTCCTCTTTATTATGAAAAAAGAATTCAACACTGTGTTTGATTTAAGAGACTCATAAGAAATAATACTGAAATTTTAAACAAAGTTTTCTTTACTGATGAGGCACTATTTCAATTGTGCTGATACATAAAGGGCCAACAACTACTGTACTTGGAGTAATCTTAACCGTCATAACTTCATTGAATCACCTTTACATCCACAAAAGTTGATGTATAGTACACTATATAAAGAAAAATAATTGCCGTCCACTATTCCTTGATAACACTGTGAGTTAAATCAAGAAAATATTCAACAATTCATTTGTCTGCTTGAAGAAGATGAGCACTACTGTTGGTTTCAGCAGGACGAAGCAATTTGTCATACCGCTCACTCTACCATGAATATGTAGGAACATTTTTTAATGAAAGAATTATTTCCAAAGGACTTTGGCCACCGACATCTATCACACCCTTTAAGACCAGTTGAAAATAAATATCAATTGTGTTATTGCAAAGCTAAGTGATGAAACTCTAAGAAAAAGTGAAGTATATTGACAAGTGTAAGGATGTTAATGACATCACATTGAGCATTTATAAAGTTTTGGTAATGAATAAAATAAAATAAAATTCTTCACTGAAATCCGTTCTTATTTTCAATATTTTTTATAGCCCACGTCTCTTTGAAGCTGATCACACTGTATATTATAGAAATGGTATAATGCCATATAAATAAATATTGAGCTTGACTTGTGAGATAATATTAGATAGAAAAAAACTCGAACACAAGATCTCACCAAAATTACGCTTACTTAAACAAACGTGTTTCAATGACAAAGTCGCCATCCTCAGTAATACATGAGCTACAATACAGTTATTACAGTTATAGTTTTGGTATTGTAGCTCATGTATCACTGAGGATGGTGACTTTGTCGTTAAAATGCGCTTGATTAACTAAACATAATTTTTGTGAGATCTTAAATTTCCCGAAGTATCTTGCCTGCAAGTTCCCCTTTTTGTAGAGGAGGTGCTGTTTTAATAATGAACAACAATGACTGCAAAAGTAAAAGAAATAATATTTTGTTCCTTTATATTGAGTTGTTTAATTTCTTTAGTAATTGTTTCTGTGTATGTTGGAATCACGGTTATAAAACTATTTCTACCTCACATTCAAAGTCAATATAATTTAAAATACTTTCCTTCTTTTTAATACATGTATAAAATTAAAAAATTAAATAGTATCCGATTTTTCAAATGAAATATATTATTTTATAATAAAACATTTTTTCCTTATTATTTTTTGATTATTCACATTTTGATGTTCCATGATAATTAAACTATCTATTAATTTGGATAATCAAGATTTGGCTGTATTCTTTCTATTTCAGATCTGGAGTTGAACCACCTAAATAACTCCGTAGATCGGTGATAGTAGATTGAACCAGTTTAGCTTTGATTGTTGATCGGTTCAGACGTTTATGAGCAGCAAAACGGTGGCAACCACCAAATGAGTAGTAATAATTCCCTCCTTCTCTTCCTGTAATCCACAGTATATCTATCGGAGGTACCGTATCGGACTCTTGTGGATCCTGGAAACCAAAGAGATACATCCTCATAAATAAAGAATGTTGAAAACTATGTGCATGTTGTATACAATACAACAACTTAAGAAAACAAAATTAAATATTTTGACATTTCATTGCTTAATATAGTATAACATAAATTTCTATTTATCTGTCTGTTTTACTTACTGACCATCTTTAGTACGAGGAATGTCCTAAAAGTAAACCACTTTTGGTATAAAATATTAAATACATTTTTTTTTTTTAATTAATTCTATTTTTACAAGAAAGGGAAAATCTTAAACTACTATTCTACATAATTTCCACCATATTAAAGATACATGTCATTTGTCACATTGGGTTACTAGATTTTCTCTACCCTCTTCATAGAATAATGCCGCCTGTGATGATAACCACTATAACAAAGCATTTTTAACATTGTAATAGTGCTGACCTGCTAGGGATTGGTTCAGATGAAGAAATGAGTGTCACTCAACGCCAGGTCTAGGCTTGTAACAATTGGTGACAGAATGTTACATTTATGCCTAGAATAGTCTGTTATTTTTTGATAACATAATTTGCCCAAGCCTATTTTGAGGTTTAAATCCATACCCCAGGTCTGCCCATGCACCATAGAAGAGATTAACTTGATTAATATTACATAACCAAATGTACATTGTCCAAGGGAAAGAAGGAATAGGGTTAGGCACATGAAACGCCATGGCGGTTGAACTGGATCTTCACGAGGGTCCAACTTAGCTAAACCTGTGCTCAACAAGATGTATTAGGTACAGGAAAGCATAGGATATTGATATATGATGCAATGTAAGAAGAAGAAGTAAGGAGTAAAAGAAAAACTTAAACCCTAAGCCAGGTGCGTGGACAGGGATTGCAGATTTATATGAGCCATTTGAGCTGGTCAGCATTAAACCCAACTATCCAGTGTCTAACTGGTGGAATAATGTAGAAATTGGTACGGATTCTGGAATATTTCCTTCCCACAAAATGACTTTAATAAGATCTAGGTCATCATGTTGAACTTTATGCTAATTTAAAATACAATGATTTAGGTTTTGTATCAGGAGTTAAATGATGATCAGCTGTGAAAATCAAAAAAAAAATAAGGAATTAAATTTACCCGAGTTGGTAAGACGACAACAATGTTAACCAAGTTAGGTTTCAATTTTAAAACCAAAAAGGCTAGAAAGTAATTTTTAACCTGATTAAAATACAACTATGTTGATAAAAAGTAAATTAGAACAGAACAAAAAGATTTGTTGAGTTAAATATATCACAAGAGTGAAAGTTGTAGAAAAAATTGTACAAAAGATTTTGACAAATAATAATTTATTTCTTCATATATAATCAAAGTAAACAAGAAGTAATTGTTAACAAAATTCAAGGATATGAAATGGATGTTACAGACAAGATTGGAAATAAAAGGTCAAGGTACAATTATTTCATTCTTGACAATTATATCTCAATCTTAATATTTTCACATTGTTTTAAACATTACTCTTAATATTTAACTAATTTGAATGAAATCAGTAGACCTAATTTTGAGATATTACATCTTTTATAACATTTACATGGCAGATTTGTTGTTTCTTTAACGATAACTCATGACGACCAATACATTTGTTTGACTTGTTAGAAGTAAAATTTTAGTAAAATTTGATCAAAATCAGTAGAGACAACCTTTTTAAATCTATTATTTTTATTTTTATGAATTTCGATAGGGTTCTATATGAGCCACCTATAGGTAACTATAGTCCCATATACCAAATTTCATGTTCCTATCTTAATATTTGTAGCCACTACTGCGCTTACATATAGACGACAAAGATGATGGACAAACAGCATTTTGAAAATCAGTCAAAAAACGAAGGTAAAAATTTATTGTGATTACCAAACTTGCCATATATATTAGATAAGTAAAAATGAACAAAAATTTCAAGATATGGACAATATATGCCCACATTTCAAATTTGATTAAAATCGGTCCATGGGTTTGCTCTGTAGTAAAGCAATGCACAGATGACAGATGCCAAATAGGCTGACAACAATCATTCGGAAAACCAACTTTTTTCGACACAGTGGACCACAAAACGGATCTTATCCAAAAAAAACTTAACATCACATAACTTTCTCTATAGGTAGGCCTACTATGTATACGAGGTAATAAAAAAAATAATGGAAATTTTTTAATTTCTTGGGTTTATAAATCCAAATTTCAAATTTTAAAAAAAAATTTTGGTATACATGTTCCTGACAATGTTGACATTTGCAGCTATTTTAAATATTTATTTAATTTTCAACAGTCAAAAAGGTTACACATGTTTTGGTATACTTGCCGATTTATTACTTTCAAAAAAGATGGATCAAAGAATTTGTACAAATTTTGCTTGAAAATGGAATAAAGTGCATTTTATTTGAAATGTTGACTGTGGCTTTTAGTGAATCTACTATGAGTAAGACAAGAGTTTACAAGTGGTACAGACATTTCAAAAAGGGCTATGAAGATGTTGACCCCCTGGACATCAACAATCGATGAAAACATAGAACAAGTGAAATAATTATGAACAATCACCAAATCACTATCAGAGAGGTTGCTGATGATGTCAGTATATCATTTGGCTCATTTTAAGAGATTTTTGCGGATGTTTTGAGCATATAACGTGTAATAGCAAAATTTGTTCAGAAATTGCTGAATTTCAAAAAAAAAGTGTGTAGAGTAGAAATTGGCTAGTAATTGCTGAATAAACTCAACAACAATCCAGAACTTTGTAAATAATCATATCACGTGAAAAAACATAGGTTCTTCTCACCGTTTTCTTCGATTTCAATGGCATAGTGTATTATTGTGTAAAATGACCATACTGCCATATGGTCGTATGGTCAATAAGGAATACTACCTGAAAGTTATATACCGTGTGACAATGTGAAAAGTCAGATTTTAATATTGAATAATTTTAAAGACGCGGTTAAACTATAGAGATAAGAATTCAAATAATAATTTAAAACTAGTAAATTCATTTATAAAGGAAAAATAGATTTTCAAGATAACAGACTAAATATTTATGTAAATATTGATATAAATTGTTTGTAATTAATAATACATGGAATTTTGATATTATACGGTGATGTATGTGAGGTGATTGGAACAGCCAACAGCGGAAGAGAGGTTTTCGGAAGTAATATACATATTGCTAGCTCACTTAGCAACAGGCAGTCTTTAGTTGGGAAGTTGGACTGACAAGGTGTGTTTTACAGTTAGAGTAGAAGTCCAGAGTCTGGAGAGACAGGTTGTGTTTTGAGTCTTAGTTCAGAGCCTAAAGGTGAAGAGAGTGTCAAACTTTCTCTAAGTCGATTTCCAGCGTCTGGAGAGACCAGGTGTATTAAGTCGAGAGTTGAATGTTATTAGAGCGATCAGAACTTTTTCAAAATGTGCTAAGATTTACAATGTCGAGTCATATTAGTACACGTAAGAAAGTGAGAGACGTTACTTTTAGTCTAAGAGAAGTTTTAGAACATTTTTGTGAAAATAACGTGTTATGAAATTAGAGATAACAGAGACAATTATATTAAACGGTACAAAATAGAACAATGCATACTGTGCCTAAATACACTAAAAAATTGAAAGTGGTTTATATTTCGTGAGCGTGGACTATCGTGAAGTGTTCAAATAGACTAAAAATTAATAAACATTTTAATATGGACATGTGTCGAACAATAGAAAGCTCGAAGTTCACGAATGATACAACGTCGACGGACAACTCAGCACGTGCAAATATGCAATGAACTTCTTTCAACAAAAGACGGTAACCAGTGTTAAATAACACTGAAACTTATATTGTGTAACTATGTAAAGCTTATTATATGTAATGTACTATTTTTTATAAATTTAATATTTTTGAACAACTATTGTGTTGTAAGAATCATAAAGGTCTACTGACATAAATTTTTTATAAAAGTAATTTAAAAAATAATATAAACAGATAATTTTAATCTGTTCATTTAATAAATGAATTTCTAAGTTGCAACATAAAAAAGTAAATTCAAGATTCAAAATTTTGACCTTCTTAAAAGGTAACCATGATAATTGATATTAGGATGTGTAGTTTAGAAAAATTATGAATTTGTTAATGAATAATATGTACTAATTCTTTGTTTTTAATAAATCCATGTCAATATTTCAGCTAGAATTGTTTTCATTATATACCAGATTCACTGTAAGTACACTTATGAAAGAACTTTCGACCCCAGAGATTTTAAAGTTAATAAATTTTTCTTTCTTTTTGATAAATAATGACCATTAGGTCTGGCGCCCAATATTAATTAATTAACTACAATTAAATTCAATTTCATTATTCAATAAATAACGTAAGAACTCTTCAAGTTCATATAATTCTTTTTCTTTTAAAAAATAACTTCATTTTTAGTAATTAACTTGTCAAGCAACATTAAAAAAAATTATCACAACCGTTGGATGTTTGAATGAAACAATCTGATAAAAAAGCCGAAATTGAGGTAAAACCACTTGTGGAAGAATCATAGGCTTCAACAAATGTGAAACAGAATTTCCGTACTGATTATGTCAATGATCCTTGCAATAGGCCTATCATTTATGAGTGGCATAAGTGTTTGGTTGAAACCAGGTGTTCAGTAAGCCATAAGAAATCCTCATGCCGTCTCCGTCTCTGATGATGTCTTAGAGCAAGTGGTACAAAGCTTTGTTAACACTCCTATTAAATCAACCCGGCGTGATTCTATTGAGCAAGGCGTTAAACGTGTGACTGTTTAGCATGTGTTGAGAAAACATTCACATCTCAAAACTGTTTAGATTAACAATGATCCAAGGCCTAAAAGACATTGATAGGGTTGCTCGTAAGGAATTTTGTATAGAAATTTGCCTTACAAATGGAAGAAGACCAGGATTTCATTGCAAACATAATCTTCAGTGATGAGTCGTCTTTTGCATGTAAGTGGTAAAGTGAATACACACAACTTGTTGCATTTGGGGCAAAAAAATCCATGATAAGCCTTGGAACATGCTACAAAATGACACCAAAACCAGCTCTGTAAGTAGTCTGAAAACATTGTATAAATTTTAAGTTGTAGTAAAGTCATTTTTGAAAGAACCTATATAATCAATCATAAATACAATGTGTCCCATGAATATATTTCAATGTGTGACTTGTCGTCAAACAGTTGATTTTGGATAGATTTGATTAAAATTTTGCATGAATGTTGTAGAAATGGATTTATTAATAATTATTAATTATACACTGTAATTATGTATAAATTATCCTGTAAAAAAGGTTTCTATTAGAATATTTGTTGAAATAAAAGTTATTAAAATAATTATAACCTTGTCAAATTTAAGATTAAATCATTAAGATGTTTATAACCTTAAGTTGGACATTAAATTTAATAAACTACGCCTTACAAATAACTTGAAAGTTGTCAGTTGTTTATTTCAAAACATTTCTATTTCAAGCCATGACTTGTGTATAGGCTAACAATGAATTGATGATGTTATTCTTCTATTCTTGATGCATATTAAAATTCAATTAGCCTTAATAATTGACAACTTAATTTAATTAGTGACAAGTAATCTCACCTCTAAAGTAATCATTATACTTTTCACTTTTTCATCATTCAATTCACTAATAAGTGGTCTTGTAATAACATCTATTGGCACCTCATGAACTTCTTGAATTGAATCGGAATGAATGCTTGTCACGCCAAATCCATCTCCTCCTCTTGAATTTGTAGCTATATCTGAAAAAAACGTAACAACAAATTAACACTTTTAAAATATAGCATCAAACAACGCTCTTGTCTTTTATCAACAAAATCAAAATTACAAGTATTTAAAGCACTATCTACAATTTTATTTATTTGCTAATCTTCTTTAGAAATATGCCTATTGCATACAATTTCATGGTCAGGGTGAGGCTCAATACCGGCAAATAAGCACTGAGCATGACCAACAGAACAAGTTTTAACTAATTTCAAATTCATATACAAATTGTGTATTTGTGTTTTTAACAGGGTGATTAAAAAGTTAATGGCAATCCTTTGGGAACTGATTCTAGGTGCAAAAATAAGAAACATATTATTTCCAAAGATGCTTCTTTTCGTATTAGTGCTAACGAAATATTTCACTCTGATTTCTGCTTCAAGAGTGAAATGTACCCATTATTTTATTTCTTTAGGACACAAATTCAATGTTTTTTATCTGGAACATTGAATAAAATAGGTCCCAGAACTGTATCTTCAGTAATTTCTGAGAAAACTGGTGTAAAATACAAATCACCAATCTGTTTTCAATTGATCATTTTTTTTTTAGAGTTTTTAAAACAAAATATTTACCACTGATTAACAAATTGCATAATTCATTACTCTTGAAGTGTTAGACAATCTAATAAGAGGCTATTTCTTACGATTAGCTCACTGCAAAACTGAAGGTCAAAAGCATTTCAAATACTAATTGTAAAACTGTAAGCTAACAGTTAAAAATTGGTTTTATGTAAAACTTTAGATCATCCTGTACATAGAAAGTTATTTCGACACTTTGTGCAATTAATTTAGGTTGTAATTTTGCATTCAGTGGATTAGTTGATTCACTTAAATAGTTAGGATAAATTAGTTGGCTAATTATATATGAGTAGCTCAGATCCAGAAACTGTTATGTGAGAAGTATTGGTAAAATAGAAACAACTGTTATAAACTTACTCAAACATGACCACTGGACCTTATTTTTTATAAAAC
This sequence comes from Aphrophora alni, assembly GCA_963513935.1. Taxonomy (NCBI): domain Eukaryota; kingdom Metazoa; phylum Arthropoda; class Insecta; order Hemiptera; family Aphrophoridae; genus Aphrophora; species Aphrophora alni. The sequence goes on from OY740769.1 coordinate 83,288,950, forward strand.
GATAAACAAATACTGTATTGTATTTTATCAAACAAAAGCTCTGTAATGTTGCATTAGTAGAATATAAGTTACTAGTTATTTTTATATTTATTTCACTGGCTACCATCTTAGGTGCCAAAAGCAGCTATTTTATAACATAGGTTATTCTGACAGTGTTGGACTTGCACAGAAATAAAAAGTAATAATAATAATTCCATATTTTCTATTGAATATTGCAGGATATAACACTGTATTCAGTTTTATCTTATTTAAGCTTTCTTTTAAAAGCTCAGATAAATATTTATTCTTAAATCAAAACAAGACCGGAGATGGCTGAACTTAAGCCCGAACCTATACCTATAGTTATTATGCAACCAACTTGGTCACTGTCGGAAATAAAAGCTGAATTGGATATCCCAGGCTCACTTACCAAGCGCGACTTACCGATACTACTTAAATGCGCAGCATTGGAACTTATCAATGAGAAATACAGTGATCATTTGAAAATTTACACAGACGGTTCTGTCGATAAAATAAATGATCGAGGTGGAGGAGCATTCTGCTGTCCACAATTGGGAGAGTCTTACTTGTTTCCTTGCGATGCGTCTTCTAGCATGAATGCCGAACTTTTAGCTTTAAACGCTGCCCTACAGTTCTGCACGACGATCGAGGAAAACAAAATATGCATTCTCACAGATTCCAGATCAGCTTTGCAGACCCTTCGAAACCCCAGGTCCAACCACTACAGCTTCAGAACATCGGAAATCTACGACATCCTAACCCAGCTCAAAAACAAAAGCATCACGCTGCAGTGGGTACCTAGTCATTGTGGAGTTCCGGGTAACGAGGCGGCAGACGCTCTAGCTGACCAGGCATGCAGCATGCGCCCAAGTGAAGAACGACGTTACTCTCTGCAGCACTGTAAGCAGACTGCTAATCGGTCTCTCAATGCGGAATGGCGACAGAGATGGCAGAATTGCACGTCCGGCCGTGTCTACTTCGAAATTCAGAGACAACCAAATGACCCCAAAATCTACAAGTCGGTTCCGAGAGCAATCGCAACATTTGCGGCTAGGGCTCGGACGGGGCATATTATTACGAACAATTACCTCCACAGATTTGGTTTAACTGACAGTGCATCATGTGGAACATGCCAGAGAGAGGATGAGACTTTGGAGCACATACTCATCCACTGCACCTACCATATAGAAGAAAGACAAACCCTAAAAGAAAATGTCGGTGAAGAGCCCATGCTCAGAAAGATCCTCACAGAAACTCAGCATTGGGCCTTAGCTGCAAACGTATACCGGAGACATCGAGCCATCGAGGTGAACAGCCTTGGACGCTTGAACTAAGAAGTAAGAAGTAAGTAAATCAAAACAAAAATAAAAAATAAATATATGGTTATTAGGTTACATACCTTTACAGTCTTTTTTCAGTTCCTTTGTTTTGGATGTCAGATTACTAGTTTCGACCTTTACTTCAAGGTCATATTCAGATCCTTATAATGTATTCATTCCCATGAACTTCCTTAACACATATGTACACTTTTTGACAGAGCCGTATGGTACGGATCTATAAAAAAATTATTAAAAATTTTTTTAATGTTTAAATGTTATTTGTTGTGTCTGTGTCTGTCTGTCTGTCTGTCTGTCTGTGTGTGTGGGGGGTGTTAATGTTTAAATGTTACTTGTTGTGTGTATATATATATATGTTAACGAAGTTCATGCGAATGAATATGTTTTAAGAATCTGAAGATGACCTTGAACTAAAGTAGAAACAAGTAATCCGACATCCAAAATAAGGAACTAAAAAAAACTGTAAAGATACATAACCTAATGACCATTGAAAAATCAGTATCAGTGGCTAAAATCTCCAAAAATGAATAAATAAATAAACTAAACAGCTGCCAAGAGCAGTTAATCTAATCATTAAAATATATAGTTACATTTTTAACATTAAAAATAATGCTTCAAATTACTCCAACACAGTCCATGTGAAGATAATAATTTGAATAACAGAAGGTTTTGCATAAGTAATCAATTTGATTGTGAATTTAGCAGTTTTTGTATTTGCAAACACACAGTTCTGCAGAAATGGTATAGGTTATTCATTTTTATTTTTGACTGGTTTAGCAACCTAAATTATGATTAAATTTGAATCTAATTTTACAAAGAAATCAATGATACCAAATTTAATTTTACAATTTTTGTGCATATAATATCAAGTTTTGCTTCTGGACTACTCACATCATATAGGTGGTTGAGACATATGAATCAAGAGAACTTTCAATCCACACTACTCAAAATTTGAACAAAAAAACTAAATTTAATAAGTTGAAAAATTATTGTTGAACAGTTCTTTTTTTTTTTAATAAATTATAGGCCTACACATTATTTTAAGTTGAGTTACAACGTTACTCCAATAAACTTTTAATGAAACAAATTGATTTAGTCTTAGTTATAAGCATAAAAAGTTTTTTGTTTACAGACGAACCAACAAAATAATTTTTTTTTTTAAGGTAATTTTTGACTCCTATAATGAATAAAATATGAAACCATAATAGATTCAAAGTCATGTACAGACATACCTTTATTTTATTCATACAGGTTTAGATGTTGTTAACAATATTAAAATATGTTTCACAATATATTTCGTAATGTTATAATGCTAATCTTCTGTCAGCTATTGAAAACAAGTTTACTGAGGATTTGTTGACAAGCTAAGGTATTTTTAGCATTCAACAAGTTTATTTTAATACTCAAGAGTTATTTTAGAAAGTCATGGTCAAATGTCATTTTATTCCTAATTCAATGAATTTTAAATTCTTTGAATTCAAACAATGTTATGTTATTTCTTAACTTGTTATTTGTCAGTGTTAACTGTAAAATCTTTTGGCTATAATGGAATTGTTGTATTACAAAGGCTTTCACTTTTATGATTTTTTAAATTCATAGGCCTAAATTCTATTAGATGACAAATTAGTTTTTTTTAAATATCTTGAATCTCTTCCACAAAAAGATATAACTTAATAAGCTTAAATATAAAGTTATGGATTTCATTTTACTAATTTTTATTCAGCAGCCAAGAGATAATATACTTTATACAGGAAAAAGAAATAAAATATGCTATTCCACTGATTGGCTTTCCTTATGAATTTCTCTATAAAATACAAATTTTCCCTGTAATATATAAGTATTTATTTTTTTAAAGACCTTTCCTCTGTTATTAATTTAATTTTCAATTGAAAATAGTTGTTGGCGGATAGTTGTAGAGGATGGGATTAGAAATTAGTGATTCAGCAGTTTGAGCAAGCCTATGTTTTGGAATGCTGTACTTGCCACATTATAACACCACTCAAAATATAAATGAAAGGAAAAGTTTAAATGTCCAGTTTCTGGTAGAGAGAATGCATCTTTGGACTAATTACCGAATATAGCTTGAACTACTTACTTTTTTTATTTTAACGAAATCATATCCTTTGATACATTATCCCACATCACAACACCATATTGCACAAGACAGTAAAATAGACCATACTATTCTCAGAACTTGTAAAAAGCAAGAATTTGTTAATTTTTTCAAGATGTAGATTGAAAAAATTTTTATTTTGTGGACAATACGTTGTTAACATTATTTTCCAATCTAATTTTGAATCCTAAAATTTGATACTCAATTGATAACTGTTTTCAAAGACATCTATTGCACTGCAATTTGTTCTATTCAAAACACAATTGTTTTTTCCCCTTAATTTTAGAGTTAAGTTGTGATTTCAAAATACTCAGTAGCCTAGCTTGATTAAGAGCTATGAAAGGTTTAATTTTCAAAGACTTGTGATCTTGATCTGACAGAATGAGTGTTGTATCGTCTGCATGCATGAGAGTTTTACCTCAAGACGAATTCAATGGCAGAAATATAATAAAAACAAAATTGGTCCTAAAATCGAACCCCAAGGTACCCATTGTTAATCCTGAGAATGTCACACTTATGAACTTTTCCCTTAGCATCAAAAGTTCAACATAGCAAAATCTATCTTCCAAATATGTTTTAATCCAAGTTACTGTTTTTCCATGAATTCCAAACCTTTTCAATTTATTAAAGAGCTACTCGAGATTCATACCGAAATTCCAAAGTTATAAGATCATACAGGCATAAGATGATCACCCAATTAAAACATAAATATTCATTATCACCAATCAAAAACATAACCCATTTCATCAAAACCCCTACCACAGTGGATGAACAAATATCATTCAATATTTTGCAACTCCATATAATATAATTTGTGCAACATTAACAGTATTAGAATTCACATTACGTCAAGAAATTTTTTTTAAAAAAAGAGTGAAAGAAGAACTATCACTTGGAAGGAAAAGGAAGTCTCTATGGTGAAGAGGAAAATCAGGAGGGTTTTGGGAAATTTTATTCAAAGCAACAGCATCATTTTATGTTGTAGATCCAGAAAGATAAGTGTTGTCTAGTAATAAAACAGCTAAGTAGGAAAAATATAAGATTCGAAGTTAAAAATAATGGTGAGTAGAATATATAACTTTATTGTTTATTCCTTCATGGAATTGATTCAACTTTATAAATTCACCTTTCATCCAGATTATATCCAGCCAAAACTAACTAGTCGAAAATGACAACTATTTCAAAATTAATTAAAGGCCATAATAACAAATTCAAAACTGTGAACAAAAGAACGTTTATATATATACATTTATCTGCGCCCGGTCAGTCAGTCACCACTCTGATATTTTACTCGGTGTGGCAGTCATCAGCTCGAAAGCCAGTCAGTCCTCCCGAAAGACAATCAGGTACGGCATGCCGTGCATTCTATACATAATATATCGGCTTGATGGTGCTGCTGTGTTGTGGCAAAATTTGCGTATTCTTATACCGTTAGGTTAAATTTTGTTTACCTACTCTTGGGTGTAAAACGTTTCACTAATTTAAATTTATTTTATTTTTAAATTAACTGAGAACAGAAATCAACAAATTTGAAAAGAAACATTTTAAATTAATTTATCTCCGGTTATTCGTCATCGAAAATATGTCAGTACAAATCAGACACTTTTATAAAACTTAAATTTTCAACCCTTTTCATCTTGAAATTAAACTGTCTGGAGGTAAGCCATATTCAGCAAAAAAGTTAAATTCACACTTATGGTACTTATTACAAAAGGACGTAAAACTTCAAAACAATTGTCTGTTGTTTAAAATTAGAATTATTTCATTAAATAAAAATAGGTTTAACTTCATATAATATCCCATTTATAAATAAAAAAAACGTCGTATTAGTAAGGAGAGTAAAACTAAAGTGATCTTAAAATAGGTGTATTATTATGAAGTCTTAAACATATATACGATCAGTTTTTGTGTTATTGTTTTCTTTTCAATGAGTAAATTGAATATTCCTAATCCATAACTCCGTTTTTGTATTTTTCTCTATTCTTATCATACAAAATACAATGCACACAATTTAAATAGATTTCCTGAAAATAATATCTTACGCACTAACAGCGAATCGCGATAGAAATCAAGCTATGTTAGTTGCGATGTGTGTTGTCTGAAAAGCCCGCCCATTTTTAACCAGTAGGATGCGATGTCATTTTCACGTATCCCGCCTAAACCCTTTCCCTCCAACTAGGCCTCCAGTTGCAGAAGCCACAAGCCACAGTTTCAGTCTGCCTCATCACAGCTCAAGATATAGGTACACATCCCCCTCCTATTAGGTCTAAAGTCGCCTCAACAAATAACTTCGCTTTCGGGATTCCTTATTCAGCTACTGTCCATCCCGTTAATTGTGTGAGTGATGATGATAGTTCCTCTACCAATGATTATAATTATGGGAATGCCAAAGACATAGATAAATTTGATTTTGGTATTACAACCTGGAATCCGTTATCAATAGAACAAGAAATCTTTTCGGTGCCCAGTGAACAAAAAAGTACAAATCACTTCAGTAAAAGCAAAGCCAGTAAAAACATACCTTAGGCTTCCGACACGAATACTAGTTTAAATTTGTCGACAGATATCCGGCATATTCATTCAGAAAACATGACCATGTCACCGTTTAATCATGAACTTCCAGTTCAAAACTACTTTCCCATTAATTCTGTAAATGAAGAGGAACAATTGCATACTTTTGATAGTAACAGTCGTGACACATTAACGTGTAACCCTCATTCTATTAACAAAGCTAATATTCAACAAGCAATAGCTGAAGAATGTACTACTACTACATCTGGAAATAATGCAATATGTTCTAACAATGATATCATAAAACATTTACCAATCTTACAAGCATATTCAGCCTCGATGATCCACCAACACAAGATAGTTTTAACCGTTTTACTGATCCTCTGAATTCACTAGCAGAAGACAAAATTTATTCAACAATTGATTGTGCATTTTCCGTTAAAGACAACCTTGTAGGTAATAAATCTATGAGGAATCAGGTTCAACTGGTTACTAATAATAGCGGATGTGTCACAGAAATAACTAAGTTTCATTCTATTTACAAACCAAATATTCATCAAGCAATAGATAAAGAAACCGCTGCTCATAGTCTTGAAGTTAATGAACAATCATCAATAATTGCCACAACAACTTGAACAATTTGTCACATATTAACACTGAACCGACGACGACCATTTGAGGCCACGCATTCAGAAATCGAATTCTACTTAAAGAAAATTAGCAGCAATGATGATTACCCAAAGGATGTCATGAATACTTTAGCTGATGAGGAAAGAATATCTCTTAACGAGTTGTCTTCCTACATTGTCCCTGCCAAAGGAGTAGAGGCAATAGCCACAATTTTACTTACAAAACAAATGGAAAAAAGTATAGACATAATCGTAAAAGCTTGTGAGGTATTTAATATGACAGATAGTATATATTTGTTTCCACAACCAGGGCTTAAAACACCTTTTGATGGCTCAAAAGTACTGCGTGACATGAAATCCCTGTGCCGAGGACTTAAGAATCCGAAGCATCTGACAGCAACTGGTCTAAGACATCATGTCGCTACGGTAGGACACGTCAAGGGCCCTGTGTTTACGAGCAAACTTAGCCAGTTCATGTGCCATAGCCACTCTGTGCATGGTAAGAACTATGTTGCACCGATAAATATTATTCATAAAGGAGTTATCGGAAACTATTTGACATCACTAGAAGGGACTACGTTTGAAAATGTAGAAAAAAAATGTATGTATTAAAAATATAGTAAGCAATGAAATAAAAATACATAATCCCTCAGCAGAAATAGTTGATCTACAATCAGAGACGAATACTCGTGTTCCCAGATCACCTGACACAGACTACAGTATTGGAACAAGTACGGAAGATGAAGAGGATATTCCAAAGCATAACATAAGAGGGTATCTAACAAGCAGACTCGTGAAAAACGTCGTTCGACAAATCAAGAGAAAAGCGCTGTGATTAATTATTTCTCGAAATATATACAGACTGGAATTAACCCCGGAATTTGTAAGTCAAAAGAACTTATAAAAACATCTGGTACCTTACTTAAAAGCCGTACTCCCCAACAGATTAATACTTTCATAGACAATATCAATAAGGTAAAACTTAAACTACCATAAATTTTAAACATTTGAAGGAGAATTAGGGATTTTTGACGTGGGACATTTTCAGATATTTTTAAAACGTTGTAAGTTCTTTATATATTTCATTTTATTTACAACAAAAGGTAAAATATCTACAAGTATAAAGTGTATTAACTTATAGAAACAAGTAGGACTTCTATATTTGTACATGATGTTCAGTTTTAAGTATTTGTTATTTCTTTTATGAATATTGCCAACAAATGTAATTTTCTTTTACTCACAAAAACCACCAGTACTTCTGTATTTGTGGGCAACATTATGTTTTATGTTTGTGCTTAGTTTTAAATATTATACCACATCTGTTATGAATATTGCTAAATATTTACTTATTATATGTATACGTGGTTTAATTGTTTGGTTCTCTTCAAGCCGGAAAAAACTCGTAGATGAAATATAATTCTCTGGTCAATGTCAAACTTAAATTTTGTAATTCATAAAACCACTAAGAATTCTGTATTATTATAATATGTTGTTTAATTTTAAATGTTGAGATATCAATAACGAATCTTATTTCAATTCTTCATTTATGGACAGGGTCGTTGATGTACGTGCTTCAGCTAATCTACTTGACAACTGTTAGAGCTTTAATAAATATTAATAAAAATTAAATTACAACTTACTTGGATTTTTTTCCCCGTATAATATGGTTATTTGAAATTTTTATTCTATCAGCCATTTTTGCAATGTAGTAGTTAACTTCAAGATTTCTTTAACAAACCCCCACTTTTTATGGTGTTTTTAGAATATAACCGTAATTTTATGCCATTGTAATCTTTGGTATTTTTTCCGAAACTTAACGGTTTTTGAGATTATTAAAGACAGAGTAAAGTTCTTGTTTTCCCCTTTAGAATTGCATATGACATACTTTCACAGCCAATGTCTCTAATATCATTCGGTTGAATAAAAAATAACCAAGTATGAAAATGTAAAATCACACTTCATTTACGTTTCTATTATAAAAAGAGGCAATTTTGATAAATTCTTATAATTTTAAGCCATATTGGGAAATTGATAAAAATTGAAATTAGGTGAAGGAAGTAATGTTATGAAAGAACATATTGAAAAAAAGACGGATAGAATCAAAATTTTAAAATAACTATATTATACAGAGCAAAAAATCCAGGAAAGTTGTTGTTTAGCTTTTTTTAATAGCTCTCATGGTTTTTAAGTAAAACAGCTGGCATACTTCAATCACCCAGTATTTATACATTAGTTAAAACTTTGGTATTTTTAGATTTCTTGTATTAGATTAATTTATATAAAATGCCTCTATTCCTAGTTATATTATATTTCATTTTAATTTTGTAAGGTAAATAAATAAAGTTAACTGTTAATACCCGAAGGACTTATGTTTTCTCTTTTTTTTTGTCATACGCATTACAAGATTCTCTCCATGTGTATTTCATTTATTACATTATCATAATTGGATATAGAGTTACAAAAACTTCAAGCCTTATCAAGGAAAATGTTTCGTAAAACCTTTTAATTTTCATGAAATACTACGTCTTTTTCAACTAAAACAGTTCTCGTAATATTTTTATTAGAATTTATATAAAACTCCTGTTTTTCTAAGTTACAATATATTTTCCTATTAATTTTCACATGTTAATAAAGTTAACTCGTAAACTGCGAAGGACTTGATCTATGTCCTTGGTCTATGTTTTTGGTCTTTTTCATATGTATTAAAAATATTCTTACCGAACGTATTTCTACTAGTTTTTTATAGTAATTTTTATAGAGTTACAAACCTTAAAGCCTTCTTAAAAATATGTTTCATAAACCATTAAACATTCATAGAATACTACGTCTTTTTCAACCTAAGAGTTCTTGTAAAATTTGAATTTTTATATTAAACTGAGGTTTAGATTAGCCTACTTAAATGAACGGATACAAGTAACTATTCCGGACATATAATATTGGTAAATGGCTTTGAATGAATAAAGTATCAGTGTTTCATTTAAAACAATATAGCACTACAACCTAACTGATTCTTAAAAGTGTACTTCCTACATTATAAAAAAAACCTTCAGAAATGGTAAAAATTGAGCTGTTTGCTGTTAGCATCCATCGTCTTTATTGTTCATAAAATAGTTTGTACTACAAAATATGTCCAATATTTATCACTTATAATTCTTATATGGAGAAAAATACCTGTATCAATTTTTAAAAAACATAGTGTTCACTTAGGTACAGTCTGTGCGACCATTCACATTTTTAGCTTTACACGCTAAATTATACCTTACCTATATTACTATCAATGAATGTTACAAAAAAACAAAAACATTGCCTTAAACTTTTAGAGAAGAAAATGTAATAATACACCTCTTAAATGACTTAGAAGAACGTTCACAAAATTTATTTATACTAAGGTTTTCCTATTAAAATACCAAAAATATCATATATAATAATATGACCTTAAAACAATCTATAATGTACACGGTTTTTATAAATAGATATTAGGGAGTGAATCAAAGAGAATAAAAAAGGTTAATTGGTATATTTTCTATATGATTATATGCATTATCGTTTTAAAATATAGATAGCCTACAACATTTTGCAGGTGGAGCCGCGAGTAAAAGCTAATAATGTATAAAAATAATTGAGGGTGCAACTGACTGGCTTCCTAGTGCAAAATATTAGTGATTGGCCTTCCCGGCAAAAGCGACGGGTGACTGGCTTAGCATATAATTTTTTACAAAAATAAAGTTATTGTTTTTGCAATATATATGACATATATATAATCGAAAATGACCAATAATAATATATGAGTGATTAAATATATATATATATATATATATATATATATATATATATATATATATGTCATACTTTCCAAATATATGTGGGGGTCCAGTTGATGGCATTCCCCTCATTAATTTTCAGTGACTGTCAGCCCGGGCGTATATGTATATATATATATATATATATATATATATATATATATATATATATAATTATATAAATGTATTAACAGTCTATCCATAAAAAATTATTTAGAAATTTTAGAAAAAAACAGAAGAATGGATTTTGATGTAAAAAAAAGTGGATAACATGTGTTAATGGTGTAAGGAATTCTTCACATCATATTATGTTGAGGATTTATTTTTGAGACCTCTAATAATTTTTTAATTTGGTTTTTTGAGACTAAGTTCAATGACATGTTTGACTGAGTGGGAAAAGGACACCGTTAAGTGCACAATCCGAATATCTCATCTTGGAGTTTACCTACCAACTTTATTAAAAAATTAATTAAATATAGATCATATTATACATTTTTTTTATCCTTCACAATATTACTGTTCAACATCAAGAAAATGTTCTGTGATTTGGCAATTTGTTTTTATGGTGAATGTGCCACAAACTTATAACAGTGCAGTGAATAAAATGTAGCAACTACTAGGTAACATCTAACCTTTAGTTTTAGTTCTCCTCACATCCAAAACGTGGGGAGTATGAAATAGAAAAAATAGAAGATTATCTCCATCTATTGAACTAGGAGCTACTTCACCTTCATTAGGAATTATGAGAGTATTCTCAATGACAGCTGTTCCTACACTCCTTACTATTATATATTGCATACATCCCAAGTTTTACGTTTTAAATCTTACAAGTAATTTTATGGCTATTAAAAATTCACAATCACAAATTTTCAGGACAATGTGTATGGGGCTATGAAAAATTATTTATATTTTTAGTCTGTATTAAAAACGTGGTTTACATATTTTTTTAATTTAAATAATTAATTAAATAATAATAATTAATTAAATTTCACAGCTATTAAAAATTCACAATCATAAATTTTCAAGACTATCTGTATGGGGTTAGGAATATGTATGTGGTTATAATCTGTATGGCGCTATGAGAAATTATTTTATACTGTTTAGTCAGTTTTAAAAACACTGTTTAAAAAAATATATTAAAAAATTATTTTCTGCTCATGGTGTGAAATTTTGCAATCTATTTTAAACATCTTGATGAAATTAACAAATTTCCAAAAACCATAATATTGATCCCACCAAATGGTTCATTTTCCTTCTTTTTCAGTTGTCGCAATCTAGACTCGATCATGCAAAACATTTCGTATGACACTATGGAAATCTCATCGATGATAGGAATTCCATGTCCTTCCACTGATTTCGCAAGACCTTCAAAAAGTTACCAGTGAGTGGTCCCATATTTACTACCATTTCTTTTTCCGTCCTTCTCACCTGGTAATTTAAATAATGTGAACAGTGTTGTTCCACCAACAGGTCGTACTGTTACACCGGTCAAGCACCAACTTTAAATGCTTTCTTACCATAGCAATTATTGACAGACAGACAAGAAAGCATGTTCATACTGCATTGTCATCCAGTTCTGAGCTATGTTTAACTTTTCAAGTCTCTAATTATTGATATTTAGATACTGTCATTAGATCTGGCTATATCTAGTCACCTAGCCAGACTTAATAAAACAAATATTTTTTACCATGACAAATATATGTTTTAATAATAAATATTGAAAGATTACACTATCCACTAACTTTACTAACATAGTCCTACATATTAACGTAGGCTTTCGTAATCAGAGCTGGATTTAACCTAACAATAGCTTGTTTACCTTATTTTCTATTTGTAATTTGACAGTGAAGAAATGCATTTTGGGACTTGAAGCATGTCTTCTGACAAAAATTATGATCTGATTGTTTGAATACAAGGTTAACGATTTCATAATTTTTTATAGCAAAATCCGGATGATAATGTACAATAGATATTTAACTGACCTGTTATTTGTATAGGCTATAAAAATAATTTCAACAAAATAGTAGTAAATAAACATCGTATTGTGAAAGTACAGTGGTTTTTTTCTTCTTTTCCTTCTGACTACTACATATATAGACTACAATATTGTTATATTTGAGATTTTAGTTATAATAACACAACCTAACCTATTTGTGGTGATTCTTGCTACCACTACTAATCTACATTTTTACATTTTTGTTTATCAAAGACTTTGTGAATAGGTTAGGTGAGGCCAGGAAGTTATATATTAAAGCAGACAGATAAAATTATTCAGCTATAAACCAACATAAGTTAATCAATATTCACATCTAATTTTATTCATACCTAGATTTTTAGTCAACAGATGCACAAAACATAAAAATACATTTTCAATTAGGCTAGTTTATTAAATTATATAGGCTGTTGGTAAATGGTTAATTAGCTGTAAATTAATATAAACTCATTTCTAGTTTATTTCTCTAATAAATCTTGGTTCTAATTAATTTTGTTACCACAATTTTACAGTCAACTGAAAGATAAACATATTTGTAGTCTGGTATAGGCTATCTAGATTTTAATTTAATTCACAACACAATAGACTTATCTCTTTTTTTAAGTAACAATTGTAATTAATTACATCACGTGCTTAGTCTCCATTCACACTGTCCATAAAAAATACATCACAGCATACGACACAAAATTGATTTTTCTGAACATGACAAAATACTACATAGAGTAGGCTTACATATTGAAAGAATTACCAAACATATAGTAGAGGCCAAAGTTAAAGGTAAAGAAAGGGTCCAGGTAGACCGGGACAGCCCTAATCCTGTGTTGTCAAAACATTCGTATTATTGTGAACCCAAACGCCTAACCACCCGGATGCCACCGGTCATTAGCACCGATTCCATTAAATTCTTGGAAATAACACGGTCCAATACAAATGCTATAAATTGAACTGCTGACATAATTAAGAGTTGGGTCATTTTTCTCACCTGGTTAAGACCTTTATTACAAAACTTCAATATCATAGTTCTACGACGCTCCATAGAATTGTTATGACAAAAGACCTGCCGCTTATTTTAATGGAATTGGTGCTAATGACCGGCGGCACCCGGGTGGTTAGGCGCTTGGGTTCACAACAATACGAATGTTTTGACAACACATGATTAGGGCTATCCCGGTCTACCTCGACCCTTTACCTTTGACCTCTACTATAGATTATGGCAGATGACATATGACAAAATACTGTACCTAGATGATAAAATGTCAAATTATTATTATTTTTAATATTTAGAATTGTTTCTGTTCACTAAGTCTGTTGAAGTAATTGTTTACTGTAACTGCAACCAGTCTTCTTGGTGATTTTTTTTTTAATCATGTTCTACATACCTTATTTATTATAATAAAATAAGTTTTCACCGCTGAGCTAACTTTTTCACAAAAAAAAACTTTAATTTCAACTTTATCCACATACTACCCGCACTCAATGTTGCTTGACTTTGGCGATCTATAAATGCATTGAATTCTGTAGTTTTGAAAAAGTTAGCTCTGTATTGATAACTTATTATATTATTAATAAATAAGGTATGTAGAACATGATTAAAAAACAAAATCAACATAAAGACCATTAAGCCTATTGTTTGTTGATTGTAATACCTTTAGACTACATAACTTTCAAAAAATGTTATTTCAACAAGATTCTATAAAAAAAATGTGTTTTCAGTGTTTAAAATTTAATTTAATTGAAGCTTATAAAAAAATCTCTGGGCTATTTGATCCATTGAATTTCTAACATGTAGGGCCTATTCTGCTAGACTTACCTAGTAGGCTATCTGAATTCAAGGATATCGACTATATTGAGGCATCTATGATATATCCAAGATGACTCCATATTGATTATTTATTTAAGATAAGAGTACTTTAAAGTATACTATCAAATTTTTGTAGATCATATTAAAGGGAAATACATATTTTATGATCATACTTCATAAGCTACTAAAAAAAATACCTATCCAATAAAGAATACACATCCAATGCACCCATTTTGTTAGACAAGAGCATAAACGAATTTCAGAGGGTTGCGATTTCTGAGAAGCATAATTTCCGTATTTAAATTTTTTTTTTAATCAATTTTCTTGGTTCAGTGGCAACCTTTACAATCATTTGCCTCATGAAAAATAAACCTATTGATAATTCGGTAAATATAGAGAGAAGTTGTCCGATTGATTTAGTAAATCCGCTTCAAAATAGTGTTTTTTTCCATCAAGTAGATACTCATTTACACCGTAAGTGGTTCTTTATCTCTCACAATTCATTATTTACTTAACAATGTATGAAATGACAAATTTTTAACATATTCAATTGTATAGGCTAGCTATATTGAATTCACTCGTAGGGCTATAATGTATTGCTATATTTGCTATAGGCTAATATATCGTGGGGTATAAAGAATTCACTCACTTCATTAATTTCTACAGGTTGATATTACTATGCTTCTATGATATAAGATTCAGGATGACTAGGTCCCTGAAACACAGACCTAGTACAAGAACCTAGTATGGTGAAAAAGTTAACTCCGTGTTGAAAACTTATTTTATTATTAAGAAATAAAGTATGTAGAACATGATTTTAAAAAATTCACCAAAAATACCAGTAACTTTCTTTGTAAACAATTACCATTGTTAGGAGGTAATCATACACGACATTATTGGTACTAAATGATATCTATTTTGACAGTTTCTAAAACAGAACTATTTGCGTGGAATAAAGAAAACATCGATAGATTTTACTTAAAATAGATGAATTATTTAGTCGAAATAACCTCAAAATACCATAAAACGATCAATTTTAATCGCTGATTTTGAACAGAAATAACGAATTGTGAAAGATAAAAAGTGGAAAGCTTCTTTAATAAGTATTGAAATGATGGACAAAATGCTATTTTGAAGAGGAATTGCCGAGATTTTACACTTATATCGATCAGACAACTTCTCTCCATATTAATTTATAATTCTATATATTGTGGTTTTTTTTTCTAGCTGAGCTTAAGCAATGATAATGCAAAGATATATAGTTTTCAAACTTAGAATAATCTCTTAACCTAATATTTTCAACCCTATATTGCTCATAAGCATAACCTAACCTATATTATATTTCCTAAGGATTTTTCAGATGCCATAACTTATTTAGGGTGAAGAGTCGTACATTGTATGTAAAATCTATATCTAAGTCTACTAAAAACAAAGAAACACGTTCAATATTGTAGACTTACCAGACATAAATTTTTGCTGATAGCGTTTAACATCACAAAACAATTTAACTTGTTTAGATAATGGGTTAATAATGTAACCTAAATCTAACCAAATCTTACCTCGCATGGCTTTAAAACAATAACATATGAATTACTGCTCAACAATGTGCAAAAGCGACCTGTCAGCTGTCAGTCAGTGTTCTCTACTAGCCGGTTGGCAGATATTTGAGCGGAAAATAGAACCAAGATTTACCAAGTTGGTTTACTGTTTTAAGTCATGAGTGACATCTGTTAGTTATATAGACGGGAGTAAAACTGTGTGTTTCTTCAACAAACGTTATCCGACTAAATGAAAATGCGTTTGGTTACACTTGTTTATAACTAAAAATTCCAATTTATTGTGTTAATATGGCGGCAGATCTCAACCAAAGACTATAATTGAAGTAATTAATTCGATTTTATAAATCTCGAGGGGATATAGCTAGATCTACATCTTTTTAGACCCTTCATCTTTCCTATCCTAAATCTCTTGACCAACCTTTTTCTTTTCCGAACTTGACGCTATTAGAGTATTAGAGAAATAGAATTCTTTTTAATTTCCTTTTTCGTTATAGGGCGATGATGACCGAAAGTTTTTTCGGCTTTAAAAATGAAAAAGTTTATAAAAAAAAAAGAAAAAAGAAAAACATGGAGAACAATTTACAATTAGAAGCAAATATTAACAAGTTAACTGCTTTTCTATTTTTTTACCGAATGCTTTTATAATTGATTGGTAAATAGAAGTTTAGTCCAATTTCTCTTCAGCTGTTGTAGAACTAGTTGAGATGTAGCCTATATTTTTTATATTGATTTGTGTAAAAAAAAAAAAATCACTGACTAGTGATAAAATATTTCAAAATAAGAACGATACTAAGTTTATTTCATCCATGGGCTATATTATTTTGTTGTTGCTTTTAAAAAACAGCTAGAGTGATATCACACGTTTACTACTTCATTTAATAATAATTACTCCTGAAACCAAGTAAATACTTCAAATACACCTGTGAACAAAAATTATTCATTCATAATTTCCTTTATATATTTAAAAGACAAACACTTTCATAGTGCTAATAATATTACTAATATAGATCAGTCACTAGACTTAACACTTTTTTTTATTAAATTTGTTCTTTGTTGTGACAACATTCCTGGTCTGTTACTATAGAGAAATAAGCTATATGATTTAGTAAATATTATGTTTATTCCTGGAAAAAAAATCTAAAGATAAAAAATTGAGATTTATTCTTAGTGACTAATTTTCATTTAAAACTTGGAGTTTTTAGTAAAATTATAAACTAAATTATATTAAAATTTGCAAATTAAAATTCGGCTCCTTTAAATAAAAATCAAACTGTACTATTTATTGCGTATTTAGAGTAATAATAATATATTTTACAAATTTTTTAGTTGCAGACTATTTTGCCTTTCAAAAGCTACCTATAACCAGCCATGGGAAATTTTCAGATGGCACAGAAACTGCGGGTTGGCATAAATATTTTTGCTGCACTTTATATATTTCTGGTAAAACGGTTTTGTACTCCTCACAAAATGGGAGATGATTTACCCACCTTTTAAGTTGCTTAAGTTGTAGATAGTCAACATAGTTGTACTGCCTGTTGCAAACAATGTAATTGCCTTCCTCTTTTGTTCTACCATAGCAGCTGTTTTATTTAATCCTCACCTCTTAGCAATATTTTTTAATGCCATGAATAAGAGGAATTTCCATTGAAAAAGTAGGATATTTCTCACCTAATAGTTTCTCTGTCATAGTTTCCAATGTCATTATTACCTTCACACATTCACTAACTATGTTCCATTCATTGGCGTTTAACTCCTTGGGGCTTGAGACAAATGTGATATAGCAGTGCACAAAGGTTCTCTAATCTCTTGAAGCCTGTGAAGCATAATAAATTAGAGAAGAGTTCCAACGGGTAGCCATGTTTTGCTTAACTTTAATACAGCTAGTTTCATTCGAGTTCGCACTTTTTAAATTTGTTCTAAGTTGCTAGATATAAAATGTGTCAGAATGCCATTTTCCTTCAACACTAGTTTCATAAGAAACTTGATTTCATTTATAGCATCTATGGCACACAACTTAATATGTGGGCCACACATGACATATGAACTATTTTTTTAGAAAGTTAGAAAGAGCCGATTTAATATTAGCTTCATTGTTGAGAATTCCCATTAATCGAGGATTGTCTGCAGTGCCAAAGCAATGTTAAGACTAGAGTGGCTACTAGGAAACTCAGTTGTCTTAACAACTACATTTTTATTCGAGATAGTCAAAGATGAAGTGACACATCACTGTTAAATAAGAATTGTTGTAATCAGAAAACAATATATTTGTCTGTATACCAATGTGATCAATTGTATCTAACATTGCCCTAATATCACTGGAAATTTCTGAGTACACGGTTGGATTATCTGTTAAAAAATTTCCTAGAAGAAAGATTGTAAAGGGGTTGCAATTTTTTACGGTATTCAATGAAACCCGGGTTCTCAACAAAGGACGAAAACAGGATCATTTCTTTGTTTAAAAAACAAGGAAGGTCATTTCCTATCATTTTAACTAATGCACAATTAATTGAATTTTTCTCTCTTTCTGAAATAGTACCACTTTTTGAAAACAGTTTGAACTGACAGGGGCATTTAGTAGTGTGACAGACTGCTCTGGGCGAGGCAAATCATTTTGTGGGACAGCGGTAGAAGTAGAAATAGCTAGAGATCAGCCAGAGTCGGATTGCTTTGAAAAATACATCAATTTTGTTGATGTATCATTTTTTACTTCTGAAATGGCAGGATCACGCTCACATGAATTACATTAATAACACACAAAAACCGGATGTTTGTTTTTTAAATGTAATTTGTAGTTATGTTATTTTGATATTTGAAAGATTTTTTTTAACACTTTTACACTGGACACTTTCTTTATCTATTTTATCAAAGTGTTCCCACACCACAGTCCTTTTTGGAGGCATAGTAAATATTCAAAATACTCAATAAATACAATACAATAAAACAATTAGACAAATAATCTACTTTAAAAAATAAGAAGAATTAATCAATACTAGTTATTAATTAATACACATCTACAAATTAAAATCACATTAAATGCAATGTCACAAAAAAACATGGTAACGATACTGGTACTCTACGACCAAAGACTATACTGCTGACTCAATTGACACTGATCAATAATATATAAATTATTCAAATAATGGATATGAAGGGAGGAAGCTGGCATGACTGTGAGCAAAACAACAACAACAAACAGTGAGTAAATTGGTCTCATTTCTTTATTAATCTCAATTTCAATCTGCCTATCTTGTCTTATACAGTACTACAGAAAATATTTGAATAATTTAAAATAAATACTTATTCTAATAGTTGATTTCCTATTCAAATACTATAAAGTATTTGATAGTCTCAACACTACTTGGGACCAAAATTTTGTTGAGACTGGTTGTTCTGTAACATCAAGTTCCTGGGACTTCCAAATGCTACTTTGGAATAATCCAGGCAGTGCTTTGTCCATAGCCATAAATAAGAGTCATGCATCACATCAGACTAGCATACCATAAATTTCTGTTTAGCACGTAATACACAACAAATAAAGTCACTTGTCATGAATTCTATGCACAAATGTTGGAGTGTGTAGGAAATGAAGAGACCTTCATAGACAAAATAAGTTTCAGTGATGAGTCATTATTTCACATCAATGGCAAGGTGGATTTCCACAACCTTTCAGTATCTGAAATAGCAAAAATTAATCTTTGGATATGATAGTCCAAAGTGAATGTTTTTGTGCCCTCAGCAAATCCCAACAAATGTATGACTAATTCTTTTTCATGGTGAAAATCATAAATGGTATCATATATATCTGCATATGCTCAAATATTTCCCATTCTATAGTTAGATTAAAATGAAGTCCTTCATTACCAGCAAAAAGGGGTTCCGCCTCAATTTCTCACATCAAAAATCTTAATTAGCAAACTTTCTCTGGAATTTATTAATAAACGATTCCTAGGTTGGTGGATTGGCTGCCTTGCACATTAGATTTAACTCCTCTAGGTTTTTTTATGGAGTGTGTGTTTTCGTGATAAAGTCAGCTATAGATTAGTCTTACAAATTTAGTTATACTTGTCTAGAATGCATATAAATGATATCTTACTATGACAATAGTTTATGTATTGAATTTATATAAAAATAAAGATCGAATGAATGCAAGATATATTATAATATTGCATTTTATCGGTTTTATCATTTATACAGGGTGAATCATACCACCCATGCACAAAGTATAGCGACTGAACCAAATGAACTACAGCCTTTGTTTTAATTTAACCCTCCCCCCAGGAGAAATAAAACACAGGGGCTTGGATTGAAAAATCCATGATTTATGATCAGTGAATTTTCCATTATCAAGAGAAAAAAAATCAATACATAATAATGCTGCTTTTTGCCTATATTGCAATCTTCAGTCTGTTTGATTTTACAACAGAATGCTATGTTTAGAGTACAAGTGACTATCAAGGGTGGATTGATCATCATGAATAATGTGACATACACATCTACAAAGCATCAAAAAACCATTTGTCTTCTCAGGTCACAAGGATACATTGGCTATCTAAAACAAGGATTGACATAAAATTGAGTGAACAGTATGACAAAGTAATAAGTCACAACAGAGAGATTTTAAGCATAATAATTGACTGTTGCCGTTATTTAGGTGCAAAAATGTTAGCTTTCAAAAAAAGTCTTTGAGGAAAAACTTTTCAAGCCAGTTCTCGGCAAGGAATTCAAATCAGCGTAACACCTGACCCTTCAAGTCACCTCCTGACAGAAAACTTAAATAAGGCTAACATTCGGCAACTGACCATAGTACTCTATATCATTCTTCTTACTACCACCATCACCAGTCTATCACCACCATTCGCCACAAGACAACTCTACCTCGCCACACTCAATCCTGGTTTCTACTACCTTGCACCAACTAGGTTTTCAACACCCAATGCCACAGCCTATGGTAGGAGAGGCAGTGATTTGGCATTCTCACACCATTGATTGTTTCTTTCTCTGGTTCCTCCTCTACACAAACAATGGTAGTTTCTTCTGTAGAGATAATTTTGTAACCACTGGAAAAATAACATAAGATACAATGGCAATGAATGTATTACTTTTTCAATCCATGTAGCGGATGAAGGATTTAACAGCAAATAAATAACCAAATAAACAATCTATAGCAATAATAGCGTAATGATTTCAACGATTTATTTCCACCAGGATACAATAGAAAATATATTGAAACTTTTCACAAAAATGTCGTATAGAATAGTTTCATAAGTAAAGTTAGGGCGTGTATAATGTCGTAAACCATAGATAGATTTGATATTATCTCAAAGTTTTCAAGACTTATTATATAATGTAAATAATCTTACCTAGTTAGTCTAAATGTTATACATTTTAAATGACTAGCTAATATCGCTATGAAAAAATTTTCTACATAGTGTTGGTACCATTATACTGTCCATATATTATATATACAAGTAAAGGAATATGTATTGAAATAACTTTTCATGGAGTAGGATTTTTTTTTGTTTTCGTGTTTTTTAGGGTTTTAAAAAAATAACAAATATCTGTCTGGAATTTAAACATAACTATTTACAAAGACGTAAAAGATGGAGGAAAAGAAATTTTGATTATTACTGCAAAAAGTTATAGATTTTTGTCTCTATCTTTATTGGTATAATTATTTAAGGTTATTTTTTTTTAATTGCTAAACAATTTTTGATGTTTTAAATAGAGTTCGACATACCTGTTTGCAGTTTATCAGTTTTCCTCCATTCAAAAGATAAGAAAATAAAGAGAAATGAAACATATCTGACTTATATATAAACCTAGTCATTTTTGTAAAGAATTTGTGCATGTTGATATTGTAAAAGATGTGTTTCAAGCGAGAGAAGCATCTACTCACAAAGAGCTTGTTTTATACATGGCATCACAATGTTAGCTGTAATGAGGTGAGTCCGTCTCACACACACACACGCACACATACACTTGTATTAAAATATCTTTATTCAAACAAACAAACAAAAAATGTACTTTGTTCCCACACAGTATTCTATACAAAACTATTACTACAAAGTTTAACTTTGATTATTAGCTTGCTAGCTTAGGCAAGGACTATTGAGTTTTTTTTAGAAAAGCATTATAATACAAAAACATTTCATATTGCAATTTCATAAATATTTATATACTCAAAAATGTAAATTAAAAAATAAATTTTGCATTAAGTATCGCAAACTGTTTGAAAAACATTAACATAGATATTTTTCCTACTGACTACAGTTTTAAATAATTATCTATGTAATGTACTGAACATAATATACAAAAATAAATACGAGACTGTCTCGTACACAAACATGCAACATCACAAAATGTTATTGACATCGCCGACCATACATTATGTTTTACTTTACATTCTTTACAAGGAAGACACAAATTCAAACATCTTAATAATACAAAGAAAAATTATATTTACATTAAGATTCTTTTACGGGTTTATTAATCAAAACAATCTAAAACAAGCTTAAAAACGTAAACCAATTTTTCTTTTCTAAAGTTAGTACAATTATTTATTAATTGTCCCTGATTAACAAAAGTGACTAGACACAGTTAAAATTGTTAGCAAATTTCTTTTTTTGCTTTCAACATACCACTTTTGTTATAAACTTGCATTATCAAATTTTTATTGTCATTATATCATTTTACATAGCAAGATATCAAGAAAAATGACTTAATTTTAACACAAAAATTGCAGATCAAGCTGTTAGTGCAGAATAGAATTGAAAAAAGAGTTTTTTAATGTTTTTCTTGTTTGACAATAATTTTACTTAGACCTTGCATTCTCTTTTATGATTGATATTTCACTAATACTTTACAAACTTAGGAAATAATATTTGAATATTTAAAGCTAATTACAAGTTTTTTTTTATAACATAAATACACACAATGTGAAATAAATATGAATAAATTTAAAGAGCCTTTTATTGTACAATTAATATTAGTAAAGATTTATACAATATGTGACAAAACAGCTTTTTGTTTTAATAACAAGAATATAAAAAGTAATGAGATTATTCAATTTGTTTTATGTTATTGATTAAATTTTATGAAATTAATTAAATTAGCAGTAAATTATTATTTCTGTATTACTTAATGTTATAAAATATTCTGTTCATCACGATTTAAAAAATTTTTTTTTTTCTATTCACAAGAATGCGATTTTTCATTCGTAGTAATTAAAAAGATTATATGCATACTTTTTTTAAGAATTTTGTTCAAGAATTTTATCTGTATTTATCTGTTATGCTAACAATGGGAGCTTCAATCAATACACAAAATAAACCTTATTATTTAATAAAATTCTTTCAATCATGAAAGTGAATTATTTACTATTTATTTCTAAAATTATATAAAATACTCAGGAACAAAGTAATACACCAGATAAATTTAACTGTATTTTAGCAAAATCTGTTCTTTAGGATTACCATAAGACTTTATATAATAAAAACAACTACAAACTTACTTTGTATAAACATTAGAGAAGCGAGTGGGCACTGTTTTTAATATAAAAATTACAAGGTACATGAGGGCAGAGTTGGGTAAAAAAATAAAAAAATAAAGGCCATTTATAAATATGAATCATTACGAGGGTTAAAAGGAATAAACTAGTAACAAAATTTAAAATAGACTAGATAAAACGGACAAATGACAAAAGCTGAGATCTGTTAGTGATTTTTGTAATTGTATCACATAACCAAGACTATATAAAAGTATTATTCATACACTACATGTATATAATGTGACATTTAGTTAGCACCTGTATTTTACTCTTGCTCAATTTTTTGACTCAATTTAACTTATTGTAGTGGTTGAGAGTTTTGATTTTATTATAATTCAAATTTAATGGAAATAGATTTTACAATTTTCTATATAAATTACTTATTTATAATTCATTGTGATAAAGACTAAATATAAAATGTATACAACCAGTACTTTATTAATGCTGGTTTTTTAAATACTAATATTATGAGTATTTATTTTTATGTTATCAGTCACATTTTGTTCAAATTTTGATACTGATCCTTAAAAAATCAGAAGGCATTATTCACACGAGATACAATTTGAGGGTTAAATATTTGAGACCTATTTCTTCTTAAATTTATTTGTGTTCATTACAAAGAAAAGTCATTACAAACGGACATCATGTATTTCGGTGCCGGACTCCATCCTTGGCTAAAGTTACAAACATGTTTTGTTTCAAATATCATAGAATTAACTCAAAATAATTTGTAAAGTGTGGAAACATATTGCTAGTGTATTGGATTGTAATTAAGGGATAACACTGACGTAAAACAGTGATGCGATGTTCATTGTTACAGTTCATTATTATAGTATGTAAGTACTTAAGAATTTACTACTAGCAACCTTACTTTAAATTTTAGGCACATGTATGCAACAGCAAATATTAAAAATAACTCCAATTTATAATTTGTATAGAACAGAAAATGATCACAACTGCTGTTTAAAAATACTCCAACTTAAGTAATATAAAACATTACTAATTATATTGGTTTATTAAATCAATAAGAAAGTTATAAGATTGCAGGTAGCTGCATCAATCAGTTATACCCTCGTATTATGAACCCTTAAGTGATTTTATTAACAAATAAGTAATACACACATAATATATTTTACTGCTTTATCTTACTATACATAATATAAGACCAGACCAACATAAAAAGTTTTCCAATTTTAAAAATGAATCCTTATTCTTAAAATACTCATCTATTAAATTTAATTTAATTTTCCAAATCACCTTGTTTTTCTGTGCTGTGTTTTCATTATTAATTAAATGGTTACTTATAAATTTAGACATACAAAAGAAATTCTAAAATATATTTAGCACATTAGTAAAGGTTACACAGTGGTAAACATTTAAATCAAATAAAACAAAAACAGCCACTATTTTTTTCCTAATGAAAACTTTGATATTATAATAACATATACAGCCTACAATAGAAGTACAAATAACATTAACAGTTTGTTATGTACATTACATGAAACACTTTGAATGTTGGTAAACTACATAAATAATAAAAGGGAAGGGCAAACTGCAACTATACACTGCTCTATTAACAATAAAAACAATACAACAAATGCAACAGCTGTTTTAACAAACAATATATCTGACTCTAACAATGTACATGTTAACAAACACCAGGTCGCATAACAATGACAAAGAAAGGGAATATATATATCACATTGTATATAAGTACAGCCAGAATAAACGTAATTTTCTTTTTCCCAACATCTTCTATATACATTTTATTATCTCTACACATAAGTACATTAGGGTATAAGCATTTCTTACTTAAGGGATTTTTTTTTCAATTTTTAAAATTATTATTATTATTATTTGTGTACAATAATTAAATATAGATTCCAGTGGAAGTTTTATTAAGTATAAACACAATAATAAATCTATAAGTCTTTTTTATATATAAGTGTTTAGTTGATATCCTGTGGCGAATAATTAAGTTACCTAACCTAAATCAGTAATTAAAACAAAGTTTATATTAATATAATACAGAATAATAAAATATTAATTAATACTTCTAGATCAATATCTAAATTAAAACCAAATTTTAATATATTTTGATGTATTTGCAATGTAATGAAATAGAGGCAGCATAGTATTTTGTAAAAAACGGAAGAGAGGAACTTTTAAAAGTATTAATGATATTGTCTTTTGTTAACGATAAAAATCTACAAATTAAATCACTATAAAGCCACATCCCGCCAGCGGGTATAACCATTTCTAAGTGTATATCAAGAATTTTCTGGTAATTTTACCTCAAAATTTGTATACTTTTTTTTATAAAATGTTTTTTAGACAATGTTTTGTAATAAATGATTTAGAAACAATCGAAATTACTATTTCTAGTAATGAAATGATCCAATTTCTTTACTATTATTTCAACAATTTCATGTTGGCTACTTTTTGATTTAAAATTAAATGAAAGGAATATAATTTGTAAAAAGGTGTATGTTAGAGAGTATAGTATCCAATATTTGAAATTCTACACAATCAAATGATGCTGAACTTAGCCTATGTACAGAGTCTATGTTTGCTCTACCTTATAAATGTATTATTAGTTTGTTGTAGCAAAAAGATTTGTTTATTTGTACACCATTATAGTATGCTAATAGTGCTAGAGCATAGTTCACAAGTGATAGTTATGGATAATTTCTTTTATTTTTCACTCCCTCCCTCTCTCCCTCATAAAGATTAGTGACTTTGCTGCAAACTATAATAAATAAATCTACTTAGTTTGTTATAAAATAACTTAGTTACTGTACTTATATTATTAATCAGGTATAGTCACTAACAATGTGTTCAGAGCTGGTACCACTTTTTGTCTTTATACTTGAGCATCAAATTGTGCGCAGACATTGAAAAGTTTTCTGCTTCATTTCTCATTTTTTCCGCTCTATCTTCTAGTTGTCCGAGTTTTTCTCCACGTTCTAAGGCCAGTTGATGTGCTCTTGCGATTTCACTTGTTGCTATCGAAGCTCTCTGACCAAGTGCTTCAACTTGGGCTGAAGGTCCTGGAATATGTTTGGCAACACTACGGGATGCTCGGCCGCTAGACTCTCCGACTAAAATAATAAATTACAATCATTTTTAAAGTAAATCATATTTATTGAAATGTAATTTTTATACAAGAACATAATTATCACAAAAATTTTGTAATGTCTAAAATCCACGATTTGTTTTTGCCTATCCAAATTGTACAGGTATACTCTCAAAATCATGGTATACTCTGTTCATAATTCTTGTTGTCATTTAATAGAGCAACAATATTTTTGGTCATTGACATTTTGACCATCTTCTGGCTTCTGTCATGCTGTTTAGCTAATATAAATTTTACCATTTACAAATTACTGATTTCCTTTTGATCTAAATGCTCTGACACATTATGATGGTTAAACACAAATTATAACAATGCACACTGAATTGTAAACAAAAAGTGTTAACAAAATAATAAACACCATCATATGTGATGGGTCACAGGAAAAGGGACCTTATGATACACATGGTCAAAATTGAGTTATTAGCATTTCTGTATATAGAACATTTTTCTGAACAAATGGGTATTTTTTAAATGTTTTTATCTTAATAAATAAGAGAATTATGTCGTTTTATATATTTAATAATAAAAACCTCCATTTTCGGGAAAACGCGTTTAAACTTTTGCAATTTAAAACTGAGATATTTGCATTATTACTTAAATATTTTATATCAGATTATTCATAATTATTTTCTGAATAGAGCCATCTTACCTAGTAACATGAAAGTGTTTTTTAAAATTTTTTTTATTACCACAATTTGAAAAGGTAAAATAAGAATTAGTACATTTTCAAATTATTTATTTATTTCTCCACAAAAACATAAAAATTTATAAAACAAAAAATACATTTCATAATAATAATTTTAAATAAACGCTGAAATGTCTAAAGAATTATTACTTATATTATGTAAAGAAATTACTACCTAAGAGTTGTTTTACATAGGTATGTACCTAAAAGATTGTTTCATAAAAAAGTTTTTATCGTTTAGTTTTTTTATTTTTACTCGTGCTCGGTTCATTTTTTCCTGTTTTTTATGGGGTGGTTTCTGCCCTTTCTTGTTTAGTTTTGGAGTAGTCTGTGTCAGAAGGTCATCCTTGTCATGCTCCTCTTCAACAGGATCCAGGGTCCTGGGTTTAGGCCCCGGATCAGGACACAACAAATCCTGGTCGGCTTCGGAACAGTAGTTTCTGATTTTGTCAAAAAGATATTTTTTTCCTTTTCCATGTTAGCCCCTCAGGTAAAATAGGAGCTGGAAAATCATTTGTTGGGTTTGTGTCTGTTGTGATTACGCTTATGGATTTTTGAACATCACATATCATTTGGCAAACAACCTTACCTTTACTCATAGGGTCGCTTTGAAATAAAAAAGTGGTTGAATGTTGTAATATTCTTGATTATTTTCCAATCCTTTTTGGCAAAATAACTTAACCAGTCATTAAGGGGTACAAACAATTGGCCTTGTTCATTTCCTGCTAAAATAGTTTGGTTCAATTTTGAAACAGGAGTGGAACTATGTACAATTCGGACGACATCAGCTAGAGAACTGGCTTTTTCAACCCTAACTTTTTGCTTCAGGAGTCCAAAAGCCCAGTCGCATGCAAATTTTGTATGACCTACTGGTAAAAATGATAATGTTATACTCTCATTTAGATTGTTTATTACCCTCCAAGCCAAATAACATGTTACAATATTATTCTTGTTTTGATCAACACAATTATCAGCATGAAGGTATATATAAGTGTTTTTCACCTAACCCATGTCTCTCAAGATAGTAGTGTAGGATAACCCATGTCTCTCCTTCTTCATTAGGAGGCTGTAGGATGTTATCTTCACCATTAACTTTCGGTAAACTTTCAGAATCTGAATCACTGTTGTAGTCACCGGCATTAAAATAATCCTCACATACCCTCCTGATGTCATCAGGAATATCTTTCCCCCCATATTTATTAACAATTTCTGCAATGTTATCACTCATTTTAACAAGAAATCAACATAAAACAAAGTTACAAAAAGTACAGCCAATGTTTTGTTTGAGACATTGTAGCAGCTGATTCTTGGTTAACCAATAAACAGTGTTTCAAGTATTATGAATACCAACATAGAAAAAATTAAAACTTGTTAAGTACAGAGTTAATATAGCAGCTGGAACATTATAACACCTTTAATGATGTAAAATACTCAAAAGTGGATGGTTTTGAGAAAAGGGACCTTATGATACACCATGCAAATTTGCATTAGTATCATAAAGTCCTTTTTGTTTATCGTGCAGGGGTTTGTAATTTTCAATATTAAACCTTATTCCAATAAGAAAAATGCTTTGTAACATATGTTTTGTAGTACAAAAACATATGTACTACCTAAAAAAAACAAAAACAGAAAATCGATATTTTAGACATGCATTCACTAAAACTGCTGTACTGAAAATTTTACTCATGTATAAGGTCATTTTACTCATGTATTATAATACTTTGAAATACTTAATACACAGAGTTTGTTGAAAATTCAGATGATCATATAGTGTTAAATGTTCTCACAGTGGAACTAACTATTTAAAATTTAGATTTAAACAATAGCTATCAAAAACAAAAAAATACGGGTAATAGATATCACCGATATTATATCATATATTTGATGCTGACCATAAATTAAAAAAACCACACCATAATACAAAGTCCAAAAAAAAAAAAAAAAAGAAAAGAAGAAAAAAGAATATCTGATCTTAATTTTCCTTGTGGAAACAAATGAAACACATGTGGCACAAATATCTTCTATGGCCTTTTATTAATTTTTTTTCCCTGTCACAGAGAGCATTAGTTTCTAGCAGTCTACATGATTGTGTGTGAGGTAGAGCCTATGGAAATTTCATTTCTCACAAAGTCGTGTCCTTTTCACTTTCCATATAGTAAACAGGAAGTTATATGATGGGTCAAAGAATTAATGATGAGTTTTTGTGGTTATATCCATTTTGGTGTCCCCTTAGTCTAAAAATTGGCTTTTAGATTGATGTCTGTATGTCTGGTATCTGTTGTTTGTCATCTGTACTCAACACACAATTTAGTATAAGGGCATATTTTGGCCATATATTGGTATTTTTTAAAAATAAAAAACCACAAGATCACAATTTACTAAAATTTTGTTCAAATGTAGCCTCTAAGCTAAGGACTCAAAACTACATGTATTTGTCACCATTTCTCCTACAATGCCAATTTGTGAATTTTTAGCGAAAGACCAAAAAAATTAGCCATTGGAATGTTATAAAATACAGAATTTATTAAAATTGTCATTACTAATTTTGTTAAAATATTAGTGAAATGTAAGGTTTATTAGCCTAAACCCATGTTTAAAATCAGAAGTAAAAAAATATTATGGTTCAGAAATAACTGGCAAAAAACAAAAAGGAATCTTGATTGCCATCATTAATTACTTGGTTTCAATCAGATAAGACCTATGCAAGTTTTCCTATGGTGGTACAACAGTCTTGTATAACTAAATTCACACATGTTTAATAACTTTATCATTTTACCTTTATAAAGTCTTATTGGAACATAAGTTGCTCTATCAACCTGTGGTTTTCTTTATCAACAAATCTTTTATTTGTGAGGCTCGCGGATCATACCCATAAATTAACATTGTATGGGCCAGAAAATATTTACATGTAGGTATCCACCACTCCACTGGAAGTTACTGAGGTTATCTCCCATGTTTCAATGTTTCTATGGGAAAAATTCAAGTTTGATACATTTTGAACAAACCTCGAATTTAACACCCAACTAAACTTCATGTCTAATTTTTGGTTATTTATTTAATGTAAATGGAAAAAAAAAAATTAGTTAACATCGTAATGGAAGCCTGAGATTATCAAAATATCAAATATTTTGAATGACCAAAATTACAGTACGGTAAGTCTAATAAACAACAACAAGGATTACAAACACAATAATAATTTAAAAACCAATTTAATATGTTTCAAGTTAAGAAGTATCAATGATACTTACAAAGTTCTTCTCTATCAAGTGAGCGTGCACCTCCTCCAAACAAACCTCTGAAAAAGCTTTCCTTTGGTGGTTCAGGCATGTCATGGGGTAGGAAGAGATCTCCCACCATCTCTGCTAAACTAGAACTAAAGAACATCATTGAACGAGTAAATTAATAATGTTAATCACATTGACTATAAACTAATTTTTAAATACAGTATTGGTTAAAATTACTAGCAGTGTTAACAAAACTTCTTGTGCTACAAACCATATACACTACTCTGCATTAAAAAGATATATAGCCTATATTAATGTCGTATAATTTGATATGGTATCATTCATAAGTAGATTCACAACCTACTTTTAAAAAAGATTTAAAAAAAAAAACTTTAAATTGTACACTTTTGTGCTTGGCACTAAAACTTGTGCTTGTGCTTAGCACTAAAACTTTTGTGCTTGTACACAAAAGAAAACATGTAAAGAAATCCTGCCAAATTTAAGCAACTCCTTTGTTACCCAGTTGACCACAATAGCAGAAACAATATTTTTATTCAAAAACATTTCATTTATCAACTACCAAAAACTATCTGTCACCATTTTTTGTAATAAGAAATATTCAAGCCTGCCTAAGAGGTGGGGTCACTCCCTCATTAAACTACATGCTTGACAGACTCAATAAAAAGGAAAACATGGCATGCATGCCGCAGGAGTGGACAGAGTCCATCAGTTGACTACATATGCCACATGGCTGGTATTCACAAAATGTTTAAAATGATGAATTCATAATCTACACAAATATATTCAGCCATTATCATTTACTTAATTGAACAAAAAAAAAGAAGAAGAAAAATAAACACTACAAAAAGCATTAATTATTACATAGAAGATTTAGTTTTGGAAATTAGTAATGAAGGAATAGTATAATCAAACATCCAGCCTTCAAATTTCTAAAGAGAAGAAACTGTGTTTACTTATTTTCTGTGGTCTTCAGGTAAACCAAATTTCTTAAGAAAGTGCCATTTGATAGAAAAATATAACATGCAGAAAATATTTAAAAACAGTAAATCAATTTCTAGAAGAGTCATTGTTGTCCATGGCCTTCTTGATGAAGACTTGAATAGTTAGAGTATTGTTTTCAAGTCATCAAGCTTCACAAAGTAGATCTTGAATGACATCTCATTTTGTATTTCTATTATAACAGTATAATAAGACTACAGCATAACCATTGATATATTAGAAACACTCATGTTCTGTAATAACATGTATTTTCAATAAGCCTAAATTGACATCAGAGGTATTTTCAGAATAAGTTATTGGAAATTTGCTTGTCCACAGTATTCACAGACTCAAAGTTATGGCACAATCAATCAGAAGACGCTATTAAAAATTCTATTTAATTTATTACAGCTAGAATTTTACTAACAAGCAAATCTATGTTTCACAACTCAAGATATGATACAAACCAGAATTCGGCAGAGACTGTGAACTTCTGAACCTCAGTTGGAGAGCTTAGGTAAAGGCCGTGACCTCGGTTGCTGAAGCAGAAAGTGCGAGCAATCCTGAAAACAATTATTTACTTGTAAACTATACAAAAAAGTAGGTATTCCATATTTTTAATTACATATTCTTTATACACAGTTTATATTATTTGACAATAAAATAGGCCGATGTTTTTATTTGAATTTATCAAACAATACTAAATTAAATTTCAAATCCAGATTGAGGTCATAATTACCAATACGTTTAGCCTTAAGTTATAAATTTAAAGTTTATTATTTTTAATTTTGGATTTGTAGTGTTCAAATATTTGACCTCCCAACACAAACTAAAAGGTTAGACTTTTTAATAAATGAAATGAGAACATAACTTGCATAATTACAAAGCATATATTATTTTAGCAAATATAGATAATAATACAATATATACCAAAAGTCCTGTCCATGAAGTTTTCAGTTTATTACAAAATTTTAGAAATTTTGAAATACCTTTATTTCTTTAAAAACATTTTTGAAACTCACCCTTAGTTCTGACAGTAAAGAAATGAACTGGAAGTAAATATTTCAAAGAAACCCCATTTTTATACGAATTTGGTACAAAATCAAACAAAAAAATTATTTATACTAATTGTAATTTCTAATTATAATGTAACGGAAGTATTGAGATATGCTGATATTCTGATGTATCATTTTGGCCTTGGTGGTTGATGTTTTCAGCTTCTTGGAACACATTTAAATTATTTTCAAAATGTCTGTGGTATTTGACAAGTATCATCTCAAAAACAAAAGAAGTCTGATTGATTCAAAATTATAAAGATTGATATAAACGGTGGATGTTCCATGGAAATGATAACTTGTTGAACTATAGTGCATTGTGAGAGAGATAAAAATTGGATTTAATGATCACTCTGTTCCTAAGAATGAGTAAAGAACATTTTGAAAAAATGATTCAAAAGTTTGATGTTCATGTTACTCTAAAAAGGGCATCTCAAAATTTTATATTTTGTAAACTTCTAGATTGCTCCTATACTACTTCAATTTATCTAAATTTTGTTTGGTTCTAGTATACAATTTTTCAAAAGTCACCAATCCTGACATTCTAAACAGAAATTTTCTTTAAATTGCCACAATTAAAACTGTCTAAAAATTTGATTATTCAATAATCTTAGTAATAAAAATATTGGTTCACAATTGAACCTCCCTTGTGCTGTCTCTATTAGTGATTACTTTAAATGTATATAAAAACAAATTTTATATATAAAAAGTAACTGAGATTTCGAATTTCATTAAATTTTTGTCATAAACTATTCTTGTAAATAGCAGGATTTTTGAGGCAAGTGTATAAGGGTAATATATAATTTTAAATAGAAAATATATACATTTAAAATTTAGGCTTTATAGTTAGTTAAAATTATAATAAACTTCATATCAAAGAATAGAATAATAATAAGAAATAGAATGAATTTGTAAAAAATAGAACAGAATAATATATAGATGTTACATAGATTTTGAGACACATAAAATATTAATAAAACATTAATAAGTCAATAAAATAAACACATTTAAAATTGTTTAAAAATAAAACACAAAAATTAAGCAAAAAGCGTCCATTGAGATAAGCTAAAAATTAACAATTATATCTGAAAACACCTATTATATACATTATTAATCAAGTTTAAAAAAATAAAGTAAGAAAATTGGAAATTAATCCTGATAT
Organism: Aphrophora alni; assembly: GCA_963513935.1. Classification (NCBI taxonomy): domain Eukaryota; kingdom Metazoa; phylum Arthropoda; class Insecta; order Hemiptera; family Aphrophoridae; genus Aphrophora; species Aphrophora alni. The sequence continues at coordinate 83,322,500 of OY740769.1, forward strand.
AAAACATAAATATATATTTAAAGAAATCAGCTGTTTACCACAGTTAACGGAAATAATACCAACCTTTGCGTGTCAGAATGGATGTCTATATCAAATGATTCAATAAATAATAAAAAAAATTAATACTTACTCTAATACATTGAATAATATTTTTGTAAGTTAAAAACTTAACTACAATCCAATATTAGATTATAATATTATACTTCTTAAAAAAGGACCTTAATCAGATAACTTATTATCTAAGCTATTTACAGTACTTTTATTGCGGATTAAATTGATAAACATTCTACATCATTTTATTCATTTTTTGTATCATTTTTATTTACAATAAAAAATTCAGAGATTAATGTGAAAAGCTACCTTAATAAAAACATTTATTTTGGTGTGGTTGTGTTCCACTGGTTTGCTGAATATGTACTAAAATGCAGATTGGCAAGCTGTACAAAATTTTAGACTTAGAGCATTTGTAGAGCCCTGTAGAGCATGTCAGAACTAACTATCATGCTATTTGGGATACGTGCTCTATGCTATTTAAAAGAGACTGATTGGAGAAAAGGGATTTTTAAAGCGACAGTCATAATGATGGTAAAGGAAAACTGCATTTCACAGCCAAGTTCCACTATAAGTTAACCTTATTTGCTCCTAATAAAAAGTGAAGTTCATCGATTTTTTGATAGGACATAATTTGGAAACTAGCAACATGAACTTGGTGGAGGTTAAACGTTTAAATGATCAATGTCCGATCCCTTGTCAGTTATTCTGTGATAGGCGTTCAGAGAGGTTGAGACGTCCGTGAACATCTGTAGGACTAACTCCTGAGGACGGGAAGTGTTTTTGTTTCTTCGCGAAACGTTGTGTTTGTATAATTGTTGTGTACAGAATTTTGTGTTGTGTTTGTGTTTTGTGCATGACATGAAGGATTCCTTCAAAGAACAGTTTTAAATATATTTGACTAAAATTTCCTGTGGATGTTCAATTTTCATCAATGTATAAGTTGGGTGAAGTCTATTAAGTAACTTTTAATTATAAAGTTTACTCCACCTATAATGTCTTTCAAGGTTAAAATCAGTTACTATTTATTTACTTTTTAAACATCTACAGCATGTAAATAAATACAGATGTCTAAAAAGGTAAAATAAATAATTAATACTGACAACCCATAAGGTGAAAAATGGAAATTATGAACAAGTATATATTCATAAAAATAAATTCTGTTAAGGCCTAAAAACAAGATTTCAGGATTGGCATTGTATTTGCTAATATAAAATTAAAATAACTTAATAATTAATGCAAGTGTATATACAAACAAATAATTTATTTACTTGTATTAACTGGTACTCAAGATTAATATTCTTGTAATTGTAATCAATTGAAATGTATAGAATTTTTGTTATCTTTTTTTAGACAAATTAGTTAAGTAATATATACAATGACTCAAAGTGGGTGTTAAAATTATTCCTATGGGTTGGAATGGTGGACATTTCAGAGCCACTAGTGCTATCGTTTTCGTTATGGAAATTATGATAACTACAATATCTGTAAGACAAATTTACTAATATTTGTAAGGAAATATCTTTATCATTATGTACTTGTATATTATCTTTTAAATATTTGTGGAACTACTACTGAAATTCTGGGAAAGGGTATTTCAGACCAACATAGCATGCATAACATTAGGTTATGTTATATTGGAAAGTATCACTCCACCATGGTTTTTAATGTAGCAGAGTTGTACAGGTGGTAATTGTAACATCTAATAGTAAATCGAAGGTCTGAGATATTTTTAATATGTAACATGTGACACCTTATGGGTAGGTTGAGTTTCTCTACTTTTGGTATATAACCAAGGCCTAGATTATACTTTCATTTATTTTTACTTCTTCACATTTTCTTCTTTTAAAAATTACCGTTTTATATTAATATATAATAAATAGTACACAGACCAAAATAGTTTTCTTAGTAGTAAATATCCACTAACAAGTTAGTAATAAGTTATATATTGTGAAAATTGTTGAGATATAGTGAGAGGAAAGAAATATATATTTAAAATATTACGAATACAATAATTGTCAGTGATACAGTTTACATAATGTTACACATGCTATGTATTGTATGAATTAAACTTAACATAATTTTCATGTTATTATAGTTTCTTTATTAAATACTACATTTTAATTATATGTTATACTTTTTTATTAGAATTTACAAAATATTTGATAAGAAGAAAAAATAAAAACAATTAGAAATTCACCTTCAATTGAAGAAAATTGGAAACTCTTTAAGAGTTCCAACAAGCCGATTTTCATGACTCTTTTTATAATGTAGGTTTCTGGCTATGGTTTCTTTAAAAAAAACTAAATTTTAACTATTTATTATCAGTTTGAGTATATGTGTTTACAGTTTCTTTTACAAGAAAATAACATTTGAAAAGGAAATTCATACACATTTGCAGAAAATTTTGACAAATATTTCTAGAGTTTAATTTGCCAATTTGCATTGTTTTGTTATTATACAATAGCAAGTAGTTTGTAATTTCTTTAAAACAATAAAAAATAAGTATGATTAACTACAACTTTGTATAGAATCAAATACCAATCAAATACATTAAATGATTTTACTAACAACTGAAAGGTTAAATTTAAACCAATGCTTAGTTATTATGGATGAATCCACCTAGTTAATAATATTATAATTATATATATAAAGAAGTACAAAGTGAAGAAGAGCAAAAATAGGTTTACATTAATTAAAGGAATCACTTCTTACTTTGATTATTCTTGCTCTTATTGTTAGTACATCTTAACTTATTTTACTTCTATTATACAAACTTTGACAATTTCCATGCATTTTAAATCCACATTAAACTAAATTCAAATTAGTAACTGTACAAAACATACACCTTATACTATTTTCTTGACTAGACAATAAAATGCCAAGCTTAGGTTCACTATCAAGTGACTATATACAATATATACATGTTGGAAATAGGGCCACGCAGTTATATACTTGTTTTTGTATATAATAGACCATTATTAAAATGTCATCTTATTGAATGATAAATGTTGATATGTTATGTGTAAGTGGAGTAGTGTAGATATATTGAGCTGAAAAACAGGCAAATTTTAAATTAACGATAAAAATTTAAAGTAAAAAAAGGCTGTGTTGTGCGTGCACAGAAAATAAAAAGACAAATTATTATTATTCTAAACTAACATCTTATAATATTAGTCAAACTATGAATATAACCAAACTGTTAAAAAGAAATAAAAGGAGAATTCGTTACAACATACAATACTAATTTATTTCATATTTATATTAATTGATTTAGGTATGATATATTTAAATATTTTTTAATTTAGATATTTGTGCAAGAGTATTAAAATGTTTTATGTGTATTAAAGGGTAATACATTATTTAACATGTTTTACATTAAATTTGTTCTAAAGCTGGTTTATAGCAAAATGAAATAAATAACAAAATGTATGTTTCTGGTTTGGGTAATATAAACATTATCCAATAAGAAAAAAAAGTTACCTGATCATTTTCGTATAACAAACAAAAAATAATAGACAATTTAGACAAAATTTTGTTTTATTCCTCCCCCCCCTTATTTTCGAATGCATCTTATTAATAAACAACATTTAACAGGAAAGCTATTTAAAAATATTTGATTTCATGTAAGATTTATGGTACCATAAAAAATTCAGGATGTAACTAAAGTAGATAATATTAAGGACAGTTTAAATTTTATGAATTACTTTAGTGTTTATAAAGTTTTCTGACAGATTATAAAATGTCAAATAATTATCAAACAACAGCAGAGTTGTAAATTTTGTTTCTATCATCTCTTAAAAATCAATATTCAACTTTTGACTAGATGCTAATACCTAACACAATACATGATTTCATCTTCAAAAGGTTGTGAATGAGCAATTCCGAGATTTCATAAAGGCTACTATATCCTTGTTATGATTATACTATGCTGTTTTATATGATTTATGTAGTTAGTAGATTTATTGAGTCAATTTGACCTACAATAGTTTTTTGAGCACATACTATATACTTGGATATCATACTATATGCCTAAACTATAACAGCATTCCTTTGATAAGTACCATTTACTTTTAATTGACTCTTTCAATCTGAAGAAAGGTAATCTTTTTTCCTTTTTTAAATTACAGCCAATGTCTTCTGGATGTGGAAAATATGTCTTCTTTTGACTAACTATCTATAATGATGTAATACTATTAATAGTGATGCAATACAACAATGATGCATTATACTGGACCACAGATAAGGTTTTTCACCAATGGAGATTGTCTGCTTCAGAACAATTTACAGTTTATACACTGATACAGAAAACATGAAGAAGTTGAAAATTTTGTTGGACAATTATCGCTCACTCACCATACAACTCCAACCTTACGGCCTGGAGCTTACTGATTACTACAGAAGAAGTTCTTTGGTATAAAATTCATTGAAACAAATAAAGAGATCTAGCTAGGTTGAATAAATTAGTGGGGGGAGGGGGGGAGACGTGCTATTATGATGGATCAAGACCAAGACTACCTCAATTTTTATATTAAAAAGTAGGCAATTTTAGTAGGTTTTAAGGAATAATGTTTCCAACCTATGTCTAATAAAAACTGTTGCATGAAAAAACAGTCCTTTATTTAATAATGATCTAGGTAAATTGCTAACAAGTATATAAATATTTGAAACTAAAGTAAAGAACGATGTATTTTAAATGTTACCATAGTGGGAATATAACAAATCATGTCGCTCTTTATACCAGACTCAAGATCCTTTCTCTCACAGAGATAAATTATGCAATTATGAATGATAATTCATGATAACTTTAATAATCAGATTTTGAGAATAAATTATGTAATATAAACAAAGCAAGATCTTATACTGCATTCATTTTGTTAGATATCAATGATAATTGTAGTATTTTATGAAGTTAGAATCCTATAACTCAACTGAACTTTGAGTACACAGTTTGAATTTCACTGAGGGATTTTAGTTTTAATTTTTGTTCATTCTATATGTAATAATGTAAAGTAATGTATAAATACAAATTATAATTAATAGTACATTTTGGTATTTATTCATTCCATGTTGTTGTTGTGATATAGAGAGGGGAGAGGGGAGTGATACACCACGATGTTAAGAGATATATTGTGTCCCCCTAATTCTATTCAACTGGAAAATTCATGTCTATAAAACTTCCTTCAGCCCCAATTCCTTCAGGAAGTGGAGCACATGAAGATGATCAAGTGTGGGTTGTCCCCTCTACATCAATCTGGTACCACTCTAGTACTTTCTTGTACACTCAATACATTTTGTATTGATGAAATACAAGGCCCACCAGAATCAAATGAACCAACTGAAGTGTAAGAAGTGAGGAGCAAATTACAATTATATACTTGAGGACTGCAAAGTATGAACATAGCAAATCTAGGCAAAACATGTTTAACATTCGGTTATTAGTCATCTATTTCTTGACTATATATATAATTAACTGAAATATAAATTCATTTATTGAAAAGTTTTAAGAAAATGTCAGAATATAGGCTAAGTGTATATTGTGTGAACGTGACATTTATAAAAATAAAAATTACTTGAAGTCATTATAATTATTATGCACAGTACATGTAATAATAATTTGATTAAATTTTTAATTAATCCAGTTATACTTGTTTAGAAGATTTATATCTTGAGTTAGTCTCTAAACCCAATTGGAAATGCTCGAGGAAGAAGCAGGAAAAGTTGTGGCAGTGAAGTGCTAAACAAAACATGCAGCCTGGTGCTGGCAATAACTCTTGCACAAAATAAGAGAAATATAATTGTATATCTTGCAACAAAATGGAAGTAATAATCGGTTTCTTGTAGTTTTAAAATAAAATATCTAAACTATAACTATATTTCATCAACCTTGATTAAACATATTAAATACAACTTTAATTAAGTTCAAAAAAATACCATAAGCAACATTACTAGGATTATCAATATCCACGGACCAATGATGTAGCACCTTATGTCCAAAATATGCTTATAGGTGTATAAGACTTTGTTTTATATTTAAAATTAAAATAATTATAAAATTTCCTACATATTATGTTATTTGTCTTCTTATAAAGTTTATGTAGGGAGTTGTGATTATTATTTTATTGGTTTCCGATTTTAAAAGTTTCACTTACACTTATTTTTGAATTTGAAACTATATGAATCAAATAATTCTGGTTTTGAGTTTTTATTTTAGAAATGAGCTGTCATCAATATTTATGAAATGCTGGCCATATACAGAGTGATTCAAAAATAAGGAAGTGGAATTAACTGATGGATAAGTCTGATGACAAGTAAACAAAAAATCTAAAGAACATTATCTGGAAAGCGCTAATTTGTGTCTGCCTGTCTGTGTTTTCTTCCAACTTTAAAATAAATTGTTAAGGAACATATGTAAGTGTTAAACATGGTATTGACAAAAGTCATAATTTGACATGCCATTTAAAAATGGTGGCTATTTAAAATTTGTGATATCTCATATCTAAAACCATTTGTTATAAAAAAAACAACAACTTTCTTTTCATTGATGAACAAGATTGCTTAAATTAGCAGTTAAAGAATATCGTACTTTGAGGAATTGTAAGTCATTCATGAATTTATTATTATTCAAGGGGGCAAGTTAAAGGTTTCCCAATATTTTAAAATTATGAGAATTTAGAAAATAGGAGGTTGTGTTGGATTGTTTATATTAGTTTAGCTAAACATATCAAAATTTTAAAGACAGTAGAAAGTTTTATTATATCCTAGTCATTAACAAGAATCTGTGTATTACAGATATCTCAAATGTCATTAATTATACTCTTTTATAGGGAAGTAGTATAATTCAAACCTGTATAGAAAATTATCTAAATAACTAAATCTGTTCCTTTTAAATTGTATTTGAAAGAAAAAACTCATACAGGGACTGACATGCCGAGAGAATCGTTTATAGACATGTCATTAGAATTTTTTATTTAATTTTCATCCTTTATAAACATAATGTGGCAGAAAAATCTCTCATAAATCAATCTTTATGTAAGGTTGTGGTGCAATTTCCTCAACACATGATGATCATTTGTTGAAATTAAGTTTTACATTAAATGGTGCTTGAAATTTAATAATTATAAAATATCCACAATTTAATTCTGTTTAAATACAGTATCTCCGGGTAAATTGCATTTAAATAAAAACAAAATCTGAAGTAATTTAAATTGTAAACTGAACAAGTGTGAAAGTAGCAGGCTTCAGATAATGAAGTACAAACTCAAGCTCTTACAATTATAATATATTTTACTTAAATATGTTTAATTAATTTTTAGTTTCATTTTATAAAAAATACAAAACAGGCAGCAAGCAACAACACAAAAGAATTAGAAAACACAACAAAACATGCCTATGCTGAAACAATCTTAACTAAGATGTGTATCAAAATATTTTCATTTTACTACATTCAATTTAATGTGCAAAGTAAAATTATCGACTTTGTACATATATAGTGTATTAATAAGTTTTACTTTATTATTAGGTAAATATTTAGTATTAATCAATAATTATTAGATGTACAATAATATTTAATAAAAATATTTAGAATAAAAATTAATTAATGTCAGTACATTGTAAAAAATTTAATTAAAATAGTTAGTAAATAATATCTGGTAGAGAAGGGGAAGAACAAATATATATTTTAATTTCTCACTTTGAAAAGTATTATTAGTGACTATGGGAAACAAAATCTTGGGTTTAAATTTTCATATGGTTGTATCCATTTGGAGCAACGATGAATCCAAAAAGTTACTTTTACAAAATGTCTATCAACAATGAATTCTAAAAAATATTTTTAATAATTTTATTAAAAATTGGTTCCAAATGTAAAACATAAATTTAATGCAAACCATATAAAATGCTGGTTGCATAATTATCTGTAAAAAAATAAAATAAAATAAAAATTGAAATGAAATAATCGTCCAATGAGCTGTTAAATACCAAATTTTGATCTACCAAGTCTGATAAAATATTGGTGAAATATAAAAATAAAAAACCTGAACCAGTTATGCCAAATCACAAGTAAAATGCTGTAAACATTGGAATAATAAAATTATATTTTCTTTTTCGGCTATTTCGATACAATTGTAATTCCATATTTATTAATACCCTTAGCAAACATTCTAATTTTCTTTTTGCTAGAAATATAACCACATAAATAATTTTTTTTAAAGACTTTATTTTTTATTTGATATTTATATTTTATGGTATTATTAATAAAACACAAAACTTCATTATAAGGGTTAATTTTAAAAGTTTTTGTTTAATTTAAAAGTTATTAATTAAACTTTGTTACTTTTATCATTTTGTTTCAATTTAACAAAATAAGGATTATGGGAAAAACAAACAAAAGAATATAATTTTATAATTGGCTATTGGTATTTAATAAACACAAATCACAATGTTAGTTACTTATTTTCTAAGTTTTTTTTTGCACCAATTAAATGAAATATGCTAGAAATACAAAAAGCTGTAGAGTCTTGAAGAAGTAATAGCTCTAGTTTTGTTTTATGTAGTTTACATATTTCTTTTGGTTTTATTTCTTTACCTATAACTTTCTGAATTTTTATTGTAGAAAGGTTATGCGAGCATCTTTGGCTCTGATTTTAAAACTACATAAAATGAGCTATTGTGTGATGTTGTATAATGTATAAAAGCAAAGTATCAAACAAATTTATGCAACCGCCATTTTGAAATTTACAAACTAATTTTCCTCAATATCTTTAGACATTTGAACTAACTGGGCAAATTTTAGTGCAATTTGGATTACTCCGTTGTTATTTACTTGGTGGAAACAGAGGCTTTTACGTAATAGTCTTTGCTTTTGCTCAGGCAATAAGTTACAGAAATGTTTAG